>CM021110.1:350809473-351020978 GCA_007115665.2 Sequoiadendron giganteum
CCTCTACCCTAATCCCCCAACCCCTAACCTTTGAACCCACTTAGTAAAATCTCTACCCTAATCCCTCAAACCTCTTGACCCTTAATCCCTCAACCCTTAAACCTTATTCCCTCAACCCCTATACCCTCTACCCTATACATTGTACCCTTAGCCCTAATCCCCTAACCCTATACCCTCAATTCTCTACCATCAACCTTAAACCCTCTACCCTCTACCCTCTACCCTCTACCTTATAAAACCTTAAACACTCAACCCTAAACCCTAGACCCTTAAACCCTCTACCCTCCACCCCCAATCCTCTACCCTCTACCCTCTACCCTCAACCCTAATCCCCAACCCTTAAACCCTTAAACCCACTTAGTAAACTCTCTACCCTAATCCCTCAACCCTCTTGACCCTTAATCCCTCAACCCTTTAACACTAATCCCTCAAACCCTATACCCTCTACCCTATACATTGGACCCTCAACCCTAATCCCCCAACCCTATACCGTCAATCCTCTACCCTCTACCCCAAACCCTAAACCCTTAAACCTTTAACCCTCTACCATCTATCCTATAAACCCTTAAACACTCAACCCTAAACCCTAAACCCTAAACCTTAAACCCTCAACCCTCAAGCCTCAAGCCTTAAACCCTAAACCTTTAAACCCTCTACCATCTACCCTCAATCATCTACCCTCTACCCTCAACCCTAATCCCTCAACTGTAAACCCACTTATTAAACTCTCTACCCTAATCCCTCAACCCCTATACCCTCTACCATATACCTTGGACCCTCAACCCTAATCCCCCCAACCCTATACCCTCAATCGTCCACCCTCAACCTTAAACCCTCTACTCTCTACCCTATACATTAAACATCCAACCCTCAATTCTCAACCCTCAACCCTTAATCTCTCAATACTCAACCTTCAAACCCTAAACCCTAAACCCTCAACCCCAATACCCTATACCCTATACATTGGAATCTTAACCCCAATCCTTCAACCATATGTACCCTCAACCATAATCCCTCAACCCTATACCCTCAACCCAATACCCTAATCCCTCATTCCTATAGGTCGTCAACCCTATACCCTCTATTCTCAACCCTCTACCCTATACATTGGATCCTCAACCCTCATATATCCATGTCCCTCCCTCCTCTTATCTCCTTCTCTCTATCCATCCCTCCCTCCCTCTCTACCCTAATACATCAACCCTAAACCCTAAACCCTTAAACCCTTAAACACTCAACCCTAAAGCCTCAACCGTCAACCCTTAAACCCTAAACTCTTGAACCCTCTACCCTCTACCCTCTACCCTCTACCCTCAACCCTCAACCCAATACCCTCTACCCCAAACCCTAATCCCTCAACCCTTACACCCTTAAATCCAAGAAAATTCTCTATCCTAATCCCTAAACCCTCAACCCTTAATCCCTCAACCCTCTACCCTCAACCCTTAAACCCTAATCCCTCAACCCCTCTAACCTCCACCATATATATTGGACCCTCAACCTTAATCCCTTGACCCTCAACCCTATACCCTCAATCCTCTACCCTCAACCTTAAACCCTCATCCCTCAACCCCTATAACCTCCACCCTATATATTGGACCCTCAACCCTATACCCTCAATCCTCTACCCTCAACCTTAAACCCTCATCCCTCAACCCTCAACCCTTAAACCCTCTAGCCTCTAGCCTCTACCCTATACATTAAACTCTCAACCCTCAATTATCAACCCCCAACCCTTAATCCCTCAACCCTCAATCCTTAAACCCTAAACCCTCAACCCCTATACCCTCTACCATTTACATTGGATCCTCAACCTAATCATTCAACCATATACCCTCAAACCTATACCCTAAACCCTCTACCCTCAACCCTAAACCCTTAACCCTAAACCCTTCAAACCTAAACCCTTAAACCTTCTACCCTATACCCTCAACCCAATACCCTCTACCATCGACCTTAATCCCTCAACCCTTAAACCCTAATACCCTAGAAACCATCAAAACTATAGGTCCTCCACCCTAATCTCTCAACCTTATACCCTCAACTCCTGTCACTTTCTCTCTATCTATACATCTCACCTCTACCTCCCTCCCTCTTGAATTATTTCTATCTACCCTCTCCCTCTTTCTACGTACCTCTCACTCAAGAAATCCCTACCGCCCTCTCTCACTCCCTCTCTTTATGTCCCTCCCACTCTCTCCCACTCCCACTCTCTCCCTCTCTCTCATGTCTCTCCCTCCCCCCCCCTCTCTCTCTCAGGTCTCTCCCTCTGGAAACCTACCTAGGTAACTCTCTCTCTCCCCCTCTCTCTATCTATCCCTCCCACCCTACCTAGATAAGTCCCTCTCACTCCACCCCCTCTTTCTCTACCTCTATTAGGTCACTCCCTCCCACACCCTCTCCCTCTCTCATTTCTCTCACTCACACTCCCTCTCTCTCACACTCCCTCTCACTACCTATCTCTCAAGTCTCTCCCTCTCACCCCCTCACACTCTCAAGTCTCTCCCTTTGGCACCCTACCTACATAACTCTCTCTTTATCTTTGTCTCTCTCTCCCCCTCACACTCTCAAGTCTCTCCCTTTGGCACCTTACTTACATAAACTCTCTCTTTCTCTCTCTCCCTCTCTCTCCCTCCCTCTCTCTCAATTCTCTCTCTCCCACCCCCCTCTCTCTCTCTCCCTCCCTCTATCCCTCCCACCCTACCTAGCTAAGTCCCTCTCACTCCAACCCCTTCTCTACCACTCCCTCTCTCTTAAACTCTCACTTCCACCCCCTCTCCCTCTAAAAATTCTCTCTCTTAAAATTCTCCCTCCCTCTAAAGACATACGTAAATACATACATACATGCATAATACATATGTACATACAATCCTACATCCATACAAGCATAGATACATACATGTGTTGATACAATCTTACATACATATAGGCATACATTAAATATACATGCATTATTACATATAGGCATACATACATACATACAAGCATGCATACATGCATACATACATACATACAAACATACAAATATATCAACATATATTCAATAGAGTGGAATTTAACATAAAGGAAGACATAACATGAGCGCGTTCTAACGCACTCGTGTTATGTCTTGGTTGACATGTTTCCCGCGGAAATAAAAAACCATGTCAAAACTGAGATGTAATGTGAGCACGTTATATCTTGCTTTGGGAATCCCCAAGCCTTAGGATTGGTACTTGCCTTGGAATACCAATCCAAAAGCTTGGAGGGCATTCCCAACGACCAGAGATGTGTTTTTGCAAATTCTACAATATTTCACATAATCGAGTTCGTGCTCACCGTCAAGATTACACGTGGTTCAATATCAAACAAATCGAACATCTGGGTAATATTACGTTCTCTCTTAGCTATCCAACGATGTAATTTTTTTCACTTTCTAACAATGTTAAGCCTTTCATCCATAATTTCTTTTGTTTGTATGTCTCTTTTTGCCAAAAAACAGTGTTTGGTGTTTTTTTCGTTATAAATTAACTGCTCATCAAAATTTAAAATAAATTACATTTTTAGAAACTAGACTCCATTCTACAAATTAAAAAAAAAAAACAATTATTTTCAAAAACTTGTAGGGGTAGCATGGCCACAATTTTGTTTTTCAAGAAGCGTCCACTTCGAAAATTAGTAAAAAATCAAATATTCATTAAAAAATTATCAGAAAAATCGTGCATCAACTACATACTGTTAGCTAACCTCTGACCGTAGTGATTTTAAAAATACTAAAAAAAAATTCACTGTGCTAGGGTCGTACAAGAGTTGTTATGTTATGTTTTTCTGACAAAAATAACACCAATTTGTGTACATCCCTCGTTTGAACCCCTTAATCTCAACCATTTTAAAAATAAATTAGTAGTTTAGAAAATAGACTTGGAGCACTTTGATCCTTGTTTTTGTTTCATCTCAAAATTTTGAGTGTAACTATCCTCAATTTCACGTCCAAGGTCAATATTTCCTAATTTCAGAAAAAGGTGTCCACTTAAGTCCGCTTTTTGAGAACCATCTTGGTGCACTTACCCACCCATTATATCCTAAGTTTTTGATAACATAGGCATAGGTTTATTTTTAGACACTAAAACCCATAAATCTTTATTTATGTGTGTCTTATATCTTATTCCAAAGATAAAAATGGGTGTTATAGACATGTTTGTGATCTCCCTTGAAATAATATCTCCTTTGTACATGCTCTCACTCAAATATAGATTAGTTCTAAAATCTCTTCTAAGTTGATTAAAATATAATACCAAATCAAAGGAAGATACTATTTTGATAAATTTATACATTAATATATGAGAGAGAAATACACAAAAAATAATGGTCATAATTTATAGGAAAGAAAAGATACAAAAAATATTCACTATAACACAATGTATATACTATGAAAACCTTTTTAGGAAAAATCTCATCCTCTAAATTAAAACCAATTGCATTTATAGAAACGCCAATAAGATTATAACACAAATGAAATCCAAATCTTTAAATTAAACTAATATCCAAATCCTTAAATTAAACTAATATCCAAATCCTTAAATTAAATTAATATGCAAATCTAGGGTAAATCTAATAGCATAATGATACCCTATAATGCACTTTGAAACCCCTACCTTAAACACCCAATAAATATGATAAGGAATAAATAAAACCACGAGTGAACACGTGAGCGGTATATAACCCAAAATATCATGAATAAAATTCTAACACCCTATTCTAATTCTTAGTCCATTGGATAAAAATAGTATATTTTGTACACCTATCATAAGTTGTCATATTGTGTCATAAACACCTCACCAAATTGGGCACTCCATATCGTATTCATTATATCTATTCAAAATGATCTATGATGTATAATAACAAGAATGATAAGTTATTCATAAAAATAACTCAACAATATAACTCCCCTCTTATATTTTGCTATGTATGTCAAAATATCTCTTACACCTCTTATACATGTCATAATAATGTATACGCATGATAAAATGGCCAATTTATTGTGGGATTCCCTTTTCCAACAAGACTCATAAATAATTAATAAAAAAGACTTATATTGAATTTTAAAATTGCAAAGTGTGTGACACACCTATCCTAATAGCTATAAAAAAATTAATGAGAAAAAATCTTATGGAGCCAAAGTTTGAAACAAATTTAAATACATTTGAAATATAGGGTGAAATAAATAGGTTATAATATAAGTTATTTCTATGAAGTTGAGGCTTGATATTTCTCTATTGAAATTGTCTAAGCATGTCCTTGAGTCATGTATACTCTTAGTTGTCCATCTTTAGTCTAATTTATTGTGTCTCGCATGTCTACAAGTCTAGGATAAGGTGCTTGCATGTAAGAATCCTATGCATAGTGGTGTATCCCTTTGAGATGGTCTCCATATTCCTAAGATTCAATGCTCAACTCTTCTGCATAAAATAGATTTTAAGTATGTGAACGAGTTGTTTATCACTAAAGAGTGTTTTTTTCTTATTGTACAAAACTATGACCTAGAGTCTATGGTGTAGAAGGAACCAACCCTCTAACACAAACTCTTAACAACATAAAATGCAACTCAAAAATTGTTTTAAACAACAACAAAAATTGCAAGAACTATTCTTTCATATTTCATTCAAAATCTCCTGAAACTTCATGAATTACAAAAATATCTGAAATGAATTAGTTTTGTAGCCATATGGCTTGATGGAGAACATCATAAATCTTATTATAATTTGATATAGGTCTATTACAAAAAACAAATATCAATCACAAATTGACCTCTTTCAATCTATCCTCTTCTTGTAGCTTATAGCTCCTTCAACCTGCAATCTTTAATGGAAGTCACTGTTGTAATAAATCAACAACCTTCAAGTCTATTTTCTATTATCCAAACACCTTCAAACTTGTCAAAAAATGGAGTCTTGGTCTCCTTCACCAAGATCTACGCCCTTCTAAATCTTAAAAAAACAACCACACAACAAATTGCAAGAAGAAAACAATATATATATATATATATATATATATATATATATATATTATTATTTTAAATTAAAATATATTACAAAACATGAAATCTCACAAGCTCCCTTCACTCATGGACATTCTATATGCAAAAAACTAAAAGTATTGGAGTCTTCAAATCTGTACCCATTCCAATAACATCTAGTTATGCCAACTTCAACTCCTCCAAAGCCATCTTCTCTAAATGACAAGGCCGCAATATATAGAGGTTTGAGGGGGGAGATATCACTATGGTATCCCAAAACAACATGCCAAAACTTCCTTTGAAAACCCACACCCACTTTTAGTAGAATTAAAAATAAAATGGAATATTTTTATTATTTACATGACCCTCACATGGACGACCTTTCTACTAAAAAATAAATTCCTCCACATGATCTTAAAGTCTCCATATCTGGCTAAAAAATTTAGGGGATGGGTAAAAATATATAGGTATATATTATTTTTATTATTTTATTATCATAGTAATTGTAAAAATTATCATAGTAATTGTAAAAAAGTAAATTATTTTAAGACTCTTTTCATAATAGTATATGGGGTTTGTTGGATCAACCTTAGAGTGTTAAAGTAGATTTTTTCATGTGAAGTTTTTAGTAGTTTGTGAAGTGCACTTGGAAGAACTTGTAGGTAGAACCATTAGATTGTAAAACAAATTATAATTCTCTATTTTATTTTGATTCACATATTATTAATAGGTTCATACTTACATGTATGTCCTTGGTTTTGAATCTTGACTTTATCACCAATTTATTGAGGTACTAATCTTTTAGTACTTAACCCTTCTACATATATAAATCATTTATTATTTTTAGAATTATTTAATTTATAGTCCTGCTTATCTACATAACTTAGTAACACCTCACCTTTTCCATATTTATGGAGAGCCTTCTCTTATTAGTCATTTTTAGAGGATTATGGATTTCTAAGATTTTAGGGGTTATATGTGAAATAAGATTTTATGAATGATCACATATAGGTATATAAATATTATTTACATATTTACTTGTATATATAACCTAATATTATTGTAATTTTTTAGAGATATTTAGGTCTTCTAAACCAATAAGCTAGTGTAAGGCATGCTCAATGATAGATATTTGACTTTACAAAGGGTGTGACTAGGTCATGTGACCTATTTTATGTTTTATTTCTAATTTATTATCTTATAAATATCTATGGGAATAACCTCCTTTGTCCTGCAAATGTAGATGTGTAGAATATTTTCCTATGCTTGTTAATTGGTCCATAATTTTTCATTGTATGATCATGATTCTTACCTTATCAATCTAAACCAACATAAGCCCCCAAGTTTAGGTCTAAATTACACTATTTAGGATTGTGAGATTTAATTTGGATCACCAAACTTTATCATAATTCATAAAAAATATGTATATTTACAAAATCATACAATGCGATTCTTATCACTACATTTCAAGACATAACAAGATAAGATGGAAAGTAAAGATTATGTTCATTCTTTAATATAAAAGCATGATGCCAAAAGAGTTGTATAGGATATTAGCATGAATATTATCATACTAAAATTATTTACGACACATCATATACATGTTATCACAGGGATTTGCACCCGCATGCAAAATTGTAAAGCTTTGGAATCTCGTGTAACATTGGACTAATTTCAGGTTGTGGATATCCTATTATGAAATTAGACCTCTAGATTCTAGGTCGTCTTCCTCTTTGATCTTCTATTTTTACTAATGAAATTGGTTGGGAAAAGGAAAGAAGGTGCTAAGATGAATGCAAAACTAGAAAAATAATTAAATCTTGGTGATGCACCTAATTGGAAATATAAACTGCAACCTAATTCACAAATGATTACCCAACACTTCTACTTGCACAACATGATCTGATAGATTAATCACCTAAATACTTTATATAGAGGCTTTGATTGAATAGCACTTCGAGGGAAAACACTTAGTTTTCATGACTAAACTGCATAATCAATTACATGTGCAATGTATAACTAGTGAGCTTAAACTAAATTGCATACATATATTAATGAAAGGAGACAATTTTTTTTAAAGGTTTCTAAACTGAAACACAATAATCATCAATCAAATCCCACACAATAATGATGCCTGAAGTCTTGAAGGAAAAACTTGAAAATACTGGAAATTAAAAGGAATTCTTCTACAAATTACAAACTTAATTAACCTGTAAAAATTGTTGCATAATCTATTAAACTATGAAAACTGAGTTACATAAAGTCTCTTTGCTAAAGGCAAAGGAAGAAAATAAGAACTAGTGAAAAAATGACTAAGTCATTCACTATATACAAAAAGCCTCTCAAAGGCATGTAGGTGAAACTGAAAGTCAACTCCAAGTGCTAAATCGATAACTCCAAAGTGAAATCCGAGTAGAAGCAAAAACCTTGAAAAGAAAATCTCAAACTCATGCAAAAATGAATGAACTCAGGCTCAAAGTCGAGGTCAACTCATAGTTGACTCATGGGGCACTCAAACTCAACTGAAAACTCTCAAAAATTGGATTGAAACTCATGCAAACTCCATCACAATGCATAATTCGTCCATGCATGATTGAGGGTTAACTTCATGTCTTATGTTTGCATTTGAAATAGTCTAATTAATTAAATGATTTATAGATTATCATTTAATTAATTAACTTTATAAAAATGCATGCAATACATAATTTGGAGGTTAATAAAAATTGTAACCCTCATACCCTAATATCTAACATCATGTAATAAGAAGTAAAAATCTCACTTTACATTTTATGATGTTTTTAGAAGACTAAAAGTCTTTGAAGGGCCCCTCCATGTAGTTTGATCGGCTACCTCACTAACAATTCATAGCTCCATGCATATTACTAGGTTTTTTGACTTTAGAAGTCAAGACCACAGGTGTAAACAATAACTTTCACTAAATGACTTTGTTAAAAAACAAGTCAAAAATGCCAATGATTCGAATTAGGCTTTTGAATACAATCCATCAAAAACTCACTTTCACTTGCATTTTGAGAGAAAACTCTGTTGTGTCACCATGGTGAGAGCACTAGCGTTTGAATTGGAGTTTGAATCTTGAGAGCACATTATTGTTTTGATCATCTTTCGCACAAGTGATTCATCTTATTGGCGTATGGTAAGCCATATTTCCACATATTTCTAGAAATTTCGTTGTGTCTTGAGGGTTTTCAGGCTCCAACAACCATGGTTATTCCATATTTCTTTTGACAGATTTTCTAGCACTTTCTATGAAGACTCGTTTTGACCTTGGCTGCCACTATAGTTCGGAGCTTCGAGCTTTGATTATATGTTCAGGCCTGAAACAACTTCCATGGCCGAGCTTTTAAGAGATTTTTGGAGGCTTTTACTTCGCAGCAAGCTTGGGTACTTGCCTCTTTCATTTGATCTCTTCATTTTCGGTTTCTCTTTCATTGTTTCTACATTTCTTTCTCCATGTAAAAGAAATAAAAAAATGGTAATTCAAGCCGCCATGCTCTATGTATTTCATGAATTTTGATTCCTTCTTTCAAAAACTAAAATGATGGGAAAGCTTCCTCATGGCTCAACCCCTCTGTTTTAGGCTATGGCTTAATGTCGATGTATGGGTAAAAGAGAAAACAAAACCCCCTTACATTTTTGAGTAATGAAATTTGGGTCTTTATTTTTGGCTTTAATGAGGGTTTTGACTTCAAATGCCTGTAATGATTGTGACCTCCATTATTTTATCTGAGTGTTTCATTCAGTCGCAGGCCGAGGTTCATAAAGGTCACTCTATCTTCCCTATTGGATCCCTAGATTAAATTCACCTGGAAACTCAATAGCCTCTACATAATTCATCAGTCTTTGCATCATATTATTGCAGTCAAGTAACAAATTTTCTAGCTCGATACAGTGTTTCCTTGTGGAAATGATATCTATTTTTTTGACTTTCAAAACGCTCCAACTCAATAGACAAGTTTCCAATTCTCTCTTTATGCTCATTTAAAGCCAAGTCATGCACCTGTAACTCCGCTCTCAAATGCTCAAGTTCTAATATTTTCTCATCCATAGACTATTTCAGGTTGTCTCGCTGCCGAACTAAACCTTTGACTCTCTTCTTTAACTGCCATGGTCAGTTTTTCTCTTATTATGGCCAATCTCTCTTTTTCCTCCTCAAGCTCTTTACTACTGATGTCATCATCCTCTTAAAGATTGTTGTCCTCTTATGATTTTTGCAAAGTCCATTCTTTTGATCACGAAGTTATCTTCTCTTTGAAAGTTCATTTACTTAGGACTAACACCTTAAAGGAATACTCTCTTTGCACTATATGTGACTGAGTTCTCTATCTTTATATGCAGCTCATTATCAAAGGTCCTCCTCAATGGTACATGTTGTCCATTATTTGATAACTTCTTATCACTATGGTTGTCATGCATTTCATAGGTATACCTCAAAAACACTGCCATTTAGACCTTGTTGTCCCCAATGATAATCCTCTTCATTGCCAAGGATTGTGTTTATTCTGAATGCTCATGATCTATGCATTTGTTCTTTGACTCCTTGAGGTCTGCCTTCTTACATAGTTTTACAAATCTCCATCCTTATTGAGCTCCTTACATTGACCACTTAATTTACTTGCTATTAAAAGCTTGAAGTATTTTCATAACTATGACTCTTGGACTACCCTCTTAATCACACCTCGGGATACTTGATAGATTTTTGCATTCAATTATGAGATGATGATTACATATATGGATACTTTGTGAACAATTTGAATTTCTTAAGGTTCAAAAACTTTCCCCTAAAAGGTTATACATTTGAAGACCAACTCTCACTGTTTGATAATTATTTTAAATGAAGAGTGACAAGCTGGGCTTTGTATGTTGTTTCCACCATAGTGATATGAGGATTTCTTCTATAATTTTTCTTTTGTGACAATAGTCATACTTCATGGTTGATCTTGATATGATTCTCTCATGTAACAAATTTAGATGAAGCAACTTTTTATTGTTTCCTATTTTCTCCCTCCTGAAATAGCATGTTGGGCTCTACCCTTGTGGGAGCCACATTTTATACCACATGCTAAAAATTGAACAATGAATCAGCTACATGACTTTTCCTATACCTACACAGTGAACAAACATATTAGTAAAATAATTGAAGCTGAAATCTTCCATTGAACTTTGTGCTTTTTTAAATACTTGTCTCTTTGATGACTTAATCATCTTATGAATGCCTAATTGAATGTGTATTACATCTTTGTTGGTAATATAGGTATGAGGTAGGATGTGATTTTTCATTGCTTTAACACCACCTTTCTCAAATCTTGCAAATGCATTTGGAGCTTTGAGTTGCTGCAACTTGGAGACACGACAACTGAAGACTTCAAATGTTACAACGATTCATCATTCCAAGCAATGACGAATCACCTTCTCTCTTATACCTATATTATCTTCAGTTGTGTTGTGCACATTTCTTTTTTGTATTCATTATTTGATTATGAAAATCAAGCTACTCCCACAGCTAGTGTGGGACTTTGGTTTGTACATTATGAATAAAGCAACAAACATTATGCAATTTTATGATTTTTCTATTACAATTACTTGCATAATAATATTGAAAATTCAAAAGTAATCAAATTTATTTTAGCAATGAATACTTAGTAGAAATTGTTTTAACCACTTGTGTACCTTTAATGATGAATGCAATTCAACTCTACCTGTTTTGAGTTGTAGCTAAAAATAGGTGACAATACATAAGGGATATTTCATTCATATTATATCATTATCACAATATAAACAAAAAAAGGGCAGAGAGGGATACATTACTAAATTAGGACATTAAAGGACACAAATATAATGAATGCATGCATTCATGAATGAGATCAATTATGAACATTTGTATTATAGAACCATAGTAAAAATAATTCATGATGATCTTTAAGAAGTTGGAGAGACTAAAAAATCATCTCTAAGGTCTTATATAGGATTAAATGGGGCTAAATAATAAGCCTAAACATCGCATGTTCACTTTCAGACACTTACAACTATTTGAATATTTTAATTTTGAATTCACAACATTTTTTAAAACATAATATTTCATTGGATCAATATTGTTCTAGGATTATATCATCATAGATAAGCAAAGGCTAGATCATCATGTAATTGGGGGTAAATTTCCAAGTTAGTCTTAAATAAAAAATAGAAATAAAACCCTAGTTTAACTATGAAGAACAATGGAGGAAATAATGCAAAACAAAGAACAATGTTACCCCCTTCCAAACCTCCACGAATCACCTCCATAGCCCTTCTCCATTTGTTGCAAATATGCCTATGACTATGACCTAGCAAATATTGAAAGATTTCTATGAGAATGCAAGTGAAACTAAATGCTACATGCAATGAAGAAACCTGCAAAATGACAATGTTAGCCTAAAAATGCAAAGTTTGAAGCATAAGAGATGTGAAAATGAAGTGTATCTATCACAAATGAGGTTGACTTTGACATTTTATATAGAAATGCCAAATTTGAATGGAGGGTCAAGATTGAAAGATGAAATATTCCCCAAGATTAGTGGTTGTAAATGCATTTGACAATCCCTAATTAGGGTTAGGGCAACAATACAAAATGAATGGTTGAGATTTGATTATTGCATATGACAAGGGGATATTAGGCACATATTTTGAGGTTGCTAGAGGGAATTAAAAATTATTTGATTTATGAGAGGGAGAGTTGACTTTGAATTAAAAATTAGTTTAATTCAGAAGTGGTGGGGCCATGTGACGGTAAATAATAAATTAAAATTATTTATTTGGAAAGAGAGAAATTGCCAAGTGGAAATTTAAGTAAATGATTTTATTTAAATTTAGAGGAAAAGTCAATAGGACAATTAAATAATTAATTAATTTTAATTATTTAATTGTGGAGGAAATGGATAAAGTGGTTTGTAATTAAATAAATTATGGAGAATTTATTTAATTTATGAGAAGACATTAAAATTAGAGACGTATTTAAATAAATAAATAGAGTTTATTTATTTAAATAATCAAGAAGAAATATTGAATTAATTAAATAAATTTAATAATTTATTTAATTAAAGAAGACATAAGGAATTAGTGACGTAATTTATTTATTTAAATAGTCAGGAGGAATAAAAGATGTGAATTTGGACAAAAAACATAATTAAGTATTTTAATTATGTTAAGAAAAAATATGGAGAAAATCGAGTTCGCAAGCCTAGATCAATTTTATGTGTCTACACATCATTCTACTAAACTTTTTCTAACAATAATTTTTTTATAACTTAAATCAGAATAAAAAAAATTAAGGTGCTTTGATCATTCAATATTACATGTGTTATTTTTCATAAATTTAAATACTATGGTCTTTCAACTAGGAGGTAGTAATAACTATCCTCAACATGCTAAACACATTATACACAAGATTATTTTTTTACACCTTTAGAATATTCATATAAGGATTCACTTACAAATTTATAATAAAATGGTAATTACATGTGCATTGTTCATGAACCAAGGTGAACAATATTGAAAATAATAATTAGTCATGAGGGGGTATTCTAGCTAAATGGAGCTACATCCCCTTATTAAAAATACACTAAGATTTATAATTTTGCGATTTTTAAAATATTTTTAAAAAAATTAACTTTTTTTTATGACTAAGTGTCCAAATTATCATTTATTTTAACCTTTTGTAACTTAAATCAGAATAAAGGAAATTAAGGTGCTTTGATATTTCAATATTGCATGTGTTATTTTTCATAAATTTAAATACTATGGTCTTTCAACTAGGAGGTAGTAATAACTATCCTCAACATGCTAAACACATTATACACAAGATTACTTTTTTACACCTTTAGAATATACATATAAGGATTCACTTACAAATTTACAGTAAAATGGTTAATTTCATGTGCAGTGTTCATGAACCAAGGCGAACAATATTGAAAATAATAATTAGTCATGAGGGGGTATTCTAGCTAAATGGAGCTACATCTCCTTATTAAAAATACACTAAGATTTATAATTTTGTGACTATGTGTCCAAATTATCATTTATTAAATTATATTACACATATTCACAATAAAAAGGCGAGCTTGCACAACAATTGCACTATGAATAATAATAGCGGTGAGGTTCAATTTTGACATACTTGTATGGAAGTGTTGTGATACAAGTTCGCTAAATTGGGAATTGGTGTGTAGGTATCCTTGAGAGACCTTGTGAAGAGAACTACATGTGACTTTGGTCTATTTGGAAGTAGGTACATAGGCGGTCCTTGGGTGAAGGATGCCCTTGTGACCTCAAATGGGGAGGGTTATGGGGGATAACTCCAAGGTTGGGGTTATTCCTATATGGTTTAATCTTTCCTCCTTTGTAAACTTCGGTTTGAGACTGAAAGGGTACCAAACGGGTATTGATCAAATTAAGGGAATTTAATACATAATATGCTTCTAAATACTAATTTGAATGAAGTAATGGATTTAACAACTTTATAATTGGTATTTGAATATATGTAAAGTCTATTTCATGTTGGTTCCATGTAATTTGTATGTGTTGTGAAAATTGACTCTATATCTAAAGGTTTCTATGTATAAACCCGTGTATCTGTTGATTGTGATTGTGATTCATGTTATGTATGACCTGCCCAAGAGTGAACCTCTGGGATATTTGAGCAGTGAGAGGTAGTCATTAGATCGTGCCAACGATCGATGTCTGGGCTACTGCTAGGGATTAGCTGACATTCACCTGATTCACAAAGGTGAAGGTTGTTATGGGCTATCGTAGTTATGATTATAATACGGTAACAGTTGTATGGGTAAGGACCCATCAGTGTGATTAATGGTAATCTGGGGCTAATCATTGTATTGAGGGGGTTCACTCATTGTCATTGAGGGCACGAAAGTGACCGATGTCAATGTTACCCAAGATTGTGAAGAAGATAGTTGACAATATCACTAAGGTCACAAGGTTGTATATATTGGGAGTTGTTTCTTCCTAGGTGGACATATCTATTGGTGGCCTATAGATGATTGAAGTCAATCCACCATGTTATAATATGTTCACTACTTGGGGAAAGCCTTAGGATGGTGAATGAACCTGCAGTGTAGTATGGGATGCACCAAATCGCCTTCCTAGTTGTCAAACTATATACCTAATCTTGTGGGGTTAAGGATAGACCCGTGGTGTAGTATGAGATGCATTGAATCCCCCTCTTATTTCTCCAATGGTGCAAAAGATTGGAGGAAAGGATATGACTCATAGTATAGTGCACAATGCACTAATATTCTTTCTAACTGGAATGCATTATGGACATGTGTTAGCCATTGTGATGTGTTAATCAACCATTCTGGATGTGATGTATGTTGGAACTCATCACTATGTGTATGTGATGTATGTTGGACCTTGCCACTGGACTTTGCCACTATGTATATGATGTATGTTGGAGCTCGTCATTATGTATTTGTGATGTATGTTGGAACTCATTATTGTGTATTCGTTATGTACAATGGAGCTCGTCACTGTGTATATGTGATGTATGTTAGAGCTTGCCACTGTGTATTTGTGATATATATGTTGGAGCAAGTCACTATTGTAAATATGATATGTGTATGAGACAATCATTGCTATACTTGTGATGTACATTTGAGTAATCACCATTGTACTTGTGATCTGTGTATGAACCAATCACTATTGTATGTGTGATGTGTATGAGCTAGTTAGCTTGTGCATGTGGAGGATAACTCATGACACTCAATGTGAATTATGGTATGAATGACACCTTATGAATATTGTAAATGTTTGTACATTAATATTTGGTAATGTTCGATATGAATCCAACAGTTGATAGCAAGTTATTATCAATGTTTTTAAATTATATTATAATTAATTAAGTTAATAGGTTACATTACTTAATTAATAGTCATGGGTTGAAACAGAGATTAGAGATCTCATGCAAGATGAGAGAATGAAACATTTGATTCCCATGAGGGGATGTGTAGGCAAGGTCATCACAAACCTTTGAGGCTTAGGTTGTAGGTCTAGGAAACACGTTACCACATGTTTGAGTATAAGTATATAAGTAGTGGTGTTGACTTTTTGTCACCAAGATGATGAAGAACTTTTGAGATTAGCGCATCTAATCTAATTAGGATATTTGTTTAGTCGATTACGTTGGTAGTTGTTGTAAATTAAAAAAAATGTTGTATTTGAGATGGGGGATTTAACAATTACTTAATACAAACCAACAGGTACACTAAAATCACATTATGACTTTTTTGCAAATTAACCTCCAATTAATCAAAATATTCCAATCGAAACTCCTTTCAAAGATGATAAAAAAGTTTGAGTATAAGTATATAAGTAGTGGTGTTGATTTGTTGTCACCGGGATGAATGAAGAACTTTTGAGATTAGCACATCTAATCTAGTTGGGATATTTGTTTAGTCAATTACGTTGGTAGTTGTAAATTAAAAAAATTGTTGTACCAGAGATGGGGATTTAACAGTTACTTAATACGAATCAATAGGTACACTAAAATCACATTATGATTTTTTTGCAAATTGGCCCCTAATTAATCAAAATATTTCAAACGAAACCCTTCAGACGATAAAAAGGTATAAACTTCTCTTTCTTATTTTTTTATTGACTCAAGGGTATCCCTACGACCTAGCCCAAGTTGATACATGCCGTACCTTGGTTAGGAAAGGGTGTCACGCTAGGGTGAGACTAGTTCCTTCATGTATTTTTTGTAAATAGTCTTCAATTAATTAAAATATTTCTATCAAAACCCTTTTTAAAAAAGATAAAAATGTATGAACCTCTCTTCTTCTTTTTTATTGACTCAGGGGTATCCCTACGACCTAGCCCAACACCCAACCTGCCTTACCTTGGTCTTACATTTTGAAAAAGTTGGGGTCAAGAAAGAGTGTCACACTAAAGTGAGACTAGTACCTTGATGAATTTTTTGTAAATCAACCTCCAATTAATCAAAATATTTCAATCTAAACCCCTTTCAAAAATGATAAAAATGTATGAACTTTTTTTTGGTTTTTTTATTAACTCGGGGGTATTTGTACGACCTAGCCCAACACCCAAGGTCTTACATTTTACAAAGTTGGGGTTAGAAAAGTGTGTCATGCTAGGGTGAGACTAGTCCCTTGATGAATTTTTTGTAAATCAACCTCCAATTAATCAAAATATTTCAATCAAAACCCCTTTCAAAGATAATAAAAAGGTATGAACTTTTTTTCTTTTTTTATTGACTCAAAGGTATCTCTATGACCTAGCCCAACACCCAACTTGTCTTACCTTGGTCTTACATTTTGCCAAGTTAGGGTCAGGAAGGGGTGTCACGCTAGGGTGAGACTAGTCCCTTGATGATTTTTTTGTAAATCAGCCTCCAAATAATAAAAATATTTCAATCGAAACCCTTTCAAAGACGATAAAAAGGTATGAACTTTTTTTTCTTATTTTTTTTATTGACTCGGGGGTATCCCTACGACCTAGCCCAAAACCCAATCTGCTTTACTTTGGTTTTACATTTTGCAAGTTGGGGTCAGAAAGGGGTGTCACTATAGGGTGAGATTAGTCCCTTTATGATTTTTTTGTAAATCAGCCTCCAATTAATAAAAATATTTCAATCGAAACCCTTTCAAAAATGATAAAAATGTATGAACTTTTCTTTCTTAATTTTTTTATTGACTCAGGAGTATCCCTACAACTTAGCCCAACACCCAACCTGCCTTACCTTGGTCTTACATTTTGTCAAGTTGTGAGGTCAGAAGGGGTATCACGTTAGGGTGAGACTAGTTCTTTGATGATTTTTTTGTAAATCAACCTCCAATTAATCAAAATATTTTAATCGAAACCCCTTTCAAAGTCGATAAAAAAGTATGAGCTTTTGTTTCTTATTTTTTTATTGACTCAAAGGTATCCCTATGACTTAATCCAACACCCAACCTTTCTTACCTTGGTCTTATATTTTGCCAAGTTGGGGTCAGGAAGGGTGTCACGCTAAGGTGAGACTAGTCTCTTGATGAACTGTTTGTAAATTAGCCTCAACTAATTAAAATATTTCAATCGAAACCCTTTTCAAAGACGATAAAAATGTATGAAATTTTCTTTTTCTTTTTTTTTATTGACTCGGGGGTATCTCTACGACCTAGCCCAACACCCAACCTTCCTTACCTTGGTCTTACATTTTGCCAAATTGGGGTCAGAAAGGGTGTCACGCTAGGGTGAGACTAGTCCCTTGATGAATTTTTGTAAATCAGCCTCCAATTAATTAAAATATTTCAATTGAAACTCGTTTCAAAAATAATAAAAATGTATGAATTTTGCTTTCTTATTTTTTTATTAACTCAGGGGTAATCCTACGACCTAGCCCAACACTCAATCTGCATTACCTTGGTCTTACATTTTGCCAAGTTGGGGTCAGGAAGGGGTGTCACACTCGGGTGAGATTAGTCCCTTGATAAATATTTTGTAAATCAACCTCCAATTAATCAAAATATTTCAATCAAAACCCCTTTCAAAATATTAACTCAGGGGTAATCCTATGACCTAGCCCAACACTCAATATGCCTTACCTTGGTCTTACATTTTGCCAAATTGGGGTCAGAAAGGGGTGTCATGCTAGAGTGAGACTAGCCCATTGATGATTTTTTTGTAAATCAACCTCCAATTAATCAAAATATTTCAATCAAAACCCCTTTCGAAGACGATAAAAATGTTTTTTTTTTTTTTTTTCTTATTTTTTTATTGACTTAGGGGTATACCTACGACCTAGCCCAACACCCAACTTGCTTTACCTTGGTCTTACATTTTGCAAAGCTGAGGTCAAAAAGAGGTGTCACGCTAGGGTGAGACTAGTCTGTTGATGAATTTTTTATAAATCAGCCTACAATTAATCAAAATATTTCAATTGAAACCCCTTTCAAATATGATAAAAAAATATGAACTTTTATTTCTTATTTTTTTTATTGACTCAAGGGTATCCCTATGACATAGCCCAACATCCAACCTACCTTACCTTGGTCTTACATTTTTCCAAGTTGGGGTCAGAAAGGGGTGTCACGCTAGAGTAAAACTAGTGCCTTCATGATTTTTTTATAAATCAATCTCCAATTAATCAAAATATTTCAATCGAAACCCTTTTTAAAGACGATAAAAACGTATGAACTTCATTTTTGTTATTTTTTTATTGACTCGGGGGTATCTCCCTATGACCTAACCCAACACCCAACCTGTCTTACCTTGGTCTTACATTTTCCCAAGTTAGGGCTAGGAAAGGGGTGTCACACTAGGGTGAGAGTAGTCCCTTGATGAATTTTTTGTAAATTAGTCTTTGATTAATCAAAATATTTCAATCGAAACTCCTTTCAAAAACAATAAAAAGGTATGAGTTTTTTCTTTTTTTTTTTATGAACCAAGGGTATCTCTACGACCTAGCCCAACACCCAACCTACTTTACCTTGGTCTTACATTTTTCCAAGGAAGGGGGTGTCACGCTAGGGTGAGACTAGACTTTTGAAATTTTTTTTGTAAATCAGTTTTGAATCAATCAAAATATTTAAATAAAAATCCCTTTCAAAGATGATTAAAGGGTATGAATTTTTTCTTTCTTATGTTTTTTATTTACTCAAAGGTATCCTTACGACCTAGCCCCCAACACCCCACATGCCCTACCTTGGTCTTACATTTTGCTAAGTTGGGGTCAAGAGAGCTGTCACGCTAGGGTGAGATTAGTCCTTTGATGATTTTTTTGTAAATCAACTTTCAATTAATAAAAATATTTCAATTGAAACCCTTTCAAAGATGATAAAAAGGTATTTACTTCTCTTTCTTACTTTTTTATTGACCTCAAGTTATCCCTACGACCTAGCCCAACACCCAACATGTCTTACCTTCTTACATTTTTCTAAGTAGGGGTCAAGAAAGGGTGCTACGCTAGGGTGAGACTAGTCCTTGATGATTTTTTTGTAAATCAGTTTCGTATTAATCAAAATATTTCAATTGAAACCCCTTTCAAAGATGATAAAAGGGTATGATTTTTTCTTTCTTATTGTTTTTATTGACTCAAGGGTATCCCTACGACCTAGCCCAACACCCAACCTATCTTACCTTAGTCTTACATTTTGCAAAGTTGGTTTCAGGAAGGGGTGTCACGCTAGGGTGAGACTAGTCCCTTGATGAATTTTTTGTAAATCAATTTTCAATTAATCAAAATATTTCAATCGAAACCCTTTTAAAAATGATAAAAGGGTATGAATTTTTTATTTATTTTATTTTATTGACTCGGAGGTATCCCTACAACCTAGCCCAACACCCAATATGTCTTATCTTGGTATTACATTTTGCTAAGTTAGGGTCAAGAAGAGTTGTCATGCTAGAGTGAGACTAGTCCCTTGATAATTTTTTGTAAATCAATTTTCAATTAATCAAAATATTTCAATCAAAACCCTTTCAAAGATGATAAAAAAGTATGAACTTCTTTTTCTTATTGACTCAAGGGTATCCCTACGACCTCACCCAACATGTCTTACCTTGGTCTTACATTTTGCCAAGCTGGGGTCAAGAAAGGGTGTCACGCTAGGGTGAGACTAGTCACTTGATGAATTTTTTGTAAATCAGTTTTGAATTAATCAAAATATTTCAATTGGAATCATTTTTCAAAGACGATAAAAAGATATGAACTCTTTGTTTTTCTTTTTTATTGACTCAGTGGTATCCCTACAACTTAGCCCAACACCCGACCTGCCTTACCTTGGTTTTACATTTTGCCAAGTTGGGGTCATGAAGGGGTGTCATGCTAAGGTGAGACTAGTCCCTTGATGATTTTTTTATAAATCAACCTCCAATTAATCAAAATATCTCAATCGAAGCCCGTTTCAAATACGATAAAAAGTATGAATTTTTCTTTCTTATTTTTTTTTATTGACTTGGAGGTATCCCTACGACCTAGCCCAACACCCAACCTACCTTACTTGGGGTCAGGAAGTGGTGTCACGTTAGAGTGAGACTAGTTCCTTGATGAGTTTTTCCTAAATCGATCTTTAATTAATCAAAATATTTCAATTGAAACCCTTTTTAAAAATGATAAAAATGTATGAACTTTTTTCTTATTTTTTTATTGACTCAGGGGTATCCCTACGACCTAGCCCAATACCCATCCTGCCTTACTTTAGTCTTACATTTTGCCAAGTTGGGTCAGGAAGGGATGTCACACTGGGGTGAGACTAGTCATTTGATAAATTTTTTGTAAATCAACATTCAATTAATCAAAATATTTCAATCGAAACTCCTTTCAAAATCGATAAAAATGTATGAATTTATTTTTCTTTTCTTTTTTATTGAATCAGGGGTATCTTTACGACCTAGCCCAACACCCAACTTGTCTTACCTTGGTCTTACATTTTGCCAAGTTGGGGCCAAGAAGGGGTGTCACGCTAGTATGAGACTAGTCTCTTGATGATTTTTTTTGTAAATCTACTTCCAATTAATCAAAATATTTCAATTGAAACCCCTTTCAAAAATGATAAAAATGTATGAACTTTTTTTTTATTGACTCAGAAGGTATCCCTACAATATGACCTAACATGCAACTTGTCTTACCTTGGTCTTACATTTTGCTAAGTTAGGGTTAGAAAGAGGTGTCACACTACGACGAGACTATATTTGATGATTTTTTTGTAAATTAGTTGTCAATTAATCAAAATATTTCAATCGAAACTCTTTCAAAGATAATAAAAATGTATGAACTTCTCTTTCTTTCTTTTTTATTGACTCAAGGCTATCTCTACGACCTAGCCCAACACCTAATATGTCTTACCTTGGTCTTACATTTTGTCAAGTTGGGGTTAGAAAGGGGTGTCATGTTAGGGTGAGACTAATCCCTTGATGAATTTTTTGTAAATCAGTTTCGAATCAAAATATTTCAATCGAAACCCTTTTTAAAAACGATAAAAAAATATGAACTTCTCTTTCTTATTTTTTTATTGAATCAGGGGTATCCCTATGACCTAGCCCAACACCCAATCTGTCTTACCTTGGTCTGACATTTTGCCAAGTTGGGGTCAGGAGGGGTGTCATAGGGTGAGACTAGTCCCTTGATAATTTTTTTGTAAATTAGCCTACAATTAATCAAAATATTTCAATTGAAACCCCTTTCAATGACTATAAAAATAGGGGAATCCTTATGACCTAGCCCAACACTCAACCTGTCTTGCATTGATTTTACATTTTACCAAGTTGGGGTCAAGAAGGGGTGTCATGCTAGGGTGAGACTAGTCCTATGATAAATTTTTTGTAAATTAGCTTCCAATTTCAATTAATCAAAATATTTCAATTGAAACCCTTTTCAAAAATGATAAATAGGTATGAGTTTTTTTTTTTTTTTTTTTTTATTGAATCAGAGGTATCACTATGACCTAGCCCAACACTCAACCTGCCTTACCTTGGTCTTACATTTTGCCAAGTTGGGGTCAGGAAAGGGTGTCACACTAAGGTGAAACTAGTCCTCTTGATGAAATTTTTATAAATCAATCTTCAATTAAATCAAAATATTTCAACTGAAACCCTTTTTAAAGATGATAAATAGGTATGAATTTGTATTTCTTATTTTTTTATTGAATCAGAGGTATCACTATGACCTAGCCCAACACTCAACCTGCCTTACCTTGGTCTTACATTTTGCCAAGTTGGGGTCAGGAAAGGGTGTCACACTAAGGTGAAACTAGTCCTCTTGATGAAATTTTTATAAATCAATCTTCAATTAAATCAAAATATTTCAACTGAAACCCTTTTTAAAGATGATAAATAGGTATGAATTTTTATTTCTTATTTTTTTATTGAATCAGAGGTATCACTACGACCTAGCCCAACACTCAACCTGCCTTACCTTGGTCTTACATTTTGCCAAGTTGGGGTCAGGAAGGGGTGTCACACTAAGGGGAAACTAGTCCCTCGATGAATTTTTTATAAATCAATCTTCAATTAAATCAAAATATTTCAATTGAAACCCTTTTCAAAGATGATAAAAATGTATGAATTTTCTTTTCTTTTTTTTTTTATTGACTCAAGGGTGTCCCTACGACCTAGCCCAAAACTCAACTTGTCTTACCTTGGTCTTAAATTTTGCCAAGTTGGGACTAGAAAGAGGTGTCACACTAGGGTGAGACTAGTCCCTTGATGAATTTTTTGTAAATCAACTTCCAATTAATCAAAATATTTCAATCGAAACCCTTTCAAAAACAATAAAGAGGTATGAACTTATTATTCTTATTTTCTTTATTAACTACCCTACGATCTAACCCAACACCCAACCTGCCTTACCTTGGTCTTACATTTTGTCAAGTTGGGGTCAAGAATGGGTGTCATGTTAGGGTGATACTAGTCCATTGATGATTTTTTTGTAAATCAACTTCCAATTAATCAAAGTATTTCAATTGAAACCCCTTTCAAAGATGATAAAAATGTATGAACTTTTTTTTCTTTTTTTTAAAATTGACTCAGGGGTATCCCTACAACCTAGCCCAACACCCAACCTGCCTTACCTTGGTCTTACATTTTGCCAAGTTGGGGTCAGGAAGGAGTGTCACATTAGGGTGAGACTAATCATTTGATGATTTTTTTGTAAATCAACCTCCAATTAATCAAAATGTTTCAATCGAAACCCCTTTCAAAGACAATAAAAATGTATAAACTTTTTATTTATTTATTTTATTAACTGGGGGTATCCCTATGACCTAGTCCAACATCCAACTTATCTTACCTTGGTCTTACATTTTGCCAAGTTGGGTTTAGGAATGGGTGTCACATTAGGGTGAGACTAGTCATTTGATGATTTTTTGTAAATCAACCTCTAATTATTCAAAATATTTTAATCGAAACCCTTTTGAAAGACGATAAAAATGTATAAATTTCTCTTTTTTTAATTTTTTTATTGACTCAGGGGTATCCCTACAACTCAACCCAATGTTCAACCTGCCTTACCTTGGTCTTACATTTTGCCAAGTTGGGGTGAGGAGGGGTGTCATGCTATGGCAAGATTAGTCTTCTAGAGATGTATGCAATAGTCAAAGATAATTAAAAGTTATAAACTTCTCTTTTCTTTTTTTTTATTGACTCAGAGGTATCAGGAGTATCCCTACAACCTAACCCAACACCCCAAGTTGGGGTCAGTAAACAGTGTCACGTTAGGGTGAGACTAGTCCCTTGATGATTTTTTTGTAAATAAGCCTCTAATTAATTAAAATATTTGAATTCAAACCCCTTTCAAAAATAATAAAAAGTTATGGACTTCTCTTTCTTCTTTTTTCTATTGACTCGGAGGTATCCTCACGACCCAACCTAATGTCCAACCTGTCTTACTTTGAATCTTACATTCCGCCAAATTGGAGTTAGAAAGGGGTAGTTGGGTCACAAGAATAGAAATTCTTCTAAGACACTTTTAATCTAGAGGGTAGAGGGGAAGTATGCTATGTTAATACGAATGTACTGTTGGTGCACCAATTAATAGGTACACTAAAATCGCATTATATTTTTTTTGTAAATTGTCCTCCAATTATGAACTTTCAAAGATGATAAAAAATTATGAAATTTTTTCGTTTTCTTTTTGTGACTCAAGGGTATCCCTATGACCCAACCCAACGCCCAACCCACCTTATCTTGGTCTTACATTTTTCCAAGTTGGGGTCAGGAGGGGTGTCACGTTAGGATGAGACTAGTCCTCTGGTGATTTTTTGTAAATCGACCTTTAATTAATCAAAAGATTTCAATCCAAATCCCTTTCAAAGATAATAAAAAGTTATGGACTTCTCTTTTTTCTTTTTTTTGTTGGCTCAGGGGTATCCCCATTGCCCAACCCAATGTCCAACCCGCTTTACCTTAGTCTTACATTCTACCAAGTTGTTGGTGTTGATAATCAACAAGTACACTAAAATCACATTATGATTTTTTTTCCTTTTTTTTTGTTATTGACGCAAAGGTATCCTTACGACCTAACCCAACACCCAATCCGCCTTACCTTGGTCTTACATTTTTCCAAGTTGGGGTTAAGAAGGGGTGTCATGCTAGGGTGAGACTAATCTCCTGAGAATGTATGAAACAACAAAAAATGATAAAATGGTATGAACTTCTCTTTCTTCATTTTTTTATTGACTCAAGGGTACCCCTACGACTTATTACAATGCCTGACCTGTCTTACCTTGGTCTTATATTTTGTCAAGTTGGGGTCGAAAAAGGGTATCACGTTAGGGCAAGACTAGTCCCCTAGAAATTTGTTTGTAAATTGATTTTCAATTAATCAAAATATTCTATTCCAAACTCTTTTCAAAGACAATAAAAAGTTATAGACTTCTCTCTCTTTTTTCTTATTGACTCAATCAATTTATAGATTGTTGGTGTATCAATCAATTTTTTGTAAATCAACCTCCAATTAATCAAAATATTTCAATCCAAACCCCTTTCAAAGACAATATAAAGTTATGGACTTTTCTCTTCTTCTTTTTTTGTTGACTCAGAGGTATCCTCTAGGTCAAAAAGGGGTGAGTTGGGTCACAAGAATATAAATTCTTATAAGACACATTTGATCTAAAGAGAAGAAGAGAAGTATTCTCTGTTACTTAATACGAATGGATTGTTAGTGTATCAATCAATAGATACACTAAAATCACATTACATTTTTTTGTAAATTGGCCTCTAATTAATCAAAATATTCTAATCCAAACCTTTTTCAAAGATGATAAAAAGGTATGAACTTTCTTTCTTTTTTATTGACTTGGGGGTATCCCTAAACCTAGTCAAATGCCCAAATCACCTTACCATTCTCTTACATTTTACCAAGTTGGGGTCAAAAAGGGGTGTCATATGTTAGAGTAATTAGGTATTTACTTTATTAATTAAATAATATTTGTTTAATTACGTAAAGTTCTTTTTTACCTCTTTTCACTTAAGCTAACATTAGGTACATAATAATTAATTACTTTATTAATTATTATTGTGCAAGCCTAGGGTTTTCCTTTTTAAGGTTTCATCTATATGTAGTTGAAAACTATCTTTTGTATCATTAATTCATTTTACATTTTGTGTGAATTCATGGCTCCACATTCTTGAGCATTTCCTTTGTTGCTTCTCTTTGGTTCTCCTTGTAACAGGTTATTTGCTTGCAAAGATCTTTTGGGTTTCTATGGTGTTGTATCTTTTCAACTCCAACATGGTACCAGAGCTTCAGATTTGCAGCTGCTTGTTCTTGTTTTGAAGATTTTTGGAGCTACAAGGGTTTGTTGCAAGCCATTTTTTATTGGAGCCATCATCATTTTTGTTTCAAAAAATTAGTTTTCACTCATTTGTAGGAAAAACGATTTTTGAGTTTTGTAGCCAGCGTCGAAATCTGAACTGGGTATCTTTTAGATTTTGCATATCATGCACAAATCTAGAGAAAATCACTATTGAAAAAACGGCGCGCGTCATTTTTTTCCTAGCTGAAAGTTAAAAAAAAAATCATTTTCTCATATTCTACTTATTGGATCAAAAAACGATTTCTGGGTTTTGTTTCTAGCATCAAAATATTTCTGAGTTTTTATTTTTGTCAACAAGCAGTGAGTAGATTTTCCAGAAATCAAGTTAGAAATAAAAGTTTTTTGCTAGAAAATTCGTTTCCTGCAAGCTAAATTCAATTTTTGAAAAATTCATAACTTTTGGCCACGGTGTCCATTTTGCGCAAACGAATAGGCGTTGGAAAGGTGTTACAGTGCTCTTTCCAGATCTACAGTCTAGTTTATTAGAATATTTACCAGGTATTTTTATTTAACTTTGTTTGTTTTTACACTTTGTTCAATTACTTGGTCATCTTGGCTCCTACATGGTGTTTGTTTGCGTTGGATGGGTTATCTTAATATGTTTTATCATTGCTGAGATCATTAGTCTCTAAATTTTTTATTTGAAGAGTTATCATGGGTTTCTCTACTCATCCTTCAGTTGTTCTTCTGGAATGGGGTAATTATGAGTCATGGGCAAAGGGTATACTTACACATTGTAGGTGGCTTAATATTTTGCCTTATTTGTATGATTTCATACCTGAACCAGTAATTTTAGAGGGAAGATTAGCATGAGATATTATTAGAAATCACATTGCAGGAGTTATATTGTCTAGTGTTGATCATGACACTGTGTTGGCTATATCGGACATTGATTGTCCTCACCCACTTTGGACATGTTTTTGGGAGATCTATGGAGACCCTATTCTATCTCCATTTCCAGAAGATCCTGCTTCAGATTGTCTCATACCCATTGCTTGGCGAGAGAATACACCATTTGATTATGATACTTTAGAGGAGCTTGAGTATTTAGACACCCTTACATATTCCGATGGATCAGAGGTTTGTCTCACAGTTCCTACTCTTCAGACTGAGACTTCATCAACATCTCTTGTTGTTCTTGATTCAGTGCAACAGGGAATCATACATCTTCTAGACATAGCTATTTTGGACTCTTATATTGCAAACATATTTTTCTTGTTTGTTGAGTCCTATATTACAGATTTGGAGGATTACTTTGAGGACATTCATCTCCTCTACCTTGACAGTCAGGTTATCATTGTTCACCCACCATTATTTGTACATTCAGAGGTTGCATTTCAGTATTCTCCACATCAGTTTGGATTTGGCATTATTTGTTTCAGTTTAGACAGTGAGACTCTTCAGCATCCTATCATGGCACACATCTTGAGATAGATTGGTTAATCCTTCTTCACAGGGTTTCTTCGATACAGGTCCATGGATCTGTTTCTTCCCAAGGGGAGGAATATCATTTGTCGCTTCAGGATCTCCTTTTGGATTCTACATCAGGCATCTACTATTGTGACAGGAGTTTCTTCATTGTGGGGGGGCCTTCTTCTCTCTTTTTATCTTTCCTATGGAGATCATTGTACATGTACTTATATGATAGAAGTTGTCTATGGGGGGTATCATGTTATCCACCTCCTATCCTTCTTTCATTAGTGCATTGTATTTCTTCCTTGCATTCTATTTTGGGGAAGAGTTTTGTTCCCACTGGGTTTTCTCCTTTACCCCATTTCATTTAGTTTGCATTGATTTTGTACATGGGTACCTGATCTGGCCTTGTTGCCGGGACCCATTGCTTTTGCTTTCAGTAGCTTCTTCTAAGTTTTAGCTTCTCCCTATGTCTATCTTAAGGGGGGTGTTAGAGTAATTGGGTATTTACTTTATTAATTAAACAATATTTGTTTAATTACGTAAAGTTCATTTTTACCTCTTTTCACTTAAGCTAACATTATGTACATAATAATTAATTACTTTATTAATTATTATTGTGCAAGTCTAGGGTTTTCCTTTTTAGGGTTTTCATTTATATGTAGTTGAAAACTATCTTTTGTATCATTAATTCATTTTATATTCTATGTGAATTCATGGCTCCACATTCTTGAGCATTTCCTTTGTTGCTTCTCTTTGTTTCTCCTTGTAATAGGTTATTTGCTTGCAAAGATCTTTTGGGTTTCTGTGGTATTGTATCTTCTCAACTCCAACATCATACTGGGGTGAGACTAGTCCCTTGGAGATGTATGCAACAATCAAAGATGATAAAAAGGTATGAACTTTTTTTCTTCCTTTTTTTATTGATTCAGGGGTATCTGTACGACTTAGCCCAACACCCACCCCGTCTTACCTTGGTCTTACATTTTTCTAAGTTGGGGATGTGAAGGGGTGTCACACTAGGGCGAGACTAGTCCCCTAGGGAATTTTTTATAAATCAACCTCCAATTAATCAAAATATCCCAATCCAAACTCCTTTCCAAGACAAAGGTTATAAATTTCTCTCTATTCTTCATTTTTTGTTGACTCAGGGGTATCCGTGTGACCCAACCCAATGTCCAACCCGTCTTATCTTGGGGTCTTACATTCTGCCAAATTAGGGTCGGAAAAGGGTGAGTTGGGTCACAAAAATAGAAATTATTTTAAGACACCTTTGATCCAAAAGGTAGAGGAGAAAGTATGTTATGGTACTTAATACAAATGGATTGTTGGTGTATCAATCAACAGGCACACTAAAATTATATTATGATTTTTTGCAAATTGACCTCTAATTAATCAAAATATTCTTTTCAAAAACAATAAAAAGGTATGAACTTCTCTTTCTTCTTTTTTTATTGACTCAAGGATATCCATATATTCCAAATTACATCAACAGGTGTAAACCCAGACTGCAATCTTTGCCATCATCCTCCCTTACCTGTGCCAAAATGGGAGCTTTAGAATGAGGTATGGGCATTCACTAGAGGATAAAGAAAAGGAATTTCGTTAGATGTAGCTGCAACTACCTTGGTAGCATGTATGCAAAATGTGGAAGCATAGAAAAAGCATATGAACTATTTGACAAAATACCCCAAATAAATGTGGTCTCATGGAATGCCATGATTACAACATATACATAAAATGGATTTCTTGAAAAGGCTTAAGAAACTTTCAAGCAAATGTAATTGGCAGGTATAAAGCTAGACACCACAACCTTTGCCATCATCCTCTTTGCCTGTGCCAAAATGGGAGCTTTGGAATAAGGTATTCAATCAATAAAAGGATAAAGGACAAAGATTCTATTAGATGTATAAAGCTTAATGGAAGGGGGATTTTGGTCAAATATTATCATTGGGAATGATCTAGTAGACATATATGAAAAATGTGGAAGCATAAACAAGGCATGTAAGTTGTTTGACAAAAATGCCTTAAAGAAATGTAGTCTTAGGGAATGCAATGTTTGTGGGATATGCAAAAAATGGATTTTACAAGGATGCTCCCAAAAATATTTGAATTGATGAAGTACTTTGGAACATGTCCTGACACTATAAGCTTTGTTTGTGTTATATGTGCATGCAGCCATGCAGGCTTAGTGAATGTGAGTTATACATATTTCAATCACATGGGTAAAAATATCTGAATTGATGAAATACTTTGGAACATGTCCTGACACTATAAGCTTTGTTTGTGTTATATGTGCATGTAGCCATGCAGGCTTAGTGAATGTGAGCTATACATATTTCAATCATATGGGTAGCTCTTACTACATTACACCTATAATTGATCATTATGTGTGTGCTTGACCTACTTGCTCATGTTGGATATCTTGAGGACACCCTTAACTTTATCATCAAGATGCCAGTTAAACCTGGGGTGGATGTGGATTCGTTTTGCCTACAGATCCCATATGAATATAGGCTTAGGAGTATTTACAACGTTATTTTTTAATTTGGATCTTAAAAAAGATGCAACTAATGTTTTCTCTCAAACATTTATGTAGAAGTGGGCACGTCGTGTGAGCAAATACTAAGGGGATTGATGAAAGATAAGGAATTAAAAAGATCCCCAAATGTAGTTGGATTGAAGGCCATAAAATGGTGTGTTTTTCTTGTGTAGGAGGTCATAGTAAATCTATGCAAAGTTGGAGAATTTGGCTTGGGAGATGAAGTTAGCAAGGTATTTTTGAAATGCAAGACACTTACTTAGTGGTGTGGAAAGGGAGAGGAAAAAATTATTTCTCTACCATCGTAGTGAAGTTGTCAATTGTTTTTGGCTTTTTAGACATGCCCCATAGAACAACTATTAGACTTGTTAAGAACCTTCGAGTATGCATTAATTGTCACATTGCAACGAAATGTATCTCTAAGATTGTTGGAATTCCTACTTCTAATTATTAGTTTAGTTGATTTCATAAGGAAATGAACTCACTTGCATACACATTTTTCCATGGATTACTCCAAGGCCTTGTTAATTCATGAAGATTAATTTCTTGTACGAAGTTATTTTGAATTTTTTTAATTATGATCAACCTTAATATATGGGTTCCTATTTTGGTTTGTTTATTCTCTACTAACGTTTCCACTTCTTTATGACTTGCAACACAAAAATTAGTGAACCCTTTGTTGATGCTTGTCCTTTTGAGCCTTCCATAACATTCTTAGTAAAAGGACTCTAGTGTGCTTCTAATTCTTTTTAAGTTTTATTTTGTTGCCTATAGAGTCCCTCATTGATATTTGATCAAAAAATATATATATTTGCCCCTATAATTATATGATATATTTGTCTTGCCCCTTTATAAGTGATTTTGGGGCCTATATTAGTAAGTGCAAATGTATCTAAGTCAAGTGCTTTCTTTCTTAATAGAACCATGTTTTGGCAACTGCCTATAACCAATCTAAGAATTCCTTCAACATACTCCCTTATTAAACAATGTTCTTGTTGTAGTGTTTTGTCTTTCATTATACTTGTCACATGCCTAAATATCTTAAACTATAGAAATTTCCAAGTGTTAGGGATGATTGTGTATATTTGTAGCCTTTATTGGGTTTATAGGTTTCCTCTTGCTAGTATTCTTTCCCTCCATTCCTTTAAACACAACATTTACATTTTTATTTGAAACCTTTGATTATTTTAGTCTTTTAGACTTCTCATTCCCTAGGTACTTTATCATGGCTTTATCTATGCTTCCACTCCCTTTGTCTTTGCCTTTGGCCCTAGGATTTTAGGTCTCCGTGTAATCATATACTTGTTAAGTTATAAGACTAATTCATGTACTTCTTAAACTATAAGATTGATTTCTTGCTTATAGAGACAATGCTGCCAATCCACTATAGATAGCCAATGAGTTAGAAGAAACATACCTTTAGTAGTTTCTATCTAGTTTTCTTTGATTAAGAGAGTAATTTGGGGATGGATCTTCCTAAGCTTTTGTTTGACTAGTTTGACATCAAGATGTACCATAAGGTGATGAATTACTAGAGGTAGATAAAAGCTAAGGATATCTACATACGACCAAGCAAAGATGTGAGTATAATTTTAGAGGAATATAGAATTGATAGTTTCCTATTTTGCGGCTCCCAAGGTGGTTGCAATGTAAGTGATCTTTGAATTATCTAGAGGCCAAATATTAAGCTCATGTATGTCTTCAACTAAAATTATTAACTAACAATGCCACTACAAAGATGTTGGTAGTAGGTCAATTTCCTCAATGGTTCATGTCTCATTGAAGTTTCTATCAATTTAAAATTATTTCTTCTATAGGGATATTATTGTAGATCCTCATGAATTTAATGATATCCCCATCATTCTAAAATGTATCTAGACTTGGTGCATGCCTAATGACTTGGTGCAAGAGCATAACTCACTCTCCGTCATCACATTGAAAGATATTAAATATCTTGTAACCTTAGCCTAATAAAAAATATACCTCAAATGGAGATTCATTTCATTCTCTATTTCATATACCTCATTGTAACACAAGGGTTCTAGGTTGCCATTGGGTGATGAAACCTAAGTTAGTCCCACCAAAAAGAAAATTAAAAGACTAAACTAGAATAATAAAAAATACTAACAACTAATTGCATTGCATACTAAATGAACTTACACTTAATTATTTGCATGATAAAATTAAGAAAATAATAACTAATATTAAGTAAAAAGTTAAAATAACTCACTAAATTTAACTATTATTAACCATCCTTAATAAAAATAAAAATAAAATGAAGTACTTTAATCATATAAAATCTTTAGTTTCTAATTGTAGTTCATTTACAAGGTTTTTAGAGTAAGTATATAGTTTTCAATCTCTACTTTAAATTTCAAATTTTGCAAATAAATTGTGCTTAAGATTATTAAACTATATCAATAATAAACATTTGAAAAATAGAAATTAAGACATTTATGTGATATCTAGAAATATTAAAGTTCAAATCATTAACATTAAAACCATGGAAATCTTATACAACATTAGAGTGTTAAATGTTGAATGTGGAAAGATACCCGACCATAATGATAATAACCATGATATTGAATTTATCTAGCCTAGGGAGAACAATGCAAAGAGCACATCTTTGGGACATGAGAATCGTTGTTGGATTTAAGCAGTGGATGTCATGTCCAAATTAAAATTTAATTGGAGAATTTTGAGGAATATTAGCCACCCACAAATTAAATTTGTTTTTTTGTTCTTTGGAAGAAAAATTAGAAGATGGTAGGAAGGACACGATTGTTTAGAAGGAAAATTAGAATAAAAAGATAGCTTGGAAGAGTAAGGAAATATGATAGAAAATTACTTTGCTTGGACTAAAATGTATAAGACTGGATATTTTATGATTTAGTATGATAAATAGTAGTCATATTCATGTTATTCTACTATTTTAAAAATGTGAGAGCTTTTAAATTTATGCTTGTTATTCTTTTATTTGAGAAAATTATTCTATATTTTGAGTTGAAAAGTTATTCTTATATGATCTAGATGGGCTGCACTATTTCTTGCAAATGGAACATGGTTTACAAAATTGACCATGTTTTATCAATAATAAATTTAATTGAGCTCTCAAACTCACCAATTAAAAATATTTAAATTATATAAAAACCACAAGAAATTTATATTTGTGTGGAGTGGATTGTAGTGCAGAGAAAGCAAAAAAATGGCAAAAATTGTGATAGAGAAACAACAAAAAAAGGGTAAAAATTGTGATAGAGAAACAAAGAGAAAAAAATGGAAAAATTTGTGATAAAGAAATAAAGAGAGAGAAAATGGCAAAAATTGTGATAGAGAAACAAAGAAAAAAATGGCAAAAATTGTGATAGAGAAACAAAGAGAAAAAATATAGCAAAAATTGTAATGCAGAAACAAAGCAAGAATTGTGGTGCACAAATAGGGACTCTGAATTCATTAGAACCACTACAAATTCATATATGAAGATTGCAAATAAAAATAAGGAAGAAAACTAGATGGCACATTAAGATGACGAAATCTTGCCTAATCATTCAATACTAAGGAATCAAGGCTAGAAAACCTAAATAAGGAAGAAAACTAAGCCTTGATATTGAGAATCAAATCTAATGAACTCATTTTGAGCTTGGATTTAGGCAAAAAGAAGTAGAATTATTGAAGATTTGATCAAATTGCTAAGATTGAGCCCTCTATGCAACAAATTCTATGTCAGTCTCAAAAATTGAGATGTTCTAATGGGGGTGGAAGGGGCGATTTATTAGCATAAAGTGTATTTTTATTTCATATTTGGGTGTTTTGTTATTGAGTGGCAAGTCTTCAGGGGTTAAGAAACTAAAGGGCATTCAATTGATCCAGAAGTAGTAGTTTCTCCATAAGCAATGGATAGGGAGACTGACCTTTAGATAGTCATCCTAACTCGACCGCCATCGTTGTTCCTAAAAAACATAAACATTCGCATAAACATTCAAAAAGACTAAAAACAACCTCAAAAACATAAGAAAATGTCAAAAACATTAAAATATTCCAAAAACTCCAAAACCACCCATCTCATTTCGCTTCACCCACAATAAACCTCCATCCATAATAAATTGATCATCATCATTAACCTTTGGTAAAACAAGTATGGCAAGTCATGAAGTGTGAACCTAAATGTAAAAAATTAAACTCTTGATCATTATCAAACATGTTAATCAAAACTAATATCAATGACCTTTGAAACAACCTATCAACTTGCCACCATTCACTAACATGTCCTAGGATGCATCCTTCCTACAATGGGCATTATCATTGGCAATCACTTTGGATACATATCCTAAGAAAAACACATTACTTAGGTAAGAGATATAAATAACATTAACTGTTTGTTTTGATCATCTTGTGATTATCTTGTTGAACCATTCTGAGGACCTCTCGATAATGTCTAAATGATTTAAAGAGAAAGGAATGGGGCATCAATCATTATCTTTTGTTTGTTGTGCTTGTGGGATGTTCTTGTAAAATAACTTTGGCGAATACAAGTGCTTTGTTGTGTGTAGGGATGCCATTTTGAATAGATTGTTGACTTGACTATTGCGTATGCTTTGGTTGGAAATTTTCTAAACTTCTAAACTATATTCCAACAGGGTTTTCGTATGTCAAGGTGTGAGCAAGGATTATCCTATTTGTTTACAAAGTTAACCCATCACACTAAATACAAAACCATCCTGGTTATCAATACCTTGATGCATCGTGTCTATGTGCTATATCAAAAATAAGGAATGATGTATTCCAATCCCTGAAACGAGCATATCATTTATCTCATCACCATATATAATAAAGGCTCGAAGAATCAAACTTGTTGGACTTTTGAATTGATCTCAAAACAATGGTTAATCAATGTCCATCTCATTCTTTTACATCCATCCATCTTATTCTTCTTATTCTTCTTATTCTTCTATCTTTACTAATAATTCTATCCAAGTGTTGAATATGTGTGATATATCAAAATATAGATGAGGCTACCCATGGCTGATGGTTGTTTATACATAATAAAATATGTCTACATGAAACATCTGAGCTGAAATGATCCTAGATCTTTGTCGTGATATCGACCCAAAAATTCAAATTTTTGCTCGATCTCTCGAGGGGGCATGGTAATAGCTTAATTTCTTCCACTGGGGCAATAGTGGGGCATCCAAAAAAAATCATAAATTTTTGAATTTTTGGCCTAGGTAGTAGCATTAATTTGAAAAAACATCAATCTTTGAACTAATGTAACAGGTACCTCGCTTCAAAGAGGGGCAAAATGTAGACACTTAGAATTGCCCTTGAATCTAGTTACTAACACTGTTTCATCCTAAATTCATCTTTTTTTTTACTGTTTAATTGAATAAGCCTAGTTATTTAATTAAATGCATTATTTTCATCTATTAATCTAATTAATTTCATTAGGTTAATTCACCACCTTTCACATTAACATTTCATCTTATTGAATTGGATAGTGCAAATTATTTAAATTAAACCCCCTTATGTCCTCTCATTTAATTGAATAATCTAAACCATTTAATTAAATGTCACTTAACCCCTTTCATTAAATAAATTAATTATTTAATGATAATCCTAAATTCACTCAACTTGCACAATTAAAACTAACTAATTATTAATTTTCCCTCACCCATCCACTTGCATGGGAATATTTTCTTAGAATATTCTCCCATTTGAGCTTCAAAAAGGGAATATTCTTTCCTAACAAACTTTGTAACAACTTTGAAAGTGTGTTTGTTTGAATCATTGTGAGCCATTGATTGACTCTTTGATCCATATGATATTGCATTATCATCCATTGATGAGAATCCTTGATCCATGTCTTCGTCTCTGATTGCATCTTGACCCTTGATTGACCAAATCAATCTTGACCCTTGATTCACCATTTTCTCCTATAATTACCTCACATTTTAGAAAGAAATGGATCCACTTTCATCAAAGCAAAGTTATGTTGCACATTTTAATACTATCTTTATTCATCCTTGCATCCATTATTATCTTTTTCATCCATCCTTAGCATGGTTTCATCAATTTTAGTTTGGTTTCGTCAATGGAGTTCGATTAGATGCTTGTTTTATCAAAGGGATTGGGAAAGGACTGCCATTCCACATCAATGCAACACAAATCCCTCAATGGGATGGGGTTTGGAGCATTTAGCTAGAATTTGTTTATGCATTTCTTTATGGTTTTGTTTAATGGCTTCTTGGTTAATGTTTTCAAATATTTCATTGGGATTGTAGCTTAGGTAGTTAAATATTGCTTAAATTTGTATGGATGTGGTGTATTTAGCTATTACTATGATCACAATCACACTTCCAAGAGAAAAAAAAGGGGTTTATGTGCTTTGTCAATTCTTAGTACTTCTGCATTCAGGATAGAAGCACGTTGAGAATGAGATTCAAAATAAGATGCGAGAGATATGCAAACTTCCCTCATCGGCTACGTTGTTAGTATGATTATTTTGGGTTGCATCCTAAGGTACAAGCACTTGTTGGGTCTCCATCTTATTATTCCGAGTAGAGTAGAGATTAATTTCTTGGAACCAAATATTGCTTTTGTAGTGTATGGATTTGGTATTAATGAAATTACATGGAATGCATGTTTGCAAGGTAATTACCTTGATGGTCGTTTGTATGTTGTATTTCCTAGGTAGTTCTAAGCTTAAAAATTAAAACTTTCTTGTGCATATTCTGCAAACGTGGTATTCCCTGAGACATTTTTCTTGAGGCATTTTACTTAGTGATTCATGTGCCTTGACTAAGCCACCACATTTAGCATGCATGATTTTGTTTTCACCTACCAATGCTTTGCTCTTACTCGATAGGTATTCCAATTTTTCAACAAAGGTATGGTGCTTATCTTATCCTTTTGGAATTCCTCATGGCCGCTTTTCTTTTATCCATTTTGTCAATGGATTTAGTGTATTGTTTGAGCTACTGCTTTTCACATGCATATTTTTCGTATCTACTATGCTTTGAGGGAATCACATTCCTAGTTTCAAAACTCCCATTTTGACTCGAGTAGAGGGAATGCTCAAAAATTTTACCAAGTTTGGCTTCTACTTGATTATTTTCCTTGAATGTTCTTAAGTCTTCTACAAAAACCATATTTATCTTTCCATACAATGAGAGCATTCCTTGAAACAACATTTTGTGAGGCATATTGTCGATGGTACTTGTGTCTTGTCAATGCTTCCACATTTTGCATGCAAGGTTTAGCGGATCCTTATTGAAGAAGGTTATCCTTTCAAACCATTCTATTATACTGTAATTAAATGCCTTAATATAAGATAAGTGGATTCAGCTTGTTGAACTTGACTTGTTTTGTCCTCCTTTTTCTCTTTTGTATGGCATTCTATACCTGGTTATTGTATTAAGGGTGTTTATTTGCATTTGTGCTTTCAAGGGAATAGACATTTTCTTTCTAAAAACAACCAATTTAGGATCAAAATATTGTGAACTACTAGAACATCTTAATCTGATCCTTTAATGTGGCTCGCAATGATCTAGTGCATTGGGTAAAGTGATCTTTTGGTTCTTTTCTTAATTTAATTAGATTGAATCATCCTGCATATAGCTTCCCTTCGTTATAGTATTAACTCTATTGAAAGAAAAATCTATAGCTCTCTTTTAATACTCAAGATAAATCGTACTCAACAAAAATGATGTTATTAATATGTAATTTTGTTAGTTGATGTAACACAATTTTTACTTGAAATCAGTAAAGTTATCATATATAATATGAGCCTAGTATACAAATGTCTTTGAAAAGATGATAAAAGACAAAGCTAGGGGTTGGGTATTTATGACATTTTGTAATATTCGTAAAGTGAAATTGATAGAAAAAGGGAATTTGGGGTATTTGATAGTCTTTATACCATTTTATTAAGCAATTCTAAAGTCTTTATACTATTTTATTAAGAAATTCTAAAGTCAACGTATGGGATGTTCATTAACCTTGTAGATGGGTTAACTTATCTTCTTCTTTATTGAAAAATGAATATAGATTTATTAAATAGGGGTTGGGATTATAATGGTCTTTTATCAACCCATCATGCATTTAATATAACGTGGTTATAATATATGATCATCAACTCTAGAAGAATCTCTTGTAGCAAAACGAGATGGGTTGGAATTCTAGATAACTACCCGGAACAATCTCACTACAGCCTAACCAGGGTGGTAAAGGATGGCACATTCTCGGTTAGCGGGTGTATCTCTTCCCATGCGAGGATTAGATGGATCGAACTATAGTTATCAGTTCTACAGCATGAGCTTGATCCAGATGCATAGTCAGTTCAAATATGGAAATATTTCCACCAATCAGAACATGTATAGGAGTTAGCAAGGTATTAGTGAAAGTGGGTTTCCTTGCAAGTAAAAGGGATATGATGAACGCAATCCAATAATAATGATGTATTTTCTATTGAATCTCATTAGGGGGCCAAAAGAAGTGCACGTTGGCTTCGAACACTTAGGAACTCAAGCTTGAAAGATTCTTAAGGAAAGATGAAAAAATTAATTATTGCACAAGGAATAAATAAAATATTACTTTCTTATTTCTAAGTTTATTATGGAGTAGACATTTGAACATTGAAACATAAAACTTGTTGGAAGATGTGTTGATTGCCTATGAGCAAATATTTTCTTATAACTACGTAGTTTTTGAAATGGTTATGTGTGCACGGTTGCATTCTTAATTCAATAATGCCATAATAAATCATATGAGTGCTTGATTTTATAAGAATGTGTACACATATTTATATATAAATATATGTACCCATAAATACATACATGTGATACACCTTCTTTATATATATTCACCTGGATAGTGAAGATTGAAAATAGTCTTATTGCATGTATATCATGATATGTTGTGTTTACATTCATGCCATATGCACAGATGGTGCCTTGAGAGAGTTGATGATGTTTTACTATGATGTCATATGTGATTGATAAGATAACTCCAGAGTGTTCTTTGCTTATGTTTGTCATTCATGATATCATTGGTTACGTCTTTTCACAAATTCCATTCCTCATGTTGGGTTGGGCATTCTTCTCACATGAAGAATTTAGGGGAAGTGAATCACTCGTGGTAGGGTGGAAACACACTCTATCATCAAAGGAGACTACCATTAGAAGAATCCTATCAGGGAGTTCCATATTATGTTTCATTTGTATTTGACCATGTGGTCTTATGTTAGGAATACATTCTTTAATGTATGTCATAAAGTTGGCATTTGAATTCCAAATTTCTTGTAATTGAAAAAAAAATCATCTGATAATATATATATTCATTTGATTCTATTACTGGAGTAAAGTACACGTGTCATTTTTGAAGTTAATTAAGTTAAATCTATGGAGGTCATTACACAAACAAGATCGAAGAGTCGACTTCTAAAACCTCAGAGGTTGTTCGGTGGAGCATAATTCATCCCTCATCAATTGAATTTCTCATAAGGCTGTTCCTTGAAGCACAAGCTTATGTCAGGAATACATTCTTTAATGTATGTCATAAAGTTGGCATTTGAATTCCAAATTTCTTGTAATTGAAAAAAAATCGTCTGATAATATATATATTCATTTGTTTCTATTACTGGAGTAATGTACATGTGTCATTTTTGCATGCTTGATGATGTGTAATTTTTGAAGTTAATTAAATTAAATCTATGGAGGTCATTACACAAAAAAGATCGAAGAGTCGACTTCTAAAACCTCAGAGGTTGTTCGGTGGAGCATAATTCATCCCTCATCAATTGAACTTCTCATAAGGTTGTTTCTTGAAGCATAAGCTTTAAGAATCAACACTACCCAAAGACCCATCAAAATTGGACTCACCTTGTTTTCGCATCTCCCCTTTTTGGGGCTTCCTTTCCACTCCTCACTTCAGGGATCTTCTCCTCGTGTCACCCAATTTTTTCCATACCACCTTGCGAACCCTTATTGATTGATCACACCTTGCCGATGCCTCCCATACATTACTCTACCTATCTCCCTCGCTCTTAGGTCATGCGCCTGCTGCCCGAATGTATCCCTCGAATGTATCCCTCCAACCTCTTTGCCCTTGTGCCCATTCTACCTTGGTGTTGTCACTAGCAATGTTCTAGCCATGCCTTACACTGGTCTTTTGGTTGGATGACTCCCTTGCCACCACGAAAGTGTCAGATATCACCCTCTCCAATAATATGGAATGCGTTCTTCATAACCATTGCTAACCAATCTCTTGAGCAAGATGATGATTTCTGCCTTGGTGTTGTCGCTAGCCATGTTATATCCATGCTTTACACTAGTCTTATGCTACTCCACCTATCTCCCTCACCTCTTAGGTTATGTATCTACTACCTAAATGTATCCCTCCAACCTCTTTGCCCTTATGCATCCGATCACCTTCTACCCGTTGCTTCTCTCCCCATTCTGCCTTGGTGTTGTCACTAGCAATGTTCTAGCCATGCCTTACACTAATCTTTTGGTTGGATGACTCCCTTGCCACCATGAAAGTGTCAGATATCACCCTCTCCAATAATATGGCATACGTTCTTCATAACCATTGCTAACCAATCTCTTGAGCAAGATGATGATTTCTTTCTTGGTGTTGTTGCTAGCCATGTTCTAGCCATGCCTTACACTAGTCTTTTGGTTGGATAACTCCCTTGCCACCATGAAAGTTTTGGATATCACCCTCTCCAATAATATGACCTACATTCTTCATAACCATTACTAACCAATCTCTTGAGCAAGATGATGATTTATGCCTTGGTTTTGTCACTAGCCATGTTCTATCCATGCCTTACAGGTCTTTTGGTTGGATGAATCCCTTGCCACCATGAAAGTGTTGGATATCACCCTCTCCAATAATATGGTCTACGTTCTTCATAACCATTGCTAACCAATCTCTTGAGCGAGATGATGATTTTAGCTAGGTTCTCCTCTTTTTCCACCTACTCCTTCCCAATTCTGCTTCGGTTCGTCCAATGTTGCTAATTGTGATTGACTCCTACATCTAGCTCTAGCCATTCCTTCTCAGGATCATTCGCCCAAGTCCCAATTCGTCGCTCTGCTCAAGCCATTTTTTATTAGTTTAATATTGTAGATCCTAATATATAATAATATATATTAATAGGAATATTAGTACTTACCTATAAATATATTATAGGAATTCATTAATAGTATAATCTTAATATCTAATATATTACTATAACTACATTATAATATTATAATATAATAATAATATATTGTGACATGTTGTGATGGTTAAGTTGTTGTGTTGTTATTCTTGCCATCAAGGTTCAAACCTCATTAGGATGTAATTGCCGAGAATTTATATTGGGGATATCTCTCTCTTATTATATATGGATTATTTCCAATATATATAAATTACTTATCAATATCATTTTTGAAAAGTCATGACACTTAACATTGTACTTAATTGAACTTTGAATCTCACTAATTAAAAATTAAAAATACTTAAATGATAATAATCTTAAGCCCCTTCTCATACAACCAAAATATTTTTTTAACCATTATCAAACAAATTTTCAAGAACACCAAAGTATTTTAAAAATATTTAGAATGATATTTCTTAGGATATTATATTCATCTATTAGTTCCCTTAAATAACTACTACCATGCTCTGTAAAAGCCCTAAATTCATTCTTATTCTCAATTATTCTTACTTTAAAAATAAAAGAATTCATAATTTAACATATAAGAAAAGACAGTGAGAATGCAATTTTTTCAATATCATAAAACTTGCCATATGTTGGGCATGGTGGAAATAATTCAAGAGCTCTCTACATGGCAAACTAAAATGAATCAATCGTGCATATCTTCTGATTGAAATGTTTACGAACAAGCTATACAATTGTTTTAGATTATTTACCTACATCAAGGAGAGTGTACAGGGAAGGAGAACCAATCAACAATAGATATGAATTTAAGCAGTAAAAATAAATCTCAAAACAGGCTAGCCATTTCCATGTTAGCCCTGGAGATAATATCCACTCAAGCAAGATTTAGTTCTTGGTAAAAATGTTAGAAAAGATAAATCACTATAATAAAAATGGAGATCTATTTTTTGATGTTGGCCAAGGCAATGTTTTCATTATTACTATCAAAAGGGGCAGATTTGAAGTGAGAGCCGTTGGCACTCATCTAGTTGGGAAAGATTTTGATCCTAGACTACTTGATCGTGTCATCAAAGAATTTGAAAGGAGGAATAAGAAGGTAATTGGGAGGAATTCCAAAGCACTTCACAGACATCGTACAACATGCGTTAAGGCCAAAAGAACTATTTCTGTTGCTACAGAAACAATTGTTGAGATCGACTGCCTCCTCTGTGGAAGTCCAAATTTCTATTCCAAAATTAATACAACAGTGATAACTGATAACAATGCTATCTTCAACAAATGCATTGATGGTGTGAGACTCTGTTTAGCTGATGCACAAATGGCAGCAAATCAAACTGATGAAGTTGTTCTAGTTGGAGGCTCCACTTGGACTCCAAAGCTACAAGAATTGATTGAAAGGTTGTTTGGCCAGAAGAAGTTGTGCACAAGCGTCAATCAAGATGAAGCTATTGGTTTGTTTTAGATGTACTTGTTCAAGATGTCACTCCTTTAAGGAGGTATCATGGGCGTTATAATTCCTATATAGAAAGTAACGACTTTCTCCACTGTGGCAAACTACAAAAAGTTGAAAAGAGCAACCAAGTGCTGCAATGGACAATAATTTGCTAGGAAGGTTCGATTTGTGAGTTTTGAAATAATGGGATATTGGAGGTCTCGGCCAAAAACAGAGTAGCAGTTGAAAAGAGCATAATAATTGGAAAGGACAATTGTGGCTAAGGATGAAATCCGTAGAATGAAGTGCTTTGTTTTCAATCAAATGTTAACTCTATTAGTTGGCATGTTTTGCATATCTGTGTTATCTTAAATGGGCATGTTTTGCATATCTGTTTTATCTTAAATAGACCTTATGAAATGAATCATTGGTTGATAAGTAAAATTTAGCAATGGAAATATTTGATAATCAGGCTCATAGAATACAAGATGCAATAAGATATTCTGAAAGTAGAAAACACACTGGAATAAGTTATCTAGGTATTTTTTACAATGTCCCTTGTCCCTTTCCCTACAGCATAAGAAACTAATATATTCTTATTAAAGGAATCATTGGTGGATTAGGAAAACGCAACAATGGAAATAAGATCATAGAATGCTAACTTGAAATACAACATTTTTTACATTGTTCCCTGTCCATTTTCCTGAAAAACTACAACATAAAAACCTAATATATGGCTCCCTGTATTACTCGTTCTATAAATAAAAGAACATAATCAATGGAAAAGAGAAAGAAATCCAACTACCTTTGAGCTGTCAGATTTGGCGCGCATTCTTCACATTTTGTAATGTTTACATTGATATAGTTATTTCTTCTCAGGCCATATGCATATCCCTAAGAATGACATATTGACATACCTGAAACTCCCTGCACCATAACAGAACAATCGCATGAAATCAGTACATCATAGAAAATGTAATATCAAAACCAATAAAAAACATTCCTAAATTCATTTCTAAATGGTATGAAAAATGACATTCCTAAATGGTGTTGAAAACATTTGTACCAATAAAATCCATGCCAGGAAATGCAATAGTATACAAACTTCACAGTAAAGGGAGATGAACAGTATGAAAAAATCAGCAGTATGACTCCTGTGAGTGCCCAGTAACTGGTATTGGGCTGCTGAACTCACAGATTTAGATCACCTTCGTTAATGTAAGGACTGATAATGACTAAGATTCCTAAGAAACAACCTCTGACTTATAATTTATAATCAGAAATACAATACGCAATACCATTTCCCCTATCCCTCTGAAATTGTTTCTAGTTTTTATGAGCAACACAACAAATATTTCTGTAATGGCATCTTTTTATTGGTGGTAAGAGACTTAAAAATCCATGGAATTATAGATGAGGTATAAGATATGTCCATAAGTATTTTATAAATGGATGTCAGAGATGTCGAGAGCTATAGAGAAATTAACAGAAACTGACCTTTCCTAGACCTAAATCCCCGATTTCTTATGACACATAAAATTTCTGAGTCAAATAAACACAAAAACGTGCAAACAATCTTAAAACAAGCTGCAGCAGAAACTTCAGAACAACTCAGGCTAAAAATTGACTTATCTATTTAAACCCATTGTTACAGGGATCCCTGGAAAACTATACCATAAAATACAGGGTATATATTGCTCCTTACATTCATCTTTCTATAAATTCAGAGAATCAATCCAAAAGGGGAAAAGAAATCCAAGTATCTTTGAACTATCAAATTTTCTTCCCATTCTCTTTACATTTATTGATGCTTACGTTGATATAGTTATTTCTTTTTTTAGAGCATATGCATATCCCTGAAACTCCCTGCAACATAACACAGGAATCACAATAAATCATAAATAATGTAATATCGAAACCAATACAAAAACATTCGTAAATCCATTCCTAAATGGTGTTTAAAACATTTAAACAAATAAAATCCATACCAGGAAACAGAGTAGCACACATAATTCATAGTAGCACTATAGGCCTAAAATAAAACGATTTAAAAAATAAGTGAGCTTCCAAAAGTTATAAGGCAAATCGATTGCTAGCTAACCGTTGAAGATGGACGGCCAGATCATATTTCTGAAGTACTGAAGCATGCTCGTATATACCCATAAACAGAAGAGGAATGTAGCCGTTTACATTTTTAAATTTGAATTGGGGGAATCAAAGCAAGAGGTATTTCATACATAGCTGTGCCACGTGGAAGCAATGGTTGAATAACATAAGGCAAGGGTTAAAATAGACCTGCTTTCTTTGTACAAGACATATACTCTTTACCACAAATCTACTTAATTATAAATTTATGTCAAAACGGTCATAAATAGAAATCCAATATCCATTTTAAGGTACATCTCCAACCCCTCACACTTCCCTCCCCAAGTATTAATATCATATGGGTGAATATTTCAGTATAAACACATATTTATACTACACACATTTAGTTGGACTTTTAGTGTTTCATGTTAATAGTTTCTTAAATATAATATCAACATACTTTTAATTATCCTTTTTATTTTGAGTATGGATAAAAAAATATAATTTTTCACACATTCTTAATCAATTTTTAATAAGAACATTATATAGTAATTTTTTTCAACTATAAGATAAGATTTTAATCTATTTTGACATATAAAGGGAGATGACAAACTAGGCAAGTCTTATTATGAGAGGAAACACTACTACATTTAACATAGTCATCTACATGATGTTATATGCAACATATGAAATGCTTTCTTGAAGTTCTTTGTAAGATAATTATAGATGTATATCATATAGGAGTTTAAGTTTGTAGAGTTGGAGATATGGAGTCTCCACTTGTATTTTGGGCATAGGCCATCTTGGAGTTTTAGTCTTTCTTGTGCACCTTAGTTGCCCTCTTCTCTCTTTTTTATTATATTTTATAGACCTCTTGCTTTCTTACTGAGTCTACATACACCTTTCCCTAGCATCCTTATCCTATCCAATCCTTTCAAATCTCCTCTAGTGTCTTTTTTGTCTCCATTTATCATTTCCTTGTATCTGCTTTTTCTTTTTTGTTACCTATGTACCCATCCCTATCATTTTGGCATAGATCACAAGAGAATGCTAGTGAAGGCTTGGGAACATAGCTTTATAGACAACAACAACCTTTTCTTGAAAGTTTCTAATGCCTTCTTCAAAAAATCCATGTTAAATGTGACATGTAACTACATCTCTATTTTCTTTTTTCTCCAACCACTCACATCATTACCTCTCCTTCAACATTTTATACATGTGACTTCATTCTAGAGTAAAGCCATGAATGACACACATAAGAGTCATGGAATTTTACTTTGCACATGTTTGTTGCATAAGGTTATTTTTATAAAAAAAAATCTATTTTTTGCATACCTTGGTGCTTGTCAAGTCGCAACTCTTGGAGGCGTTTGTGTTTTTTAGGGAGTGGAGTTAGGTGTGTAGTTTTCCAAAATGTCCATGTGTAGCGGCAAGTCGAGACATTTTGACCTTTAATTTTTGTTGTCTTTTATATAAATTTTGAGGAACTTTCACTTGTCCAAGGAAAGGAGGGTCAATAAGTTGTTTTATCTTGGAATTTTCCATGTCTCCCCATGGGATCCACTTTTCTACCTTTCTGATTTACTTTTTAATCTTTTCACCCTTTCCTTGAGAATGCTAGATTTGGATGGACACTTGAGAATTATGCCATCTTCTTTTTGTAAGCTTACCAATTTTGTAAATTACACCAAGGTGAAGATTTAAAAGTTAAAATTAAAATTTGTATTTATGTATATCATTTTGCATTTCAATTTTATGATTTGGTTAACTTAAATTTTAAAACACATTTTTATTTTTACATGAGACTTTCAAATTTCTATTAATTTATAATATGTGATTTTTTAATACATCAATTAATTTCAAAAAAAATATTGATAAATCTTTCCAAACATCACTGAATATCAAGTGGATTAAAATTAAAATTTATAAATTCATATTAATCCGACAATTTAATTGATTGCATAATTAATTTTTTGTTGAATTCAACAAAGTTGCATCTAGAATCAAATTGTGGTTGTCTGTAAATTGCAAAGTACAAATTACAACTTTCGAAAGATAAAATAAATTTAAATCAAATGTGACTACTTATTTATGCCTCATTTAACTTCAAATTGGGGGAAATGAATTAAAATTACTTTGTAAACCAACCATTGAAGTGTCTAGGAAGTTTGCACATAGTGTGTTAGCTAATGACTATGAGTCAAACAGATAAATTTTTCACTTGCACCCAAATTCTACTACATTTAAACTTAATATATATTATGAAATTGACATGTTTAAGCTTTAAAGAACCCCTTTAGAAACATAATATTAACTTTTCAAACCATTTTATAACTTTATGAAACTATGAGTTGTGGGGGAATAAATATGCTAAAAATCATTGAGAAGATACACCTATCAAATTACATCAAAACCCTATATTTTTTCCATTGATATATAATCTTGAACACTTAACCACCTTCTCAATTTAGGTCGATGGGGAAGTTGCAATAGACTAAGGAGATTAAACTTGACTATGAGCCACTTATGACTACAACCAACAATTGATGACTTTGACTTGATAAGCAATTCAACATGTCAATATGATTATGCATATTTGGGTATGTGTAGGATCATGATGGGCCAAAAAGTGGTGATATGTAAGTGATATGATGGGCCATGTGGCTAACGACTTTTTTTTTACCCAAAATTGATGAAACGAAAAGGTTTTTTAAAGGAGATTATCAGCTTTCCACCAATATACATTATTTTTTACTTTGAATTTAATAAATAATTATTATTCACTTTCTATTTGAATTACAACTAAAGTCCTGATTGATAGGCTGATTAAAAAAAATCTATAGCTTTCAAACGGTATCACATTTTTTGAATCCAAAACATGCGTCACATTCTATGCTTCGCATACTATAGGATTAAAAAAAAAATTGAATTTCATGAAGTTTTGACCAAGTTAAGGTGGTTAGACATACGAGTTTTTATATTTTTTAAAATTTGTAATAAAAAATTCATAATTAATTATTTACTTGGAAAAAAAATACAAAAACATATGCATCACATCGAGACATGAGTCCTCTACTTATATCTAAAATATTATAAAAAAATATTATCATTTTATTGTGGTAAGGGTGGTCAAACAGACACCTACTTCTTATTTTTTCCCTGAAATTTAAGTACTATTGCATTGAAATTTCAAAATTTCATCAAATAGATTTATTTTTTTTTAAATAAACCTAGTAGTCTAGAAACTACATTCAATTTGCTAAAGATTCTATTCTTACATATTTTTGAAATAATATAGATAACTTATTCAAATTTTTACGTTAAGTTGCCTAACTCTGATTTTTCTGAATTTTATTGCCACTTAAGGGCCTGTTTTTTCCATGATGATCCTGCACATACCCATTTATGACCAAGAGTTGATGATGTACGAATTCATTTTTTTCAATTTGATAAAATTGAGGTGAAAAAGAAGCTTCACATGCTACTTAGAATAAGATTAAGACACTTAAGGGATCAACTCAATAATGCGTGCATATTTTCTATAAACATGAAAACTTAATTTTTTTAAAGGTAGAAAAGAAGGATAAAAAATAGGCACCATTTAACATTTAGATTTTGTAGGGTTTCTTGTCAAGTTTATTTCTAGATGAATTATGGGAGAACCCATGGATTTCCAATAGTTAGACCAAACCAATGAAGTGAAGAGGGGATTAGAATCCTTTTAGGGCACTAGATAGAGGCACCATTATGCCTATCTAGCACCCCTATCACACATGACAAGCTGGCCACTTATAATATCCCTATCCAAGATAGAAAGGTTTCAAGTTTCCACTTGTACTATAATATATTATACACATAACAAACCAAATTCTATGAAAATTTATAGTCATTTAGATCTCATTTGCACAAAAGAGGTGGTTCTATCCCTTTCCTATAGAATAGGCACTACTTCATCCATATAGCATCCCTATATACATAGAGGTACCACTCCTTATGCCCCTTTGCTAGAAAAGAGCTCTTATAGATCAATATTTTGAGGTAGCACTCCTTGATCATCTCTTGAACCTATACAACTATTTTCTTTAGTTCTTAGGTGTATTTTATTCCTCTACCTCACTTTGTTTTTTATTACTTCTATTGTGTATTTTCTTAACATTTCATTAACAAATCTATGTTTTTGAATAATGTCTCTAGTATGTTGTATTTTCTTCATTTAGATTAAATTTACAATTAACGTCTTTGAATGCTTGATTTGTATCTAATTTAGAATCAATTTCTATGAAATAAAAATTTTATTTTAAACTCCAATAAAAATAGATAGATAATTAAATTAGGTTATGTCATTTTGTGAACCTAATTTTTGTGCATTTCTACTTATAATTTGAGTGTGGCTTAAAATTGTGTTCATTTGAATGTGTTCATCTTGCTAATGCTTTTTATGTTTGAATGATTTATTTATATTTAATTTTGAATTATGTTATATAAAATAAAGAATCTATCTTGAGCCATAACAAACACACATGATATTTAATTTAGGCTATTTTACTTAGTGAACTTGACTATAATTCATTTCCACTTTTAAGTTTTCTATATGTATCTCAAAAATACCTCTATTTATGTTTCTACTCCAAAACCTACCCTACTTATTTATACCTATCTAGTTTTCACAATACACCTTTCCCTTTTCCCAAGACTCCTTCCCATCCTACCTAAATTTAGTTTATTTGTATTTTTACCTTTGTCATTATGTGAAGCTCTTACAACACCATTCCACTTTATTACAACATCCTTATAGCTCTTTCATATACCTCACTAATTCATTAAATTTTCCTCTTCTTACCCCTAGCCCATAACAAGTCATATTATATACATTTTGGAATACTCTCCCACACTTTCATAATACTTATATCCATATATCACTTATCTATCTCAATGTATAAATTTATTTCTTGCCAATTTTTAATGGCATAGGGGTATGTGCAGGATCATCATGGAAAAGGCAGGCCCTTAAGTGGCAATGAAAATTCAAAAAAATCAAAGTTAGGCAATTTGACGTAAAAATTTGAATAAGTTATCTATATTATTTCAAAAATATGTAAGAATAGAATCTATAGCAAATTGAATGTAGTTTCTAAACTACTAGATATATTTTTATTTTTTTTAAATCTATTTGGTGAAATTTTGAAATTTCAATGCAGTAGTACTAAAATTTCTCGGAAAAAATAAGAAGTAGGTGTCTTTCTGACCACCCTAACCACAATAAAATGATAATATTTTATATATAAGTAGAGGACTCATGTCCCGATGTGATGCATATATTTTTATATTTTTTTTCCAAGTAAATAATTAATTATGATTTTTTTATTACAACTTTTAAAAAATATAAAAACTCGTATGTCTGACCACTTTAACCTGGTCAAAACTTCATGAAATTCAAATTTATTTTTTTAATCCTATAGTATGTGAAGCATAGAATGTGATGCATGTTTTGGATTCAAAAAATGTGATATGGTTTGAAAGATATAGATGCTTTTCAATCAGCCTATCAATCAGGACTTTAGTCGTAATTCAAATAGAAAATGAATAATAATTATTTATTAAATTCAAAGTAAAGCATAATTTATATTGGTAGAAATCTGAGAATCTCCTTTAAAACCCCTTTTCATTTCATCAATTTAGGGTTAAAAAAAAGTCATCAACCACATGGGCGAAGTCTAGAAAAGCAAGGTAAGTTGTTAAACACGTTTTCTTTGTTGACTTCTTTAAGATTGGCATGTCCTAGCCAAATTTCGAAGCAAACCCGAGGCTAATCCCTAGGTAGTAGGTTTTGTGTCAAACATATCGAATATCTGATTTTATATATATATAATTTTAAAAAATCTAATATAGTTTTTAATATATGATTTAAAAAATTGAAATTTTCAAATCAGATATCCGATTTATTTTATATATAATTTAAAAAAATCTAATATAGTTTTTAATATATGATTTAAAAAATTGCGATAAATAATTTATAGTTTATTTTAATATATCTAGTTGAGAATATACAATATAGTTTATAATTCAATTAATTTATGATAATCTCTTACGAAATTATGTATAATATATAATATATTATACTATTATGTATAATATTTAAATATAATTTATATATTCTAGTTAATGTATAAATATTTATATATATATTAAGTTAATATATAAAATATTATATAAGAAATTAATATTACTAATATATTAAATATTTAAATATACTCTCTCTCCCTCCCTCTCTCTCTCTCACTCTCTCCTCTTCCCCTCTTCCTCTCTCCCTTCCCCCCCTAATTCTCTCTCCCTCTCTCGGACCCTTCTTCCTCTCTCTCTCTCTCTCTCTCTCTCTCTCTCTCTCTCTCTCTCTCTCTCTCTCTCTTTCTCTCCTTTCTTCCCCATTCCCTCCTCCCTCCTAATTCTCTCTCCTTTTCCTCTATCATTCCCCCTCTCCCCTCTTCCCCCTCCTCTCCTCCCCCTTCCCCCATAATTCTCTCTCTCTCTCTCTCCCTCTCCCTCTCTCCTCTCTCGACTCTCCCTCCTCTCCCACTCTCTCTCTCTTCCCCCTCCTTTTAGGTCTCTTCCCTCTCTCTCACTCTTTTGTCTCTTCTCTCTCTCTCTTTCACTCCTCCCTTTCCCTTATTCCTTCCTCCCCTCCTCTCTCTCTCTTTCTCTCTCCCCTCTTTCTTCCCTCCTCTTGCCCCTCTCTCCTCCCTCCCTCCACTTCTCTCCCTTTCCCTTTATCTTTCTCCTCTCCCTCCGACTTCCTCTCTCTCTCTCTCTCTCTCTCTCTCTCTCTCTCTCTCTCTCTCTCTCTCTCTCTCTTTCTCTTTCTCTCTCTCTCTTCCCCTCTCCCTTCCCCCTCCTAATTCTCTCTCTCTCTCTCTCTCTCTCTCTCTCTCTCTCTCTCTCTCTCTCTCTCTCTCTCTCTCTCTCTCTCTCTCTCTCTCTCTCTCTCTCTCTCTCTCATCCACCCTACACCTCCTAATTACTCTTGGGTCTATCCATTTCAAATCGGATATCTGATATGTGGCACCAAAATGTTACCGCCATAATACATTTTTAAATGTTTTCAAATATTGCCCAACCCCAAATCGGATATCCGATTTTTTTTACTTTTAAAAATCAGATATCCGATTCAAAACGGATATCCGATTTGTAAAAATTAGGCTTGGGAATTGCTATGGAGCAATGTACTGACACCCAACCCAAAAGAAAGTCAACTCAATATTTTCGCGTTTTTTGGCGAGTGAAAAACGCTACTTTTTCCTATTGCCACTTTTTGGCCCATCATGATCCTACACATGCCCATAGCTAACAGTACATCCTAATAGCATGCAATATTGTAATTTAATTTTCCAATCCTATTCTAATTCTCATTTTCATTTACCACCACTCATTAATTAAATAATTCATGTTATCCAATTAATTATACTAATAATTATTTATTTATCCCTAAATAAATAAATAAATTTATTTTCATTTAATCTTAACAAAGAAATAAAAAATTAATTAACCACTAATATTTCATCATAACTCATCCATATTCTCTTCTATTTTTAACCCATGTACAAATAATTAAAAAAAGACTAATTATCCTGATCCATATTAGAGCCCACTAAGGAGACCTCATAACTCTTCTTTACTATTCTTAGTGAATATTCTCCAAGTTCAACTCAATCAATCTAAGTCATTCATTCAAGATCAAGTCCTTGGTATTCACATCCTCATACAAAAATGAATAAATCAACCCTCATACTTTAGCAAATTATGCATGAATGATCAATATATAGGTACATTCTTCCAATTTGAGGAGCTACCTACATCTCTACATCAAACATCCAATAGTGTATCTAACACGTCTAAGGTTTGCATTTAGTTTAATCTAGTTTTCTTATCAAACAAAAATATTCCTTGTTGCTCTATTTGAGGTATTCTTGGGTTTGGAAAAGGGATCTTAGATTTGTATTAGTTTACTATTATTCATTCCAAATCAAAGGTATACATTCTAGTATTCCCAATGAGGCATTGCCCCTTCTCTAATTTTTTTGCATATGTTTCATGCTTGTTTTGGCAAGTATTACATATATGGTTTGTGTCAAAATTGTATAGGTTATTTGCATTTTAGAGAACTTTGTGCAAAACACACCTCATTGGTGGATCTAAAAGACATTTACATATATAAATCCATATAAAATATATTTGATTTGAAAAACATTGTATATAAAGGAAAATATCTTAGAGAGGTTATATGGCCCTTATGTAGGCACAATACAAGTATAATTTATTTTTAAATCATTTAAAAATAAAAATGAATTAAAAAAATCAAGCCCATAAGGTTAGGTAAATAAGGTACCTATACACTATGTTTGGCAAGGGTGGGGCCCATGGCCATCCCCTAATGTGGCTTTAAACCCCTCACCTGTAGCTTATCAATTTCCCACCCACATAAAATATTTCTTTTTGGAAAACAAAACCACTAGAAAACTTCTCCTATCTTTACTCCTTGTCGAGCACTCCCTCATTGCCTATCCATCACATTGCCACTTGAGAAACACCACCACTTTACCTCAAACAATTTCCATCTAGACACCACCCCTCTCATATATTGTTGCCCTAGTAGGGCCTAGACAACTCTTTAAGCTTTAAAGAGTTTTTTTCCTTCAAACTAACATAACTTTTATGCATAGAGTGATATACATAGTTGAATAAAAAAATTAGACTATCTTCATGGACTGTGCAAATATTATACCTACTATAATTTTTTGATCATATCTATTTTTAAGAAAATAGGGAGCATTATGAACATCCCAAGATAAACTAGATGCTCACAACTTATAAGAGAAAATATATTTGTGGCAATAAAAAGAAGAAATACCACAATCACATATACAAACTAGAAATGAAAGAAGAGATGGAAATTAACAACATGATAATATTACCTAGTTAAAAATATTATGTTCATAGATTTCTTCAATAGTAGACAAGGATAAATTATCCTTACCCAAGAAGATATCTCTCAAAGAAAATTTAGCAAGTAGAGAATGTAGAATGCCACTAAAGAAAAATTGTAAACTTCATGGTATTTATAATATAAAATAAAAGAATACAATTTAAAACTCACATAATAGCTTGAACAAAGTTTACTGATTTGGCAAGAGTGTTGTAGACATATCAAAGTTTTATGAGATCTATAGAGTGTAGATACTACCAAACCATAAACAGTCTCAAGGAGAGTGCCTATTTTTAAAATATGTAAGCATCTATTACTATTTATAACAAAGAGGTTAGAGGAATATTGTTTAGATCTCGATAAAATTTGGTTGAATGATAATTACAAAAAAAGAGTTGAAATGTCATTGTACTAGATGTGAAATAGAGTTCATAGTTTGTATTGTCATATGATAAAATTTGGAATCATTTTTTGGGCATCCTTACAAGATAATTTACTAGTTTTTTACTCATTCCATTCCATTACTTGGAAATGTCCACTTCTTGGAAATGCAACTCCCCTAGTTTGTGTTCATAATTTAATATGCATTATTAATGGTTCACTTCATCTTTTTCTCCACTCTGCATTCATATCATGTAGATGTCCACACAACTATATTTTAGTCTAAAATAATCAAATTAAGAAAATTATAAAATGGTTACACTAAATAAAATAAACATTAAACATTAAAATTTCATGAAAAGAAACACACATATGCAAGAACACAAATATTTGGCATTCAAACTAGGAAAAAAGACTAAGGATAGGCTAAATGAGTCCTAAAACATGATATGAAAATGAGTACAATTTGTATTGCCAAAATTACAAGGTATATAATTTTGGCATTGCACTTGGCTATAAGAGAATCCCTTGGAAGTATATTGGTGAGAAAACATTATCTAGCCTTCATCCGCATCCAAAACTAGATAATAATCCACTTGGCCTAAAGAGTAATGCTTTAGAGAATGATATATAAACTACCATGACTACAAACATGTTTTGGATGGCAACAAAATTCTTAAGAAATTTGATGAAAGCCTTTAAAGCCTCTGAGTTAGCCCATAAAAAGTCTTTGATTTTTTCTAAAAATTTCATAAGCCACCTTAGAAGGACCCTAATAGTAACACAAGTAGACATGAATAGCTACCCAAAACCTTAAAATAAGTTCTAAGTGGAATTTACCAACTAAGGATAGAGACTCACTATTCTAATATTTATATTTTTTCAACCCTTTAAACAAAAAAAAATCCAAAATTTTGAAAGCAAATCTTGAAAATCAAAGGGGCTCCTTGGGAGTCTTTCTCCATGTTGAAATCATTTTTAGTTAAAAAATTTCAACCTAATTTGCTTAAACATTTCCAATCTATTTTCCTTAGGGGATGAAAATTGCTTGTAACATTTGGTTTATTAGAAAAAGAGTAATGAGCTAAGCCTTGCTTGAAACTACAAAACCATATGTTCAAAGGTAATGGTATTTATAAGAAATTAAAGATCGTGTTTGATAATAATAGAATAATGTTTAGTGTTGGAGAATCTTAAAAAGAAAACACTTCGTATTTTCTTAGCATAATAAGTAAGACCTCAAGTTTGATTCAATGTGACTAGTAAACAACTTATATTAAACTCTTAAACATGCTTTCAATAGGGATGTCACCAACAACAAACATATTGGATTAAAGTAAATATTTTCAGCCATTTATTTAAGTAAAAAATAAATTAAAACATTTGAAAAATTACATCACAAGAGACTTCTTTAAGATAAAAAATAATTATTTCATGATAAAAAAGTATTATTAACTTGTAGAAATAACATTGAAGTCATAGTGGTTATAACTTGTCAATCACACATGCATCAATAAATATTCATGAAAATAAGATGACTATTTAAAATACATTAACCTTGTTCAAAAATTGGATGGTTGTACTTTTATCCAACAAACACTTTAAAAAATTAAATTCAAATCTTACTATGAAAATAAGAGTGAACAAATGACAAATAATTGAGAACACAAAACATGAAACTATAGAACATACTAATACTTACAAAATCTAAAATAGTTATATTGCTATCAGAATTCAAAACATCTCATTGACACATATTTCATGAATAGTGATTCATAAGAACCAATCTCTTATGATAATAAATGATCCACTTAAAGATTTAAAATATTTCAATAACCATTTAAAAAATCTAAAAATCCTAATAAAATGATTGTTAATCTATTGATAAAAACACTTAAAACTGCCCCCAAGAAAAGTAAAGTAGTATTAATTTTTATACAGTGCAAAGTGCAAATGCCTTCTCAAGTTGAGACCCAAAGAAAACCATAGGAAATGACCAAAATAAATATAAATAAAAGTATAATCTAAGCTACATTGTAAACATCTTTGGCGATATTTTACACTTTGAAAAACTCCACAAAACCATTTAACAATCCCTAAAATTTGATAAAGATCTGTAAATCCAAACTGCAAAACCAGTAATCTGAATAAAACCCAAAAGCACCAGCCAAAAGGAAGCCAGAATATACTCTCATATTCCTTCCTTGAACCATTGTTTACTCTGCTCCTGCTCGAGAAGATGAAGGGGCAAAAATTCCACACACTGACCCGCACCCATTTCTTTATATACACACACAGACAGTTTTCTACCAGAAAGGGCCATCAAAAGTGGTTGAGAAGCAGGGAGTCAAAAAGTAGTGGAGGAGGGCGTCAAGACGTGGTGAACAATGGCAGCAAAGGAGGAGGAAGCGACCAGACTGGTGGTACTAGTGACGGGGTGCAGCAAGGGCGGCATCGGCTTCGAGTACTGCAAACACTTTGCGCAGAGGGGCTGTCAAGTGTTTGCGTCGGACGTAGGGTCCGTAGAGAACATGCAAGAATTGACTGCACATGCAAGAATCACGACGCTGCGAATGGACGTGACATCGGACGAGAGCGTGGCCGCGGGCGTGGAGCAAGTCGTTAGAGAAGCGGGTAGAATCGACGTACTGGTCAACAATGCGGGAGTCGGGGCAACGGGTCCCCTGGCGGAGTTGCCCTTAGCGGAGGTGCGGCGGGCGTGGGAAATCAATTGCCTGGGACACCTCCGGGTCGTCCAGGCCGTTGTTCCTCACATGGCGAAGCGTCGGCGCGGCACTGTCGTCAATGTGGGCAGTGTGGTTGGTGCTGTGTCGACGCCATGGGCAGGTGCGTACTGTGCTTCTAAGGCAGCAATGCATGCTGCCTCGGAAGCGCTCCGTTTGGAGCTCAGTCCCTTTGGGATACGGGTCGTTCTCGTCATGCCTGGGGCTATTAGGTCGAACTTCGGGGAAGCGAATTTGAAGCGGTTGAGAGAGCGGAAGTGGGATTTGTATGCGCCTTTTAAAGAAGCCATTGTGGGGAGGGCTGTGGCTTCACAGGGACCCAATTCTACTTGCCCCTCTGCTTTTGCAGACCATGTTGTTTCCAAGGTTTTGGTGGTCCGTCCGCCTAGGCGGATTGTTTTCGGCCGCATGGCCGGCATGCTTGGGCTGCTCTCCGTGGCGCCGCTCTGGCTGCGGGATTTGTATTTTTCTAAACGATTTGGCCTTTGAATTAACTTTTCTCTTGGGATTCATGGGTTTCTTATGTACCATTTCATGGATAATAGCATTTCTTTTTGGTTTTGATTGTGTAAATTTATTTGTTGGATGTTTCAGATCAAATTTCATGATACATCATCAAGAGAATAAGATAAAAGAAGAGAAAATGGATCCATCTTTTTTTCTTCTATTGTCTTGCTATCTTCTTCTTGATGATGGATCGTAGAATTTATTCTGAAATGTCAAGAAAATAAACTCACAAGTCAAAACCAAAAGCTATGCACAACAACATTAAGGACTATGGAAATCATATGTGCAATCTATGATTATTATTTTTATAAACAAATCTATGAACAACAACATTATGAACTGTGGATATCATATGTGTGTACCTTATGATTATTATTTTAAAGAATAAATCTATCAAAATTAACCAATAATATTGTAGAAATCTTTTTCAAGATATTATAATGTAGAAGTTTTACACCATAGAGACATTATAGTTTCTAATAAAACAAGCTTACATTGTTAATGCACCGGTAGACATCTACATGTAGTTTAAAATAGTAACTATAATATATTGTTGAACGTTAAAATTCTTCACAAGACTTCAACTAGTGGGTTTTCTTTAGTGAAATGGTTTCTTCATGAGTACAATATAATGTCAAGTAATGGTTACAAAGAGATAAAAAGATTGAAATGTAGTTTTCTTTTTTTTTTCTTTTTTAGTTATGTCAATGGATTAAGGAGTTTATATATGGAAAAATTCAGATTAAGTGTTTGACATTTAGTTCTTCTTACTATGTTTTATGAAATTTGTGTGTGTTTAATAAAACAAATATAATGGTCACATATCCATATCTTTTTTGGTCTAGTTTAATGAAAATATTTTTTACGTAATAATAAGTTTACAAGTGGGATATTATTGTGTGCAATTTGATTTTAGACCCTATTTCAATCTATTTCTATTATCACAATCATTTTTAGGAATCAATTCTAATCTATACATTTCCCAATCACAACTCTAGATCAAATCTACAAGTGCTAAATTGACTTAGATTATTTTTCTACTCATGGAGCTAAACCTCAATTTTTTTATATTTAAAATTCAAATTCAAACCTTGTCAACTCCCTCCTAGTAGTCATTATGAATTGATGTAGTGCACATTGTGTAGATTTATGTGGCATGTTGTTGTAAATAAGGACATTCATCATGTCATTTAAAATCATGCCACATGCCCTAACGTACTTGCACATCATCATAACAATATCATTCAATATTCTAATTATATTATCAAAGCATATATCATTATTCTAAAGTTGTTGAATTGGTCCACTTAAGGGCTTGATTCAGCACAACATAACCCTCACATAACAAATTTCATTTGAAACAATGCATGTAGACACCACCCCACTTTGTTAAACAATATCCATATTGAACTAATGGTTTACCTTGCAAGTCAAGACTTGACATTCAAAGCCTTGGGATAATTTAATTATGTTTGAGAATTTAATTTTCTTTCAAAAGAGGTAAAGTTCTTTGTGAATTTTATCTACGTTGACTAGAAAAAGCATCAGAACACTTCCCACTCAATCTATGGAACCATAGTAATCTCCCTAGTATTATGACCTAAAGTCTCTACCTATTGGGGTTGGTTTGTGTTGTACCCTAGTGGAGTATGTGATGTGTTCTAATATGTAGTGACCCCCCTAATGACATTTCTATTTCAGTTGTTTTGAGTTGTTGTTAGTTGTTAGTTTCTTGAGACTATGTTACTTTGATGCATTATGTCATGGATTACATGATCAATTGTGAAATTCAGTTGATGATACACTTTCCTTTATGATGCTCTATTTACTTTCGTGAGATGACATTATTATGATGATATATGTTGTTCTAAAATGTTTAAGATGGTACTCTATTGTAATTGATGTTAGATGCTTTGTTTTATGTCAGTTCGATGAAGGAGACAATGTAGTAGTACTCATTCGTGAGTGCCCTGCTACCCTACGATTCTTCTTCACGGTGTGTCTTTTGTTATATATGTTGTTTTCGTTGATCGTGCAGTTTGATGCAGCTTTCAGGTACTGGCATCGACTCCACTTGCTTTGTCAGGTCTAAGCGTGCCATGGCCCAATGGAATTTGTTGAAGGGAGATAGTTCTTGTCCTTCGTCATGAGCCATCGTTCTAGAAAGAACGAGTATTATTTTGTTAACCATTCATCTTGTTGTCATTCGTTTTGTCGTATTGTTCATTGTTCGTCATCTCATGTTATGTTTGTCTTGTGTTATAATGTTTTGTTTAGATTAACTTAGTGATTTAAATAGATGGTATTGTTGATCAATGATTAATTGCTATGTTTAAATTGAAAGGTTATTCTTAGAATATTGAGGAATTAACTGTGAATTATTAAAATATATTAATTGTGGAAGAATAATTAGTTGAAATTGTTATGAATGCACAATTTTGATGTTTTCAAAAATTGGCAAAGTTCAACTTGTAGTTGTGATTTAAAGTTGCAAAATATCTTCTTTGATCATTGTGTTCAAAAAGTTTAACTAATGGATGATTTGCATGCAAAAAAAGAGTTAAAGTGATGGATTGCATTGTAATCTGAAAGGAATGATATAACATAGAAAAAAGATTAATTTTTTAAGACGACAATTGATTTTTGAAAAAAGAAGAATTTTTGTTTTCACAGGAAAAGATTGTTCTTTGTATTTGTTGGGGTTTTGATTGAAAAGTTGAAAATTGATTACTTGAAGCGATGTTCGTACTGAGAGTTCTTTGGACTGAATTTCTTTGGGGTTTTTCTTTGCCATTGCTCGAATTTGGAAAGCGTTTCAGGTTTTCTTCTTGCAAATTTCTTGCTAATTCTTGAATTGACACTTGCAAAAAGGGTTGTGGTATTTGATGATAATATGCTGCAAAAATATTGCCTTGATACCTGCATGCACAATAGAAAACCAAAATATTAAGGCCAATCTTGATTAAATTTTCAATAAATTCATTGTTTCAAAGGGTAAACCCATAATAGTGGTGTACAATTTTTATGAGGAAGGAAATTTGAGAAAATTCTCACGCATTGAAAATTTCATGTTTTAAAGGGTTCATTCAAACTAGGGGGTTCGCACGAACCCAAAAGAGGGTTTCAGTTGAACCCCTAGTTCGAGCGAACCCCCTTTTGCATGGTGGGTTCGCTCGAACCCTGTGATGCCATGTCCCCTTATGGGGAATTCAAAAAAAGGGGGGGTTCGAGCGAACCCCCCTTTGAACGAACCCCCCTTTACCCTTTCGAGTGAAGGGGGGTTTGTTCGAAGGGGGGTTCACTCGAACCCCCCTTTTTTGCCCTTCTCCCCCTCTTCCACCAAATTTTAGCAAAATTCTGCCCTTCGAAGCTCGGGTTGAGGATGAAAATGGAGGAGACTTCACAAACCCAACTAGAAGATGGTAGTCCTCAGAACGAGCTATCCAACAAATTAAATTTTAATATGTTTTGGTTTTATTATGTATGTGTTTTTTTAGTTTTATTAAACATAGGTTTTTCGCCAAAAGTCAAGCTCTCTGTTTTGCACATGTGGAAAAATAGTAGATTATCAAAATATTTTTTTTAAAAATACGTTGAGGCTGGGTATTGATGTTCTTGATCCATTAAAAAAATAAAAAATGAATTTTGATACATACAGAAAAAGTTATGTTGTATACAGTCCGCCTATGTCTGAATTACAATTGGTTTGACTTCGAAACTTGATTTAGGAAAAAATATTCAATAAAACACTATGAGACCAAATGCAAGTGCTAGATATCGTAGTTACAAATGTAAATTTGAAAAAATAGAATTTTATCCTTTATACAAAAAATGTTATATTGTATACGGTGAGCATCACTTTTTAAAAATATTGTTTTCTGAAGAAAAAAAAACTAGTTCTCGTGGGAGATGGAAAAAAAAGTGCAATCTAATTCAAAAAATTTTGAAAAAAATATTTTTAGAATCTACAGACAAAATGTGATAAGACTCTAGTTTTCATCATCTTCAAATTCCTCACGGTTTAGCCGCTATAGGTGCCCAAATATGAAGATTTAGTTAAAAATAATAATTGCAGTGTCCAGTTTGGCCAAAAATTTTAAACCACTATTGTGGGATCACCCTAAACACAGCAGAACTGTTGTGATTCCCTCTTTTGGATCTATCTTTGCTTCAAACTGGTGGATGTATATAATCGAATTATGCTCAAAGTAGTTAAGATCCACAGTGATGGTTTTTTTTTTTTTTGAGAAATTTGGTGCATGTAAATCTTTTATGGCTAGAACCCTACTAATTTTATACCCCAGCTTGTATTTGACAAAAGATTCATTAGTTAATTGTTGAGTCATGTTTTTATTCTTTTTATTCTCTACATGCACTTGACTTCAGCTTCATTCCTATCGGTATTCGTGTTCTCTCATTTTTGATATACCCATACTGGTTAGACATGCATGTAAAGATCACTGATCTTCTTTATTTATTTTTATCCTCCGGAAGTATCTTGTTCCGGCAACCAAACGCTATTTTGGTCAAACTGGTGGATGTGGGTTTGTCGTTCGGGGTGCTCGTTTATCTTTGTTTACTTCGTAATCTTATGTAAAGTGGCGGTATGCATGTAGGGTTGCCATTGAGTAGTTGTTACCAGTCCATCTCTCTCATTTGTTTCGCAATTTATGTCCCTATTCACTTCGTGATTTAATTTCGATGAGTATTTTGCCTTAGGCTGTTTCATATCTGGACCTTTAGTCTATCCATGGTTGAGTGCTATGTATTCATGCCAAGTATCATTTTATAATCATTGGGTTGTTCTAGGTTGGTCGGCGGTGCATTAGCAAATATATGTAATCTTATTTTTTGTAAGATCATTTACGCTAGAGAGGTGGGGGTCAAGCTAGTGATGTTTGGTCATGCATTATTGTATCGATGATGGAACTTATCATCAGTTATACGCTATTCACCTTATTCGTGCATGCACTACCTACCTTTGTTTGCATTCATTCTAGGATACTTGTCTCCACTGCAGCAATTTTTAGTAGATTGATGTGGTTTGTATAATTCCTCCCTTCGTGCATAAAATTCCATCAATCCTTTCTATTGAAAACCTGTCCAAGAGTATATGTGTAAGGCATCAGTTGCATATTTTTGGATATATTCTTCATTGTGTTCATTCATCCCTCTTTTTGGGTATGTCAACCTGCGTTATATTGTTTATACTGTGCTTGAGGTCGGTTGTGAGAAATGCATTATGGGTATTATTTTCATTCTGTGTTTTACTCGCATGCAACATGCATGCAATAACTGTTTGTCATCCTTATCTTTTCTGAGTGGAGCATTGTGAGGGGTCTGATAGCTTACTGTATTTGTCAATTAAGGTATTATTAACTGTCATTTTAGTGCTGAATTAATTCGGTGATGATTTATCAACCTCCATACTTCGTTGATTGTTAATTCATTATCTATATGCTTCAAACCTTGAATTATGCTTTGGGGTACATACTTCTTGTATTAATCGATTCTCCAAGTATATTAGTTCCTTTCGGAAATGATTATCATTATGTTAGGAATTAATATGCAATTCATATATGTGATATTGTAACACCCCACCACACAACCCTAGAGGAAGTTGCAAACAACAACTGAAACAGGCTAATTTTTTTTTTTGTTTAAGTACCATTAACAAGTAAGTTCGCTAACTAATGCCAACATCCTCTAAGGTTATGAGACAAAGGTTATATAGAACCTCAACAAAGAACATGAACTTAAACCAAGACAATTATTTAATTGAGAATTAAAACACATACATTCCATCAAAGCATAATAGATAACTTTCAATTTCATTAATCCATTCATTAAACAATAAGGTTACAATACTCATTCCTTGAATGAGGCAAATCCAATAAATAAGATTACAATACAACTTCCACCTCGATATCAAATGAGGGGTAAAATAATACAAGATCAACTGAAATGGAATAAAGCAAGAACTGATACTGAACCTAACGAGCTCTCCAACCGGAAGTCTCATCCACATGAACATGAAGAAAGCCCAACAGATTTAGGTGCACGCCACCCAACCAAGTGGAACCCAAAGGCCCACCCCCTATGCTAGGAGATAGAAACAAGGAATCCTAGCCAAGACCATCTACCACTAGACACAGACTAACACAAAACTGGACCAAACTGAAATGACCAATCACATGAACAACACAAGTACAACTCATATACCACGCAAGTACAACACAAGTACAACTCTACATGGTCACATTGCTTCTAGCAATAAAGCAGATCAAGTATGTTACGAGAACCATACACACTATAACAAGTTCCAACTATTGTCCTAGACAGAGTGTCATCACACAGCTCATCATGGGTTGTCCTCTGGGAATCTTCATAGGCTCCGGCCCCCACTATGGGTTATCCTGGTGGCCTCAACCGAATCCCGGCCCCCATACTCACTCATGCGGAATCAAATACCTTTCATGCAGACAAGATAGATGACCTTTTCATTCTAGGCCTTCCCACTCATCCCAAGTCTAAACAAGCCCTTGTGTCTATGAGTGAGGCATAATTATCTTGATTAGTGGGAAGTACCACCTAATCTTCTAAGTTTTGTTTTAGTTATCACTTGTTTAAACCACCCTCGAAGGTTTCCCAGTTTACCTCTTTGGGCTCTGGCCCCTACGGAAGCCACTCTTCCACTTGACAACACACATACCATCCAAACTCCAAGGGTAACAAAGTGCAAACAAGCACGATACCACGACCACTCCTTTCTCAGGAGGCAACATAAGTTTGAACCCTCTCCAAACACTGGAGGTAACAAGGTAACAAAGTCACTCCTGACAAGGAGGCACTAATCACATAATCCACTCCTAAACCAAGGAGGTACAAAACATCCCCGTTCGTGGAAATCGAGTAAATAACTGATGACGTACCATGCACTACCCAAGGGATTTAAAACAGGTTGACCAACACATTACGACAACCTACTACCTTGAAACCCAACTGGAAGACTTGTCAAAGACTATGACCCACATTACCCAAATGATAACATAATAATTCATGATCAAGGCGAGCATTAAAATCTGCTTTGGATTCACTAAATTCATATACTTCTTAACATTCAATAATGAATTGCATTAAATATACTGAATTAAACATGGCATTTCAATAAGGAAGAAATTAATACTAACCATTTAATTTCCCTATTAGCATTTAATACATGATAAATTAACTAGTTTAACAAATGAATCAAAATTCATTGTTTTAAAATGAATATTGTTTCTTCATTTCAATATAGCTATTTAAAAGAATTCACTTGTCTTAAGAAGAAAACATATTATTTATAACCAAAACCATTCCTTTACCAAATATAATATTTTTAAAAACAACAATAACTTAACCAATATTGTCCTATTTCATTTTCTCAATTAAACTTAATTTACTTCCCCAAACAAACATTATTTTAACATACATATACACACAATATATATATATACACTTATGTGTTTATATATATATATATATAATTATAGAATATATATTCATAATATTTTAATATTATATAATATAATATTTAATATTAATATATATTAATATCAAAATATTATAAACATAATAATAAAATATTATAAACATAATAATAAAATATTATTATATAAGAAAATACGATTTACGTTGACCTCGTTTTGAGTGAAAACCCTATCGCGTTTTCATAGGCCACAGATTTCTTTTGTGGTTGGCGGGTTTTTGTTGGGCGTCGTCCGCGGATTAACACAGGCGGCGGTGGCTTTGGTTGGGCACTGGCTATTTCCACAGTCGGCCCCCACAGTTGGGGGTCGGCAGTGTTTCCACTGTGGGTGTCGGCTGTGTAAGCAGCCAACCCACGGCAGTCGGGGGAGTCCGCATTGGGCATGGCTCTCTCCCCATGCACCTTCCATGGGGGCGTGGTGGGGAGGTGAGCACCTAGCGCCTCCCCAATGATTTTTTTTTTTATTTTTTTTTTTTTTTTAAACAACAAAAAAAAAGGAAACCATAGGCCTACAGATTTTTAAATCCATCTTTGTTTTTTTTTAATAAAATTTTGCCAGCATAACCCCCTGCTTGGCATATTTAAATAATATGAATATATATTTATATATATATATAACAAAATATATATATATATTGGTTACAATAGTAAAATTTACAAAAGAATTTGAGAAAACCAGAAAAGAACACAACCATTTATAGTTATTATCACCATTTTCTTGAAGCATTCAATTTAAGGAAATATTTTCTTGCTAATTTTGGAGAACAAAATTCCAACTTTGTTTCATTACATTCAAACAACAGAATTCACAGATTCTTTCCACATGATCTTCCACCATTGATATTTAAAATTCAAAAATTCAAAAGAAAACATTTAAAAGACTTGAACCTGATTTTTTTTTAAGATGGTAGAAGGTCCTGATGGTGCCTTGATTCCCTCTTCAGATCCACAGATTCTTCAAGCTTTTTCCAAAAACCCACAAAATAGAACAATTTCTTCCTTCTCTTTCTAATTTTAATCTTTTTCCAAAATTCCATGAACCTCCAAATTGAGAAGCAAAATTCAAACATAAGGAAAAACCCTAAAAATCCTACAACCATCCTCATTAATTCTCCAAAACAGAAAATGGAAATATCTCATTTTTCAATTTTTGAATTTCAAATTTCCCAAATTGACTTTTTAAAACATTTTCTTTTATTTTCAATTTCCAAACCAAATATCCACCAATTTCCCAAAATGAATAATCTAATTCTTTTCAACACAAATAATTTAATTTAACACAATCTAATTTAATTAATTAATAAAATAAATCTTTATCCAAGATTAAATCATTTTATTAATCAAATTAAATTAATTAATAAATTAAACAACATCTCTAACGTTATAACCCAATTAATTTAATCAATAACTTTAAATACATAAAGCGATTAATTACCATTTTCTAACTTGGAATAAAAACTGAAACAAGGCAAATTGAACAATATTAAAGCAACTGGACCACACTATGACCGGCGACACACTATGACTAGGGTGACGACTTGGCACAGAATCCTAGCTACTATCTCCCAATCGATTACCGTTGGGCATTGGACACGCTCAAACCTGTGAAACCGGGTGGAGTCGATGTCATGTACTTGTCAACCTGCAAACAAAGAGTATATCCACATGCATATATATGTCATACTTAAAACACACCATGAAGAGGAAATCACAGAATCGTAGGGCACTCACAAGCGAGTGATGTGATACCATCCTCTTCACCAATACAGTAGTACTAACTGACAAATCTAACATACTAATATAATCCAAAGCATGAACATCATTAATTCAACCATCCATAATGTTGATTCAAAACATGTCATAATGATACCATCAATATAAAATACCATCACATCAAAATATAACATTAACGTCACTTTATAGATAGCGACCAAATAGAAGTCGAGTACCATAGTCAAGGTACTAACCGAAAGTACAACATAACAGAGCATAACACTATTTGATCAAAAGGACAAAACGGAGGGGTATTACAGATATGGGTGTCGACAGCATTGAAAATTAATCATGAGAATTATTTGTTTATTGTCAACGAGAGTAATGAGTATTTAAGAATTTCATATTCAAATTACGCGTTCTCACTAAGTTTATAATATGTATAGTTTAAAACTAATAGATTGTTATATGTATATATAAACATAGACGTGGATTAAAATATTGGTTTTTACTATATTTTGAAAATGTGTCATTTATGGTTAATGAAGTTTATTACTTTACTTTTTATGTAATAAGCAATAAACTTTATAATTATCTTGAATAGTCAATATATAATGTATTCTTGAAACGATAAGTTCAAATTAAAGTGAATAAGTCATTCATGTTGAATGTAATTGATTTGTTGATTACGATGGAAAAATATGATTTGGATAATTAAATATCAAGTATTGTTATGATTGGACAACATGGTTATAGCGTAATTGTGGATTATTATATTGATAACTTGGTTTAAATTGTTTTGTAGTTCTATTGGTGTTGTTTTCTTATTAAATCTTCCAGAGGCTTTAATCTGTGGTTTTGATTTGAAAACATGGTTAGTGTTGTATGGATAGTCTTGTAATGTTTCAATGTAGAAACGTGAGCCATGCACATTATGTCTCTATGTGATATTATTTTGGATAATTTGAATTCCATGATATGGAAGTGCGCTGATCGTGAAAGACTTGCCATGCATGTTTAGTGGTTCTTATTGAGTTGTTTAAATCTTATAGTATGGTTTCGATGACTTTGGGTCTATGTGAAATAAAGTTCTCTCTCTTGCATGCATGTTGGCTTTATAGTTTTGTTAGTTTGAGAATTGCACTTAGGAGGAGTGGCTTCTGTTAGGGGTCGAACCTGGAAGTGGTTGCATGGGTAACCTCTCAGAAGTGTGTTAACCAAGTGATAACTGAATTAATCTTTTAGGGGTCTGGGTAGTTGATAATTAACCATTCAAATAATGTTTGCCTCACCTTGGACTTTAACGCTTGTTTAGGTTAAAGTGGGTTGAGAAGGCTTGGAATGGCTACTCGAACACTTCATCTTCTCAAGAAGTGATTCGAAGCCACATAAGTTCGTATAGGGGCTGAAAGTCGTTAGAGGTTGTCAGGGTAACTTTGGTACAGGGTCGGTAACCTAGGAAGACTATCCAGGGTAACCTATTACATTTATGTGATGACACTCTTATCCTTGTACAATTGTTGGATCTCTAGTGTAAAGTCGTATGTGACTGTATTGTTGTCTTTGGGAGTATGTCTATTGTCATGCCATTGTGATGTCATGTATGTCGATCATGTGATGTTTGTTGTTTCTTATTGTTGTCTGTTTTGACTTGAGGACCTGTTTCTATCTCCTAGCATGGGGGTGGGCTTTCGATTTCCACACGGTTGGGAGGAACGTGCCATTTCTTCCATTGGGTCCCCTGTAGGTGATATTATTTGAGACATGCTTGTTCTTGGCAGGATCCTAGATACTCATTGTTCACGAAGATCATTCATTGGATGAGCTCGTGGACTTGGTCGTCAACTATTCTTGTTCATATTCTTTATTGTACTCACTCATGATGTTGCATGAGACTTCATTGTACTACCACTTGTGATGTATCGAGATTTGTCACAATCTTGTTTATTGTAAAAGAACTTGTAATGTAACTCCGAATGTAATGTAATCTTGTTATGATTATTCTCATGATTTCGTATATGGTTCTTGATGTGTTATGTAGTTTATTTACTTTAGTAGCATAGTTGTGGAATCCCAAGAACGTTCATGTTAGGTTATTGATCACATGTTGTTAATAAATGTTTTTTTTTTTAAATATTCAGTTGATTAGCGTTAGTGACGTGACGTTCCCTAGGTTCCATGACGGGGCATTACATAATACATTGATTGGTGTTGTTGAACCTTCATGTATGACTGGTTATGAATTATATGAATTATATGTCTATTGTGAATTAATTCCCTTACATATCATTTGGTTAGTACTGTGAATTCATTATGCATGCTTGATAGATATGTTGAATATGAATTGTTCTTAGATCATACCTATTTTGTTTGGTTCTTTACTAGATTTCTCAATTAGTGCCTACTAGTTTAGAGGGGTGGGCCTCATGCTCCTACATGGTTGGGTGGTGTTGATCACCTTTGGAGATAATTGGATCATTAGAGATACTCAAAAATTCTTGGAGAGTGTACATAGTTATCCTACTATATGTGTTGTTGTAAAACACCCTTATTGCATTATTGTGAGAAAATATATAATTGATGTCATTTGTATTCTTGTAATTCAAGTTGTTTATGTCGTGGAATATTTGTGACGTGGGTTGTATACCATTTATGTTAGGTATGTGAGCCCAATTTTTTAATTATTTATTGAGTGACTTTGGAGTCAGATTTGTATTATGTTTTGAAATGAAATACCACCTTTCCAAGTCATGAAATTAGGCTATGAAGGCATAGTTGTTTTAGAATTTGAAATGAAACATACACACGCACGCATGTGTACACACACACACACATATGATTTAACGTATGATTTGAGGTTCAAAGTGTTCTTATATGCTTTTGTTACATTTTAGATGATGTTTCCAATGATCTTTCATGGTATTGTAAATTGGGTCAAAATTGAATATATGGAATATGTGTGTTAAATTTCATTCATTGACCCTTAGGCATATAGAAAAAAAATTATTCAAACCATTTTAAAATAACTGATAAAATGTAAAGTAAATGCCTTGTGTAGGTTTCTTATGGCTTGTTTAGGCCTTGCCCTTCACTCATCTTAGGTTTTGTACACAAGTGATCCCACAGTTTTGGTTTACAATTCCCTTCACGAAGAAAATTTGCAAAAACGCTCCCAAAAAAAGGGTTTTTAGGGATTTGCTCAAAGGGGGGGTTCGAGTGAACCCAAAAAGGGGTTCAGTTGAAGGGGGGATTCGATCAAATCCCCCCTTCAACTAAACCCCTTTGTGATGCAACCCCATTTGGTGGTTTTTTTAAAATGAAATCAATGGGAAATGGTAGAAAAATGGGGGTTCAGTCAAGCCCCCCTTCGTTCGAATGGGTCCAGGGGTGTTCGCTAGAAGGGGGGTTCATTCGAACCCCCCTTTTTTGCCCTTCTCCCTCTCCTCTAGCAATTTTTTGCAGTTTTTTTTCTTTCTGAGCTTGGGTTGAAGATGAAAATGGAATCAACCTCACAGACCCATTGGATGATGGTAGTCCTCAGAATGAGCTATCCATCAAATATAATTTTAATATATTTTGGTTTTATTATGTATTTTTTTAGTTTAATTAAACATAGGTTTTTCATCGAAAATCAAGCTCTTTGTTTTGCACATGTGGAAAAATAGCAGATTATTAAAAAAAAATGAAAAATATCTATGCACTTGATATTGATGTCCTTGATCCAACAAAAAATAAATTAATTTTGATACATACAAAAAAAGTTATGTGTTAGCAAGTAAACCTATGTGTAAATTGTAATTGTTTTGACTTCAAAACTTAACTAAGAGAAAAATATTCAATAAAACACTATGAAACAAATTACATGCACTAGATATCATAGTTATGAATCTAAACTTGAAAAAAAATGAATTTTATCCTTCATAGAAAATAAGGTGTGTTAGCAAGTACATGTCACTCTTTAAAAATGGTGTTTACTGTTAAAAACTAGTTTTTGAAGGAGATGGAAAAATAAATGCAATTTGATTCCAAAAATTTTTAAAATATATATATTTAGAATCTACAGACAAAATGTCACAAATCCTTAGTTTGCATCATCTTCAAATTCCTCATGGTTTAGCAGCTATAGGTGCCCAAAAGTGAAGATTTAGTTAAAAAAATCAGTTCAATGTTGAGTTTGGCCAAAACGTGCAAACCACTATTGTGGGATCACCCACCCTTGAATCTTGTCTTGAGAATTTAAAATTTAGTTTCAAATGTATTTCATGTGATGAATATTTAGGGGTTCCCTTGTTTTCCCTTGGAACTATTTTTTATGCTTTTGAGAATCTTGTTGTCCTCTAGAGTCCTATTTCTTGAACTCATTTATTCAATGAAAGGATAATTTGTACTAGCAACATAGGAAATTTGGGAATTGATTGGGTGATTTCATACTAGCAACATGGGATAGTTAGACCAAATAGGGGTAATTTAAAGACAATGGGAACTTCTAGACCATTTTTAGAAAAATTATCAAAAAGAGAATGGTTTCCTAAGGTCTTCCTTGAATATTTATCTTCTTAAATTTTGATGTTACCTTGTGTAATTTATGATTTGTTCATTTCTTTGTGTTGAAATTCATGCCTAGGTGTATGAATGACTAGTCCTTATACAACTAGGTGAGGTCTTGGACCTTCTAATTGTCCTACCTCATGTATGGGTGAACCTTGAGTTTAGATGTGGTTTCCACTTCCTTATGGATTTTGGTTGTGATTTTTTGACTTATGTAATGAGACATGATGTGTCACTCAATCTTATCCTCTATTTTATGAGAGAATGAGATCATGGTCATGTTCCCAATTATAATTGTTAGAAGCAACTTTATCCTCTCATACGGTTATCATAGTGGATCTATCATGTGACAAGGTTAAGTCTTCTACTTACCTCATCTTCTTGGTGCATTCATGTTTCATTCTCCGAGTGTCATTATGTTGTGTCATGGCATCTTAAGTGTGTAGGTGCAAATATGACGCATTGGTCTCACATTTTTATCACAAAAAATATTAATTTGTTTATATATTTTTAATGTCTTGGTAAATATATTGGGACATTATATCCACCATGATGACTAGAATAAACTTCTAGTTCATGAGCCCCTCAATGTAGAGAAGACCATGAAAATCATTGTTGGACACATTATCAAGAAAGAAATTAATGATAGTTACAAGTAGAAAGAGGCACAATTATGCAATGATATATAAAACACAATAACACCTATATAATATTTTAAATTAAAATAATACTGGATAGAGGGTCCTTAATAAGTATCATCAGAGGTTGAGAAAAAAGAGATCATAACAATAGGATCTACACAATTCATTGTTGAATATTGGATGAATGGGTTGGTAAGTATATGTAAATATATATTTGGAGGGGAAACTAATTAGCTACCATAATCATTCATACTAATGGCATAAACTGCATTGGAATTAATTAGATTCTATATAGCATGACATAAGTGCATGCACCTTGGAATGTCAATCCTTGGGACATAGTGGTTCTAATAAAATTCCTTAGGATCACATATCTTGGGAAGGGGAAGGTTTGTGTCTAAATTTTGGATGGGCGGAGTCTATATGAGATTTTGAGATAGGATTTGTTGTACATAAAATAGTATGGGGTGGATAAGAAATGTTGGTAAATCAATGGACACATTATGGGCACAAGGATAAAATCAACATTGAAGAAGAGGGTGATAGTGCAATATCATATTGGTTCACATTGGTTCACAATAGGTCAGGGATTGATTTTACCAAAAAATAGTTTTTATTTTGTATATTTAGAAGAATATGATGTATAAGGATCCAATGAGGTATTGATACAGGTGAGGTAGGTGAAATAATTTCCTCAATATAACTAACTATCTACTCATAATTCTTAAGAGTTGTATAGAAATGTGGGAAGGAAGAATATTTTATAATTAAAATTTTGTATTCTTAATAAAATTTCTAACAAACATGTATTGAACATTAGATTCTATAAGTGGGTAAGAGATTTGAGATAGAAGTGGAGGATGAAGTAAATAACTTTTTATAAGGACCTTGTCCACAACGGACAAGATTACTAAATCTCACTTGTAGGATAATGTTGACCTAGAAGTGTTATAAGAAAAGATTGACAGTTTCATTGAATGAATGAATACAAATATCTAAAAGGAAAAAAAAAACAATCAAGTGAAATCTCCTTAAGAGAGTGAGGAAACAATTTTTCTAAGAGTTTATCATCAAAGAAAAAGTCACTACAAATGGTCATAAAAGTAGAGACGTGAGTTTGAGGGTCCTCTTTTCCATTGTACTTTTTGTAATTAGGGGACAATAAACTAGGGAAGAAACATTATAACAAATAATCTCTAATTTTAGTGAGTTAGACTAAAATGTCATGATATTTATCAATTGAGATGATGAATAAAGAGCAAGTAATTAATTTTGGATAGTCATATTTTTCATGAGCTAGTTAATGATAGGTATAGTTGTATGTGGAGCTAAAGCGATGGTACTAGTGGTAAAGTGATATGAAGGCAAAGGCTACGTGGAAATGGATGGTCTAGCTACTTGTATGTGTAAGGAAGAGGCTCAAATGGTGGGACATAGCTATATGTAGCAATATGGTTGATGGAAAACCCATGATTATGTTGGGAAGAAGAGGCTTATATACTAGGATGGATTACCAATGTAGTAATATTAGTATAATTATAGATAGCGACATTAGAGTTAGGTTTGGACAGAAATTTATGTAATTAATAAATAATAATTGGCATCACTTGAAGGATCAAGGATCAAGTTTGAGAAATATGAGTATATTGATGGATAATATGCCCCATAGATTGCAAAAAATACAAACCCTTAGGATTGTTAGCAGGAAGGAATATCAAAGCATAAATTATAGAAACCTCCATAAGTATGTCAAATAAAAGGTAGAATGGACTTGAGTGTGCTTATATATGAGATGTGTCTTTAACTAAGAGAAACACTTAGAAAATAAAATATGAGAATAGAAATAAATGCAACTATCACTATCCTAATGTGTATGCAAATGGAAATGGTAGATGAAATGATATATTCAAAGATGTTAAAAGAGATTTAAAGAATATAAAAGCAATATCGATAAAGAGTTTTATATTGGTTTTTCAAGAAAATTATCATGAAAAAATTGCACAAACATATAAAAGCTAGATGGGAGCATAAAGCCCTACCTCACTTGTGGGAAATTTTGAAAATATGAGTTTTACAAGTCAAAAATTGTAACACCTAAGGATTTTTATCATTAGAAGGCCCTTTATTCAAAGATTCTAGTCATTCCACATGTCATTGACCTTTAATTGAAGGTGTCTTTCTTATAATGTTGAAACATTTATATGGCACATTTTTAAGGCGGCCTTCTAATGAAGGTCTTCAAATCAAATGTGACTTAATGGCACCTACATCGCACCCATTCCACATGCTCGCCTTCTATTAAAAAATGCTTGATTTGAGCCACATTTTCCATAATCAAATCAAAGCATTATAACACGAGACTTGGCATGAACATAGCCCTCGGAAAAAGCTTTCTAAAAAGAATAATTTGTAATATTTTTTATTGATTTTATTATTTTACTTATTTTTATGAACATATGGTCTTTACCAAACATAAAGACCTATGTTTGACACACATGTAAAAATTGAAGAAAAATGGAAAAAAAACATGTACCCTCCATATTGATGTCTTTTTTTAACAAAACAAAACAAAAAGGATACATACAAAAAAAATCTATGCATTATGAAGAAATGTACCTAAATAATAATTGAGGGTAAAAGCACAATAGTGTGTCACACTTTCAGCCAAATAAATAGTTTCGAGCAAACTATTTTCGGTTGGAAGGTATTAGATCGAATGGCTTTCGATTGAAACCACGCGGTAGTGACATGGCGTTGACGTGGTGGCACCTTTTCGGCCAAAGGGGTTTTAGTCGAAAGCCACTCGGCCAAATACCTTCCAACTAAAAACGTGAGTGGCAATCAAAAAAAAGAGGGCCCGACCATTTTGCATGCTCGAGCGGAATTGCTTTGGACGAGAGGAGGTCGGTTGAAAGAGGATTTTCAAGCATCCATAAATAGCAAATTGTTACCCGAGTAAAAGCACATAGCTATGTCACACTTTTTAAAGGAAACAACCAACACTAATCCAACTTTTAAACTTGAATCACTAAAAATTGACATATTTTTTGAATTTTGAAATGATGTAAACTAATGAAATATTTACTTTTTAGTATATTTTATGCTTGTATTTAAAAATAAATAAAAAATTATTTGAATATATTTTTTATGAATTAACACTATAATTTAGTTGCTGAAAAATGAAGTCACATGAGACGTCAACCTTTATATAGTAACTTTTAATTTTTCTCCTTCAATTTTTTTCTATGTATTTATAACTTGAAACTTTAGTGCATGGATATATTTTTTTTCAATTTTGATAAATATATATTTTAAATAAATATTAAAATGTGTGTGTATTAAAAATATAGCTCTTTCCATTGGACGTCAACTTTCATATTATCTATTTATCTAAAATGGAAAAAAAATTATACCCTCTTGGTATAGATTCTTTTATCTAGTGCATCATATTGTTTTCAATTTTTTTAAATTAGTTTTACTATTTTTCCTTCTCATGGTAATCAACCTAATATTTTGTGTTCATAACCTACTTTTAGTAAAAATATAAATAATAATTTATCATTAAAATATATATATTTGAAAACTAGACTTATGGATCTACAAAAGGGTATTTTTAGATTTTTAAAAAAATGTTATTTACATGAGTAGAAATTGTTAAAACATTGATTTTTTCAAATAAATCTAGTTTTTTGATAAATTGGCCTCAAAGTGGTGCTACATATGCATTTAGCCAACAATTTTTGTTGGAAAAGTTGTGGATATATCTAACTTAGATAGAAAGAATCTTACAAGATCATATGTTTGACCAAAATATATTTTTAGTTAGAAATACTTAAATTCACTTGTGTTGATAAGTTGGCTAAAAGTGTGACACAACTTTGTACTTTTACCCACCTAGGTTTTATGTTCTTCTCCTCTTTTACGATTATTTTCTTTTGTGGTTTGACGGGTTATGTGTCGGAGTTCATGATTTTTGTGATTTTTTTAGCCGAAGCGAGGGTTTGAGACAGTCGTTGGTTTTTGATAGGCAGACTGCAATGGCGATATGGATGTTTTTAATATTTGTGAAAGAAATGTTTGGTAGTTTGAATATCATTGTGAAACTTTAGTTTTTGCAATTTATGTGAAAATGGTAGTGTATTTTGTTTTTGGCTTGAATAGGTGAATGTGGTAAATTGTTTTCAATATATGTTTTATAATATAAAACCCTCACCACGAAGTGATAGTGTTATGTTATTTTGGCTTGAATAGTTGAAATGTGTTAAAAAATTAACACTTGTATGGCCATTGTTGTGTGCCTATAAAAAACTCAGATACAGAACCTTAAAAATGAAAGAACAATAAAATTGGTATACATACACACACAAATACACATATATGCATACATACACACATACACATATAAATTGGCATATATACACATACACACTTTCAAACATACACATATGTACATACATACACACGCACATACAAAAAACTCATTTTAAGAACTGTATGACAATATAGAAAAGATGCAAAGAAAGGAAGAATATAAATGGATTTTATTGGTGACTCCTTGAAACACTACAGCTTCTCATTGAAAACCCTTCAAAAGTGGCATTGCAAACCTCCCCATAGACCTATAAAAATAGGACAATGAAAGCCCTACTAATGTTCATGTGAATAACAAAGTTTGAACAACATTTATATAGGCATTGGATTGCATATTTTTAACTATTTTTTTCCATATCTTTGAAGTCTTACACCCACATTATTAATGGCTTTTCCCTTGAATATGTATGTCCAATTTTAGTTGTTTGAATTGTTACAAACATAAGTGGAAATCACATAAGCCTTTGTCACTCTTTTAAGTTTTAGGTTGAACTTTTCATGAGTACAACAACCATAGATGTGCACCCATTTTTACTTAAAATCATTCATCCAAATTGTGATGTCAATCACTAATTTGATTTCATCAACTAAAATGCATACCAATTTGCTTACTGCCACTTTGGCAAAAATTACTAATGGCCAAACCCTTCAAAAAGTGCACCACTTTAAAACATTTCCTTGCCTAGATGAAAAAACATAACCCCTTTGCCAAATTTTATGCCTTTGAGCAGAGATAGCATGTGGCAAGGCCACTCAAAAGGTACATCTGGTTTCATGTTTGTCATCCTTATGTTGGCTTTGGTGCACTTCCCTTAAGTTTCAACCACTTTTGAATGTGTTTTCCAAATATATTGTTGAGATAAACCAACCAAACATGCACTTCCTTTACTGATATTGTTTCTCTCAAACCTTGTCATAGATCACTAATCCACTTGCCATTTTTGCATATCTCGGCAAATTTTGTGCCACCATAATCGTGTGCCTCGATAATCTTGGATGGAATTCACTTAAGGCCTTAAACTAAACTGTCATTTGTTTGTGAGGCTGCTCTAGCACTTTATCTTATGTCACTATCATAATGAATTTCCATCATGATTCATAGCCCTTGAATGGCTTTACCATTGTTAGTGTCCTAGCAAATATTTTTCCAAAACTCATTGCTCAGATAAAAAATATAGACCTGTGTTTTATGCCCCTGAACTCAATTTTTCAACATTGTTCCCACAGAATAGTACAATAGCACTTCATAGCCAATAAACATGTACATAACCTCCAAAAGTCTCTTCAAGCACACTCATATGAATGGCCCTTGAACAAAGTTACTAGCATATGATCTACTAGGCATCTTCAACTGGACCCAATATGGCATTCAACATTCTCAACTCCCCAATATGGCATCCAGCATTCTCTTCACAAATGATTAAATATAGTCTAACATTAGAGCCAAGCTAGAGATGGAACGTACAAATATAATAATGTCTAGGTAGATTATAAAACTCATCCTTAGTCATTAAAAATTCTTCTAGATTAACATCATCTACTAAGGTCAAGTAAACTTCAAACCCCTCTTTAAATTTGCTAACATTTCAATATGAGTAGGCATTTCTATTTTATATCTACTCTAGAAAACTCATCCTTAGTCATTACAAATTCTTCTCTAGATTAACATCATCTACTAAGGTCATTCTTGAGGTACTTAGTCATTATAAATTCTTCTAAATTAGCATCATCTGCTAAGGTCATTCTTGAGGTATGTATCTACAAAATTTATCATTAGTAGGTATGTATGTACATGCATATATGTGTATGTGTGTATGTATTCATATATACATGTATGTGTGTATGTATGTATGTACATATGTGTACATGTATGTATGTATATGTATACATATACATACATATGTATTCATATATATGTGTATGTGTGTATATATGTATGCATATATGTGTATTTGTGTAGGTGTATGTATACCAATTTTAATGTGTATGTATACCAATTTTATATGTGTATGGGTATGTATGTACATGCATATATGTGTATGTATGTATATGTATATATGTATATATACATACATGTATGTATGTATGCATGTGTATGTTTGTATGTAAATGTATGCATATATATGTGTATACATGTGTATGTATGAATGCATATGTGTGTACATGTGTGTATGTATGTATGTATATGTATATATACATGTATCTATGTATATATATACACACATGTGTGTATGTATCTATGTATAAATATATATATATATATATGTATATATATATATATGTATGTATATATATATATATATATGTATGTATACATGTATGTAGTTACATGTACATATATGTATATGTATGTATGTACATTTATGTATATGTATGTGTGTATATGTATGTATATTTACATGTGCATACATATATTTATACAAACATACACATATACATATATACATATGTCATACATGTATGTACATATATACATACATACATATATACACATATGTATACATACACACACACATGTATGTACATACATGTACACATACATATATATACATACATGTACATGTACATGTACATGCATAAATATACATATATGTATATATGTACACACACACACACACACACACACACACATATATATATATATATACATATTTACACATATATGTACATGTATATCAAGTCTCTTTGGAGTTGTTATTTCTTATGTTGATCTAAGTTGTAGAAGGTTTTATTTCATAGATCTATAGTTCTTTCTATCTCATTAGATATAAAGCTGAAAATGTTTGAGTTTCGAAACTTGATAAATTTGTAATTTATTTATATATGTTTTAGTTTTGAAATTTGATAAATTTGTTTAACATGTCATATATTTTATTTTAATGATATGTAGATCTCTTTACTTATATACATATATATATCATGGCTGATGAGAGATCTCATCATTCTCCTCATTCTGAACAGCATGCTCAAGTTAGATTAAATTTATATGAGAGTATTGCTAGATTAGAAAATGCACTAAGATGTTTAGATCAAACAATTCACAACTCCCCTAATTTGGCTAATCGAGGTCGATTACTCAAAATAAGGGACAAGATTATACGAATGATCAAGACAATTTGATCATTCAATTCATATGATGATATTAGCATTGAGTAGTTTTATTTGTCTCTTTCCAGGAGTGTTACTGACATAGAGAAATGGAAAGATGTTGGAAAATTAGTTTCACAAGAAAATGTTTTTACCATGTTCCCTTTTTATAGAGGAAAAAATAGAATTAGAGGATATATGGTGACGAGGTGTGTAGATGAACTTGTTGTTCCATTCATATATCCTAGATGGTTGGCAGCTTATCATAAATGGCCTCACAATGATGAGTTGTCACTATATTTTATCAAATAATTATATGCAAAGTTCCATTTACATAGAGATGTGGACTACACATCTTATCTTGAGTGTGTTGGCCAAGGTAAAGGCCATTTTTTTGACAAACTTGAGTTTAGACGTCAAGATTTGCCACCTCTCGTGAACAAGAGGGCATTAGTTGGCCCAATCCTTTTGGCTCTACCAAAAACATTGGAATTGGCAGCAACAGGGGAGTCAGCAGCATGCTCCACTAGATCCCAGATTTTTTATAGTATTGCCACTATCATGACACAAATCAATCAGATGTCATCTGATCGAGTTGGTAGATACTTATTATGCTTGTGGATCAACCTTCCTACCACTAAGGCTACATCTACATCTTATGATCCATTTATTCATGTTGATCTACCTACTCCTTTAGATGTCGACCATATGAGTCACACGACTCTGTGTAATATGTGTAGAGTCTCTATTTTGGATTTACTAGTAGCTTATCAAGTCATCAATGAGGACCATGGGATCCCTATTGAATAAGTATAGGCCTTTATTAGACAGTGATATCCTGGTACACATATGAGCCACGAGATGGAAACTTTAGAGGATATTCAACAGCAACCTACAAGATCCCATGCGCATCATGTTTATATTGATCATATAGCTTGTCCAAGTCCTCAGCATGTTACAAATCACACTGAGGTTATTGAGGCACCTGATCTTGTCCATGGCACATATAGTCAACTTATTTTTGGCACTAATAGTCTACCAACTACAAATCCCACTGCATTTTCTTTGCATACTTATGATATTAGTGGGATTGGTAGAGCCATTAAGGAGGCATGACAGGTATTTGAATAATTTATATATATATATATATTGTGTTCTAAAAATTTGTGTACATACATAATTTATTTTAAAGTCTAGTTCTTTAACTCCTGATTGAAATCGTGTATTTGAAATTTTTTAGCAGTATGATGATTTGTCAGAGTTTGGAAATTTGGAGCATGATGGTGATCCCATGCAGTATACAGCTGAGGTACATTTAAATAATAAAAAATTAAATTACTTGATGTAAGTTTGAACACATTGAACTTGTACATTGTAATTTTTAGATAATTTTACATATATGTACACATACATGTATTAAAAATTAAATTACATGGGTGCTTAAACTTTTGCAAGGCTTGGGACGAGGCTCGGGACACAGATCAGGGGAGTTTGGATCAGGACATGGATCCACACATCTTGGATCAAGAGACGGATCGTGACATGGATCAAGGGAGAGATCTAGGGAGAGATCGAACCATGGATCAAGGGAGAGATCCAGGGAGAGATCCAGGGAGAGATCGGGCCAGAGATCTGATGATTCTATTCATACTAGATATCCATCTATTTGAGATGTTTTACATGTTTTACACTATTATGGTTTGAGATCAGATTATTATGCTAGAGACACTTTTTATGGTTTACATCACATTACATACATTTGTGTTTTATGGTATACACTTTTTATGATTTGCATCACATTCATACATTACTATGGTTTGAACAAGTTTGTTATGCACATTATTATGGTTTGAACACTTTTTACATCTATTTACATCATGCATTCTTATGGTTTTATTTATTTAGCAAGTTTGTACCTTTATTTAAATTTATTATGGTTTGAACACTTGTACATCTATTTACATCATGAAATAAAAATGTTGGACTATGTAATGGTTGCTATTTGTAAATTTAAAAAGATGGATGTACAATTAATTATAGAAATGAATTTGTCTTTAAATAAGTCAAGAAATAGAAATAATTTGAATGCAAATATTTAAGTTCTAGGTCAATTCCTAATAGATTCAATGTTATTTAAGTGGAACATAAAAATGCAATTGGAAATAGATGATAAGGAATTCTTACCTAAATGTTCATTTTTAAAGTCACTCTAGGTTAAATGTAAATTGTGCATATATGATGCTATATGAACTTAAGAATTCCATGTAATCTAATACACATGAATTTGATTGTGCATGCAAATAATTCAAACTAGATGATGAGCTATACTTGTGTCCAGTTGAATTTAAATAAAATCAAATCTATTCTTGAACTTAAGAATTCCATATAATCTAATACACATGAATTTGATTGTGCATGCAAAGAATTCAAACTAGATGATGAGCTATACTTGTGTCCAGTTGAATGTAAATCAAATTAAATATATTATTGAACTTAAGAATTGAACATATAATCTAATACACATGAATTTGATCGTGCATGCAAAGAAAGTTATCTAGATGATGAGTTATAGTGGAGTTGAATGTAAATGAAATCAAATCTATTCTTGAACTTAAGAATTCCATGGAACATTTATGCAATTGGAAATTGATAAAATCTCACTATGCACATAATATATGTATCTAGATCTTCCCATGACAACTATATTAAAAAGTGACCAATCCACATAATTACCAAAGATCCCATTACATGTGGTCTCAAGCTATACATGGTAAACAACTATTGATGCCAAAATATAGCTCACAAGCACCCCAAACTCCATCACTATGATTCACTACAATGAATATTCCAATGCACCAAGGTGAACAAGAAAAACCAATCCAAGAGAACCCATACAAGAACATTCACAAAATGATACATGTAAGTAACATACCAAAGGTTATAGAACATCATGGTTGCTACCCTAAATGAAAGAAAATAAATTACAATGTCTATAGATCTTGGATAATATAATAAAAATATTGAATGTCACATTAGTAACATAAAAAATAAAGAAAACTAGAGACAACATGTAGATTCTTAAACCTTACAAAATTACAATAAAGTAATCATAGTTTAGGAACCTAATAAGAAAAAATATAAAAAAATTACACTAATAAAGAGCATACCAACACTTTCACATTTAAGAATCTGCTAGAAAATACCTTCTTAAACCTTCTAAAACCATATGATCCCAACATAAACACTTTATATGGTATTCAACATAGCTACTAGTGTTTACCATGTGACTAGGGAACCAAAGAAGACTTCCAACATGAACACTCTCACACAATATATTTATAGAGTAAAAGAACACAACCACCATGCCATAGGGTGGTTAAATACTAATGTAACTGATTTCATTTGTTGAATCTTAGATCATAAATATGCAATTTACAAAACCTAGTGACTTCTAAAAAGTTCACATTTTGCCTAAATTCCTTTAAATCATCTATTCCAATTGCATTTTTATGTTTGACATGGAATTTTTAAGTTCACTTTCAAATCTTCGATTTCATTTGTTCAACTCCACTTATATGCTAGATCATATATATGCAATTCACAAAACCTAGTTTATGCTCCAAATTTGTATATAAATTTATGTTCCATGGAATTCTTAAGTTCAAGAATCTTTCATTTCATTTGTTCAACTCCAGAAGTATATAGTACATAATATGCAATTTACAAAACATCTAGTACAACTTTAAAGATTCATTTTGCCTAGAAATTCCTTAAATCATCCTTGTGACCCTTGTAAAATTCATTTTGCCTAGAAATTCCTTAAATCATCCTTGTGACCCTTGTAAAATTCATTTTTCCTAGAAATTCCTTAAATCATCCTTGTGAACCTTGTAGGATTTTATACTAATGTAACTGATAAATGGGTAAAGTGTGACTCTACGATTTTACCTTAGGATTTGACAAGGGTCATAAGGATGATTTAAGGAATTTTTAGGCAAAATGAATTTTTAAAGTTGTACTAGATGTTTTGTATTGCATATGATGCACTATACTTGTGGAGTTGAACAAATGAAATGAAATATTCTTGAACTTTTAAGAATTGAACCATGGAACATAAATTTATGCAAAATTGGAACATAAAGTAGGTTTTGTAAATTGCATATATATGATCTAGCATATAATTGGAGTTGAGCAAATGAAATCGAAGATTTGAAAATGAACTTAACAATTCCATCTCAAACATAAAATGCAATTGGAATAGATGATTTAAAGGAATTTAAAGGAAAAATGTGAGTTCTTTTTAAAAGTCACTAGGTTTTGTAAATTGCATATATATGATCTAAGATTCAACAAATGAAATCGAACATTCAAGTGAACTTAAAATAATTTCATGTCCAACATAAAAATGTAATTGGAAATAGATGATTTAAAGGAATTTAAGCAAAATGTTCAAACATTTTTAAAGTCACTAGGTTTCAAGTATCAAGTATATATATATATATATATATATATATATGATCTTTAAACATATTTAAGTGGAGTTTCAAATGTAAATTATGAAATCAAATATTATTGAACTAAATTAAGAATTCCACATGGAACAAATTTAAACATGTAATTGGAAATAAATGACCACACCTTTGAAAAAAACTCATTCTAAATCATGTCACATATCCAATCAATATAGATATAGATAGATCTATAAAAAATTGAGTACACACACATATATATCCAGTCATGTACATGTACATATATCCAAAAAATAACTTAAAGCTCCTAGTACATATAATCTGGATCTTCTCTATCTTTAATATCTCTAAAATCTTTTCATGATCTTCAATAGGCAAGGTCTCCACTTTTGTTTGGAACATCCTCTTTTAGATAAAGTTTCTAAATTTATTTTTGTTGCTATAACTAAGTGACTATAATGTAGAACCTTTTGTTCTGGCATATAATCAACAAATATAATACCATTTTTATCTATCTTTATTTGTTGATAATATGTTCCTTCAATAAAGACTGATCCAATGGGATACTCTTGTCCATCACCATCCATCATCAATTACACCAATTTTTCTTTTTGGTTGTGTACATATTAGTAGATAGTAATCTACACCTTCCGCATTGTTAGGATCTGCAACAACAATGAAAATATCTCTTGTATGCACACCATGTAAATTTATAAAAGTTGTAAATATATTTTTAATATATAAATTTATATATAAACATGCTTGAAACTTACTTACATAGAGTATATTTAAATCAATTTTAAGTTAATCAATTTACATACCTGTAACAACTAAATCAAATACATGTTCGTAATTAGCTAAATATAGGGGATTGTAGATATCGACATTTTCATTTTCATCAAAAGGAGGTATTGATGCCAATTGTGTCATTTCCCATCGTGAAACATACCCATCTCTAATATTCTCACATTGAACAATATTTGCATTGTCTTTAATGCAGTCAACACAAAAACATGATTTTTCTCTCACATTAATTGCATAAGGCCTGCTACTTCCTGATGTCATGATTTGATGTAGACTTCTAATACCATGAATTGTCTGAAAATTATAAGGATTTGATTGATCAATATCTGTAAATTACAAACATCCAAGTGATTAATTTAAGTGAATATATATATATAGTCAAATTTAAAAATTCAATTAAATCTTGTACACACTTTGAAATTCAAATTTAACAAATTTTGACTAGATGTACCTATAACTTCCCAAAAATATCATGTGTTGTATGTTGAGTCGCGAGCAGAAAATGACTTTTGCACCATTCAACAAATTCATTTGCATTTTGTATGGCATTACCTGCAAGTATGTACATGTTGGCAAAATTTGTCACCTGTTACTTTCAAGGTTTAAGAATTTAATTTAGTTTAAATATATCTTTTTTTTTTTTTAAATATCTCTAGATTCCATATATATATGGTGAACTACCTCCAATTTCATGTTGACCAAGTGCACACTTCACACATGCTCATGCTCCATCGTGCTCTCCTTTTCCATGTCCACTCTCATAAAAATTCCACAAAAATTTGGTGTTGCATCTAGCATGTTGATCTGGCTTAACCAAACAAAAGCTTTTGCGGACTTAAATTGTCCTATGAAGTTACAAATAATTACACTCAAACCAAATTAGCTTCAAAAAACTAGATATACATGTACATGTATGCATATATACACATGTATACATGTGTACACAACATATTATATATATAAGTAATTGAACAATTTAAGTCTCAAAGTTAAAAGTAAATAAATTTTAAATTTTAAAAAAATAATGTACTTACTAGCACATCCGTCAAACCATATCTAGTGTTTTTTAGCATTTATGTCATGTCGTCTCAGGTCTTCGAAAAACATTTTGAAACAATGAGCTACATAGTTTCTATCATAACCCGAATCATCACTGATATAAAAGTGAACCTCTTTGATGATAATTCGATCATCTTTGCTACTTTGTATACCATCTACGTGAAACTCAGCATGCGTATAGAAAACTTGCACAAATATTGCAACTTGCTCTGAATGATAATATTGACTTTGAATCTCAGTTTGAAGATTAAATGTATAGTTCTTAGAGAAATCTACAATAGAGAGAAAACAACCTAATGGAAAGCAATTCTTTGAATCACGAAATTGATTAGCTTGCAATCTTGCACCATGACAATGTTGTATATGTGGATATATGATATTGCGAAATTTATTCATAAATTCATTGTAAAGAAAACCACTCTTTTTTAGAACAATTTTTTTGGCCTCGACTCCTGACTTCGTTAAGTATGTCTCATATTCAAATCTCTTCCAAATAACTTGCATTTCAATATTGTGAACTTGTAAGAGATTCTTCAAATATCCACAATCATTACATATATTTTTTATACATTGACCATTGAACTCATCTGAATCTTCTGATTTTTCGCATATAAGAGACTTCACAAATTGTGTTGTGCTTCCAGGGATGGCTATATTTCGATCAATTACTACCATAGTTTTTTATATGATTGTAAGTGTAGATCAAATTCAACATGATTTCGACAATAAGTTTTGTGTACTTTGTTTATACATACAAATGATGGTCGTAGTGTCTCAAACATCCTTTGACAAATCTTCACATTTGAAATTTTTTGCTTGAATGCTTCAAAAAGTTCATTTTGTGTTGTATCTATAATATGTTTTGGATGAGAAATTTGTGTACCATATTCACCTATTATTTGTATAGTATCCCTTCTATTGGAAGAAACACGAGAGTGGTTGATCTAATATTCAACCACCTAATTCTTTGCATCTTCTGAAATTCTATCTTTTTGGGGAACCCTACAAATATTTACCTAATTTTTCTCAATTTTTTCATCTATTTCATTTCTCTTTTCAATATACCTTTGAACAGTTCTCCTAGAAACATTTAGTAATTTAGAAATTGCTTGAACTTGTCTTCTATGTGATAATTTCTTACTAGAAATTATAGTTATCAATGCTCTACGTGCAACACTTAGATCACTAGATTGGCTCTTGTTTTTAATACAATTCAATGCTTCTTGCAAGTTTTCAACAATTGTTTGTTTTAATGAACCCGATGAATTTTTCCTATTATCAACCCCTAACAACTCCAAAACAAGGGTCATTTCTTTTCATCTAAATAACTTTGCAGCTAACTATGCTCTTCCAGTTAGAGATTTTTCTTCAAAAAAAATCATCCCATATTTTTTTTAGAGTGTAATTTTACTAAGCTTTCAGATAATGTATCTTCAATTGAAAAGAGAATCCTCATCCATCTCCATCAGATTTTCCATACCATAGAAAATATTTCTATTACTAGGTTCTTGTACATGTGCGCCACCTTGATCATCAATATTTTTCATGGGTTGTTCTTCAGTAGATGTTCCTTCACCCACTTTTCTCTTCCTCTTTTTTGTTTGATCATACTTCCTCGATCTATTCTTTGGATTCGCCATCACAAATTGCACTCAAATTTGAATTCACATGCATACAAATGTACACACATGCTTTCAATGAATGTACAATTAATATTGCATAAATAGAATGTACTAAATTATAAATTGTTCATTTGTTAAAGGCAAAGTAAAAAAAAAAAAAAGCATTCAAATTACAGACATATCATGAGAAAATTTGGTATCATAAGCATATTTGGTATATATCACTTGAAAAAGGGTTCACCAATTATAATTTCTTTAAATACATAAATTAAAAACATATCATGAGCATATAAATGGTATATATCACTTGAAAATATTTAGCATGTAACTAGATGTACATGCTATCTATCATGATATCACTTACTATGTGATCGCCACTAAATGTGCATCAATATGTGGATCTTTTAATAAAATGAGTACTATTAAACATATAAAGAGAAACATCATGAGCTTGATATATACATAAATGTGTAGATCACCAAGTATAATTTGTACATGTAATCAATTCAAGTGACCCTAAGACATGTGCCAACCTAATGCAAGAGCATGGGAAAACTTGGACAACATGTAAGAAATTTAATTAACAATTAAAAAGGAAATGGACTTGGATAGAGGCTCAATTAGTGTACATGCCATGTAGGTGAGGTTGACGAAAAACATTTAAGGGAAAAAAAAATTAATCATGCAAAGTATTAAGTGTCTAGGGAAGGATGAAACAATCTTGATGAACTTTGAATCTAGCATGAAACTACCACTTCATCTCATTTGTTCAAATCTTGGATTCATGTGTAAATTATTTCACACCTAAGGAGTTTGATGTAGGGGCACAATAGGTTGGATAACCTGAACATTATATAAAAGGATCTAGGGTGAACACATGAGAGTAGATCATGTTACAAGGAAGGAGTTAAATCCACAAGAACAAGGGATGGAACCCACACATGAGAAATAAATGAAAAGCAGAGAAGAGAAGAGGGGCAAGGGAAAACATGATTGTGCACATGCATAAAGCTAGTTTTCCCTAGATGGGTAGGATAGTATAATGAAACTCATGAGGGACCAGAAAGGCATGATGCCTCTAATTTAAATATATTGTAATAAAAGACTTATATGATGTGAAAGAGAGAAAACATGATATATCTCCTATGAAAAGGTATATAGTGCAATGAAAGGATGAGATTACAAAGGGGAAGGTATGATTCCTTCAATGCAAGGATGTGACAAATAAAATCATGTTATGTTAAGGAGGGAGGATTAATGACCTACAATGTAAGGATATAACCATATAAGCATAAGATGTAAATGGATAGAGACATGATTCCCATAATATGAAGATGCAATATGATGAAGGTATAAGATGTAATGGAATGCATGATGCCGTCTACTCTATGTGGTAACTATAAAAGTGTGAAATGAATATATATAGGATCAAAGAAAATAATCAATAGTCAAAGAATAATGTGGAAAAACATGAGAAAAGTATCACAATATGCATGAAAATTGAAGAATTAATGAGCCAACATGAGAAACCAAAATTATAAGGCAAGGAACATAAAATCCCGAGTACTAAACAAAAGTCTAATAAACATAAGCATGCAAAACATAAAATAGAAAAATAATATATGTAAAAGATAAGTCCAAGTTGGAAATAAAAGTAAAGGAAAAGGTAAATAAAACATAGGCATAAGGAGGATGTACACAAGAATAGGAGGAAATATTTCAAGAAAAGAAATAGGAAACTAAAATGATGCCAAGTAGGGAAGATAAGAATGTCCAACCAAATATAAAAGATAAAATAAGTGTGAAGATCACAACAAACAATACTCAAATGAAAAATATTGAAAACAAACTTCAAATGCACTCATGAAAAGAGTAACATAATCAATTATAAGTTGAAGATCAATGTACCTTCAAAAATAGCTCCCCTATTGTTCAAATATGTTTTCTTTTGTCGAAATAAGTCTTCTAAATTATCAAAATAAACCTTCTTTTGTCGAAATAAGTCTTATAAATTGTTGAAATAAACCTTCTTTGTCGAAATAAGCCTTCCTTTGTCGAAATATGTCGTCCTTTGTATCTTACTGAATTTTCTTGAGTTGAAAAAAAAAAATTTAAAAATATTTATATCGACTGTTTTCGGCCGAGCATTTGTCGGTCGGTCATGTTTCGGCCGAACAGGTTCTGGCCAACCATGTTTCGGTCGAAACTGGCAAGATCAAGCATATCTAGTCAATAGTAGGCAGCCAACTCACCTTTTTTCAAAATTTTCTAAAACATTCAACTTTAACAAAGTATTTCTTCAGTTAGAATGATTTTTCTACAAAAAAAGAAAAATACCCTTTTGTAGAGCTCAGAGTGGTGAATCCAAATATGTATTTTTTTTTAATATTTTGATTAGTTTTAATATATTTCATTTTTAAAATAATGCACGTAGGTTGTTAAAGTTAAAAAAAAAATTGATTAGAAATTTAAAAAAAATAGTAAAACATATTTTAAAATATATGGTGCACTAGACGAGAGAGTCCTTTTCAAAAGGGTATAATTTTTTTTTTGAAAATGATTAAAAAGTAGACAATAGTTGGTATCCCATGAAAACTATCAAATTCTAACAAGTTTGACTTTAAACCATTATTACGAGAAAAATATAAATCAAAATTTATTTATTTTCCATGCACTAGATATTGAAGTTACCTATTTGGAGAAAAAAAAATTAGGGAGAAATGAAGTTGTTTTCAATTTTTTTTTTGACATCCTGCGAACGTCACTTTTTCTGAAATTATCGACATTCCAAAATCTATTCTTAAATTGAACAAAAAATAATGAAAATAATTTTTTTTAAATCTGAAAAATTACAAGAATAAACTTCATCAAAAGTTCTACATTTCATTAGTTTGCATCATTTTGAAATTCAAAACATAAAGACCACTTTTATGTGGTCGAAGTTCAATTTTTTTTTTGTTGTTGGTTGATTTGTTTATAAAATGTGACACAGGTTTGTGCTTTTACTGTAGCACCCCTCCGTTTTGCTCTTTTGATCAGATAGTGTGTGCCCTTTTTATGCTTTGTTTTATGATAGTACCTAGAATTTGATAGACTATGATGCTTTGTTATTATTTGATCGCTAACTTTAGAGCGATGTGGATTTTTCTGTTATGATGTGATGGTACTTTATTCTGATGTTATTACTATGACATGCTTTTGATTAGTATAGTGTTTATTTGAGTTAATATTGTTAAATGCTCATGAGAAGATTATTGATGTTAGAATCCTCAGTTGTTGTGACATTGTATTGGTGAAGGGAACAGAATTGCACCACTTGCTTGCAAGCACCCTGCGATTCCATGATTCTCTCCACGGTGTGTTTTATTATGTATATATGCATGTTCGATATATGTTTTGTTTACAGGTTTGCAAGTACAGGACATCGACTCCACCTGGTTTCACAGGTTTGAGTTTGTCCATTGTCCAACGGTAATGTTGATTGGGAGATAGTAGCTAAGTTTCTCGTGTCAAGTCACTACCCTGGTCATAGTGTGTCGTCGGTTTTAGTTGGATTTGTTTGTTATAATGTCGTTCAATTTTGCCTCGATTTTATTTATGTTGCAAAGTTTGTAAAAGGTAAATAAATGATTTAAATATTTTAGTTGATTATTTAATTAATCTGATTTATTATGTTAGAAGATTGTAATTTAATTAATTAATTAATTTAATCTAATTGGTAAAATAATTTAATCTTAGGATTAAATTTATTTTATTAATTAATTTAATCTAATTGGTAAAATAATTTAATCTTAGGATTAAATTTATTTTATTAATTTATTAAATTAGCTGAATTAAGCTTAAATTAGAAATATTATGTACTTTGAAATTATTAAAATGTTTTAATTTTTGGAAATATCTTGAGGATTTGGTGCAAATTGATTTTGAAAGATATTTTGTTTTCAACATGTGTTTGAAAATATTAATGATGGTTGTTGGAAAAAATATTTTCACGGAGAAATTAATGGTTGTAACGAGAAGAAGTGAGAAGCTTCTTCATGGAAGAAGGATAGAGGATATTTTGTGTGGGAAAAAGGTTTTAGAAATTAAGTTTTGGTTATTGCATGTTGTGAAAGTTTTGGAAAAATATACAGTTGCGGGAAAGTTTTTTGTGTTTTGGAGGAAGCTCTAGTTGATCTGGGAAAAAGCTTGGATCTATGGAAGAGGTTCTACGTGAATTCACATCTTCTCAGGCGTTGGCTTTCGAGTTCCTCTTTCAATTCTAGTTAATTTCTTATTGGAAAAGGTTCTTAGTTTAGATTATTGTCTGGAAAAAGATTGTGTGTGCAATTTGTAAAGATTTTGAGTTGTAAAAATTGTAAATGTTGTATGTGAAATCTTTTGTAAAAATGAAATCCTCTGTAGAATGAAATCTTCTATTGAATCTATTGCAAGATTTAAATTGGGATGATTGTGAACATAGAAGAACCCAGAAGGAAAAATATTAGGGATCTGGAAATTAGGAAGAAATTAGACTCTCTGTAGAAATTCTTTTGTAGGATTAAACCTCTTGAAAAATTTCTTGTAAAATTGTCTGTAAGAATTTTATTGTTCTTCCTCTTTTAGATTTGTTGTCTGGGCAAATTTTAAAGAAACCTCTATGTTTTTATTTGATAAATTCGTCCTTAGAAATTTATCTGTAAGTTGGCTTTTCAGATGTTTTTGGAAAAGTTTCTCGTAGAATACATTTTGGAAATTATTTTTCTGAATGGAGTAAAGGTTTGATTAAATTTATAAATATATATGTATATGTGTGTATATATATGTATATATGTGTGTATATATGTATATATATATATGTATATATATATGTATATATATATATGTATATGTGTATATATATATACATATATACATATATATTTATAAATTTAATCAGACCTTTACTCCATTCGAAAAAATAATTTCCAAAATGTATTATATAGGAAACATTTCCAAAAACATCTGAAAATCCAACTTACAAAGAAATTTCTACAAACGAATTTCTCAAATAAAAACACAAAGGTTTCTTTTAAATTTGCCCAGACAACAAATCTAAAAGAGGAGGAACAATAAAATTCTTACAGACAATTTTACAAGAAATTTCCTGAGAGGTTTAATCCTACAGAAGAATTTCTACAAAGAGTCTAATTTCTTCCTAATTTCCAAATCCCTAATATTTTTCCTTCTAGGTTATTCTATATTTACAATCATCCCAATTTAAATCTTGCAATAGATTCAACAAAAGATTTCATTCTATAGAGGATTTTATTTTCACAAAAGATTTCACATACAACATTTACAATTTTTACAACTCAAAAGCTTTACAAATTGCACAGACAATCTTTTTCCAGATAGTAATCTAAACTAAGAACCTTTTCCAATTAAAAACTAACTAGGATTGAAAAAGGAACCTAAAATCCAACGCCTAAAAATATGTGAATTCACATAGAACCTCTTCCATAGATCCAAGTTTTTTCCCAGATCAACCAGAGGTTCCTCCAGAACAATAAAATTTCATAACACAAAAACTTTCCCGAGACTCTATATTTTTTCAAAATTTTCACCACAACATGCAATAACCAAAACTTAATTTCTAAAACCTTTTTCCCACACAAAATATCCTCTATCCTTCTTCCATGAAGAAACTTCTCACTTCTTCCTGTTACAGCCATTAATTTCTCCGTGAAAATATTTCTCCCAACAACCATCATTAATATTTTCAAACACATGTTGAAAACAAAGTATCTTTCAAAATCTATTTGCACCAAATCCTCAAGCTATTTCCAAAAATCAATACATTTTAATAATTTCAAAATACATAATATTTCTAATTTAAAATTAATTCAACCAATTTAATTAATTAATAAAATAAATTTAATCTTACCAATTAGATTAAATTAATTAATTAATTAAATTATAATCTTCTAACATAATAAACCAGATTAATTAAATAATCAACTAAAATATTTAAATCATTTATTTACCTTTTACAAACTTTGTAACATAAATAAAATCGAAGCAAAATTGAGCAACATTATAACAAACAAATCCAACTAAAACTGACAACACACTATGACCAAGGTAGTGACTTGACACGGGAAACTTAGCTACTATCTCCCAATCAACATTACCGTTGGACAATGGACACGCTCAAACCTGTGAAACCAGGTGGAGTCAATGTCCTGTACCTGCAAACCTGTAAACAAGGCATATATCAAACATGCATATATACATAATAAAACACACCATGAAGAGAGAATCGTGAAATCGAAGGGCACTTGCAAGCGAGTGGTGCAATTGTGTTCCCTTCACCAATACAATGTCACAACAACTGACGATTCTAACATCAATAATCTTCTCATGAGCATATAACAATATTAATTCAAATAAACACTATGCTAATCAAAAGCATGTCATAGTAATAACATCAGAATAAAGTACCATCACATCATAACATAAAAATCCACATCACTCTAAAGTTAGCAATCAAATAATAACAAAGCATCATAGTCTATCAAAGTCTAGGTACTATCAAAAAACAAAGCATAACAAGGACACACACTGTTTGATCAAAAGAGGAAAATGGAGGGGCGCTATATCCTCCCCCGCTAGGGTCGAGCTTACTCCTAGAAGCCTGCAAACACGCATAGTGCAAAATCCATGATTTAACATACATTCTTTACATACACACCAATGCACATCACCGGAAATCACATCACAAGGCCACACATGGGTCCATTTGGACACCGGAAAGCAACATACTAATCCATGATACAAAATCCATGAACAAAGAGCCAATATCCATCTCACATAATCCATACATCACAATCAGTGGCTTGATGGTTTTAGGCCACACACATGGTGAGACCATCCAAACAAGACCACCATGACCTGTCTCTTGTTGTATAAGGTGATTAGCCTCCAAGAGATAGTCATCACAGAAAGGTGGGTAGTGGGTCCTAGTTGTATAACAGCCTCACATACCCCCATCCTCAATGTTCCCTGTGTCTGCTTCCTCGTATACACTCACCAAGTTCGCCTCATACATCCTTGGAGAGGATTCACAATATGACACATCATCAACATTGAAAATAGTAAAGATAACTAGTTTAGCCACCAAGGTCAAAAAGAAGAGCAAATTAAAATTCCATTTCAATAATAAGGCAATAAATACGCATAATTTCAACACTAAATCAAATATAACCATGAGGGTTACAAGAAAATAAGATCACAAGGTCTGGCTAAACCATCACAATCAAATATAACAAGGTGTCGGCATTCATAATCAACAGAAAATCATCAATAACCATAAAGAAATTTCACAATCTTTAAAATTGCACTGTACAACACTGTGTGACTAAATACTAGCCACCAAATGAGGAAGAAGGAAACAACGTCTGGCTATAATCATAGCCCTCATGTGGTGCGGAGAGAGCACGCCATCCACATGACCCAGAGTGTACTCCACGACTATCACGTCGTCAGTCAACATGGTCATACGCCAGCTGAAGAAGGCACGCACAAGTTGTATGCCACATGGCAGTGTGTTTGTGGCTTAGTGGAAGTAGGCACGTGCAAAACACACCCCACACATCGATACCTCATGGAGAAGGCAAACGTAGGTAATCACCATAGCCAGAGGTATACATGGCTAGGACCTACTCATATGTTATCCGACCAAACATTGCTAAAGCAACCATGAGTATCCCTCTACAAGTGTTTGAGGCCCCATAACGCTCATCACATGAGTAGACTATCATAACACAATCTCATAATGCGCCTTCACATGTCTATGCACGTGGCATCGTGTAACACGACATCATCACCATCACTATGTTGGAACAACAGTGAGGTGTGGCATCGTATCTATTGCATCATGTCAGAACACGTGCAAATACACTATATCACAGCATCATCACCAGCACTATGTCAAAACATCAGTGAGGTGTGGCATCGTATCTATTGCATCATGTTGGAACATGTGCAAATACAGTATATATATAATGCAAAAATGATAATATCAATATGGGGCTACCCGAGCTTCACCTCTCATACGGATGAGGTTTACTCAAAAATGTCAGATCAACGTCTCTACGGATGACTAGGCATATACTAACAAACCTATGGTGTTTTACTCAAATCTATGGGGTTAGGGCTAACACATATGGATCAAGTATCCTGATCCATCATAAGGGAAAGTAGTGGGTACATTTCCTCATGATTGGTTGAGCTGAGACCGCTCTGCGTCGCAATATGCGTACGCTGCACACTCCACCCAAGGAACTTTGTGGCTGCTACTATCCCTTCACAGATTGAGGGGCTAGAGAACCAAAAGAAAAAGAATCTATGAAATTAACTTTTGGTTACTCTTATATATATAAATTTCAACCACACATGAGTTGGGCCTCAATCAGGTAACAAACATGCAAACACACATAATGGTATGGGTAATTCCCACATCAAAATGCAACCTTTTCCCCATGGATGGTACTAAGTATCATCATCCCATGGACACACAACGCAAGTACGGGGTATTCACAAAAATCAACCAATGCACAATTATTGGTTCCTTACATTTACAGGGGGTACAATTACATACAAAATTCTATAGGAACATCCACTTCCATAACCCATGTGATACATATCATTACTTTCCATCCATAACCTTTTATCAGTTTTCTATCACTCTACTCTTTTCCACAGAGTACATCATGCTAAATGTCAATGCCATAAACACTGTGATCACATAACAACTCCAAAAATAGATTCACAAGGACAACATAGTGGACTCAAATGTACCCAGTGTACGAACCTAGGGCTTTGATACCATGTGTAATGCCTTGCCTCGTAACCCTAGAGGAAGTTGCAACAACTATGAAAGCGTAATATTTTACAAGCAATATACAAAATTTTCTAAATAATAATAAACCAAGTAAATATATATATATAGACATATTTATATATACATTAAATATATGCTACTATACATTTAAATGTATATATATAATATATTTAATAACAATTATAAAAAGAAACCCACGTATTGATCTATAAGGGCGAACGAAATCCAATAAATAACATTTACTGGTTCCTCCATGAAAATATTTTTTCCAACAACCATCATTAATATTTTCAAACACATGTTGAAAACAAAATATTTCTCAAAATCAATTTGCACCAAATCCTCAAGATATTTCCAAAAATTAAAACATTTTAATAATTTCAAAATACATAATATTTCTAATTTAAAATTAATTCAGCCAATTTAATTAATTAATAAAATAAATTTAATCCTAAGATTAAATTATTTAACCAATTAGATTAAATTAATTAATTAATTAAATTATAATCTTCTAACATAATAAACCAGATTAATTAAATAATCAACTAAAATATTTAAATCATTTATTTACCTTTTACAAACTTTGCAACATAAATAAAATTGAGGCAAAATTGAACAACATTATAACAAACAAATCCAACTAAAACCGACGACACACTATGACTAGGGTAGCGACTTGACACAGGAAACCTAGCTACTATCTCTCAATCAACATTACCATTGGGCAATGGACACACTCAAACCTGTGAAACCAGGTGGAGTCGATGTCCTGTACCTGCAAACCTGTAAACAAGGCATATATCGAACATGCATATATTCATAATAAAACACACTGTGAAGAGAGAATCGCAGAATCGCAGGGTGCTCGCAAGCGAGTGGTGCAATTTTGTTCCCTTCACCAATACAATGTCACAACAGCTGATGATTCTAACATCAATAATCTTCTCATGAGCATATAACAATATTAATTCAAATAAACACTATGCTAATCAAAAGCATGTCATAGTAATAACATCAGAATAAAGTACCATCACATCATAACATAAAAATCTACATCACTCTAAAGTTAGCGATCAAATAATAACAAAGCATCATAGTCTATCAAAATCCAAGTACTATCAGAAAACAAAGCATAACAAGGAAACGCATTGTTTGATCAAAAGAGGAAAACGGAGGGGTGCTATATTTACCCTACAACATTACATACATTGAATTAATATAAATATTAATATTGAATTAAAATAAATTGAACAAACTAGATACACCCAATACCAATATGTGTAGTCCCAAATATCTCCCATGAGGATTTCACACAATACACTAAAAATTTGCCCAAAAACCTCCTAGTAGTATTATGCATCCATGGATGCAAGTAGTTGGCTTCATGGATTGAGGACATACTAACCTTTTCATCACAAACATAAGATACGACACACTATTTGAGTTAAGCCCTTTAATTTTCCAAGAAAATAATTCCATATAATGGTGTTATCCTTTCAGTGTACATTTTTCAACACCTAGAACATAGGTAAATAGAAAGTTTGCTCTTTTCACCTTTAAAAATTGGTCTCATTAGTTGTTTTCCCCCATTTATTTTTTAATTTTATTAGAAATATAATGTATGATTAAAAGTAACTAAAAGCTCAAACTCCTTTTCCTTAAAATGTTTAGCTTTCCTTGAATCCTTTTTTACACTTTGGTGTTTGGACGACTCTTCTTCAATATTTTCCATAATGTTGTCTAGGACAAGAGTGGCGCCAAACTTTCATCAACCGTGTTTCTTGCATATTATGACTATCTTCAGATGTATGTTTCATAATGTTCTATGTGACTCATTGATTAATTGACATTGGATATATTGTTCCAATGTAAAATCAACTGTTAGCTTACCTTGCATTATGATGCAAGTTTGATTTTGATATTCTAAAGGTCCCTCAATAATTTTTTCTATTGCTTGTTCTCGAGATACTAGAACTTGAAAGTAATTATGAGAATAAACATAGTTATTATTTCACGAACAAAAGGCTTAACAGTAACTCTTGGTTTTGCTCACATTTGTTCTCCCGTCTATTGTGCATCTTTCGCCCTCTAATGCAAGAGTTTCAAATCGCTAGTTTTTGTCTATGCTCTCAGTCTCCCATGACACGTTGTTGGGAGGTGTTCCCCATTCAGCACTTGTTGCCAATTTGGGTATTGTTGAGGCTACCATGTCTATGCGTAGGGCTTCTGATGGGGTCATCGATATCAACATTGGCTTACCTTATGCTCCCATGGCTTATGTTGGGGTCAATGGTGCCTCCATTAGATCGCCTTTTGTTGTTGTGGCTGTGGGTGAGGGTTGCGCCCCCCTTCCAAGCCCTACTACTATTGTTGGTTGTCGTAGCTTTGCTCATGTGACCAATGTTGCTTATGTTCATCCTCCGAGGGTGAAATCTTATCCTCTACCAAATCCTCCTTGGTGGTGGTTTATGGTCTGGATGTGGTGGAAATTGATTTCTACTAACGTAGGCGTTTGGGGTGCAGATTCTTCAATCTTCGTCCTTCTCTTCTTGACCTTCACAATAGGGTGTTGGCTTCCTAGAGGCCTCTTGTGGGTGGTAAGATTGAGCTCTTCCCATGTGCTAAGGGTCTTTTCATTGCTTCCTTTGCCTCTTTCAAGGACAGTATACAGGTTTTAGGTATGTTGTGGGCTTAGGGGAAGAACTCTCTTAGTTAAGCCTTGGTCAACCTCATTTAACCCTCTTATTGAACCACTAAATGTGTGTCTAGTGTGGGTTAGACTCTCGAACCTCCCTCTTCAGTTTTGGGAGGTTTCATGCTATGAGGCCATTGACAATTTTATTGGTCACTTCTTGAAAGTTAACAATTACAATCTTTACATGGGGCACTACTTTTGTGCGCATTTTGGTGGATATTGGCATCTCCAAGCCTTTTAATGGGGATGTACTTTTTATGGTTGGGGATAGGCCTTGGACTCAATCTCTTAATTATGAGGGCCTCCCCTTCAGATGTCATCAATGCTTCTATGTCGGTCACTTGGCTATGACTTGTCCTCTCTTGCATTGCAAGGGCTCTGCTACATTGTGGAAGGATGCTAACGAAGATCACCTAACTATTCATGCTCCTAATTCTTCATTGAATGACTCCTCTCAGGGAGTGGACGAGTCTTTTTCTTTTGGTTCTACTCTCACATGTCCCATGAACCCTATTGAGGAACCTCTTACCCTAACCTCACAACTTGATTTGCCCTTGGCTTTGAGCCAACTCCAAACTACTCATTTGGTGGATGGCCTCACTTCACCTCATCATTCTTTGGTTTTCTCTTGTGTTGATGGGCTCTCCATGGGGGAATCTCCCCCTTCTTTCCCTTGTGCTAAGAGTTTGGATGCTAATGTTTCCTGGACAATTGTGAGTAGGAAGAAAGGTCTTCCTAAATCACTTCTCCAAACTCTTGTTTGAGCATTAGGTGAGATGCCCGCCTATTCTAGGCCTAGCATTGTCTAAGCAAGACCTTGTGGGTCCTAGCTCTTTCATTTGTTTGTTGTTCTTTGTAGCTTAGTTGTTGGTATTCCTCACTTTTGGTTGTGTTGTTTCTCTATTGTGTATGGTCATCGTGGGCTTGTTTTTCATTGGCTTATGGTAGCTTTGTTAAGGGTCGAGACCCTAGATTCCCATGTTCTTTGATCTTTGGTCTTTTGTACAAGGGTTTGGGCCCTTTCAAAATCATTGCTTACTTTAATCAAAACAATAAGACTTGTTTGAAGCTAGTGTTGATGTGGTGACATCCAATGCTTCTAACAGTCATGTTTGCTTTGAAGGCTATATTGATCTTGAAAGGTTTGAAATCCATTGTATGCCTCTATGACAGTTTTCTTGTTTAATATATATCAACTTTGAATGATGTTCTACATTTCAAATGAGTTTCTTTTCAATGCTAACATTCATAACAATTGTGGCATTTCAAGGGCAACCTTTCATAATAAAATTGGATCACATTAATTATCCACCATTCTAAGCTTGAATTCTTAAGGCAATTATTTCTACAATCTTAATTGATGCATACATGTGCATAAGTTATTATTGTTCTATTTGTGTTTTTCATCAAAAGAATATATAAATTCTTCCAAAGAGTCTTTGTTTGAAATTATTATTGCATGACATAGAATAATGTGATGTTAATTTATTAGATGATAGCTTTTAGTTACTTATTAGTATGTGTTAATTGGTAATTAGTGGATTGATAACATTTTGTTTCCATAGTCCATGATCATTAGTAATCAAGATTTCTGGATAAAATTATGTGCAATTTTTCTTCATCAACGTTTCGGATCATACTCTTATGATCCATCATCACAATGATTAGCAAATAGAGAGAGAAATGACGAGTTTGTGGTGTTGGAGTCTTTGGCTCTCATTTGTTTTTCTTATTTTCAATATGGTATGAGAGTAGGTATTATGGAATTCTTTGGTTTTCTTTCATTCACTTGTCTTTTCTTTCTCCAAAGCAATGCTCAGTAATGATGCAGTGAGGACCACGTGCAAAAGTCATTGTTATTTGTCCACCATTCTTGCATTTTGTCAACAAAGAAGCAGTGTGGACTACGTGCTAATCTATTTGCTTCATCATCCATCTACATTTCATTCTTGCATTTTATCAATAGAGGCACAATGCAAACCACATGCACATTTCTTAGCATTCATCATCCATTTGCATTTGGATTCTCTTCTTTCTCCACCTTGTTCCTTCATTTGGTTTCTCTCCTCCCTCCATCTTATTCACTATTTTCATAGTTTTCACTCCATTTTGTTAGTTTCATATCAAAAATAAATAAATAAATTATACATTCATAGTTGTAAAAAGCTAAGGTGTTGCAAAAAAATGCAAGAGGTTAAGGTGGTTGAGAAAAAAGTTTTTAATCTTTCAATTATGAGATTTAATTTGTTTCGAGATTGATATGGATACAGTATGTTGCTCTTACATGGATAATCGAGTTGTACAAAGGAGGAATCATGTTCTCATTAGGCATCATTCTATTGTTGGTACATTGTTCTAATTTTAAATGGCAATTTAACACAATCTCACTAAAACTACAATATATTTTTTGTTTCTCAACAAAATTTAGAAATTCAAAATGTTTTGGAAAGCTAATGAAAAGGAGAATAAAACCCATAAATCATTTTTAAATAATATTATATTTAGTTTGCAATTTGATGTAGAAGATAGACACATTATAATGATTACTGCCAATTTAGTTTATCTTTGTCATTTTGTATTTTTTAAAAGAGGAGAAATAAGGATTTTGGAGCCATAAGTGTGAAATAGATTTTATATTTGTGCATTATAATTGGATGCATTATTGATAAAAACTGACATCTAAAGAAAAGAAAAAAATATTTAAGTGGGCAGATATGAGACAAGCCAATTGTTGATATTGCAACACCAAAATAAAGTCCTTATGTTAGCACTAAAGGGGGGTGTAATAAATTATTAGTGCATGCCATAGAATAATGTAATATTTTAGTTTTTAGTTAGTTAATAGTTATGTATTAGTGGGTAGTTAGTAGTTGAATTTTTTTATAAAGCCATAGAATGTAATGATATAAGTGTTTAAGATGAATGACCGAATTTGTGTATTGGAGCCTTGTGTTCTTTGTTTCTCATTTTCAATACATACTACTTTAAGAGGTAATCTAGAACACGGTCTTTATCTATATTCATGCAATCATGGTTAGTTCTGGAGTAGAACTAAATCCAATATTATAATATTCAAACAAGCAATCTTTATTCATAAATCATGGGTGGTGTACAATCACATCCCTATCTTCTTCGCTTGCAAATATGATCATAAAATGGAGTCCAATCATAATTTCCATCTTAATCTATTTCTTTCCATTTGTTAATTATCCAATCCTTGAGCAACCTGTGTGAATGGCATAGACCCATAAATCTACATATTACATCTTTATTACTCAAAGGTCACTATATGCCTTCACACCTCCCTATCGCAACAGTGCAAAATAGGGGCTTCCTCAAATTGTCCATGACAAGTGTTCTTGTGGGATTATTACCCTCTATAAATGTTGTCTTTTCCATATCATGTTGTAAGTTAACTTCCACTTTCTCTCTAGTTAGTAGCAAGTACCTCTAGTTAAAATTTAATGTATGTCAATCTTGATGGAGAGGACAAAACCTCCCTAATACAACCATTTTGGATGAAAATAATAGATTTGTAGATTGGTTTCCTACTCTACCAATGTCTCTATCACAAAAATTGCATTCTAAATGTTGATAAGAATGTTCTAATAGGGATATAAAGTATCTACAAAACCCAATGTTCAACAAGGATGTCCTATGGGTTTGGAAGACATTTTGAACATCCTACGGACTTGAGGACTAGAAGTGGACATCCCCTCCAAATCCCCCTTTTCTTTGAAAGTTTTGAGGCCATTCCTTTTGTTGTTTTTTAATCTTTCCAAGGATTCACTAACATCTTGGGGACTTCAAGGCATCCCCCATATCAAACATATTAGAAACAACAAAACAAAAATTTAAAAACAATATAAAGTAGATGAAGCTCTAAAAGAGGGGCCCACTAAGACCCCCAACCCAAAAAAGAGAGATTAAAACCCATTCCTATTGTTGTTTTACATTCCCCAAAATCAGAGGAAGCAAGCAAAAGCATAGAACCATACAAAAACATAATCTGAAGACTTCCATGAGCAACCCCCAAAGGGGAGAAGCAAGCAAAAACACTTGAAAGAAAGCAAAGCACTACAACATATAACAAAACCTAATTTAAAAAATCTAGCACCCAACCAAAGCTGGGGAAGGAGGGAAATGCCCCAACACACCACCCCAAAACCTCCAAGTGCTTCTCTCCAATGGTCATAGGCCCTGTTGAAAACCTCGTTTCCTGAAACTACCACCATCTTAGCCTTCACTTTGTCATCACCAACAAAAGCCTCAAGCCCTTTAAACTGAACACCTTTTATAATCTTTGTTCACTTCACAAATTGCATCAAACTTTCACCCTCCAAGCATGCTAACGTTCAGCTATATGTGGCTTCAAGTAGACCTTGTGAAAAGGCTAAGAAGTTGGCAATATCCGTTATAACATCCTAAAGATCTATCTACATAGCCAACAAACCCTACCCATCAATGTTATCCTTAATATCCATTGTCACACATAGAGGGAAGGCAATCTCCACCAAGTCCACATCTTCTGCACTAGAAGACATTCTAGGCATCCCCTAACCTCTAACAATTAAACAATTTGTGAAAGTTTGTCCCTCAAGTCAACCAAGATTGTTTCCTCTAGATTGCCACTATCCACTAACCCTTCATAACCTATAATGCATTTAACTAAATTCAACAAAGAAATTTTGGGGCAATTAAATATCTTCCACGATCAATGGTCAGTGACACCACCTTTGTGCAATAGGTCCTTGGTGGAGCCAACATTCTTGCCTACCACAACAAATCAACCAACAACAAACCAAAATACACCTAGGAAACTAGAAGAAAACCATGCAAGAGCTATGGACCCAATCCAACAAAACTAGCACACCAATTGATGAAGGCCCGTATAGCTTTCACATTCACCACACCACATATAGAGCTACACACCGAAGGAGAACAAAATCAATCACCAACTAAACCCTAGCTAGACAACTTACAACCAAATAAATATAAACATAATGACAAGGGGAGCCCCCATCAAATGCATATTCACAGGGGTTTGTCATAGTCTAACACTTTGTCAAGGTTAACCCAATCAGCTATGTTAGAACTTTCTAGAACTGAGATAGGAAATATGTCCACACCCCTATTAGCCAAGAGAGTCACTATTTTGTTTTGTTCCCTGTAACAGCGAAAAAAATGAAATAGTATCAAAGCGCCTGCAAATGCCAAAAGCCTCCTCCAAAAGGGAATCAAGTTTCCAATTCGGTTTTCTCAAACCATTAATCACATTCAATGAATCCCCTTCAAAGATAATTTTTCGACACCCTTGCAATGAAGCCAGCATCAGCCCACGATTGCCACTTTCCATTCAACCTCATTGTTAGTTTTCATTTCTAGCAAAAGTGATCCTCCTTTGAATGAAGGCTCCTAAAGTATCACAAGAACATAACCAACCTCAGCCGGACCCCAATTTCCTTGCAACGCACCATCAAAGTTCAATTTACAAAAGCCCTCCATTGGAGGCTTCCATTTCTCATTTTTATTCTCTTTCCTTTTGACAAATAACTCACTAACAGAATTTCAGTTTGTTCATCTTATTTTTAGATATTTTTCAATTATTTATATTTTAAAAATTCAAATGTTAATTTTATATATTATTTTAATAGCCATCCCCCCACAGTCCTCAAAATAAAAAATAAAAATTTGCCATCCCCAAACCTCAGAGAAACACTGATAGAACCCTTCTCCAGTAAGATACTTCTATTTTCTATCATTCAAATCTTACTATTAATCACAGTAATATTCTAATACAACAAATGTTATGTATTTTAGCACAAATTCCCAAATACAAGAATAGATCCTCTAGTGTCAGCTGTGTGTAATGGAATAGAAAATGTCATTGAAACATCAGCCTCAATATTTATTTTTCCTCTGAAGTTTATATTTATATATTTGTGATCCATTGGTACCACTGGATACTGAAAGGCATGTATAGTACAATATTAGAAGAGTTATGGGCAATACTGTAAAGCAGAATGGGAGAGAGAAGATGAGGATCCAGGACACAATTCAAATGCCAGGTGACCACAAAATCATCGTCCCTGTAAGAGAAAAATGATTGGGTAAAACAATTTTGACAGCAAATCTAGAATTCGCCAGCAATATAGACCATATATCATTACCACCGCCTCACTAAAGAACTAAGCAGCTGCAGGACAACAAGACACTGTAATTTATTGTAATGTTATATCATAGTTTCAATCATTTCCATCTGTTCAATCACGTGTAACATTTCTCAACAAAAGCTTTCTCCATTTCAACTATAGAAATTTAAAGGCACCAAGTTAAGGTTAACATGTTGCAAGTCATTGCCAGTAAACAATTCAATAAAAGTCTAGTATCAAACAGAATGAGGAAAAAGACATGGAAGACAAAGTTACCTCAAAAAATTCTAGTGGACTTCCTTGTTTGTAAATATCTCTTTTCTTTCTGGTCTGCTCATCATTAGGAAAGACAGACGTGAACACTGTTCTCCATCCAACCAGTAAAATAAAGGTACTACCCATTGAGACCAGTATGAATGCGGCTGCTGGAAAATGGCCTGCAGTAACTCCTCTGATGGCCAGTCCTAACTATTGCAGCACAACAAAAAAGCCATAAGAAGCATTTAAAAGCATTATATTATTGTAACAATGAAATTTCCAAAAAGTTCCCAAAAGTTTTAACAACTAACGAATACAAGTTTTTATTTATGTATGTGTTCCTTGCCACTTGTGCACATTTCTCGTTTGAGCTATAGACAAAGTTTTAGGATATTAATTTTTTTGAAGCTCTAATCACAGTGTTGAAATCTGGTAGCTTCGGTCAGAGATCAACTGATATATATATATATGTCTTGATTATGATTGATTGTTGGCCTTGCTTAATCGGAGGGATGTCAATCGAAAAGTCACGTCTTTTCTCAAACATATATATAAGAGTCTTGATCTTCAAAGTAGAATATAGAAATCAATAAATGTTCTGCTCTTGTAGATTGAATCTCTCCAGAAAGATATTAAGACTTGTCTAAGTTCTTCGATCCTCAACATGGTATCAGAGCCAAGTTTCGGGGAGACTGATCAGATTTATTTTAGCAGTCAAATCAATCGAGCCTGCCTCAAACCAATCTTGAAGAAAGTCGTTAGCATTGTCGAACATCTCGAGTGAGTTTGGTGTCGCCATTCCCTATCTGTCATTGCTTCAACATTCAGAAATCGTGGTTGCTGGTTAGTGGGAGAACATGCAAAAATTGTGGATGGCAATTAGAACCGAGTTGTGGCGGAGCTTGTGGCTCCCGCTAACCTCCCAAGCCCATTCATTGAAGAGCACTGAGACAACATCTTGTTTGCCCTACGGGGCTCTGGTGCGCGGAAAGTCCGCCAATGTTGGAATGGCGTTTGGTTTCTCGCCTATGATTTTCTTATGATCGTTGATGGTGGAGAGGCTGAAGAGCGTCGCCTCTGTGTTTCCTTGGCTTCCACGCTGCCCTCGGCTTTGAGGCCATTGATTATGAATCAATGGAGTCTGTGGCCTCCAAGATGACTTTCTTGTTGTTGGCGAAAATGGACAGATGCCACAGTGCCGTCATGGATTTTCTTGAGTTTTGGCATCAGGCGAGGAGAGAAGCGGAATCAGTAATGGAATCGCTCCGGCCTCTACGATGCAGGCGCGATTGTCCATCCCGCACTTTTCAAGAAGACAATGCCCCTAGGTGACCTGTTTTCTTTTCACCTCTGGTGTGCCGTTGCAGAGCTTCTCCACCAAAAAAGCAGTGGTCAATTTGGTGGCCTCAAGCGCCGCTTTGGTGGTGGCCAAGCCCACGCTTTCTAATGAGGCGTTACGGTTGCTCTTTTTCCAGCTTGTCAAAGGGGACGCCATGATTTTCGCACCAGGGCTGTATCAGGTTTTGCAAAGCATAGTTTGGAATGAGATTGTCATGTAGTAGAACCTGCCTGCTTTTGGGACAATGTAGAATGGTCTTTGTCGATCCAGAGCAATCTATGTGTGCATTGTGACGGCGCGGAAAAACTGGTGACATTATCGCTAGTGATTGCGGGTGGCGAGAGCCGAAGGCTATGCAGCTGCCAGCAAAGAGATTTGCCCCCCGAAAAATAATTGAAAAAAAAAAATGATTATTAGCTTTGGGCGCAAATCGTTATTTTAATTTATTATTAAATATTTAATAATTTTTATTATTTATTTAAAATAGTTTTTTGAATGCAGACTTGGTATAATCAAGAATACATCCTTCAACTATTTGCTTCGGTGCTGACTATGCACAAAAGGAGCCTTTAATACAATCGAAGGGAAACTCTGAATCGGACTTATTATAAATGGAAGAAAGAGATAACTCAGAATATTTGAAGAGATGAGTATTCTTTGGTCGCTGAGTTATATCATTTATTTTTGATCTTGTGAATTCTCTTGAATTGTGTTGTGTTCACTAGCATAAGATCCTTTGAAAATTTCATTCTTGACATAACTTGTATGATTTTTACCTTGATATTTCTTTGGATAGTTATGAACTATTTATAATCTCTTCTAAATGCTTTCAGGACGGATCAGAAGCATAAGAGATTGTTTACAAAAGAAGAAGAAAATGAAGACTCTGCTTGCAACCATTAGACTGTGTGGATGGCTGAAGTCATCCCTTCTAAAAGGAAGTAATTAGAGCTTCAGAGGGAGTCTCATCTTCACTTGTTGTAATGCTTTGAGATAGAGAAATATGAGGTGAAAGCCTTGTTCATCTCTGAGACTGAGATGAGGCGTCATGTTGAGAGACTCCATGACGACAGGTCCCAGGATCTAAAGAGCCCCATGCACCCGCAGTATGGCTTAAGGGGGGGTGTTGGATATAAGCCACACCCGAACTAATGATGGGCTGGCCACAAGAGGCCAGTAGCTCAGTTAATAGAGCACTCGAGCTACAAATAGAAGGTCCTAGTGAATGCTCTAAGCCAGTTCATGTGCGAGCCAAAGAAAATCCACCTTATGGCTGTAAAACACATATTGAGATATCTTCAAAGCACCAATGGATTTGTTTAGGCTGGGAGTGTAACCGATCAGAAAAGCACATCAGGATGTTGCTTCAATTTAGGATCGGCTATGATCTCTTGGATCTACAGAAAACAGTCTTCAATGGCACAAAGCTTTTGGCTTCGTAAATTGCTTGAGGGACTCCTTGATCTAAGCACATTGAGATCCCCTACCATTATGAGACATAGTAGAAAGGAATGTGATCCAGTTGGAGTATGTTAGTTCAAATGATCAAACAGCAGACATTCTCACCACACCTCTCTCCCGAATCAAGGTAGAACACTTCAGGAAGAAACTGGTATGGTTGAAACGTAATTTGATATTATATTGAAATTCAAATTATTTATAAGTTGTACTAATACATATAAAGATGTTTAATGTGTAAACTCTTTTGTCATGTGTGTGACTCTATGACCTTATGGGCCTACTTCCCCTGTGTACATTATTGAAAGGTGACGATCTTTCTAATAATGAACACTTGTATTTGACATTGTAAAGTGACGACTCTACAATGATAAACTATCATGATAGATATCATGTGACTTGATATCTGTGGACATGTCATGATAGTATGTCTTGGACACTTTGATTGATATCATGGGACTTGATATCATCTGTAGATCATTGTGATCCTTAAGAGATAATCATGGTGGATATTTTTATCCGTGGATATGCCATGAATTATGGTAGACATCATGTGCCATGACGTCAGTGCACATACCATAATGAAGATGTGTTATGAAGAATGTCATGTGACTTGACACTTTCAGAAGCATACCATATCTTCTGATATCACGAGTTAAGTGATATCAAATTTACTTGATGGAAGTTATCCTCCCGAGTTAAAGAGGGAGTGTTGAATAATGAAGATGTGTTATGAAGAATGTCATGTGACTTGACACTTTCAGATGCATACCATATCTTCTCATATCACGAGTTAGGTGATATCATTTTTTTACTTAGTGGAAGTTATCCTCCTTAGCCTAAAGGAGTATTGATTAAAGATGATGTGTTATGAAGAATGTCATGTGACTTGACACTTTCAGAAGTATACCATATCTTCTGATATCACTAGTTAGGTGTTATCACGTATACTTGATGGAGGTTATTTCCTTAGAGGGAGTGTTGTATAGTGAAGATGTGTTATGAAGAATGTCATGTGACTTGACACTTCCAGAAGCATACCATATCTTCTGATATCACAAGTTAGGTGATATCAATATATATATACTTGATTGGAGTTCTCTTCCCTAGCTAAGAGGGAGTGTTGAAATCTGGTAGCTTCGGTCAGAGATCAACTGATATATATATATATGTGTCTTGATTATGATTGATTGTTGGCCTTGCTTAATTGGAGGGATGTCAATTGAAAAGTCACATCTTTTCTCAAACATATATATAAGAGTCTTGATCTTCAAAGTAGAATATAGAAATCAATAAATGTTCTGCTCTTGTAGATTGAATCTCTCCAGAAAGATATTAAGACTTGTCTAAGTTCTTCGATCCTCAACACACAGTAGCAAACAATTGACTAGTTGCAAACTTGAAACGATCTGTGCTAACATTCTCACTTTATGACCAGAGTATGTGTGTATCTCTTTGTTGCCCAGAAGTTTGAGTTATGCTACTCTCAAGCCGTTCTATCAACTTCACAAGTTTAGCTTAATTGCTAAAAGCCTAAATATATATATGTTCTTAATCCAAAAATGAGGTTTCCTTTGGCTAGAGGGAAGTAGATAAGAAGAAATATGCAATGACTTCAAAGGTCACTTTTATTTGACTAGTTATAATTTATAAGACATTTCACAACAGGACTGAAAATTAAATCTTTGAGAGACAGTAAAAGAGTTGGCATCACCTCCATCCACAAAAGTTGCAGATTCATATCCTTGTAACAATGATAGGACACAATCCGAAACAGATTTAGAATTAATTGTTTTAAGTCTAAAAGTGATCATTCTTAGTTATCTCCAAAACTAATCCATGGTGAGAATGATTGATTACAACATTCCATGTTGGCTTCAGATTTTTTCACTCCCATCAAAACACTGTATTGTTAGGATTAGGTATTGTAAACCTTGAAATCCTAGGAACAATATAATATTTAATAATTTGTAATATGCTTAACTGTTGGCGTCTCGTGGGGGTCATACTTAGGAGCAAAATTCCTTAGATGCCACAGTACATCACTTGGCATTTATATTATGATACAAGTGTAAGAGAGCATTGGTATGGCGTTTACACAATGGACATGGTAAAACATCTTGGACTTCTATTCCAGGCAATGTGTAAGAGCATATTGGAAAAGGAGTTAAACTTTCCAAATGGGGCATCTAGTTTGACTAGTTGAATAGTCAAACAGTGGGAGTTACACTTGCATAGTCAAACAGTGGGAGTTTGACTGGTTTCAATTGTCCTCTTGATTAACACCCTCTTTGGTAGCCCACAGTTTTGTCAAAATCACAAGTGACTTCCTAGATGGTTCATATCCTATAAATATAGGCCTTGGGGTAGAGGTTTGGCATCACATTGGATGGTATTGCAGGAAGTGCAGGTTCGGAGAGTGGTTTTGGTTATCGGCATGCTGCTGCAGTGTAGACACTAGCGCAAAATTATTTGTGAGGTCTTCTTATTGTATTATAAGACTTGTTTAGAGTTTTGTGAAATTCTTTCTCTGCTGATTTCCACTTGTTACTTCTTCCATTCTTATTTCAGTTTGATTAGTTCTGATTTTGATTTAGAACAGTGAGATTCAATCTTATTTTATGTTACTAACTGAAGAAGAAATAAGTAAAAGCAACATGCATAGCTTCCTGGAACAAAAAAGGATAACTTCTGTAATCAAAATAAAAAGCAAAGATTATACATGGGCCCAACGTACTGTGTCTTGATTTCTTATTTTTCTTGGCAAATATTCCATGCACAGATATGGCGCAGAGACAGGACAGCATGACAGCATGCATCGCAAGATACTTGACAGCTGGACTGAATTTTTCCCATAGGCCACCATATATGCTGTGGGGCTTGAACTGAGCAACTGCTCAGACTTTAAAATCTGCCTAATTACTGTACTCAACAAGGCTTACAACTCAAGAGTACTCATCACTTCCGAACAACAACAAAAATACCGAGCCAAGAATAGTTGTATTGTTCTTATATCTCAGGATTTTTGTAGCTTGCAGTAAGTGCTTTATAATTTAATGCCAAACAAAGAAATAAAAATGCAATCTTACTTGCATTGCCTTCCAAATAAATTTATCAATTTCCTTCAACTTCATAGGGTCCCTTAGGTGCAACTATAAAGAAACAAAACTGTTTCCTTATAATCATAAACAAGTTATAATTATTGTTTTCAAGATAAAATGATTCGTTGGCTTTGCTAATCTAATATAATGATCAAGCAGATTTAGTTTCACTGTTCTGATGTCATATAGCACTTGCATCGCAATTGACATCATTTGTTAGGATTTAACCATAGAGAACAAGCAACATAAAGCTCCTAATTTAGGCCTTACAGAGCTGGTCCAAATCTTTTTCCTTATATTATCTTTCCTTGTCAAATTGAGGCAATGTATTATTAATTTATTTGTAGTATAATTGTTTAACTACAGATTCTACTTTCCCCGAAGCTCCCCAGTAAAGTGTCAAAAACCAGGGCTGCAGATTTGTATTAGAAAACTTACAGCAACATCACAAATTGGCTGGGTTATGCAGCCAAAACATTAGTAGCGCATGCTTTTCCTCCTTAGATTTTCCCAGGTCATTCTCTTTTTGAAAAGGTGGAAATCTTATTTTCAGAAGTGGTACTCTATATGATATTGACAGAAGATCAAACATTATTTTTCCCTAACTTGGAGGAGGGTTGGGAAACTTTGACAAATGGGACATGTCTTAGTTTTTTTAAAGCCCTTGTGAAGTCATTTTTCTCTGGGTAGGGTTTTAATAAAACTAAAAGTTGGTTTGGTGCCAAGATAAAGTCCACATGGACACCGTGGGGTGGTGTAAAGACTGCCTTCTTGAAGTTCCTGTGTCAAATTCTTTTTAGTAACAGTTAACTTCACTATGGAGATGGTTAAGTGTTTCTGTTGGGTCTCAGTAACCACGCCCAAGGGCTATGAATTGCTACTTGCTGTTCCTATTGCAACAGCCTTTTAATTGCTTCTTTTAGAAAGTATGTTGCAAAACTGCTCATCATGGATGACAATACATCCTACCTTCAGCTTGGTTTAATCTTTAGATAATGATCAGGTACACCATATAACTAACTCCTGTATCTCTTTGCTTCTCTTTTCCATAACAGTAGACCATGCTGTTTCTATTACAACAGCCTTTTAATCGCTTCTTTTAGAAAGACTGTTGCAAAACTGCTTGGATGACAATACATTGTAACTTCAGCTTGGTTCGGATAATGATCAGATACAGCCAACTCTTGTCTCTCTTTGCTCTTGTTTTCATGACAGCAGACCTTCAAGTTGGAATGTTGTGATCTTAACTTCAGTTGCCTGGTTAGCACATCCTCTAAAAATCAATGATGTGGACGACTTTGAAATGTATATTTTCAATTGGACTATGATCGACAAGAGGCTTATTATTTTTTCCTGAGTACCAAAAATGTTGGCAGAAATTGGGGCCTGTAATGGTGGCAAATATTGATCCAAATGCTTAATTGTGTCCTCAATGCCGGTCCACTTATTAGTTATTACCATTAGTACTAAATAATATTGATTGGAAGATTTTCCAATCTAGTGGAAGCATGTGGTCTGTGTGATATCTGTTATGTATTTTAGGCATTGGTTGAATTATAGGCTTTCATGATGCAATTGAGGGACGAGTTACCATTTTGTTTTAAATCAATATTAATTATACAAATTATCTAATCATGATATAATTGAGAGGTGATTTCCCACTTTGATTTGAATAAATTGTAATTATCAATCAAAATAAAAGGTACAAAGAAAACAGTAGGTGGTAGGGCGGGGGACTTTCCACATTCGCATTTGTGGAAAGTCCATGGCGATTTTCTTGCCTAATTTTCCCTTAAATGGCTGTAATTCATGCTCTTTGATCGACATAAATGGAGTAACATGTAGAATGGTTGGGGGTGGAGGACGTGGAACCGCTGGTGGCCGCTGGTGGCCACCTCAGCAGTTTTGTTCGATGGTTGGATGTCAGATGTTGAGTGTGTCATCATTGCTCACTAATCTGGTGGACTCATCAACAAATAATGACGGTGTACGGGTTATACAAAGCCTGCATTTGGATGGCTGGCAGGTCTTTTCAAACTGATCTTGGGATTATGCACGAAGTTTTTTGAGGAAGGTGGAGATTTCATATCAAATCCAGGCTGGCTACATGCACGACTAACACACAGTTGTTCAATATAATTATCGGTTGGCGTGTTCTAGCATCATACTAGCATCTAGCACATTCCCAAGGGGGTTCAGTAAGCTTGCTTCATGCAAATTGGGATTTTCAGGCTTAGGTGGTTTTGCGTCTCTGGGAGTTATGGAGGAGCGTTCAAAGTTTATTGTAAGGATGTCATCGAAAAACTTTGATGAGCATAGGAGCTGTTATGCCAATTCATTTGCAAAGTGTTGTTCGGCAGATGGTGTTTTGTGGAACTATCACTGACCAGCGCCTCAAGCGAATCCTCAAGAAATATGACTCACTCATCCTTGCTGCAATGAAGATGGTCTTGTGGAAGGTTTTTTGGACGACGATGAATCCTACAGGGTGGATACCAACATAACTTCAAGGTTCCTAGCGAGATTGTTAGACATCAGAATGGTGAAACGGGAGGCCGAGGTGTTGATCAGTCGGCTCTTCTTTGAGGATTTATTGGTTGGTATGGAAGAAGTGTTGTATGCAGCTTCCCCTGGCATGGGTCTTCCACGACCACGAGATTTGTGGTTACTTCATGTGCCGGGTGAGGTGATCAAGTACTACCCCTTCCTGCTCGACTTGAAGGGCATGGTGCTAGTTGAACACAGGCAATTGGCGGTGGTTGGGATGGATTATTTGCTGAGGGTGTTGAAGTTACCTCTGTCCCAGGGCGGTTGATGGGTCTCTGATTTCAGGGCATTTTCCCGTGCTAATGGTTTCCTTGGTGAGGATTGGTCTGGTTTGGTCTCTGGTTGATGTTTGTTTCAAGCGTATGTGTTGGTTTTTTTGGCAAAAGTACAATGGTCCTCTGTTTTGGTCAGTTAATAGGTGGATTCTTGTAAATGATGTCCTATAAGGTTCCATATGCATCTAACTATCATATATAGAAATATATGTGCTAATGTGATATATGGATATGTATGTTTCTCAGTCTCCGTCCTAGGTATATGCCCATAACAATGATGGTCATAGCCCCTGCATGGGCAATTTTGTGTAATGGTGGTTGGGTTTGGGTTTCTTTGTCTTGGTCTGTGGTGGGGTGTTCTGGTTTCGGCCCTCTGTAAGGTCTTTCTGGTGTATAAGGGTCTAGGAAGGGCAATGCTGAATTGCAGGATCTGTAGCCCAATGTAACTTTTTGATATATTAATACAAAACTTTTCTTACGCATGAAAAAAAAAAAGGTACAAAGCAAACAAACGAAATAGATAAGGTAATATACAGTTTCTTAATGCAAAGTTGTGAATAGGAAAACATAAATCATGTAACAAACACTTAAATTTTAAAAAGCTTTCTACCACAGAAAAACAGATTCAATACAAATATAGACATGAATTGCTATACCGATGTAACCACCCTTCTATGATGGGTCTCCTACTACCCATATGTTTCCTTTTGCTGAGCTATTTTTTTATTTCTTGGTTGTAACTGCCGTTAGTGGTGGTTGTAGTGGTTTTTTGTTTGGGCTTTTCTTTTCAGATTTACAGTTTTGGTTTTTGGAGAGACGGGGATTTGGTGTGCAGAGAAATGTGGGAGATGATCCTAGTTGGATGTATATGAGGTAGTAGTTGTGCTGTGCTGTGTGACTATTTTTGGTTGTTCAAAAGCTTCCTCTATTGTGTGTTCAAATTCTGTACCTGTTTGATCATGAATAAAAAGAAGGAACAGGGCATTCTGTTGGAGTTTACTTGCAGGCGCAGAGGCCTATCTACATCAGTTTCAGAACATGTGATTTGCAGCCACAGGTCTCTGCATCATATAGCATGACTTTTGCTAATTTATTTTCTTTGAAATTATAACAAAAGCTCTATAAAATCAGAAACTTATCTTCTATAGCAATCATTTAACTTCTAAACTTCATCCCTATATTACAGCTTATTTTAGACTCAAAACATTTAAGGGTTATTTGAACTCAAATGTTGCTTACCGGAATACCTATAGCCCAGGACTTGATTGCTGTAACTGCAGCTTTCAGTGTCCCACTCATTCCCAAGCCTTCAGACTCAAAGCCACCAAGGAAGTATGCACTAAGAAGCCATCCTGCAGCACATCCATTAGGTTGCATTGCACTATTTAATAAATAAAAATACAAGGAATGGTCCATCACCTGAATAACCGGAGTGCTGGGCTACAGTATAAGTTGTATTTTGAATCCAACGGTAACAAAAAGCAGCATAACATTTGCAAATAACTATATATGCCAACAGTGATCTCTATCTTAACATCATAAAAGGTTTTAAATTAACATTTTAAAAGGTTTACAAGTTAAGACTTTTAAGTTTTAATTATTCCTATTTTGCTGAAAAGAAAAAAACCTCTTGATGAAAACTGCGTACAAGTTGTTAAGAAACACTCATGTTTCAGATTACACACCATGGTCTATCATCAAGACAACAGATGTATTAGGGTTGCACATTGGAGCTCCTAATAAAGATAATTCCATTCCACGCACATGATGTCAGGTAGGCCCTACCCCGAAACAAACCATTTATTAATTAGCTGTTTTCAAAAAAAAGACTGACAATGAGTTTGCCCAAATCTAACCATAAGAAAAATACAAGAAGAAAAACAATTATTTCCCAGAAGCCAAGATGGGATTATTCCTCAACTGACACAAATCTAAGTAAAACCTCAATTGTTCTCAACTTCAGACCTAGGTCCTTTTCTAAACTTATGCAAAATGGGCATCCAAGATTGACTTAAACACACTCCATTTATTAATTAGCTGTTTTAAAAAAAAGACTGACAATGAGTTTGCCCAAATATAACCATAAGAAAAATACAAGAAGAAAAACAATTATTTCCCAGAAGCCAAGATGGGATTATTCCTCAACTGACACAAATCTAAGTAAAACGTCAATTGTTCTCAACTTCAGACCTAGGTCCTTTCCTAAACTTATGCAAAATGGGTATCCAAGATTGACTTAAACACACTCCATCATCTTTATTCAAATTGTCAAGATATTTTTCAATCTCCACCTCTTATTCAGATTGTTGTATAGCCGCTAGCAATCCTCATAATCTAACCACCATGGAATAAAGTTTATCTGATAAATGTCAAAGGCCAAGTTCATATGAATGTTTAAGCTAAAACTCCTAAACGAATCTAATATATGAGGAATTATAGAAATATCCTTGAATGACAACTTATAAAATTAGAGTAAATAGTTCATTATCTAAAAATGTATATGATACAATGGATAGACAATTAATTGCAAGTTCTTATTGTGAAAAGTAGTAATCATAAAACAGAGGATCTTCTGAAATTTGTTTAGCAGTAACCTTCAGTAGTGCATGATCAATAAGGGCAGTGAAATCTCTTACTGTTGCGGCCCAAATTTTCCTTCACAAGAAAAATTTAGAATAAATAAAATTCCTACATTAGGTTAACCGTTTTACTAAAGAGACATCAAAGGCTCTTGTGGTTCCTTTAAGAGAATTTGATTAGCCACAAAACATCAATATTTAAAGAATTTGAGTAGAATCCTATGGGACTGCTAAAACAAGTTCTACGTCACCAGGAGGCCCTGTGGGTCTCCCATGCATATTGAACATTATCGAATCATGTGTCATGCTGAATATATTGTTTAATTGTATATAATTACTATTATTGGATCTCTAAATCTGTAAATGTATTCTCAAATCTCCCTTATTTAGTATGTACCATTTTTTATGATAAAAGAAAGAATAACTTATAGACGTTCATTCAAACAGAAATAAACAGGGCCAAGAAATCCGATAATAATGAAGGAAAAAGGTGCAAGCCAATGTCTGAAGAAATCCCTATGTCTCTTGCAAATCAGAAAGTGGAGACACAACAGACAGTGAATTAAAAGATTAGAGAAAACAGATGACAATATTTTAAATGAGTATAACTTGAAGAACCTATGAGAAAATTCAAGGGAAGGTGTAATGTCACTCTTTTTAATCTGAGCGCTGAATGCAATTTCTGTCAGCATGTAGCTAGGAAATAAAGATCCTAAGTCAGATCAGGACTAAGTCTTCAGTCTTCAACAAGAATAATAAAGGTCCTGTCAATAGTTAAGTCAGATTAGGACTGAGTCTTCTGCTGGAATAAGGCAAGTTAGTTCCAGTTAGTTGTTAGTTATCTCAGCCAATTCAGGTGGGGAGTTAGTTAGTCTTCTGCTGGAATAAGGCAAGTTAGTTTCAGTTAGTTGTCAGTTATCTCAGCAAATTAAGGGGGAGTTAGTTTCAGTTACAACCATCCATCATGGAATTGCTTACCATGCAATTTGTGATATAACATCTTTCGAAATTGAAAACAAAAACAAACTTTATTTTCAGCTACATGAAAGAGGAATACTGCTGCAAGAGCCTGAAAATTGAGGACATAGCCCCTCAAGTTTAGACCTCATACAGCCTTGGGGATGAAAGCCCTCAAAAGCCAGACCAATGGATACTGTGTAGGACATCCAGAGCGATTTGTTATCATATGTAGGGTGCCAAAAGGCATTCTAGAACTCAGATTTGTGAGCTGCGTGCTCCAGTGAGTCATATTATATTTGCATTTTCTGTTTGTAATTGTATAAGTCAAGAAATAAATAAAATATCCGTGCTGTTAGCATTCTCTAAGTTGATTTCTTTGCACTTTTAGTTACAACATTTCAGTGGTATGAGAGCTATGATCTAACCAGCCTGTTGGAAAACAATATGTATATATATATATATATAGAAAAAATAAACTTTCAGACTTCTATACCGCATGATAGAAAGTGACAGAGAAACAAGGTATCAGCATAGGTAATAGAGAAAGTGAAAGATGTCAAACGGAAGCAATTTGTTATAATTTGTAGGGTGCCAAAAAACATTCTAGAACTCAGATCTGTGTACTGGGTATTCCAGTGAATCATGTTATATTCGTATTTTCTGTTTGTAATTGTATAATGTTAAGAAATAAATAAAACTATTAGCATTCTCTCGGTTGATTCCTGTCTACTTCTAATTTAGAACATTTCAATTGTATGAGAGCTATGATCTTACCAGCCTGTGGAAAAACTATATATATATATATATAAGATAACTTTCAGACTTCTATACCACATGTTAGAAAGTGACAGAGAAACAAGGTATTGGCATAGGGAAGTAACTAAGTCCTTGAGGGATATTACAATGGTATTAAAGGATGGGCAACAACAACTCATTGAGTTGTTTACTCAAAGCAAGCAGGGTAAGGAAACCTATCAGGCCACCACACCACCAAGCAGCTAAGTTACCAATTCATTTTTGGATTCGGGTGCGGGTACGAGAATCCAGTACGAGATTCGGTCAAAAAAATTTGGGGGTTGGGTACGTTTTGGATACATTAATACAAAAACATATAAAAATCAGAAATATATACATATTTGCAGCAGTAATTAAGTTCAGAATACACCACCATATTAATAGTCAAATAACATAGCAAAAATACACCACCACTTTATACTCAAATGTCATGATATAGAATTATAAATTAAAGTTCAAAGTCAAACATAAAAATGTCAAGTGTTTACAATCAGCCATTAATAATTATTGATCATTGATCAATTTGAATCATATGGGTCATCAAAAAAGCATCATTAGATGCTACATTTTGTGTAGAACCACAAATAGCATCAATGGCACTCGCACAAGCACTGCCACTAGCACTGACACTACCACTCTCATGCTCATTAGCTGCTTCAGGCTGATAGTCATCATCAATATCAAGTGCAGCTAAGTGACTTGTGGAAGCATCCAATTCAAGCTACTCTGGCTCAATATCCCACCTCCTTGTATCTCCTTCTTTGTAGGAACTTTGCTTGTGTGTAAGAAGGCACAAGTTTGAATGCACATAGACCAAGTCCTCTACCTTTTTTTAATGTAGCCTATTGCGTTTTATTGAGTGGATGAAGGAGTATGTGCTCCAATTCCTCTCAGAAGAAGATGAACTAGCAACCTATTAAGACCAAATTAAATAGTTAAGAGTTACAAAATTTAACTAAACAAAATTATTAATTAATATAAATTAAAATTAAAATTACAAAATATAAAACTTACTTGGGATAAAAAATTTACTGCAATAGGTTGGAGGTGCTTGTATTCTTGCCCATGGAAGTACCACCAACTATGAGCATCCACCCTGTACTTGTCTCGAAGAGCATCAAGATTCTGATCAACACTACTGGAGCATGCAAAAGCCATGAACTCAGCCCTCACCCGATCACGTTGGTCACGATTAGTGAAGAGTCTACGAAGTGCTGCCTTGTACCCTTGAGCCACTTCAGGATCCCTATATGGAGCAACTCTTGATGAAGCAGAAAGTATCTTAGCACTATAATATTTGGGACTCAATGCAAAAGCGAGAAGATGAAACGGAATGGTCATTTTGTTCCATCTATCAACAATGATTTCTTGTAGCTCTTTGAGGAACTTTTCTTCAGGATCTTCCTCTTTTGCATTGATGATGGATTTCATCTTCTCAATCATTGAGTCGATACCATCATATACTTCGCCCAAACAAGGTATATCCATGTCAATGTAGTGGATCATGCTCAATATGGGCTCAGTGAAACTGACGAGATACTCAACACGATCCCACCAACTATCATCTAGGATCCTTTGGTTGACCTTATTTGCCCTTTTAGTGCTAGATTGCCTCCATATGGACCAATTAGGGCTGATTACCATATTACAGAGTGCCTCACGAACCTTTATAAGTTGTCTCAACACAGTTGTGTTGGAGGCAAAAAGGGTCTCAGCAACCTATTTGAAAATCAAAATTAAAATTAAAATATAATTTAAATTTACAAAATCAAAATTTAATATTTAAAAATATTGAGAATTAACTTACCTTCAACAACTCCAATTTTGAGAATTGTCTAAATATGCCTTGTGTCATATGGTGGTTGGTGACAAACATTTGGATGTCTTCGCCCTCGGCATACACCTGTTTGATCCACTCAATTTTGGATCCATTTTTTGTAGCATTAGATTGAGGGAGTGGACAGCACAAGGTGTCCAAAAAATGTGTGGATACTTCTCCTCAACCAATAACCCAACAGCCCTACAACCTTTGGCATTGTTGGTTACAATTTGCACAGCATTATGATGGCCCACTTCTTCAATAGCTTGGCAAAGGATGTTAGCAATAAATGGACCATCCTTCACCTGTCCTTCACAATCCACTACTCTCAAAAACATTGCCCCTTTAGGGGACACAACAATAACATTGATCAATGGGCGATTTTTCGCATCTTTGCATCCATCAGAAACGATGATCACCCCTGTTTTGATCCACGAATCCCTTATGGGCTTCAAAGAGTCTGCTACATGTTTCACCTCTTTCTCCAATAAGGTGCAATGCACCTTCTCAAAACCTAGGCCCTTATACCCCTTTGGAGCCTCACTAATAGATTTCACCATTTTTTGCCAATATGGTGAATGAACAACATTGAATGCCAATCCATTGGCATAGACACATCTTGCTATGTCTTGATCAGCAATCTCTCTTGCCTCATTCTGAAATGAAGCTTCCAACGGTCCTTTAGATCTTTTATTTGAAGAGGGCACAATTTGCTCTTGAGGGATGGACATAAATGGATGGCTTTTTGTAGGTGGAAAATAAGAAGGCAGTGTAGGGGGTTTCATGGATCGAAATCCTTTCTTCAAAGGATGGCTTGTTTTAAGATTGGTTGCTTTTTGGTCTACATTTTCTTGCTCAGCAATATATTTCAACACTGTCATCTAGAAGGACTTTGCCATCACCACCAGGAGGTCCTGGACAAGGTTTGATGCCTACTTCAGGGATCTTACACCAGTGCCCTTTCACTCAACTGTATGAGCTCGTATATCGAACTTTGCAATGACTACGAATCCAAACATATACTCCACCACCTGGACATTGTTGAACCATTTCTACATATTTCCAAAGGGGAGAGGTTGGGTTTATTTTGAAACGAGATTGGCCTGAGGAGTTAGAAGCGGATGCCATTGTAATACCTAAGGCACAACAGATTGAAATAATTTTGGTATTGAAATTTGATACTAAAAAACTTAAAAGAATGAAAACAAAACAAAATAGTTCATTTGCTAAAAAAAAATGTAAGAAAAAAATAAAAAAACTTCAAAGAAACCTACCTCTTTTGAACAAATCTTGCTCTACGATCTTCTTGGCAATGAACGGACACTTGCAAGTGCTTAGGAATAGCACAACAATCAACTTTGAACAACCAACGATCAGCCTTCAAGTCTATTCAAGCTTGTGCAAGCAAGAAAGAAAGTTCAGCAATGGAGGCAGAAAAACTTATTTTTCATTCACAAATTGTTAAATGAGAGTGTTTTTACCTATTTGATGTGTTTGGAAGCAAAGATTAGAGTTGGAATCAATATTTTATTATTTAGAAGTCAACTTTAAGTCAAAAAAATAATTAAAAAGTGCAAAAAATGTCACTATTCTCACGGCTTGGGCGTTCAACAGCTGGAGTCGGTCCAAGTTCGAATCAGATTCGCTTTTTTCATATCCACAGAGCACTAATCGTACCCTGCTCGTATCCACAGGCAAAAAAGCATATCCTGTATGAATTTGTTTCAAATCCGTACCATATCCCAAATCCGTTTCGAATCATATCATATCCGGGGGCTACTATGGACGAATCGATAACTTAGCCAAGCAGTGATGCACAAGGGGCATCTTCATCTATAGCCATGAATTAGAACATTCCAGAAATGTTAGCTATAGTACAAGTCTACCCAAGGTCATATTTTTGCAAAAAGAAGCAAGGACACACAACAAAGACAAACAACAGGAAGAGGATTTGGTGGTTGTAACAAGCAAGTTAGTTCCAATTACAACCACCCATCATAGAATTGATTTCCATGCAATTTGGGATTTAAAGGAGCACTCAAGGAAGAAAGAGAACATCTTTTGAAATTTAAAACAAAAATCTTCAGCTATAGGAAAAAGGAATACTGCTGCAACACCTTGAAAATTGATGACATTCCCCCTCAAGTTTAGACCTATTGTTGCCTTGGGGATGAAAACCTTCAAGAGCAAGTCCCATGGATACTGTGCAGGACATCCAGAACCAGCAAGATGATTTGTTATCATTTTTAGGGCGCCAAAAGCACTCTAGAACTCAGATTTGCATGCTGGGCACTCCAATGAATCATTTATATTTGTATTTTTTGTTTGTGTGTAATGTCAAGAAATAAATAAATATTCATGCTGTTAGCATTTTCTGGGTTGATTTTTGTATACTTTTAGTTAGAATATTTCAGGAGTCTAACAAGCTTGAGAATTGCTAGATTTCTTAGACATCATAGCAAACAATGTGTCTTTAATCCTCAAGCAGGAACTTACTAGCAATTTTCCACAATTAACCATGTATCATGGAATGTTAGGGAAGTTTTGGGGACCAGGTATGTGAAACAATTTTGGGCTAGAAATTGCTTGAATTAACAAAGAGAGTAGATTACAATTTATAGAGGAGGTAGAGCACTGTAGACATTTAAGATGTCTAACTACCTCAACTACTGACTACTATAGCACTAATTGACCATTATACAATAGAGAATTTAATATTCTAACACCCTCCCTTAAAAGTCAATTTACTAACTAGCCTACAGAAAACAATCTGCAGGTCGATTGGTCACAAATTCTTCTGAACACTCTGCTGCTACGAAGACCCTCCCTGGATCTGCAGAATGTGAATGACCAAGAGAACCAAAAAACGTCCAGAAAATGCTCTGCAACAAGAGACAAGAGCCTGCCACTGACTCCGCCACCGAGATGAGTCTGCCACCAACCCTCCCAAAAACTGCAGAACTGCTGACCAGAAGTCATTACAAAATGTCCAACCTGATGTTGGATAACAAAGTTGTTCCTCCCTGGAACCAGAGACACACCGAGAACAACAGACACAATTTTGAGGATAAATCGGCAAACCATCGAAACTGTTGCAGATGAGCATGACGCCCGAGAACTGACTGCAAGAAGCTAGTTGTGCAAATGTTCGCCTCAGCAACTCCAAGTGCGACAAAAACAGACTGCAACAAACTACGATTTTTAAGGAAAAAATCGCCAAACCCAAGATTACAAATCATCGTTTTTTCCGAAAAAAAACAGTAAAAACCAGATACCATAGAGCCCTCCCGAACAACAGAAACCCTGACTAGGGTATGCAAGAAAAACTCGTAATTTTTGAGGAGAAAATTATAAACCCTCCCAGATTACAGATTTTTTAAGGGAAAAAACTTTAAAACCCACCCAGATTACAAATTTTTTAAGGGAAAAAAACTCGAAAACCCACACAGATTTTTGTCGTTGAATTGCTAACTGTCGTCCAACAAAATGTTGTTCAAACTGGCCATCTTCACGCTTTTCGAGCATGAAAAACGAGGTACTAAGAAGAGGCTGATGCACAAAACCTGAGGCACAAGTTTCAATACACTGAGACAGGTTCAAGCACAGAAAACAGTGCAAATCCGCGGGCACAAAATTTGAGGCACGGAAAACAATGCACCCAAAAAAATCGGAGACCAACCCAGTTAAGATCTCGAAAAACCCAATAAGAATCTACAGTCGAAAAAAATTTCCGCCTTGATATAGAGGGTCAAAACCCTAGACGAAAATTTCAGAAACCCTAGGTGGCCATGGATGCTTCAAAAATTGCAGAAAAATTTCTTCAAATCACACCCAGAAAAAAACGCGGACTGATAACCAGAAAAAATGCATCTTTAGAGGCAGAAATCGCGCCCACAAATCACATAGAAAATGCGTGTAACCAGAAAACAAATTCCGCGGCCTAAAAAAATAGAAAACCCTTCAAAACGCAGCCCAAGATTGTGCAAAATCGCGACTGAAATGGCGCCCAGAAATCGTGCATGATTAGCAGAAGGAGATCGCGCGACTGGCAGCAAATACGCGCCCAGTATGAAGACAAAAACGCGAGCTACAGGTCTAGTAAGACACGTGCGGCCAGGAGCTGTTGAAACACGCATCCACTAAATAAAACGCGACCACCAGAAAACGCGAAGTCACGCGCAGGAGGAAGGATGACCAGACAAGGTCGCACGCGGGTCAAAACAAAAACGCGAACAACAGAAACGTCCAACAGAAAAACATGTGCGCCAAAAAAAAGAAATGCGCCCAGCAGAGGTCGCGCGGGCTTGAGAAGTTCGCGACTTGAAAGAAAACAGAACTCGTTTTTTCTTAGAAAAATGCCCACGAAAATTTTCAAATTACAACTAAAAAACCCACGAAAATTGCAAACGGAGGGTTTTGATTTTTAATGAGAAAAACTCACAAAAATCAGAAAACAAAACACCCTCAAATTTTTCAAAGTCTCACATGAATTACAGACTAAAAAGAACGCCCAGAAGACAAAGCCCTCCCAGAATCCTGAGCCCTCCTGTGAGGGAGACAAGCTCAGACTGGCTCTGATACCATGAAACAATTTTGAGCTAGAAATTGCTTGAATTAACAAAGAGAGTAGATTACAATTTATAGAGGAGGTAGAGCACTGTAGACATTTAAGATGTCTAACTACCTCAACTACTGACTATTGTAGCACTAATTGACCATTATACAATAGAGAATTTAATATTCTAACAGTATGTGGGGTTTAATTAGAGGAATAATTTCCTACCTTTTCCCAGATGTGTTCAAGAGGCAAAGATTGCAGACTAGCGGTTGCAAACACTAATGAATAGAAATTGGCATGGAGACTTTTTATGATAAATCATGGAGGCAATGCTAGTGTAGTACATGTTATACCCGCCTGGTTGTTAACTTAAAGAAAGTGTATGTAAGAGGATCCAATGGCACACTATTGATGGATGGCAAACATGCTTGCAAAAATATATGGAGCTTTTGCTATATTTATGATCTGAATAATCCAGTAGGGAGGAAAGCACTTATAGGTGTGGAGGACCATTATATGAGTGTTGAATACATTTTAAAAGGGGAATTTAACATTACTGAATGGGATAATGGCGTGGGATGCATAGTTGGCAAACTCATCGAGTTTTCAGCGATTTTTTTCACTGACAAGTTTTTGCCATGTTTACTCGCCGAGGTTCTGGCAAAAACTTGTCAAGTTTTCGCCAAAAACTCAACGAGTCCATGGCAAAACTCACCAAATACATCACAAATGTGAAACACAAAAAAAAAGTGCAAAAAAAAATTGAAAAAAATAGTCAAAAAACTCATGATTTTGCCCTATAAATGCACAAACACACCTCACACTTCCTCACATAGCACTTGGAGAGCAAATATTTTTCATTAAAAGTGCCAAATACCTAATTTCTCCCTTAAGTGATAAAATTGTGAAATGGTGTGAGACGAGAAGTTTTATGTGGTTTCAAAGGCATTAATTTGGGTGCTCCCCCTGGACCTCGCAAGGGGCGCTGCCCCTCGACCCCACTGGGGGCGTTGCCCCTCAACCCCGTTGGGGGCATCGCCCCCAAACCCCTACAAGGGGCACCACCCCTCAACGCCATTGAAATCTCCACTCCTACACCCCCACTAGTTATTGGGATCGCTTCTCATACAAGAAATTTGATTACAATGAGGGGATTTGGGAGTGAAGATTAGAATCGACAACTTAGACTATCAGGCTTTCAGCCATCAAGATTCTGCATGAGAATGCGATTTCGTACTCAATTTGCACTAAAATCAATCAAATTTAATAGAAAACACTTTTGTCCTCATTTATGGACTCATCGGATTCATCTTGTCATTGAATTTTGCAAAAAAAATGTGTTTCTAAAGAAATTCAAGCAATTTTTTAAGTTGTCAAGTTTTTGCCAAGTTTTTCCCGAGTTTTTGCTGAGTCAAGTTTTTTGGGGCTAGCAATTTTTTGCCGAGTCTGAGTTTTCCAACTATGGTGGGATGGCATGCCCCCATTGTGTGTCACATAAGTTAAGAAATTAAATTACCTCTTTCATTTTTCATATCTAATTACGATCAGGGTATGGATGACAGGTATAACTATCAGATAATTTGAAATTTGTTGTATCAAGATAGGTAACGGATAGACTCTACTGTATGTGAGCTATATCAGGGACACATCAAAGCTGCCTCTCCCTCCCTTTGCACTCTTGAGTGTATGTGAGTGTGTGCGTGTGTGTAGAATTAGGTTCGACTCTCATATTGGAAAATATATTTAGTATATCTTTCTATATGAGATAGCTAGCTGAATCTTCTTTACTCCTGCATTTTGCTGAAATATTGATGATAATAACAAGCAACGCCATTATAATAGTGGTTATAAAATGATTGAATGAATGAGTGCCAACAAAGGGACAAGAAGACCTATTTCATTTCATTAACCCCCATTTTACTTGCCATTAGTTAATGCAATATGAAATTTAGCATTCAAATCCAATTTTGCATGCTACAATGTGTCTCTATGAACAGTGCCCCAAAAGTGATGAATGGAACATGTCAATTTTGTGTGAATGTACAGAAATGTTTATTGACATCAATAGAAAAGGCATGACATCCCTAGGTTGAGATATTGATTATAGCTACAACAAGGAGACAAGTAGCAGTTGACTAGCAATTGTTTATGCATCTACACTTGGATGTTAATGTCCACTTTGGATTTTGATTGTTGTTTGTCCTCCGGCTATGTCTGTATTTCACGTGGCACAGTATAAAATTGACAAATCAGATAACAGGTACGAAATTGGAATCGACCTATACCAGTTTCCACTAACCCTTTGTGGTTTTTATTCAACCTTCTTTGCACATTTAGCAAACTGGCAAAATCCTGTATCAACGGAAGCTCTGTACATGTTGGTTGTAATACCCCTCCGTTTTGCTTCTCGTTTCTTGTTGTTTTATGCTTTGCTTGGGTTACAGCTACTTTGATACTGGATACATTTTTATTATGATGTTTTGATCGCTACTCTTGAGCGACAACTATTATTGTGTGATGTGATTATCTGATTTTATTTCACATGCTTTGATGAATTAATGATGTCAGTAGAATTATCATGAGATTATTTATGTGAGTATTGTTTATGACGTTAGTGTCAGTCTTTGATGAGTGTATTGGTGAAGAAGACGGGTTCGCATCACTCGTTTGCGAGCGCCCTGCGAATCCGAGATTTCTTCTTCACGGTGTGAATTATATGTTGGATATATTATGTTGTTTACTTGATTTCAGGTTGCAGGTACATGACATCGACTCCACCTGGTTTCACAGGTTTGAGCGTGTCGATCCAACGGTTAAGTTGAACGAGAGATAGTAGCTTGGTAACATGTGTCAGGCCTACACCCTAGCCTTAGTGTGTCGTCAGTCTTGATTATTGAGTCATGTTGTATCTTATTTGATGTCAGGTAATGTTTTGAAAAGTGTTGACTTATTAAATAGTTCTTTTAGAAAATTGCATTGGCTGGAAGAGATGTTTATTTTTATATTGTATTAATGTTATGCTTATTGGTTATATTTAAAATTATTATTGAAATTAAACTTAAATTACTTGATTAATTAAATTTAAATCTCAAGGGATTAAATTTAATTATTAAATAATTGTAAGTAAGTTAATTAAAGTTAAATTATTTAATTTAATTAAATTCAAATCTCAAGGGATTGGATTTAGTTATTAGATAATTTAATAATAATTAAGTAAGTATATTTGATTGTTAAATTAAATTAAATCAAAAAGGGATTTATATGAAACTGAAACTTTACTTTAAAGTCAAAATTAGGGCCTTCTAAAAAAGGGGAAATGAAATTAATATCTAAATTCAATTTTTGCATTAAATGTGAATTAGGGTTGCATTAGGTTATTTTGGAGTTTTGAGGAAATGATGTTTTATAAGATTAGGGCAGAAAAGTTTGGGGATTTTTCTTCTTCCTTCTTTTTTTCACAGGCATGAAAATTTTGGAGAGATTTTGCACATGAAAGATTTTGGAAGTATTTTCTGTTGGGAGAATTAAATTGAAAGGAAAGAAAATTTTGTGAAGAAGGTGGAACTATTGGATCAAAGCTAGCTGGAAATTCATTGCATTGTTGAAAAGGAACTGTGAAGATTTTAAGGGAAGCTCTGCATCAAGAATATTGGCTATTTCCTGTGGCTTCATATAACCAGGTTTTTTTTTAATTCTTTGATTTATTGTTTCTAGTTTAATCTATTTTCTAAATGATAAGAAATTGCAAATGGGTGATTTATTTGAAACCCTAGGTTGAACTTCAACATTTTGGTATTCAGATTTGTTTTTCAAAGCACAAACCCTCTTTAGAAAATTCTGTTGAAAAAACTCAAAAACGATGCATTGCCTTTTCCTTTGTTTAAATTATTTGAAACATGGAATTATGGCTTCTTTTGGGATTCTGATTTTCTTTTTTTTAAACCTTTGAATGTATGATATATTATGTCATTGTCAAATTTTATTCTAGTTTTTAGATTTATTTCTTTCTATTTCACCAGTAAATTTGGTTCTGAAAAAAAATATATATATATAAATGTAAATATACATTACATGTATCATATTTTCAAATATGATACACAGAATATATATTTACAAATTTATATAAGCTTTTAAAATTAAGCTTTTGTGTTGGTTTTGTTTTAAAAAATGCCGCCATACGGCGACCTTCGAAAATTCGTACTCTGCGTACGAAGTTTTGTTTTTAAATTTTTGATAAAAAAAATTTCTGTTGTGTGGGGGGTTTGGCCCCCACTGTCCTTTCGTTTTGGGGTACGCAGTACCCACTGGGCAGTGCGCCCACCACATGGGGGGACGCACTATCCCGTGGGGACTGCGGCCCCCTTACCTTTATGCTGCCGGTCGCCGTACTTAGAGTACAGTCGGTGCAGGCTTTGGCAGTGGCTACGGACTGTGCGCGAAGGTACCGGCGGTACCGTCCGGCCTACGCCTTTATTGTTTTTTTTTTAATTTCTTTTAAATTTTTTTTCTTTTGTTTATTTTTTTTAATTTCATTTTTTATTTAATTTTTATTTAATTTTTATTTTTATTTTTATTTTGTTTTTATTTATATATATAATATTTAAGTTGTATATATATTATATGTATTTTTTTAATATTATATATAATATTTATAATATATATATTATGTATGTAATTAATATTATATATTAATATATTTAACTTTATTTAAAGTTTTTTTTTTGTATAGTTTGATTTGTTGGATTAAAATGAGAATATGAGTTGTATTTTAATAGCGAATATTAATATTTAATATAAGGTGTTTTCTCTTGTAAAAATTCATATTTAATACCTTGTTAAACATAGGAATATGCAACGACTTGGACAACTAATTATAGTTGAATTTAGTATTGCTCATGATTTGATTAAGTTGCAGAGATTATTTATTTAATGGAAATTTATTGCTCAATGTAAATTCTAGAATAGTATTATTCTATTTCCTGTGAGAAGCATTAGTTAGGAACATGGTTTTAGGATAACCAAATGTAGTATTTTTCATTGCCAATGCATGATTATATGGATTTCTCTTTTAATGATTACTTTGAGAATGGGTGTTGAGTTTTGGATTGTAAAGTCTTCCAGTGAATGTGGGTCATTCCCTTGTTAGTTATTGTTTTGATTTTCCCTTGGGTAGTGTTACAAGTATTTAGTTTCCTCCTAGTGTTGGAGTGGATTTCTTTGTGGTTGCCTCCTAGGATAGGAGAAAGCATGTTGGTTCAATTCTGTAACACTTGAGTAACCCTTGGAGTTAGATTGTGTAGTGTGTTATCCAATTAGAAGAATGGCTTTTGTTAGGGGCCGGAGCCCAAAGAGGTAAACCGGGAAACCTTTAGAAGTGATTTTAACAACTGAGAACTAAAGTAAATGTACTTAGAGGATTAGGATGTAGTTCACATTAACCAAGATAAATTAACCTCACTCATAGACACAAGGGTTTGTTTAGACTTGGGGTGAGTGAGAAGGCCTAGAATGGCAAGATCACTATCTTGTCCTTATGAGAGGTAGTTGATTCCGCTTGAGTGAGTATGAGTGCCGAGATTCGGTTGAGGCCACCAGGATTACTGGAGCCTATGAAGAATGCCCAGAGGATATCTCATGACAAACCTTGCGATGACACTCTGTCTAGGATAACACTGTGTTATGTTGTGCGTATGTTTCTTTAGCACACTTGATTATAATATGTCTAGAAGTAATGTAACCATGATTAGAGTTAGACTTATATTGTGCATATGTGTGGTTGAGTCAGTTTGTATCAATATGAGTCTGCCTATGGTTTGAGGCAGTAGGTTTCTCGTCCATGTTACTTTGTTACTATCTCCTAGCATGGGGGGTGGGCCTTCGGGTACCACTAGGTTGGGTGGAACATGCACCAAAACCGTTGGGTCCCCCTTGATCTTCAGCACTTGGTGACGAGACATCCAGATGGACAACTCGTAGTTCTTGCTTTTAATTCTTGTACTTTGTATTTCAAATTGTAATGATATTGATTTACCCCTCTTGTGTTATGAGGTGGACCTTGTAATGATCATACTTATGTATTTTGACTCATTCCGGAAATGAGGATTGTAATAGATATATGTAATAGATTTATGTAATGGATGCTTCATTTTATCTCGTATCTTTTTATATTGTTGAATGTTACTACTTGAGTTATTTACTTTCAATGTATTTTAGATGTTGTATGTTAATGGGGATTTAAGTAATATCAGTTATGTAACCCTTGGGGATGTTGTCAATTATAGTTGAACATGTGGGTTTAATTCACTTCTTTTAAAAAAAAAAAAATTGTACGCTTGTTTAGTGAATTGAAACTTCCTCTAGGGTTGCGTGGCGGGGCATTACATTGGTGCACCAAGTGCCATATAGTGAAAAGGGAAAACTCATGAACAACAATGTCGTTTCCAGTTATGCCTAAGCAAAGTGTCCCATGATGTCATGTTACTAATGATTGAAAAGCTACCCTACAAGGAGTGTAAGATGGTCATCCAGCATATCCCTAAAGACACATGATCCTTAGATACCAATGTTGAACAAACAATCAATGCTCTATGTGGTTGTGTATACATTCTAATCATATGATATTCTTGCCATCAAGAACTGTGTTCCACATTGAGTAAGGACCACTATGTAACAATAGCAGCCAAATCTTTTCATAAACATTATTGGATAACAGTTTTCCAGCAGTTGTTGGACATATATTATTGTCACTAATGGTTGCAAAAGACTTTTCCAAAATAAATCTCTTCCATACCCCATATGACCCACAAAATTGTTACATATTGATTTTCCAACAGTTTTTGGAAAATAAACTAAACATTAGAAAACATGGTCAAAACAATTGTGCTTAAGATAAAAGCCTGTCATTTCAGAATGGATAAAAGCAAATACCTGCAACAAAGGGGTCAGCTGTGTGAAGTGTTTCCCAATCTAAAACAGGCATACCATGATTTATCCTTCCAATCGCAGAAAATATCAGTAGTCCCAATACATCACCCCCTGCTAAAACAGCAACACGCCTGCAGGAAACAAAAAACTACATTCACACACGACAGAATGACAGAATACAGTTCAATTCATCATATTGCCAATGCTTGAATTATAATTACTAAAAGTATGCTTTTTCATAATGCATTCAATTCGCACAAGATTTCTTAAGTCAGTCCATTTTTTTAAGATGAACATAAATAGTCAAGTTTAACCAAATCAACAATCAGAAAGATTTTTCCACCAGTCCATGTTTTGTCATAAAGTGGAGTATTGTCATGATGATGATCCATAGTCAAGCCTCGAGAGAAATCACCTTGTTGAAAGAGACATTTTAACTTAAGTCAAAAACTGTGCTAAGGCCAAGTGCTTGGTTACAGAAAGGCAACCAGACCCTAAACTCTGGACGATGCCAAGAACTTTATGCCCATGAACCCAATAGACCCATCCGTATCATTCCTTTTCATCTTTCCTTTTTACCATGTAAGACTGGAGCAACTGCTATAGGATATTAATGAGATTAGATATTGGGAGAATCGAAACAGTCAGCTCCTAGTTATTCTTTGCCATAGACTATATTCTCATGTTTTCAATCTCAATCTTAATTTACATATCTATTTCCTAGTTCAAAAACACAAACTCAGATAAAACTCAGCAGCCCAAAAATTTAAATCGAACTAAAATTTGGCCTAAGAAAAGCTTGGCAAATAAAATAAAATATATACAATAAATTAAAAATTTAAATAAAACATGAGAATCATTAAGAAAAAGAATTTAGAGATTGCATATGTCTATTTTGATTATCAATTGGTCATGAATAAATGACTAGATGTTTCACAATATATCCCTCAAAGGCTTAAAATTAAAATATTGTACAGCTACAGTCTACAACTTCTTCCCCCTCCTAGTAGTAGTCAGTCTCAAATTGGAAGGTAAATCTGAATCAGTCTACAAGTTCTTTGTTAGTGAAAATGACATCCATATCGGTAGAAGTACATTTTGAATATGTGTCAATATCATCCTCCTTCTCCTCCAACTTTTTGATGTGAAAGAAAAAATTGTATTTAATAAAGAGAAGGTCATTGGGGGCACTCTTTTTAGTGCTATGTTATAGTTTCTGCAACAAGAAAATTTGGAATCTCTTCTAATTGTGCAGACAATAAAGATTTTCAGTGAGTGCTAGAGAGGGGGCCCGAGGATTTCCCTTTCCAGTTAAGAAGTTTGTTGCTAAATGGCATTTCCTGTTTGGTTTAAGTTTCAATTTTTCAGATAATTTATAATTCAGATATTTGCTGCTAGTTTCAAAATGAAACTTCCTAAAAATAACAACTGACCAGAATGTCGTAGCCTCCATGAGATCATTCCTTCAGGGAAATTGATGCAGGAGCATCCCTGGTTGTAAAGCAATCCTGTATCAACCAAAAACATTTCTTTTCTTGCAGTTTAGTCTATTGCTATCGCAGCAGTTTCTTCTGCATTTTACCACATTGTTATTTCTCAGCTCGTAGAGCAGGATATAGCTTCTACACAACGTCATCTACAACATATCCAGATTTCAGGTTATTTGCAGAAAGTTATCACTCTCAGATCATTGGCAATTCTCAGACAAAGCATTCAGGACCTATCTGGCTCGGGGTTGTTGTACGAACCTTTTCCAGAACGTGCGGAGCTTAATGGGACTTCATTCAGGCAAATTAGGTCCAAGGGGAACTTTCTTGGAGATCCGCCATTCATTTCATTTACCGATGGGTTATCTTTTCATGTTTGAGGCCAACCTACACGTTTGATCTTGCATTGGGTTTGTAAACCCTTGAGGCCGACGCGGATCATAATTGAAGCTAGAGATTCATACTTAAGATCATTTGTAATCCTTTGGAAGGCAGTTAAGCGAGTAGATAATTAGTTGACAGTTAGTAAGTTCGATCTGGCCTTCTAGGCTGTGGAATGTAATAAGGCGTTGTGCCAATTGTAAACTCTTGTAATGCCCTTGTGGCGTGCCTGTGAGCCCTAGTGATTCTGCATATATGGCATATGATGCATGTAAGATTGCAAGTTGTTGAATCAATGATAATTAATGTTTTTTGAGTATTTCTTGTGTTATTTCCGTTGTTTTGAACTCTAAGCTGCATGGTTGGACAGTCCTTTTTGGACCCTCCATCCATGACTGCACCAAAAATGTTATTAAATTTTCTTGCCAGTACCTGCTAAGAACTTTCAGATAGACGCCCTCCATAGAATCACAACCTAAACCTAGGCCAAGTATACCTTGATTGAGAGCGCACTTCCATCAGTATATAAGAAAGAACAAGGGGAAAAAAATTCATCATCAAATTATTCCTTCCAAAAGCAATTTGCCACTTTCATGATGCTATTTCATCTGCTGCATCTTTATGGTCAATACTTCTAGATTTAGCCCTCGTGATTCCAAAGAGGACCTCCCAACCATATGGGCAGGCTCAGAGAAAACGAACCACTATACATGCTACCAACCATAAGACCATATTTCATCTCCTACAATTTCATGGTCAACATTTCTAGATTAGCTCTGTTGATTCCAAAGACGCCATCCCACACATATGGGTAGGCTTACAGCAAACGAACTGGTATACATAGTACAAACCATAAGACCATATTAAGAAAAGCATAACATCAAACACGCAGCTGAAAAAGTAATGAAATAATGTTTTCCAAATTAAGTAGCAAGCAAATAAAAATTGGTTGTAAAACACCATTTCAAACACATCTACAACCATTGTCAAACACACTTAAGTTGAAGTAGTATTGGAATAAATGACCTCCATAGTAGTCTAAGTTACAGGCAGTTCTAATTGATAATATGCAGTGATTCATTTTCCTAGTTTTGATTCCACCGATTCCCCGGGCATAGGTTGATTAGCAAGGTTGAGATTACCTCCAAATTTGGCCCTGAAGTAAAAAATAAAGGATTCAAATTTTAACAATATCTAAGGTAAATGTAAGTATACCCCCTTGTCCACATGGAGGATCTTCTTATGTGCCAAGTTAGCTTGAGTTGACAGTAACTTTAATTACCTTTTTTCTTTTTACTTCTTACCTTTATCCCTGTAAAGTGCCAAGCAGACCAGGCAATTTAAGCTCCTGTGAAATAAGCCCATTGAAAAAATGTCTACTAATGGAATGACAGGCATTAAAATAGCATAGGTTTCTACAAAACATACCTATAAATCTTAGCACTGCTTTGCCCAAAAGGATTGTGGTGTAATGGTAATTGTATATATTATTAAATAAAATTATTTGAGTTCAATTCCTCTTGATTGAAGACCTATGTTCAAATTCTCAGAGATATAAAAATAGTAATTGTATGCATTACTAAACAAAACAATTTGAGTTCAATCCCTCTTGGTTGGAGACCCATGTCCAAATTAATTGAGTGAAATAATGCATCCACCTTGAAAGGAATGTATTTTTATAAATAAACTTAAAGTAATATCTAAAAAATGGTAATTATATACTATTAAACAAAATATTTGGGTTCAATTCCTCTTGATTTAAGACTCGTGTCCAAATCCTAAAAGATAAGGAAAAGAATTTAAAATTGAATAACGCATACACCTTAGGTGGAATTTATTTTAATTAAGAAGATCTGAAGCAAGACCGACATATCCCTAAGTGAATTTGACGAAAGACCCGCATATCCATCGTGGCTTCTACACTGAAGAATATCCTTAAAATGAAGAATTCGCCAAATAAAAAAACTACAATTCCTTCAGAAAAGGAAAAGAACTGATAACTTACCTCCATTTTCTCCAAGGAGGTTGTCGTTGTTTATCAAATTTGATAACGCCCTCTACCGATATACCATCCTCCTCCACTGCCACTGTCTGCAAAGAATTTTCTTTGGCCGGGGAGAGCCTCTGAGCAGATAAATCGCCATCTGCTGCTGCCCTAATTGTTCTGCTAATTCTAGCGACATTTCTATTTATCGTGCTAAATTTAGCAGAGGGTGCTTTCAATTTGTTGCAACATACTCTCTGGTGGCTCAGGGAATACAGTGAAGGGTAACAATGCCTCGCAGCAGCAGAAACACAGCCATCACTTGCCATCAACATCTTTGTTCTAACTACACTTATCCAGTTCACAAAGAGATGCTTTCGAATTCTTAAGCCATCACTTCCATCATCATATTTGTTAAACTAAGCTTATCTTGTTCAGAACAAGAATTTTTTAATTTTCTTTCCCATTTAAAGTAAATATAAAATTAAAATGTAATATCAAAGAGATAACAAGAATTTTTAAATTTTCTTTCCCATTTAAAGTATAATATAAAATTAAAATGTAATATCAAAGAGATATCACTGAATATGATATTGATTTTTTGGGTTTATTATTGAAAAGGGAATATAATTGTAATGGAGGAATTTGAATATTTTTGTTTTGATTAAGGGTAAAAATGGGTTTTGAAGGGATTCCAAAACTTTTTACAAAAAGTTGTCTAAATAGATCAGCATAAAAAACAACTAACCAACAACCCTCAAGGTCAAAGCAAAACAACAGCTACTACCAACCACGTCCAAGCAAAATAGAAGCAACAAAAAAACAAGAAATGGAAAACCAACAACACAATTACATTTTCTTCAAAGTTCCGGTACCCTCGAACTCCTACTGATAGAATTGTTCTTGGAGATTGGTAAAGCTAACCAAGTCTCACTTCTCATCTTCATTTTTTTCTTATTGCTCCCCCTAGTATGAGAGTTAGGTTCAACATGCTCATCATTATTTTCTTTTCCCTCATTGGTCTACTCTTCCCAAAGGTTTTTCAAATTTTTGATGAGGATGTGGAACCCTTTCGTGCTATTTTGAATCAAGTGGTGTGTTACACCCCAATTGTGTAATTACTATTTACTATTACTATGTAGGGTAAAATGTGAATGTAATGTGAATTATGTGGATGAATTAATTGTGCTTGCACTTTGTTATCAATGCATTACGAATGAACGTTATTTCATTTAATGTTATATGAAATGCATATATGTGAAATGGATGGTTATTGAATTAATATTCTAACTATGGAGATGTATTATGTGTAATGCATGTTTTGTGAACAGCTAACTACCATGTGCTTGTGATAGTTGGATGTGGGTATATGTTCATTCTTCCAAGCGGAGGGGAAGTATCACTCAGAAGAAGATTTTGGTGAGGAAACCAGTAACGTAACCTATTTGAGCTTATTCACACACTCACGGTAGATTGATTGAGTCAGGTTATTATGAGGGAAGCAGGTAAGTCATCCTTAGTTTGATGTATTTGCATTAGTAAGGGTCTTGTTTACTATTAAGTGCATTATAAGGTGATGTTATCTGTTTGAGCTTATGAGTTCCTTCCTTATCTTATTGTGCTTGATTGTATGGTTGAATGAGTATTTGGAATATATGCATATATATGCATATGTCGTCATACGCGTAGGATGGATATAATGGGATGTCCATACGAGTGTGACGACATATGTATAGACATGCATATATGTATATAAATGTTATTATGATGCTATGCATCTTTGAGCTTTCTATCAATACATATCTACGTCAAAAGTATGCATGTATATGAGTATATACATACATTGATTTGTGTGTAAGAGCATAATCATATACATGTATGTGTAAGTAGAAATACTTACAAACATACCCACATGAGGGATCAATTATATATATGTGAATATATATATACACTTAACGAATGTGTGTATCGACAAGAATAGGATTAGAAAGGGTAATCTAATATATATATGTGTAAACATATTAAATATGTATATGTATGTATAAGTGTATGTGTATGTAAGAGTACATGCATATTGTTTGATGGGTAATGATAAACAAGGATGTATGCATTTGAGATATTGAATGGATCATTTATGTTACTATAATTAATATATATATTATATAATGTTTGTATATATAAACAAATACACACGTAAACAATAATGCTTAATAGAGGAGTGTGTATCCGTATATATATAGATATATAATATATATTATTACAATGTGATTGCTATATTGTCTATATTCATTTAAATACCAAATGTACTCTTACTATATGGATATGGTGTATATATATTAAGTGTAAATATACATATACATATATGCATATATACATATATACATATATGCATATATACATATATGTGATACATGTATATAAGTATATGTATATTTATCGATATATATATTTATAGGTATATGAGATGCTTTGTAAGTCGACCGAAACCTAGAACAACATTAATGGCATAATGAACCATGTGATGTTCTTATCAAAGTGAATACCACATCAATGCATAAACCACATGTATTAGCATTATGATGGTGTGTTATATACACATATAATAATATCCAATTACATGGTGTGTTAAGCTACACCACCTTAGGAGAATTTATCAGCATGTTTAGAAAAGATATCGGTGTATTGCACATAAGGAATGAATTTAGAGTAAGCAAATAAATGAATAGAAGTCGATTGGTATATGTCATTAGAGGCCAAACATTACTCATGTTGACCATGTATGAAGAGTTTGCAATCTGCAAACAATGAGTAACCATTAAGTCGATGTATGATGAAAGAATAAGTCAATGCCTTTGTGGAAAGTCATGTACTTAGTAAACTTTAAGTGCCATGTTATTGAGCATAGACCAACATTTGTAAAGGTGTGTAAAAAAGTTGGTGACTTTGTCAAACTGATTTATTATGTGAATCGACTCATACCAAGACTTAGTCGATGCAAGCTTGGTGTCACATATTTGATATTGACTATTTCAGATATGAAGGAAAGAAACCACACCAACTCTGTAAGTGAATATTGATGCTTTGGCACCACCTTTAAATCCTTATACCAGGTGTAGATGTCCATTATGAAATGCAAACCAAATTCAATCATATGTATTTGAATTAGTCTCTAATTGTTGTCAATCAATAAGGTCGATATGTAGCTTGTTTTAGCTGAGTATGTGCTTACATGTTCGCCACATTTTAGATGAGGATTATGTGTTGTTGTGCATGCTAATTATCGTCAAAACTCATGCCTAAACTGTAGGTTGGGTGGTCTTCATATTTTTGTATAAATAGTGGAGCAAGTTCACTTGTTCGGGACGCATTCCTTGAGCAAGTTTATGCATTTTATTTGCATTCCTTTATGCATTATTCTGCTTAATATAGTGAGTGAGAGCTTTGAGCATTAGAGAGAGAGTTTATTATTATTTTGAGAGAAGAATTTTTCCAACTTGAGAGTTAGAGGTTATTGTGACTTTGTTGGAGAGAATCAAACTAAGCTAGTTGTTTTTCTGGGAGAGTTGTGGTGCAACCAGTCAATTGGAAGTGCATTACAGGCATGAGGTTATTCTTCCTTTATTTGTTTTATCTTTTGAAAGATTGTTTTATTGTTTGCTTTAACTAGTCTTTTGTGAATACATGCATTTAGAGAAAAGAATTGTTTGCTTTGATAAAAAGTAGAAGTTGGATGTATTATTTGTGAAGTGCTTGTAATTACTCCATAATAGGAGGATTATGTTTATCATAGGTATTACATACTAGCTATGAATAAACATGGGAAGCATAAGGTTTGTTCATAGCTTAAACCCTTTTAGTCAAAGAGGTGATACTCTCGAATGGAATCATTTATTGTTATGACAACTCTTCGATTGAGGCCATGCTTTGTGTTTGTATTTACTCCATGATAGGAGGGATGTTTTTCATAGGTATTAATATTATACTAGATATTATTAAACATCGGTAACTTAAGGAATACTCATAGCTAGATATTGGAATATGCTAGATGGCTAGTAGGTTACTCCTGGGATTGTTGTCCAGTGAAGGGAGGGAACTCGTACTTTCTTAATGAGTTGTGTTATCTTAGGTTTGCGTTAAAGAGATATATTATCCTGGCGATTAGCATGCCCATGGAGAAGGATTACCTAAGCATATAATGGCTTAAGTCAAAATGAGCTTGCTATAGTGTAAGTGAATGGTAGACCTTCACTCGAAATACTGAGTGAGAAAACTTTGGCCAAATTAGTGTGATTGTTTGGGGCTCCATTGTCAGTTCACTGTGTCCATTTAAATGCATGAAGGTTATCTAGCATAGGTTATAAATCCTAGTCATGTAGGACACAACACTAAGCTCAGAGTGGTATGTCGTACAAGGTTACCCAATCAATCTCTTCATCGAAGGGTAGAGCCATCTATCATTGATAGATGTATGAGGGATCGCATATGAGTCCATGGTTGGTGGAAACGCACTTGAGAGATGCTTCTCCTCCTTAGCAAGCGACAAGAGACCAACATTTTGAAAAGTGATCCCTGGACCATCTATATCTTATGCTAAGAAGCTCGATGGAGCTATGTTTGTAATTGTGTACATTCTTGGAATATTGTAATTTGTGAAATTATTATATTGGAATGGAATCCTTATTGAATATTGTATGGAACCTTTGTTCAATATGATATCGATGTTTTGGGAATATTTGTATAATTACTTTGGATTGCAATGACAAAATGGAATTTGTGTTATTTCAATTATGCATGTAATTTACATTATTGGAATTAAAATTGTATTGCTATGACATGGCATCTTGATTTATTCACTTAAAGTGAAAACATTGGAAATTTTTCTATAAAGAACACCAAGGTTGTTACACAGTGACTAACTTTAACCACCATTTCTAAGTTGTTCTTGATGGTTTTAACTTCTTGCTCCATGGCAAAAATTCTTCCTTCCATCTCCTATTTCCAGATGTCCATATTTTTTACCTTGTCCAGCTCATTTCTAATAACAACCAAATTATTTTCCATTTTATCCATTTTCGAGTTGGCCTCTTAACCTCTCATGATTTTTTCCTCCTTTGAGCTTGAAATCTCATTTTGACCTCCCATCTTATCCTGAATTATTTTCATTTTCATGTTGATACAGTCTATTTCAATAAAAAAACCATTTTTTATTCTATGTTGGGAGTTACAACATCATGCAAAAAATCTAGAACCTCCTTGAGAACGTTGGCATCGATAGCATTAGAGGCCCAAATGGAAAAATCCATAAGGATTTTAGGAGTTGGATAAAAAATGGTAGGAAAAGGGATACCCATCGCTGGTTCTCTCATCCAAACTCCTCCCTCACCATGTTTGTTTCTCTCTGAATATTTACACTTCATACCAAGAGAGTCATCGCCAATATCTTATCTTTCAGGACTACTCAGTTTATCTTTCTCTCTCCTCATGTTGATGAACTTCTCTTCATTTTGGGTCTCAATTCCCTTCCCAATTTCGACATTGCAATCATTACTTTCATCCAAATATTTTGTAGAATACCCTTCATCCTCATTCCACAAGGTCGTAGCAGCACCTTTCCCTATTTCTTAGGACCCAAAGAGGTATCAACCTTACCCTTTATTTTCTAAAAGGAGAAGGCACCTCCTCCTGAATTATTTCCAGAAAATCCATAAACTTTTTTTCATCCAATCTCCAATAGAAACTTCCACCCATTTAGACAAGTTTCAACAACTCTAGGGTTTTTAATCTGAGTCTTTATTCTACCTGGGATCACCCTACAAGGGGGTCAGAGATTTCATGTGGTTGACAATAAGAAAAATGAGCCCCTCATGGAGGATGGGAATTTCGGGAATATTTTCATGTTCAAAGATAGAAATATCAAGTGAAGATGAGAGATAAAACAAGGAAACTAAAATTTTGCAGCTGAAATGATTCAATAATGTAAAATGGTAGCCATAAATATTCTTAAATCACCCTTCAAGGGTCATGTACCTCATTATTAATTCCACAATCATAGCACATATGGAATTGATATAAGTTCTTTCATAACCAGATGGAGCTTGACTAATTTCTTCCTCTCATTACCCTTGAAGAAAATCTACATTGCTTCTTCTCCTACCTTTCTATCTTTGCATATTTTTCTTCCTTGCATGGATAGCCTAGACACTTGAGCGATTAATTCTTCACTGACAATCAACTCCCACCCAAAATTCAAGATAGTTTTATTCTTCCATGTGTTCTCCACAATTTTGGTGGCTTCGGGGTCATGGCCATGGATATTTTCCATATACTGGGTAAGCCCTCCCTCATTCAACACTTTCCATATTTGTGGTTTTTATTGGATGTCGACATAGTTAGTTGGTACAATATGATTTCTATCTCCTCCAATCCTTTGTAGAATGTACAAAATCCTATTACCATGGACCCCACTTGTTTTCAAAAGATTACTATTGACAAAGCCACTTCTTAACTTCTCCTTTCTTAAAACATCTAAGTCTCTATCCAAAGACTTACAACACTGATAGGTAAAAATACCCACAAAACGTGTGAACTTACATTAACTCATTAATATGGTGATGTCTATACTCTCCATTACATGATAATGTAATCATTGGAAATAGAGCTTTTTTCTTATTTAGGGAGGTCCTTGTAATCCTAACAACTCATTAACCTTTCACTTGTCACACCCAAGTTGGAAAAAATATATACCACCATATTACCTTCATGCAGCACGTGGGAGAACTCCACCTCTTCAAAATCTTTGGCCAACTCAACAAAATTGCTTATGAAGGGGTCTATTGTCCCACTTTGTTTTTGAGTGCCTTTAAGGCAACTAATAATATACAAATCATCCCCTTCCATGCACCCTTTTTAAAATGAATAACCACCACAACAATCATGAGGAAACGGTGAAGTTGAAACACTGATCTCACATTAACAAGATGCAAATAGCAAGGGCACTACATAATGGATTACTAGGGTTGGAATATCTCTAATCATATTATTATAATCTTAAGTTAGTATGATGCTTAGAAAATTTAGAAAACTTGTAAATAGTACTATAGCAATTTTCTTAGACTTGCACTTTAATCTACATTAGCATACCTTACCCTTGTTCAAGTAGAAATGTATGCATTATACTTCCTTCAAGTATATCTTGAAGTTTCATGTTGGCATGTGAATTATTCAATATGGTTAGTGACTAGTGAACTAAGTCATAGTTGGAATTGCTTGTGTATGTATGAGAACCTCATTGTGATCAGTAAATTGAAAATGACCATTTTCAAACTCCAAAGACTTTAATCTCATTATGTAGGCAAGGTCATCATGGATGAGCCCCCAAGGCATAGGTCTAGCCCTTAGGACTTGTCTTCCAATATTTTATTCAAATTTAATTATTTATTTGATGACGATATAATATATATGCCACATTTATGCTTCTCTTTGGTTTTGATGTATAAAACCAATTGTACAATCTAAAAGAATTGCATGAGACAACTTAATGATTTTATGTTTAATTATGTCTTTCTTCAAATGATTTGTTTGCATTACAAAATAAAAGATAAATATATTCATAAGTCAATTCTTATTAATGGTATTATGCATTTTTATGTGTCCCTATTTGTATGTTGTGGGCATTAGAATTGTTCCCCATTTGGTGATGAAGGTTATCTTGTATTGTTCCTCTTCTTTCACTAAAATATAGTTATAACTAGAATATCCATCAAGCAATGAGAACCTTAGAGAACTTGACACAACCTAAAATATTTGTTCCATAGATAGTAGCAGGTAGTGGTCTTTGAGTGAGGCTCTATTTTAATCCCTAAAGTCAACACATAGCCTTGTATCTCCATTTTTCTTCCTCATAGGTACTAGAATAGACACCTTGTTGGAACATGTTTGTCATTGTGCTAAAAGATCAACCTGTTAATGCTTGATACAAATGCCAGAGATAAAAGGATCCATGGGAGGTGGTTAGTCCATGTCCCAAATCCAAAGGGATACATTGGTGATTAGTCCAACAATATCCCCTTAGCATCACTTGAGGGGATTCAAACCTGCGACCATGGCTATGATACCATTTGTTGGAACATGTTGTCATTGTGCCAAAACATCAACCTGTTAATTCTTGATATGAACCCCAAAGATAAATGAATCCACGGGAGGCGATTAGTCCTTGTCTTGAATCTGAAGGGAGATGTTGGTGATTAGACCAACACACCCAAAATGTGTGTTTAATAGGGAGAATAATATTTTCTTCTATCAGCTTATTTAGCTCATTTTTCTTAAGTGGCTCAAGCTTGGGATTCAAAGGTCTTTTTTTCTCACTAGTTTGGAATTAGGCTCTAATTCAATGGTGTGTTGAGAAAGCTTAGGATCAAAACCTTTCAAATCATTATATTCCGAAACAAAAATATCATTATATTCTTGACACAATTGAATAAAAGCTTTCCTTTATTCTATTGTACATACTTTTCCCAACTTTAATTTTTTCCTTAAAGATAATTATTAGGTTAGGTGACATTTACCTTGCAAACCTAAGTCATTTTTTAGGTCTTCATGTTTCTTGGAAAGTGTCTTAGGGGACATGAGAGAAATGTATATAATTTTGGCATATTGTAAACTATATTTTCAAGAGGAAATTTAATGTTCGTGGAGGTTACATGTCACTGGAGGACACAATTATCCCTCCTAGGCATTCACATTGGGAATGTGAAGGGTTTTGAGTGGGGCGCCAAGTTTGGAAGGAAACAGGTGTTCATTGGTTCTCCATTTGGAAGTTGAATAGTTATCAGAGCATCCTGAATGCCAAAAGTTGAAGGGGCTATGGGTTAGGTACCCATGTTCAAGCCTTGTGCACATTAATTAATTTATTTTCATGAATCTTGGTTTTCCAAGGAAGGGGCATGGGTTTTTGCAAGTGTTTTTGACACCTCTTGTTTCGGTTTATCATTGTGGTTTTGCCTCCCACAAGTTTTATAAATTGGAGCCTTGAGATGGTAGTATCATCTTGTGTTATTTGCAAGTGTATGGAAGCATCGAGATTGTAGGATGTCAACAAGGAAGTTTATTGTTGTGTATCTTTCTTGTGAAGATAAATAATATACTTGCCCTCTTTTCTCGTGTGAATAATTTTCCTGAAAGGGGTTCTCCATGAAAATTTGGTGTTATATTTGTTTGCTGATTTTTCTATTATGGTGAATGTACAATCACATACATATAATCAGATTTGGTAATCTTATTTTTATATTTTAATATGCATACATAATTTAATATTGCAACTTAGTTCCACCTTGTTTTCAACATTTTGTATCAGAGCTAGCAACTTTGCTTAGAAGGGGACACCTTTCTCTTAAGTGTTGGAGATTTTTTTGCTGCAATAGGAGCATTTGTTTTTGTGATATATTGCAGATTTGTGTAGATGGTTGTACACCATGGATTCTACCTCTCACCAAGATATTGAAAATTTCAATAGAACGGGCTAAAATATGTGGAAATTAAAGATGGAGGATCTCTTAGAAGAGAGATCAATGATTTTTGGTTTCACAAGAAATTAAACTAGTTGTAATGAGTGATGAAGACTAGAAAAAGTTAGACAAGAAAGCATGAGGAACCATTCAGTCGTGTCCTGTGGATTTCATGCTTTTGAATGTCTCCACCAAAGATGCCACATATAAGTTGTAGAAAAGGATAGGTGAAATATATCAAACTAAAAGTTTATTTAACAAGTTATATCTCAAAAAAAAAATATTCTTTAAAAATGAAAGATGGTGAATCTATTATGGATCATTTGAATAATTTTAATATGATTATTATTCAACTTATATCTCTAGATATTAAAATAGAAGATGAAGATAAATGATGGAATATGAAGTCAATTTTATTATTATTCCAATAGTGACACATAGTCAACATTGATAACTAGTATTCAAGGTACACGCCCGATGCGATCAAAGGCCTACTATACAACCAAAGGTTGTAGTGACTAGGGGTCCCAGGGGGCTATTCTAGCCCCCTACATGTTGAAGGTGTTTCTGAAAACGTTAAAAAAAAAAAATTGGGACTCTTTTTTTTGTCATTTTACCAAATGTTCGACATGCAGTTGTATGAGTCATACTTTCTATTTTTGGAAAGTTGTGTTCGACAAGGACTCTACAACTCAGATTTCTTATACTCTGTAGAAGTCACGTTTTCTATAAATTTTCAAGGAGATTTTTGTAATTGTGAATTTCTTGAGAAATAAAATATGAAAGATCTTTAACCATGGTTTTTCCCTAGTATAATTTTACCAAGTTTTTCATGTAAATATTGTGTTAAAGTTGTGCTTATTATTTTTCTCTATTTTTTGAGCTGTAATTTGTATCAGAGCAAGGTTGTTTGTGCAAAATTTGAGTTTTTGACAAGTAAACAAGAAGCACAGTTACCAAATTCGAGGTGCAGAAGTTCAATGGTTCTATTTTTTCTCTATAGAAGCTAAAGATTCAAGCTTTGTTGTTGAAAGATGGATGTGCCTAGCTCTCAAATGGGTAGCATCAAAACCTATAGCCATGAGTGATGCAAAATGGAATGAAAAGGATAGCATGGCCAGAAAAAACAATCCAATTATCTCTAGCAAATTCAGTACTATTCAATGTTGCGGTGGAGAAAATTGCACATGACTTGTGGACTAAGTTCGAAAAGTTGTATAAGACAAATTCATTGGAAAATAAAATTATATTACGAAGGTAGTTGTATAATTTGAGAATGCATGACAATTCATCTGTCTTAGATCATCTAAATGATTTCACACACTAGCAAGCAAGTTGGCTTCAGTGGGGGGTGAAAATTGAAGAATAGGATAAGGCAACAACTTTATTATGCTCATTGCCTAGAACTTGGGATCAACAGGTTATGGTTGTTAGTAACTCAACTCCAAGTAGGAAATTGTTCTTTGAAGATGTGGTGGATGTTGTAATTTCTGAAGATTCTAGGTGAAAGACATCTCATGGATCTTCTTCTAATGAAGCTCTAATCGCAAGAGGTAGAACTCAAGAAAGAGGAAACATTGGGCATGAACAAACCAGGTCCAAATCCAGGGCGAAAAAGAGTAAAATGATGTAATTGTGGCAAAAATAGACATGTCAAAAAGGATTGAAAGCTACCAAAAGCAAGCAAAGAAAATTACATTTTGTAGGCATCTAAGGCCAACACAACAAAAGTTCAAACACAATTGGAAGATGAAGAGGTATTAGTTGATAACCTAAGAGGTCATTTACTTAATTTTTGGATTCTTGATTTTGGTGCCTCCTTTCACATGACTCCACATAGAGATTGGTTTTCTTCTTATCAATCATGTGATGGAGGTATGGTTTACATGGGAAATTACAATACCTGTGAAGCTATTAATGAAGGTGACATAAGAATCAAGATGTTTTATGGAATGGTAAGGACTATTTAGCATGTTAGACATGTACCAAGATTAAAGAAAAATATGTTGTCTCTTGGAGTTTTTGATGAACAAGGTTATCGATTCAATGGTGAAAATAGTTATCTCAAGGTAACAAAGGGTGTGTTAGTTGTGCTAAAGGGAGAAAAGGTTGGCCATCTCTATAGGCTGGTTGGAGAAACTAGCAGTGGAGAGGTTGTAGTGGCATCTGATATAGAAATGAACTCAATATGAACTTGGCATCAACGACTAGGCCATATGAGTGAATATGGTCTCAAGGTACTACTAGATAGTAATCTTCTCTGAGGTGCCAAATGTAAATATTTAAATTTTTGTGAACATTGTTTGTTTGGAAAACATAATAGACTGAGTTTTTCTAGAATTACTACCAAAAGTAGAGATGTGTTAGAATTAGTTTATTCAGATACTTGGAAAGCTCCTGTTACATTTATTGGGGGTTCATCATATTTTTTTCATTTATAGATGATTATTCTCATAAGGTATGGATTTATCTTCTTAAGAAGAAGTCTGAAGTGTTTTCTTATTTTAAAAAGTTTAAAGATCTGGTAGAGATTTAGAAGCGTAAGACTATAAAATTTTTGAGAATAGATAACAGAGGAGAATTTTGTTCAAGAGAGTTTAACTAGTTTTGTAGTGACTTTGGTATTGCAAGGCAATTGACAATTGTTAGGACACCACAACAAAATGGTGTTGCTAAACGCTTGAACCATACAATTATGGAGCGAGCCAGATGTATGTTGAGCACTGTTGGTTTAGAGTATAAATTTTGGGCAGAGGTTGTTTCTATAGCTTGTTTCTTGATCAATAGATCACCCACTACAACTCTTGATAATAAAATCCCTAAAGAACTATGGACAGGTAAACCTATTGATTATTCTTTTCTTCATGTATTTGGTTTTGATGCTTATGCTCATATTCCTAAAGAGAATAGGAATAAGTTGCACGTGAATTCCACAAAGTGTAGTTTTCTTGGCTATGTAGAAGGTACAAAGGGGTACAGGTTATGGGATACTACTTCCCACAAGGTTATAGTTACCCGATATTTTTATTTTAATGAAAATTCAATGCAAAGAGGTAAAGAACAACAAAGTATAGAAGTTATTCTAGTTGAGGTGGAAAGTTATGTTGATAATATATAGGTACCAAATGAAAACTAGCAAGGTGAACAACAACCAAATATGCCATAGGGTGATATATTACCCCTTATAAGGAGCTTCACTAGAGTATCCAAAGCACCTAAAAGGTACTCTCCTACTTGTAATTCTACTTATGCATTACTAGCTGATGTTGGTGAACCTTGTTAGAAACCAAGATCAGACATGCAAACCTAAACACCTTCCACAGAAGAGAAAAACATTGAAAAAGCAGAGCTTTGCATGAAATGTGCAAATTGATATTATTCAGGAATTCAAAAATTACAATAAGAGAATTGCTTTATAAAAGCAATGTATGCAACCCTAATGTTGACCTAAAAATAGCTCAACTAAATAAAGCTTACTTATTAATTAAGTAAACTAATTATTACCTAAGCAAAACCTAAGTAAAGTTATGCAAGTGTAATTAAATATTAATTACACTAACACCCCCCCATAAGTGAAACTTAGGGAGACTAAAAAAGAATGCACCTAAAACTAAGATGAATGCAAGAAAGCATGAATGGGTCCCGACAAAAAGGCCTGATCAGGTACCCATGTACAAATGCAGTAATGAGGTAGAGAAGGAAAACCCAATGTGACAACCCCCCCTACAATGAGATGACTGCTGTAAAGAAGCACTGGAAGAATATTGTGGAGTAACACTGGAACTGCAATCCGACAAGCAAGGAAAGATACTTTTATCTACAAGAAACCATATCAGAATCAGAATAATGCAACAGGAGACCCGATGCCACAGAATACTCGAAAACACCAAACGGGAACAACCCGAGAATCCATAAAGCAACAGTAGATGATATGATGATGACAGAATCTGGAAGCCATGAATCTCGATGTCGATGCCAAACTGAGACTAAAATTTTTCCATGGGAACAAGTACCATAAAGACTCAGGAACATTAACCACAAATTTAGTGGCCCTCGAACTAAGATGGATCCGAAATGAATCTGATATGTGTCAAGCTAAGACAAAAAAAGTGGCCAAAAGAGACTAAGAACCCAGATTACAATCCATGAGATTTGTCATCAAAACACAATCAAGATCAAAGTGCATGCACACTCTAATCAGATTATTATGCAAGAAACCCCCCTGATGGAACTTTATATCAGTTCATTTATTACAATACCTAATGATTGAAAAAGGAGAGAATTCCTAAACATGCATAAACATAAAATAAAAATAGACCTCATATCTGTGTAGAGGACTGAACCAAATTTCCAATGCCTCAAGAATGGTGAAAAAAGGATCATTGAGTCAAAAGATATGCCCTCCGAAGTGAAAAACACAAGTTCTGAGTTCAAAGACCTGCAAAATAAAATTGGAGAAAAATCAGAGAAAACTACCTTCACCACTAGATTGGCGTCGGAATCAACTTTCCAATGGTATCTTGTTTGTGAAAAAAGGACACCGTACGCAAAAGTTACTCCCGATTTTGTAAAAGTACTCCAATTTGGCCAATAAGGCCTGCAGGCAGCCCAGGGGGCTAAAAAAAATGCGGCCCCTGGTCCTGCACGCGACCAGGGGCTGGTGGATGGGGGGTTGGGGCAGAGCCCTTGGTCACCCATGTGACCATAGTGAGTGCAGAGGAGTCGGTCCAGGGCTGGGCGCATAGCACCGGGTCCCGCATGTGACCAGAGCGGCTCAAATTGGAGCCCGCGGGAGCTGGCGTGGGCAGGCGGCGATGATAGGGGGAGCCATCGGCGGTGGTGGCGGACTAGTGGCTGCTGGGTGGCACCTCCTTTTGTGTGGGAAGCGTACGTTCAAATTAGAAAAAAAAAAATTCAAAAAACGTGCCTCGAGAAGCGTGTTGGGGATGTCGTACGGCCTTCCTAGCAATTTTTTTTTGCCTTTCGGATCAAGTGCTCAGAAATCGACCAAACGACAGGCCTCCTTAGGGTTTTTGGCCACTGTGAACACAATGGTGACCTCCGTTCATGCTCAAAATGCTCCGAAAAATCAGCTACCTCCAGAGCTTGCAAAAAATCACCGAACTTGAAACCCTCATTGATCTGGCAAATGATGACCAAAATCTGCAAAATAAAAGTCAATCCTAGCTTTTTCTAGCGCTCTGAATCCAATGGTGAAGCCCAATCTAATCCAAGACACCACATAGATGAACTCAAGGCATGATACCCTCGAGGAACCCCGAATGAACTCTGTAATGATTTTCTCCAGAATTTGAGAAGGGGTTGCATGTCAAGGCTCTGATACCATGTTAGAAACCAAGATCAGACATGCAAACCTAAACACGTTCCACAGAAGAGAAAAACAATGAAAAAGTAGAGCTTTGCATGAAATGTGCAAATTGATATTATTCAGGAATTCATAAATTACAATAAGAGAATTGTTTTATAAAAGCAATGTATGCAACCCTAATGTTGACCTAAAAATAGCTCAACTAAATAAAGCTTACTTATTAATTAATAAACTAATTATTACCTAAGCAAAACCTAAGTAAAGTTATGCAAGTGTAATTAAATATTAATTACACTAACAAACCTGGTTCATATCAAGAAGCTTGTAAATTTAAATGTGCAAGCAAGTGGAGAGTTGCCATGGAAGAGGAGATGGAAGCTCTTCATAAGAACAAGACATGGTAGCTTATACCATTACCTAAGGGGCGAAAATCTATTGGAAAAAAGTGGGTCTTCAAATTAAAAAGGGACATAAATGATAATTTAGAGAGGTATAAAGCTCGGTTGGTGGCCAAGGGGTATGCACAAAAGTATGGTATTGATTTTGATGAAACTTTTTCACCTATTGTACAGTTAAGTACTAGATTAGAGTTTTTTTATCTCTAGTTTCTAGTTTTGATTTGGACTTAGAAGAGTTGGATGTAAAAATGACCTTCTTGCATGATCTCTTAGAGGAGATTTATATGCAACAACCATAAGGTTTTGAGGAAATTAAGAGACAAGGAGAATATTGTTTGCAGATTGAGAAAATTATTGTATGGTTTAAAATAGGCACCAAGGTGTTGGTACAAGCAATTTGATTCCTTCATGATGAGTTTGGATTTTAGCATAAGTGAGGTTGATCATTGTGCCTTTTTGTAGGTATGATGATGATAGTTTTATTATTTTTCTTTTGTATGTTGATGATATGTTGGTAACAAGTTCCAACATGAATAAAATCATCCATTTAAAAGCTCATCTTGCTAGGGAGTTCAAGATGAAGGACTTAGGCAGAGAAAATCATATTCTTGGTATGAGGATACATAGAGACATAAATAATAGGAAAATATGGTTGTCATAGAAAACTTATGTGGAGAAGGTTATGCAACGCTTCAATATGCAAGATGCACAACCAATTAGTACTCAATTTCCTATTCATATTAAATTGTCTTCAGAATAGTGCCCTAGGATAGAAGCAAAGAAGGCACAGATGTCTCATGTATCATACTCATCAGCAATTGGTAGTCTTATGTTTGTCATGGTGTGCACCACACTAGATAATATTGCACAAGTTGTGGGAGTAGTTAGTCATTACATGGAAAATCTAGGTCCCGAGAATTGGATGGATGTGAGGTGGATTCTTAGGTATTTGAGATGCACTTTTGATGTTGTTATCTATTATAGTGGTAGTCTTCAGGTTAATGGGTATGTGGATGCATATTTTGGCGGAGATATAGATAAGATAAATTTCACTACAGGTTTGTTTTCTCCTTAGTTGGAGGTGTTGTTAGTTGGGTATCAAAGTTGCAGACAATGATGGAATTGTCTACTACTGAAGCTAAATATATGACAGCAATAGAGGCTAACAAGGAGGCAATCTGACTTCATAGACTTTTGGGTGAATTACAAGTAAAGCAAGACAGCATGGTGTTGCATTATGATAGCCAAAGTGCTTTACACTTAGCACGAAACTCAACATATCATGCCAGAACAAAGCATATTGATATTTAATACCACTTTATACGTGAGGTGGTAGAAGGAGGAAAAATATATTTGGCCAAGATACACACTAATGTAAACCCAACAAATATTTTGATGAAGCCCATTAGTAGATAAAATTTCATCCAGTGGAGAACTTAGTTAGGCTTGTACGTTACTTGATGAATGGTAGGATTAGCATTGGTCTTTCAGTATGAGGATTTATTTGCAAGAGAGGAATTTGACAAGTGGGAGATTTTTGGAATATGAAGTCAATTTTATTGTTATTCCAGTAGTGATAGATAGTCGGCATTGATATCTAACATAGTCGACATTTATACCTAGCATAGTTGACATCGATATCTAGCCTACTATGTTGTTGATGGGGGTTCCTAGGGGGATTTCGTAGCCCCTCTACACACGAAAGGTATTTATTGTAATCATTTGTAGCAGGTAACCACACCAAAGAAGTTTCTTTAAACACCAAATGTTTTTGGGACTCTCTATTTTTGTTCATTTTTCCAAATGTTCAACATGCAGTTGTATGAGTCACACTTTCTATTTTTAGAAAGTTATGTTTGAAAAGGACTCTACAACTCAAATTTCTTATACTCTGTTGAAGTCACATTTTATGTAACTTTTCCAGTAGATTGTTGCAATTGCAAATTTATTGAGAAATAAAATACGAAAGATCTTTGCCTGTGGTTTTTTCCTAGTATAATTTTACCAATTTTTCCATGTAAATACTATGTTAAAGTTGTGCTTATTATTTTTCTCTATTTTTTGCACTATAAATTTTCTTACAATAAATATATCTTATTTCTTTGTTCTTTGCTCAAATTTAGGAAATATCTAAGTATTACCATAAGTAGTGGTAATGCAAAACCAAAGATGGACTCCATGATCTCCATACTTCTTTTGGGGGAGAAGAGGATAAATTCGATGAATGTTGGCTCCTAATATGCCTTGCATGTGTGGGGTAGTTCTAAAGAGAAAGATCATAAAGGGGATAATAAGAGGGATAATTCTAAAGGATGTTCAAAAACCCCTAGAAAGAGTAAAGTGTTGGAATTGTGGTAAAAGAGGGCATGTGAAAAAGGAATGTAGGAATAAGAAAAATAATTTTTATTCCTCCTTGGAAAAGTCCTTTGATGATGATTTTGATACTTTGTTTATTTCAGCTAACACTATTAGTGATGATGTTTGGCTTATTGATTCAGGTTGCTCCTACCATATGATTTATCACAAGGAGTGGTTTACTAGTTACAAAGAATATGATGGAGGAGAATTTTTCCTTGGTAATAATAGCACAAAGAGGATTATTGGTAAGGGAAAGGTAAAGTTGTGTTTTAGTGATGGGAAGATTAAAAACTCTTGATAATGTTTTGCATATTCTAGGACTTGCAATAAATTTACTTTCAATGTCCAAGTAAAAGATTCTAGAATGCATGTGATATTTGATAAGTTTGGTTGCAAGTTGTTAAGAGGGAGTTTGGTGATAGCTAAAGGATATTAGATAGGGACTTTTTTTAAGCTAAATACCTCTACTTTAATCAACTCTTCCAATATAACTAACATTGAAAATACATGTACGTTGTGGCACCATAGATTGGATCACATAGGTGAAAAATGACTTAAGACTATTTTAAACAAAAACTTGGTTGATGGTATTTTTTATTATTTTGGTGGTAAAAGTCATTTTTGTGAGCATTGTGTGTTTGGAAAATAAAATAGATCATCATTTTCTAGTGGAACTAATAAGGCAAATAGATTATTAGAGATCATTCATTCAAATGTATGTGGGCTAGTGGATATTGATTCTTTGGATAAATCTTGTTATTATGCCTCTTTCATTGATGATGTATCAAAATACACTTGGATTTATTTTATGCATTCAAAATTTATATTTTTCACTAAGTTTAGGGAATTTTAGGTCTTAGTTGAAAATAAAATAGATTATAAGATAAAAGTGTCGAGGTATGAGAATGGGGGTGAATATTGTTCCAAAATGAATTTTGTAAGCATACATGTATTGTTTGAAAAAAAGACAACTCCTTATACTCCCCCAAAAATGGGGTAACAAAAAGAATGAACCAAACCATAATGGAAACATATAGGATTATGTTGAGTAGTGTCAAGCTTGATAAAAAAAATTGGGCAGAAGCAGTTGGTACTGCTTGTTATTTGATTAATAGATCTCCCTATTCAACTATTACTAATAAAACTCCTTATGAAGTGTGAATAGTAGAAATCCTTTTGTTTCACACTTAAGGGTCTTTGGTTGTGGGGATTTTGTTCATGTGCCTCAAGAGAAGTGATCTAAATTAGATCCAAAATCATAAAAATGCATCTTTGTTGGTTATGGTGAGAATGTAAAAGGTTACAATCTTTGGAATCATATAACCCGTAAAACAATCTTATCTAAAGATTTGATTTTCATGGAATGAAGAGCTTACTCAAAAGAAGAACAACCACGGGAGAAATATAATACAAATATAGAGCACTTTGAGACAAAGATTGAGATGCAAGAAGATGCACATGTGGAAGAACAATTAGATGGATATGAGGATGGAGAAGAAGAAGAGGGTTCAGATAGTTCAATGGATGTACAAAATGAGCACACAAAATAAGAAGAAAAAGTAGATCCCATTACTCCTACCTTGAGGAGGTCCACAAGACAATGAAATCCAAATGACAGGTATAGCCCATCGAATCACCATTGTGTATTTGTTTTGTTGAGTACAAATGATGAACCTAGATCTTTCAAGGAGGCTCTCTCTTCAGAGGAAAGTGAGTCTTGGTTTTAGGCCATGTAGGAGAAGATAATGACTTTGGATAGTTTTCACACCTAGGATCTAATTAGTTTTCCCAAAGGAAGGAATTCCATTGGTTGCAAGTGGGTATTTAAAAATAAGTTTAGTGTAGATGGTTGGTTAGAGAAGTACAAGGCATGATTAATGGCTAACAATGTTATTAGTGTTGCTTATGATTTTGAGATAGAGAAAAATAATGTTAAAAATTATTTCTTGCTTGGGGATCTTGAGGAGGAAATTTATATGCGACAACCTAACAATTTTGTTATGAAAGGAAAAGAACAATTGGTTTGAAAGTCGAAGATATTTGTGTATGGTTTGAAAAAGTCGCCCAAAATGTGGCATCAAAAGTTTTATATTTTTGTATTGAAGTTGGGTTTTCTTAGGAGAAAGGAGGATCATTGTGTTTATAATAAATTTATGGATGATCAAATTTTAATCATTGTCTTGTATGTTGATGATATGTTGTTCATGGGTACTAGTAAGGTGATGATTAGAGATCTCAAGAAATAAATTTCTAACACATTTGATATGAAGGACTTGGGGGCTGAAAATATATTCTTGGGATGGAAATTAGTAGAGTTCAAGCTCATAGAAATCTTTGTTAAGTCAGAGTAAGTATGTGGATACAATTTTATGAAGGTTTAATATGTATGGTTGTAAGCTAGTTAATATTCCATTTCTGAATGGTACTAATTTGAGCTTAGATATGTGTCCTAATTATGATTATGATTTTGAAGATATGTATAAGGTTCCTTATGCTAGTTTTATTGGTAGTTTAATGTATGCAATGGTTTGCACTAGATCGGATATAACCCAAGCAATGAGAGTTCTAAGTAGGTTTATGTTTAACCTTGGTAAAGAGTATTGTAATTTTGTTAAGAGGGTGTTTAGATATTTGTGTGGTACTTCATATTACTATTTGGTTTATCATGGTACTGATGATGTGGTCAAATTTTTGGATAAACAAGGGTTTGTTGATTCAAATCAGCTAGGTGACTTGGATAGTTGAAGGTCCCCTAGTGGCTACATATTTACTTTGTTTGGAGGTGCAATGAGTTGGATGAGTAAGAGGTAGCATACAATTTCTTTATCCACAATTGAATCAGAGTATATGGCTCCTACACATGACTCTAAGGAGGAATTATGGTTATAGAGACTTGGTAATGGTATTGGTTTTGATTACATGATAGTGAGTTTTGGATTTGATAGTCATAGTGTTATTTGTTTGGCCAAAAATCCTATGTATCATGCTCATACTAAGTATTTTGATGTTTAGTATCACTTTATGCAAGAGATGGTTGAGAATGGTAAGGTATTGTTGATAAGGTTAAAACTTTGAATAATGTTGTAGATTCTCTTATGAAGCTGATGACCACATATAAGTTCTCTTGGTGTAGGAAGGCCATGGGCCTTGATCACTGTACTTGATTTATTATTTGTATCTCTTGGATATAATTGCAATGTATAATGTCAAGTGGGAGAATTCTAGGTTAGGTGAAATTTACCTTGTAAACCTAAGTCATTTTTTATGTCTCCATGTTTCTTAGAAAGTGTCCTAGGGGACATGAGAGAAATGTATTTAATTTTGGTATTATTCTAATTATATTTTTGAGAGGAAATTTAATGCTGGTGGAGGTTACATGTCATTAAAGGATAAAATTATCCCTCCTAGGTTTTCACATTAGGAATGTGAAGGGTATTGAGTGGAGTGCCATGCTTAGAGGGAAATAGGTGTCTGTTGGTTCTCCATTTGGAAGCTGAATAGTCACCAAAGCATCTTGAATGCCAAAATTTTAAGGGGCTATGGGTTTGACACCCATGTTGAAGCCTTGTACACATTAATTAATTTATTATCATGACTCTTAGTTTTTCAAGGAAGGGGTGTGGGTTTTCGCAAGTGATTTTGGAACCTCTTGTTTCGATTTACCATTGTGGTTTTGCCTCCCACAAGCTCTATAAATTGGATCCTTGACATGGTAGTATCATCTTGTGTTATTTGAAGGTGTATGGAAGCATTTGGGTTGTAAGAGATCAACAAGGAAGTGTATTGTGGTGTATCTCTCTTGTGAAGATAAATAATATTCTTGTCTTTTTTCTCATGTGGAGGTTTTTTTTGAAAAGGTTTCTCCACGTAAATATGGTGTTATATTCATTTGTTGATTTTTCTATTATGGTTAATTTGAAATCACATACATATAATCAGATTTCATAATATTACTTTCAGATTTGAATACACATACATAAGTTAATGTTGCAACTTAGCTCCACCTTGTTTTCAATAATATAGACCTCCTCATATTGATCTTGTTTGACTTGTGTGTTGATTTCCCCCTTCTTAACCTGATCATCAAAACTAAAAATTGATTCTAAGGTGACGAATCCTTTAGGGAATTTATTAATTTTTAGCTATATTATTTGTTCACTATACTAGTGCTGCAATTTTTCTTGATTAATAGTTGAAAACTCAACCTCTTCTTACAAAAAAACAATTTGTTGTCACTATCAAACACTTGTCAATGCACATAATTATCAAGTATTGAAGGCCTTACCACCACTTCTACATATTGTTGTACCTTGTTTTTGTTTGTCATTTAGAATGTCATGTTGTGCTCCTATTTCAACCAACCTATCAACATGTTATTCTTGGTTCTAGGTATGGACAATAAGTTAAAAGAATCAAATTATTCAATAATATCCCATAGTGTATGCTTATAATACTTAAGAAAGTCAATTTTATGACATGTATACCCCTCACCTAATCTACAATGAGTTCACTATCTCCAAGCACTTGCAAGTAGCCAACTTTCTTCTTCCTTACCAATTCTAGGCCATGAATAAGAGCCTCATACTCAGTTGTATTATTAGTTCAACTAAAATAAAATCTAAAAATTGAGTAATACTTCTCACCTTTAGGAGACACAATAATTTAACATCCACCAACTCCTTTTTTACTTCTTGACCAATCAAAATACATTTATCGTATACCTCATTAGACTAATGTGTTTGCTCATCATTTAAAAAAAGGTTAGGTACCAAAAAATCATCTTTATGCATTAAATAAACACAACTAAATTATTCCAAATTCTAGTATGGATTAGCCTCATGATTTTTAGTTTCCCACTCATCAAGGAGTACATAAGGAATTCCTTTTTGTTGGTGTGTTTCTTTCTTGGACAACAGGGTGTTCTTCATTATCAAATATAACACATCTTGCATTAACAACACTAGGAACATAAGGTTCTATGTGTTTTTTGGATATTAGTTCTAATTTTATAGTCACTTTAGTGCCATACTTTGTCCTAAAAAACATATGAGACTATTAAGAGGAAAAATATCCACTTATTTTAATAGTAAAATATTTGGAAAGACACAAGGCAAAGTATGGTGGACCGGTGGTAGGTCTATTACAAAAACATCTTAAGGAAGAACAAAGTTTAGAAAAACATGCAGGGTAAGACTCAAGCCCTTAATGATCCCTACAATATTGATGGTTGTCCCATCTAGTTGTACTGCTATTTTGGCAATTGGTTCATACTCAAGACCCAAACTATCAACGATTTTATTTGGCATCACAAAACTACTTGCTCCTAAGTCTATCATGTAGCTATGTACTAAATCATTTCCAATGATCAAAGAGACATAAAAATATGGTGGTTTTACCTCTTTATATTGTTGTTCACATTTAGTTTAATATGTATTGGTGAGTACAACTTTGGACTAGTCATTAGAAGACTCACTTGACACACTTAGATTTGATAAGGCATCTTTCAAGAGGTACTTTTCCCCAAGAATGGATAATGAATCCCACATTAATATAGTAATATTTTCCTTCTTCATATGCTCCAAAATATTGAAAGGAATAGTACTAACCTTTTGTTTCCCTGTAGGAACAACAATATCACTTTGAGCTTGGGTTGGTTGAGGTTGATTTCTTGGTTGCTCCTTGCTCACTACAACCTGATTTATTTAAATAATTTGCACATTTGGAGTGCTAGAGGGAGCACCGACCCCTACATTGGCTTGAGGATTGGAGCAAGAACTTTATCAGCTTTTTTTCCAAAATATACAACTCTCTTCTTGGCCCTTGTGGTGGTTGCAATCAGAGAGTAAGTTTGATTTTCACCACAAAACTATTTTGCCTACCAATTCATCAAGTTTGTCTCATTTAGTGTTTTCTCTTGAGGACCTCCTTGTTGCTACTTAGTGATATTTGGAAGCACATTAGAAGTATTTTGCACCATCAAGGATTGATAAATCACTCCATTTGAGTATGTGGATTTTTAATGTGGTTGATTACATGGAAACACCATTAATACTCTTGTGCCAAATTATTTTGGACGGGTACAAGATCCCTTGAAGTACTTGCAATATTGGGGTTGTAGGCTTGAAAATATCTTGCATTAATAGCCTACCTTTTTCCTTGAGAATTCTCTTAATATGGAGGTCTATTTGATTGATTTAGTTGGTATAAAGCTTGGTAAGGAGCTTGATAAGGTCTATAATTTTATTTTATTTTCCTCTTAAGGTTCACTATTTCATTGCCAAATGTTTGGAGAAGCCCTTTTATCTCTTGGAGTTCAAAATATGGTGTTGTGATAGTCTTTTCTTAGGTAGGTATTTGACTAATTGCAGCTAAAATGGGGTTCATTATAGGAATTTGAGCATTCATAGGGGGTTGTATTTCTACAAAAAAGGGCATTGGAGGCCTAAGTGCTTTTTTTTTTAATCTTGGATAAGATTATTTTCGACTCTAATAGAAACCTCATATGCATTTGGGAGTGTTTATCCACCCATTTATTAAATCACTATCAATATATCACTATTTAATACTCTCAAGAAATATAAAAATTCATAGTCAGGTGATGGTCTTATCAGTTGCAGAATTATGTCCCATGTCTTATGAAAAATGAAAGTTAAAATAAAACATATGCTCATGTGGAGCTCTCTTGATAGTTGTTAGCTACTCCACCAAAGGAAAATGGTCTTATTTGTCTTCAAAATGCTTGTATGTTTATTCTCCCAATTGATCCCATGTGCTAATTAAGTTGACTCAAAATTCTAAACCATTCTAGAGCTTTCCCTTTCAATGAGGCAACCAACAACCTGATAGAAACATTCTATTCAATTATATGGTGGACTCCACATAGGTTTAATACATCTTTGATGTGTTCAATGGGAGTGGTTTGTTCTTCTCTAGAGAAAAATGGGATATTCTTGAGGCTATCATGAGGATTTCATCATGTTGGGCCAATTTCAATGGATTGCACCCACTAAATGGGACAAAGGCTTGATTCCTAGGTGTAACCATAAGAATCAAAGTTGTTTGATTTATAAAGATATACTAAAAAGGCCTACCAAGAGGAGGTGTGGAAAGTGTTATTATTGGTGTACTTGCACTCTTTCTAATTGTTCTACTTATTCTTCTAGGTGGTGAGAGCCGAAAGTAGGTAAATGGTTGTTGACTCCCAATAGTGTGTATCCTCCTCATTCACTTTTATGCACTAGTTTCCTCAAAAACAAAGCTCTAGATTCACTGGGTATGTTCAAGATGCTTCAAAAGCACAAATTTATTGGTATACATACCAATACTAGCAAGAAAGGAGCTGTTTTAAAGACTTTTTTATTCCAGATAGTCCCATGGGGCATGCCAAAAACTATTGTCAACTATATTTTCACCCTTATTGAGTTGTCAACTCAACTATCTAGTGAAACAAGAGATAATATACCTATATTGCTACCACAATTATGTGACAAGGGATAGGAAAAAACTTGAAATGAAACTTAAGCTCTAATAAGGTGATGCACCAATTTTTTTGAGACCTATACTACTATTTTGAATTACAAATGATTCAATGGTTTAGATTTTATCACAAAAATCATATTTTTTAGATATTCATGCATTAGTGTTTTGCATGGAAGTTTTATTTTTCACAATTTTGAGAGGGAAAATGTAGTTTTTCCACAAATCATAACTGTTATATCAACACATAACTTACAACCTACATAAATATGTATACTTTCTATTTAAAGGTGTTGAAATGGGACAAAAAGTTAGAGGACTCACAAGAATATCACATAATATTTCATCAATCAACATGTTGTACATAGTGAAATAGTTGTAGAGAAGGTAAAATCACTTAACTTTATTGATATAAGGTGCCTTTACAATATATATGCCTGAAATGATTGGTTTACTCATCAAAAATGAAATATTACATGTTTTTCAGTCTCCAAGACCAGTTTTTGAGAGTTATAGTACATTTTTTTCTAAGAACTCTATAAGTTACAACACAATTTTTTTTTTGCAATAAATCCCCTTAAATTATCCCTAGGTATCCCTATAATTTGTCCAATAACTTCTTAAAATCTAGCACCTTGTGATGAAGTATAAAATGAAATGTGTTGCATTTGTTGGGTCAAACCTCTCCTTGGCCGCCTATTTGACCTATCCCCATCATTTTCTCCTTGAAATTTTGTTATGATGTTGGTTTTTGAAGTCTCCTTGATTGCCTTGACTTCATCCAATTGAAGGTGTTCCTGGATGCTTGCAAAAGTAGGTGACTAGACCAAATTGTCGTCTATATCTTCTCACTTACCTTCCAACTTACCAACTAGTACCTATATGCTTGCAACTATCCATAACTCCTCCAAATTTCTCTCCAACCTACCATAACATCCACTCAAATTTTCAAGCCCCACTCTCCATGCTTTTAGGTCATGTGAAAATGGTTAACAATTTGTTGAAAATGATTAAATGCCCTAGGATGGTGTCTTTTAATACTTGTAGCTTCCATAAGTGTGCATAGGTATGTCTACCTATGTACTCTCATGTGCGTTTCCCTTTACATGTATGGATTATCATCAACATGCATATGTATACATATATATATTCAACGTATATACATCTCATCAATCGAGTATAGTATTATAAAGAAGTACTCACATGCACCAAGCACTACACATAATCCAAGAATGCTCCTAATAGAAATCAAGCTCCTTTCTAATGCAAACACATCATGCTAAAGGATGAATTACCAATTCCAAAAACTATGTCTTGACTCAACCATTCTATTAGTGAGTGTGTGTGTATAAGCTCAATTAGGTTTCGTTACAGGTTACTTCACCAAGTTCTTCTCCTGAGTGATACTTCTCCTTGCTTTCGGAGTATTGATTTTGAACTTGCATCCAACTTAACACATTTTCATGGTAGTTAGTTAATCATCAAAACAAAATTTGCATTATACTTTTCATAGTTAGAATATAAAATTCAATAACATACATTCCAAATTTCCATTCCATTATCTAACATAAAATAAAATAAACATTCATTCATACTTTTATGATAAATAAAGTGCAACCACATTTATATATACAATCAAAATTCTAAATACATTCACATATACAATAATTTACCCTAACATAGTAATAGTAAATAGGTAAACACATAATGGGGTGTGACGTACTCCCTCGCTTGTGAATCATCATCCCCGATGATTTTATGTAGCAACATAAACTAAATAAAGCAAACAAAACATTATTTTTCAAGCACTTTAAAAAGCACGTAAGACGTGGAAAATTTTGTTCTATTTTAGAATATTAGTCTTCCCAAGTGGCAAAATCTTCTGCATATTGGTCCCACTAGACTTTGCATTGTAGAAGCTCCCTATTACGCAAGCAAAGGTTACGTGTTCTGAGCACCTTGATAGGCTCGATTGTTACCACTCTGGGATCCTATACCTGTAAAACATTCCATTCAATTACATGATTATCTCTTGGTATATACTTCTTTAGGTAAGAAAAGTGAAACACGTTATGCATCTAGGAAAGAGTTGGTGGCAATGCAATTCGGTAAGCTATAGTCTTCACTTCCTCAAGAATCTCAAAAGGACCTACATAGCACAGAGCTAGTTTGGATGAATTTCCAAACTTGATGGAAATCTTATGCGATTTTACCCTTAACAACTCCTTATCACCTATTGCAAAATTCCTAGGAACTCACTTTGCATCTGTGTAGCTTTTATGCCTATTATTGGATTTAGCTAGCCTTTGCTTGATAACCTTAACTTGTTCCTCCATTTCAGATAACATCTCAGGCCCAATACTCACCCTATCCTCAAGTTTATCCCAACTTATTAGGGTTTGACACTTTCAGCCATATAATGCTTCGAAAGAGGCCATCATTATTATAGAATGATAGCAATTGTTATAATAAAATTACACTAAAGGCAAGTAATCCCCCCACTTATATTGTTGATCCATGCAATACATTCTTAGTAGGTCTTCAAGTACATAATTCACCCTTTTTGTTTGTCCATATGTTTCTGGATGATATGTTGAACTTATATTTAGTTGAGTCCCAAGCACATAAAATAAGGATTTCCAAAACCTTGAGGTCACATGTGCATCTCTATCTGATATAATCTTCCCACGAATTCCATGCAGTCTAAACACCTCTTGAATGAATTTCTGAGCTATGACATGAGCTCCATCAGTTAAATTCCTAGGTATGAAATGTGCTACCTTAGTAAGCTTGTCTACAACTACTAAAATGGTATTGTGCTTATTCCTTGACATAGGGAATTCTTGCACAAATTCCATACTAATGACTTGCCACTTACTCTCTAGAATGTCATGTGGATATAGTAAGCCTACAGGATGATGATGTTCTACTTTCACCCTTTGACATTCGAAGCATTTGGCCACAAACCTAGCAGTGTCTCCTTTCATCCCTTTCCAAAAGTATAATGGCTTCATAGCAGCCAACATTTTTGTCACACTGGGATGTCCTGAGTATGGTGCTTCATGAACTTCTTTTCACACAAGATTTCTCAACTCTTCAAATTTAGGAACATACATCCTTCCCTTATACCTAAGCAATCCATTAAGTTCAAAATAAAATCCTTCATAACTTGCATATTACAGATTATTTGTGAGTGCTTGCTTAACTTGCAAATAGTACTCATCCTCCTTGCATTTCTGCAATACTTGGCCTTTAAAGTTGGTTTGGATTGTCACTATCGAGGAAATATGTCTTATATGACTTAAGGCATTGGCTACTCGATTTTCTTTTTCCTTGATGTAGCTGATATCGAAGTCATAATCAGATATCAACTCCAACCATCTTCCCCATTATTTATTCAAATTAGGCTGAGTGAATAGGTACTTCAACCCATGATGACCGCTTTTCATCTCAAAGGGCTTTCCCATCAAGTAATGTCTCCACATCTGTAGTGCATGAACCACTACTGCTAATTCTAAATCATGTGAAGCATAATTTTGTTCATAAGGTTTCATCTTTCTTGATTCATAAGAAATTACTTGCCCTTCTTACATTAAAACTCCACCTAAGCCTTCTCCCAATGCATCAATGATAACAGTAAAGTCACCATCAAGATCTAGTACTTTCAAAATTGGAGCAGTAGTTAACTTCTCTTTAAGTAGATCAAAAATGACTTTTGTGAGCACTGTGTGTTTGGAAAACAATCTAGATCTAAATTTCCTAGTGGTACAAATAGAGCTAAAGGATTATTAGAGATTATTCACTCAGATGTAATGGGCCCTGTGGATATTGACTCTATTGGAAAATCTAGATACTATGTCACATTTATTGATGATATCTCAAGATATACTTGGATATATTTTATGCATAACAAATCTGATGTGTTTAATAAGTTTAAGGAATTTAAGGCTTTGGTTGAGAAACAATCAGATCATAAGATAAAAGTATTGAGATCAGATAATGGTGGTGAGTATTGTTCTAGGGAATTTGATGACTATTGTAAACATGCAGGAATAGTGAGATAGAAAACTACTCCATATGCACCTCAACAAAACGGAGTAGCAGAAAGGATGAACCGAACCTTAATGGAAAAGCTAGGAGTATGTTAAGTAGTGCTAAGCTAGATCGGTCCCTATGGGCTGAGGCAGTTTGTACTTCTTGTTATTTAATCAATAGATCCCCTAGTTCATCTATTGAAGATAAAACTCCTTATGAAATGTGGTTAGGAAAAAAGCCTAGTGTTGCACATTTAAGGATCTTTGGTTGTGAGGCCTTTGTTCATGTGCCTCAAGAAAAGCAGTCTAAATTGGATCCTAAAGCACAAAAGTGCATATTCATAGGTTATGGTGAAAATGTAAAAGGGTACAAGCTTTGGAATCACTAACACGAAAAGTTTCTTTATCTAGAGATGTAATTTTCAGGGAATTTAGAGCTTATTCAGGAGAAGAACAATCAAAAGATAAGGATACTTCTCGAACAGTGCATTTTGAGATTGTTAATCAAAAGCAACAAGATGCACATGTTGAAGAACACTTGGATGGATTGGAAGAGGAGAGTTCAGAGAGTTCTTCTAAAATAGAGGCTCAAGATGAGCATATAGAGGAACAAGAAGAAACCCCTCTAAGAAGATCCAGAAGACAACAAAATCCCGTTGAAAGGTATAGCCCACCTAATTTTCGTTGTATTTTTGCTTTAATGAGTACTAATGATGAACCCAGTTCTTACAGGGAAGCTTTGTCTTCAGACGAACACAAGCTTTGGTCACAAGCTATGCATGAGGAAATGGAATCCTTAGAAACTTGTGACACATGGGATCTTGAGAGTTTTCCCAAAGAAAGAAAGGTCATTGATTGTAAATGGATCTTTAAAAAGAAGATTGGTGCAGATGGTAATCTCGAAAGGTACAAGGCTAGATTAGTAGCCAAGGGTTACTCCCAAAGAGAGGGAGTTGACTTTAATGAAATCTTCTCTCCCGTTGCTAAACTTACTTCTATTAGATTCTTTTTGTCAATTGCTATAGCTTATAATTTTGAAATTGAACAAATGGATGTGAAAACTGAGTTTTTACATGGGAATCTTGATGAAGAAATTTATATGAAGCAACCTGATGGTTTTGTTGTAAAAGGAAAAGAAGAATAGGTTTGCAGGTTAAAGAGATCTTTATATGGATTGAAACAGTCTCTGAGAATGTGGTACCAAAAGTTTCATGCTTTCGCATTAAAAATTGGTTATGTTAGGAGTGAGGAAGATCATTGTGTTTACATAAAAATAATTGATGATCAGCTTTTAATCATTATCTTATATGTTGACGATATGTTATTTATAGGAAATAGCAAGGTAATGATCAAAGAATTGAAAGCACAACTCTCAAACACATTTGAGATGAAAGATTTAGGGGCTGCAAAATATATCCTTGGTATGGAGATCAGCAGAGATAGAGGTAACAAAAAGCTTTGCTTAAGTCAAAGAAATTATGTTGATACTATTTTGAAACGGTTTAACATGCAGGATAGTAAACCAATTAATATTCCTTTACCAGTTGGCACTAAGTTAAGTTTAGACATGAGTCCTAAATCTGATTCTGAATATGAGGAAATGTCTGAAATTCCGTATGCTAGTGCAATTGGTAGTTTAATGTATGCAATGGTTTGTACGAGACCAGATATAGCCCAAACAGTGGGAGTTCTTAGTAGGTTTATGTCTAACCCTGGTAAAGAACATTGGACTTATGTTAAGAGGGTTTTTAGATATTTACGAGGGACTTCTAATTACTGTTTAGTTTATCATGGTTCTAATAACATTGATATTATGAATAGATCATTGGACATACAGGGTTTTGTTGATTCAGATTGGGCAGGAGATTTGGACAGTTGGAGGTTGACAGTGGTTATGTGTATACTTTGTTTGGAGCTGCAGTAAGTTGGATGAGTAAGGGGCAGCCCACGGTTGCTTTGTCCACCACAAAAGCAGAGTACATGGCTGCCACACATGCCTCTAAAGAGGCAGTTTGGTTACAGAGACTTGGGAAAGGTATTGGTTTTAATTGCAAGCAAGTTAAGCTTGAATGTGATAGTCAGAGTGCTATTTGTTTAGCCAAAAATCCTATGTATCATGCTCGTACTAAACATGTAGATGTTCAGTATCATTTTGTGCAAGAAATGGTTGAAAGTGGAAAAGTATTAATTGAAAAAGTTGACACTTTAATTAATGTTGCAGATTATCTTACGAAGCCAGTTCCTACAGATAAGTTCTCGTGGTGCAGGAAGGCCATTGGCCTTGAGTCCTGTACTTGATTTAAAATGATTATTCCTAGTTTAGAATAATTGCAATGTATAATGTCAAGTGGGAGAATGTTGGAAATAGGATGCCATTTAATTGCAATCCTAAAACATTAGTTATTTCATGTATATCCTAAGTTCCTAAAATGTGTTTATCAAACACTAGGATTAAGAAGGAATTAATAATTGTTGAAATAATCATGTTAATTGACATTTGTATGTTATTATAAATGTTAGGAACATGTGGGGATGCCTTGGGATGGGCTCCTACAAAATAGGAGCACATGGGTTCACACATGGGAGGTGACACTCACCTTAAGTTCAGTTAACTAAGTGGTAAATTGAGTTTACTTCAAGAATGCATCCTAGGTTCCTATAAAATAGGGATTTTGTTTTATGCATGTTGAGCACCTATAAAATAGGGTTTGAAGTTCAGTTAAGTTCAGTTAAGTTTAGTTCAATTCAGTTCAGTTGAAGTTCAATTCAGTTCAGTTATCTTCAGTTAGTTTTAGTTGCATGTTAGTTGACTTCAGTTAACTTGGAATGCATGCATAAATAACTCTTCAGTTAGTTTTAGTTGCATGTTAGTTGACTTCACTTAACTTGGAATGCATGCATAATAACTTGAGTTGCATGACAGATAACAGGAACTACCTTCAGTTAACAGGAGATGACCATTCTTGCATGAATGGTGTTGAGAAATGTTTCAGTTAACAAGAAATATCTTGGACCCACTTTGGGTGCCCAAGTTGGCTTCTTGGAATTAACTCCTTTGCATGCAGAGATATTATTGATTGCCTAGTTAAGTGGGGCCCTATTTTGAGCGCCAACTTTGAGGATAAAGCCTTGAGATACTTACAAGATGAAGACTCAATTATGACTTCAGTGTGGTACGCCCAAATGGAAGAGGTAGATGGTTTGACATTGGTTTTCACAGTGCATCTCCAATTGCATGTAATTGGCGTACCTTTAAGGGTTAGGGCTTGAGCATTGTTTGTGTAACTCATTTGGAGTTTACAATGTTGGAGAAAGTCTATATATCTCAAGCAAGTTGTAGAGAAAGTTTGTAAGTTTTATTTGCAGGTTGTGAAGAAGTTTGGTGAAGGCAAAAGAGGCATTCTCAAGCAAGAATTGAAGCTATTGTAATCTACTTCAAGATTGGAATAATAGATCATTTCTTAGTGGAGTTTTTTACTCGAAAGGGTTTTCTCCACGGTATATGCTTGTGTAATCTTTCTAATATCCTGTCTACTTCTTCTATCGACTTCTGTCTATATTCTACAAATAGTAAAAAGGATAAATCAGATAATCACTCACAAAGAATATGTAACAAAGGAAATACATATTTAGATCAGCAATATTAAAGTTTTACAAGGTATGAAGCTACTAAAACACCTCAATTTTCAACAGGCCCTACCCTTCGACGAAGAGATTAGTGAAGAAACCTAACTTTAACCTTAATAAGATTAGTGTTGTGCCTTACATAACTAGAACTTGTAGACCTTACAATCTTGATCTAGCATGCATAAAAAGGAACACGATGAATTGATAGTGTAGCCAAAGGAAAACACACTACTTTGGCCAAAGTATTCTCACTAAGTACTTCAAGTGACAATCATCTTATTCACATACACTACCCTAGCTTGTTTTGACTTTAGACAATTATATCTATGCATAGATAAACCTTCAATAGGTAAACATTAACCTCATATTTGACATATTCCCTTTTCCCAAATCTCAATGGTACCTCTTCCAAATGAAAATAAACAAAACTATAAGTTCCCCCCTTCATTAGATAACCTAACCCTAGGTATAACTCATAAGCTTTCCAAGTACACAACACAACTTTACATAAAATAACTTAACAAGCTATTCCCAATTCGTCATTCCTAGTATGTAATACTATAGATGTCAATCAATCACTCCTTAATATGAAGTAAATACAAACACTTGTATGGAAATCATATCAACAAGAAATTTCCTCTTTTACAAGCAAATAGACTATTACTTTTTTCAAGCAAACTAGTGCAATTCCAAAATGAAATACAAGGCAAATAATCTTTCAGATTAAAGATAATAAAATTTCATGCTTGCTAGTCACTTATTCCAATTGACTCTTTGGACCTCTAGCTTGGCCTCCTCTTTAAATCAACTTAGCAACCAACCTCTCTTAACTATTCTCAATAAACTTCCTCACAATAGCTCTTAACAAACTAAGAATCTCTCAATGAAATATACAGTAGAAATGGAGCAGCGTAATGTTGCATATGAAAGTGTGTCAAATGAGGTGAGTTCGCCCTATATTTATACCCAAAAACTAGCTTCTCAAGGTTAAAAATAGGGTTCATTCTATGCCACTTCTCAACCATAAATAATCGACTCAGCTTACCAGTAAAAAGGTGGCAGATTCCTACCAAGTTAGTTATCGAAACTATACAAAAAATCGTTCTAATGCTTACCACAAAAGGTTTGAAAATTTTATAAAGCACATGCTTTATACAAAAAAATCGGTTTCCAGGCTTGAAAGACTTCTAAAGGAATTAGAGAATTCATAATGTGGTGCCAATTTTATAGCACATTCTCTATTCTCAAACCTGTGGTTAAACAAAGGAAATGGTTTATCATATTTTGGTTGCACATCATTCGGTCGACTTAGTTAAGGCATGTGGTAAATGACACTTAACAATGGTTCGACCTCTTAACATTTATAATGTTGTTGAATTGGTACGTTGCATCATAAAATGTGTTGCACTTTAATTTTGGTTTCATTATCTTTTCACAAAAAACTTTATTCTCATGTATTTCCTTCACACTTTATCCAAAATGATATATGCAACTCAATACTTATTATTGCACTATTATATATTGTGTTGTATTTTACATTTGATCGACCATAACATATATTATATAAATCGACATTTAATACTTGAATAATATATATATGTACATATATATATCAAATAAATAGCATTCAAAGCTATATATATGTATATATATATATATATTTACGTATATATGTATATATATATATATTTACATATATATGTATATATATATATATATATTTACATATATATGTATATATATATATATATATTTACATATATATGTATATATATATATATATATATTTACATATATATTCCTTGAAAAATAAATATGTATACATTTGATATTCAAATGAATAAAATCAAATTAACATTTCATATACAATATCATTTGTGTATATATATACCTATATACATGTATACATATGTATTTATGTATATATCTCACATATATATATACACACACATATTTGATGACACAATCACATACATAAACAATTACTATGTGTGATGTATATATATGTACATACACGTCACTTTGTCCTCTCGATATTACCATGCTCGTAAGCAACCCATCCATAAGCGTGCATAGGTATTTTGACCTATGTACTCTCATGTACGTGTCCCTTCACATGTATGGATTATCATTGACATGCATATGTATACATATATATACATTCAATGTATGTATATCTCATCAATCAAGTATAGTAACATAAATAAGTACTTGCATGCACCAAGCACTAAACATAATCCAAGAATGCTCCTAAAAAAACTCAAGCTCCTTTCTAATGCAAACACATCATGCTAAAAGATGACTTACCAATTTCCAAAACTATGTCTTGACTCAACCATTCTATTAGCGATTATGTGCGTATAAGCTTAGTTAGGTTTCATTACAGGTTACTTCACCAAGTTCTTCTCCTAAGTGATACTGTTGGTGTAATTAATTATTTAATTACACTTACATAAATTTACTTAGACATTTAATTATATTCCTAAGTATCATTTACTAGGTGATAGGTTCACATGTTTGCTTAGGGTATAAAATTTCTTTTAGAAGGATGAGTTGTCTTTTCTAGAAGTCTTATCTTATCTAGACTCATTTCCTAGATAGTTAGTTAGTTGTCACATGTCGTAAGATTATGACACATGTCAACATCATATTACATACTACATCTCAACTTTGCCTATATAAGCAAGGTTTCATATGTACTTTTCCATATTCAATTTGGCATTCTTGCATGCTTAATGATAACATGATATTTATGCCATTTCTCTCTTGTCGAAGTTATTTTGTCTTGCAGGTGATCCTGGGGTGTTTGAGGAGTTCACCATAAACTCCTACATGGTATCAAAGCTTTAGTGTTTCAGACTTCTTCCCAGATTTGAGGGACCAATCTTGGCATGAAAGTTTTGTTGGGTGCGAGTTGGGGTCTTGAGAGCCTCACCATTGTATCCAGGGTGTTTGAGAAAGTCAAAATTGGTTTTTGTTTCATCAAAATTTTGTCAAGGGTTTGATGCAAGATATTTTTTTATTGGAGTTGTTTTCATTTTTGCTTCAAAAATCTAACTTCCACTCATTTTTTAGAAAAAACAATTTTTGAGTTTTGTAACCAGGGTCGAATTCTCAACTAGGCATCTTCTAGAATTTGCATAGATTTGAAGAACTTTTTTGTACAAAAAGTGTCGTGCGTCATTTTTTCTCCTGGCTGAAGGTTAAAAAAAATTATTTTCTCATCTTTTGCTTGCTAGATCAAAAAACCATTTCTAGGTTTTGTTTTTAGCTTCAAAATATTTTTAGGTTTATGTTATTGTTTACAAATAGTGACTAGATTTTTTAGAAATCAAATAAGAAGTAAATGTTTTTTTCTAGAAAACATGTTTCATGTAGGTTAAATTCAACGTTTTTGAAAAATTCATAACTTTTGGCCACAGTGTCCATTTTTGGCAAACAAGATATTGATGAAAATCTATTTTTGAGTACTTCATAGTGGTGTAGACCATTTTTTCAGATTTTGTCATCTACACAAAATTGAAGTTATTTTTTTTATCATGGAGGTAGATGTGAACATTCATCAGTGCATGCATTATTTCCTTTTTGTGTGCATTAGGTTTGCATTTTCTCTGCACTTTATTTTAGTTCCAGATCATTTATCAATCAAATGTTGCTTCATAAATTCCAGAGTTGTGTCAGCTTGCGAGTTTCTAGTGTTCCTTGGCATCGGGTCTGTTATTGTTTTTTCACGATTCCAACTTGAGTCCTTGAGTGACTCTAATATGGTTTCTAGCAAACAAGTATCTTTTCTTTCTTGTCAAATTGAGGATTCTAGTGTAATTCTAGTGCTTCTTTTGCAACAAGATATCTCATTATGGGGGGTTGAATGGTCTCTCTTTTCATCCTTTGTGTGGATGGAGATTGATTGAATTTGTGATGGATATCATTATTGTATTTCATTTCTCTTTTGGAGAGGAGTTTTGTCTCATTGAGTTTTCTCCTTTTCTCCATTTGTGAGAGATTTCATTTATATTTGTACATGGGTACCTAACATGGCCTAGTAGCTGGGACCCATCATTACATCTTTGCATCATTTGCATAATAATTTCCTCCTTAAGTTGCACTTATGGGGAATGTTGGTGTAATTAATTATTTAATTACACACTTACATAAATTTACTTAGGCATTTAATTATATTCCTAAGTATCATTTACTAGGTGATAGGTTCACATGTTTGTTAATGATATAAGATTCATTCTAGAAGGATGAGTTGTCTTTTCTATAAGTCTTATCTCATCTAACATCATTTTCTAGGTAGATAGTTAGTTGTCACATGTCATAAAATTATGACACATGTCAACATCATATTACATACTACATCTCAACCTTGCCTATATAAACACGACTTCTTATGTACTTTGCCATATTCAATTTGGCATTCTTGCATCCTTAATGCTAGCATGACATTTCTACCATTTCTCTCTTGTAGAAGTTATTTTATCTTCCAGGTGATCCTAGGGTGTTTGAAGAGTTCACTATAAACTCCTATAGATACTTCCCCTCACTTCCAAGGGATTGATTTTGAATGTGCATCCAACTTAACACATTTTTGTTGAGAATTAGTGTTCACATAGATGTTAGAAATTAAAGTTTATGTGTTATATAAGTAAATGTCATAATATTAAGTTGTTGGGAAACAACTTAATATTATTATTAATCACATGATTTGTTAAATAGGTAAGTATAATGATTATACGAATTTGTTTGTAGGAAGTTAAGTTGTTAAAACAATTCATATATTTAGGAGTTGTTATAGAGTTGTTTACTATGAAATAGGATTTGAGAATCCTATAAATATGTAATATGCATTGAGTTAAAAGAAGAGAAGAACGTATTATTTTGAATTTGAATCATTTGTAGCTTCTATTATTCTGCCTAAAATCTAGCATGGAATCAGAGCTTAATTGATACTATGCCTATGCTTTGCCAGTTATGATGTGAAAGGCCATATTTTGGGTCATCTGATTAGGAGAAGATTTTTGGCACGATATATGCTATGCCGATTGTGTTTCCCTCTTGGACTCAACCCCTCCTTTTATTCTTGGCTTTATGCTAACCCCAAATTCGACTCCAGTGCAAAATATGATAATCATATTGTCCAGTCCGTCTAGTGCTTGCAGGCTAACAATCTTCCCAGAGTTGTTGAGAAACACATGTATTTCTTGAAGGCATTGACATGGTGATTTTTCATTATCTTGGTTAGCTATTGTGAGTGGATCTAGTTGATCTGCAAAACACGACAGAGCCTGAGAGGTGGAGACTCCTTTCCAATCTTGGTCATGTTTTTGAATTTGGTAGATTCAGCGATATCCTCTATTGGATTTGTGACGAGTTTTTGAATCTCATTTCTAGTGTAGTTATCATTTGCCTTGATCTGCGCTTGATTATCTTGCATTAGTCAGCCATTCCCATTATATTTCCTTGGCACAGATATGAAAGGGTGAATAAATTCTCTGAGATCGTCCTTTTGGATTATCGAGATATGCAATTGAATCCGCCTCTAGATCAAGCACAAAGACGCCCAACAAGAGCACTATTACACATACTGATCTGTATAGGATCTAGACTAAATTGCGGATTGAATGCTTAATTAAAAACACAACTTTGCGGAATTTTAATTCATGCATACATTAACGAAATTTATGCATCAAAACTTAAGATGAGAAACAGAATTGAGAGAAAAGAAGATAGAAGGTGCAAACAGAGTTTAATTACGAAGTTCGCCACAAATGTAACTACGTCTCCGGGTTGGCTCCAATAGAGTATGACCGATCCGATTAATCTCCAGAATCAATTACAATGATGCACCAAGACCATCACTTCGGTAGCATAACACTGCTCCGACGTACAAAATGGCTTCAAAATGATCTCCTTAGAATTCCTCTCGAATCACCTGTCACCTGTTTCACTTGAAAATTCCCTTAACTTTTCCTCTCACTCCTAAACTCCCCTTTAAATACAAAAAAATGGCTCAAATTGGTTACTAACCAATTGATTTACAATATTTCCAAAATCTCTTAAAAAATCAACTTAATCTCCCTTATTTGTATATAAATCCCCCTAAATTAATTTAAGCCCTTCATTTTATTGTTTATTCGGGCCTTATCACTTGGAGAGTTTTCATTTAATCCTTTAAAAGGGTTGGATTATTTGATTTTAGGGCATTCGGTTTCTAATAACTTAACAAAAGAAACCGATGCCACTAAATAATCAAAAGCTATTCGATGGCTTAGCGGTGGCTTTCTATTTTGTGAAGCCGGCGGTTGGGGGTTCAACCCCCGCCGCTGGCTTTTAATAGCCATTTGTCATTTATTTTAACAACAAAATCAAACGGCCACTATACTTAGATAACGGCCGACGGTTTGGTGGAATGGTCACCCAGTGATTTCGCTCGCGGGTGGTTGGGAGTTCGAGTCCCATGTGGGCTGGTCAAAACATTTTTCTAACAAACACAACCAACACCGACGAAGGAGGGAGAGGCCATGTGCCGCACCAAGAGGGTGCCACGTGGCGAGATATCATTGCCCGGTGAATCCGATGTGTCAGCTGTCTGTGCGATGACTTCGATGCCAACTATACCTGCTACGTCGACATGTACGGACTGTACAGACTGCCACATGTCAGCTCCTAATTGGTCCACCTTGGATTTGTACGAACAGCTTACGTCATCTTGTATGGACGCTGACATCATCACTGTACCTTCTAGTCACAAGTCAACCGAGAGCTTTGACCAGCTGTATCTTGAGCATACGATGTCGGATTTCGACGAAACGAGTTGCATTGGAAAGCTAGCAACGAGCTCTTCGCGATGACGCCAAATTTGAAAACTTTTGATGACATCATTTTTTTCCACTCCCTGGACGCCCCTTGATCCCAATTTGACCCAAGGTTTGACTGGCCATAACTTGTGCAAACGGACTCCTTTTCGCTCCGTTTGAGTTGCGTTGGAATCAGGACACCGAGATCTTTCTGATGGTGTAGATTCTAGAGAGAATGAAGACACTTCAATTTTCACTGAAAATATCCACCGAATCAGGCCTCCCCACTGAATACCTTTTGGACCTCCAAAAGTGACATTTACTCTGACATTAAGTGAGGACTTGGCCTCCCCACTTGTCCTGTATCCTCTGTACATCTGCATACTTGGCTCACAAGCACAATGAAGACTGCAATAACATTGTTGAACATAAACATAACTTTATCACTTCCATAAGCATCTACATCAACTGTCGTAGCCACTAACCAGCAAAAATTGACTAGCATCAAGCTGAACAATAATGCAGAAATGAAAGAGAACAAATCAACAAGATATCGATCCTTTATAATAGGAACATTTTCACCCAAGGAACCATCAATGCTTTCAATCATCATTCCCTCATGTTGTATTGTGGGTGCATCCTGCAACATCTGACCCTGGTTAGCTACTCCAAGTTCAAGTTTAGAACCACTTGTACTGACAGACATAAGAATCAATTCTTTACTTGCATTAATTACCCTCTTTAACTGCCCTGTGTTTGCAAAAGAACGATCAGCCTTAATCCTATGAGAATGTACAATATACTGGATGCCATCTTTAAACAAGTGATAATGATTCTTTTCCCTGTAGAAAATAGCTTTCCTGTCATATAAATAAGAGCTACCAAGCACTATCCCATAGATATCCAGTGGAACCACATCAAACTATACTTCATCCACAAACTTACTAGTGATTGTGAATCTTAAGGTGCATTGTCTTGTTACTTGCAACTTATCATTTTCACAAATCCAGCCTAGTGGATAAGGTTTCTTATGCTGTGTAGTTTTTAATCCCAAGTTTCTTACAACACTTTCAGAAATTAAGTTAACTTGAGAACCACTATCTATGAGTGCATCAATTTTACTATTCTTAGCAACAACCCTTAAATGAAAAAGCTCATTTCTTTTTTCATCTTCAGAGAAATCATTAACTTTAGATGAAGAAGCACAACTATGAACAAAAACACTGGAAATAGGAGCTTTACCTTTCAGACCCATAGTTGTTATCTTAGTCTCATCATCTGAATCTAAACCAAGATCCATAACAACATTTGTGGATTTCTCCTTACCTTTCTGTTTCTGATTCTGTCTTTGAGCCCACTTAGGCTTCAATTTGGGATGCAACTTCCAACAATGATCTTCATCATGACCCTTCCTGTCACAATGAGAGCAAGAAAGCTTGTCATCCTTCTTAACTGTAGTTGCCTTCTTTCCTTTCCCTGTCTCTGCAACTTTAGAAGATTTATTTACAGAGTTATCATTATCAATGAAAGAACCCTTTCCCCTCGACTCTAAGTGTATAGCTTGAACAGACACTTCATCCAAATTACAAGGGTTCAATACCAAAATGGAATGTCTAAGATATGAATGAAGACCTCCTATGTACTTTAACAAAGTATCCTGGGTGTACAAAGGTAAATTTAATGCAATAGCCTTTTTCCTGAATTCATTGGTGTACTCTTGGACAGTTTGACCTTTCCCTTGCCTAAACATTTTCCAGTCCATCATTAACTATTGCATATGTCCTAGGGGATAAAACTGCTTCTTAAGAGCATTAACAAACTCTGCCCAAGTTAAACTAACTCTACCATGTCGTGAAATTTCTGCCTTAGTCTTACTCTCCCACCAGGTTAAAGTTGTACCTCCTAACCGAAGAGTAGCTAATTGGATCCTATCAACATCATCTAATAGGTTCTGGACTCTACAGTAGACTTCTACTTGCTGAATCCAATCATCCAATTTTTCAGCATTAAGTTCACCACAATACTTTGGTAAATCAAATTTTACATCCAACTTAATTTTAGGCTTATGCCCACTCTTGAAAGGATTAAAAGAAGTAGAATAAGGAGAAGATGGAGAAGAAGGAGAAGTAGAAGAGGGAGGAGAAGAAGAAAAGGGGTGATTTGGTTGCTTGCCACCATCTCCATGTTGTTTCCCTTTCTTGTCTTCACAAACATCTTTCTTCGACGAACCTCCTTCACGTTCCTTTCGTTCTTGTCTTTCTTGGAAAAGAATGTCCACCTTAGCCTTCATCTCAAGGAATGCTCTTCGGAATTCCTGCTCACTGATTTCTTCAGGAACCTCCATTCCAGACACAGACATCTTTAGAAAACTTCTTCGCTTCCCGATCTCAGGAACAAATTCTTCAAGCTTGCCTTCGCCCTTCTAAATCCTGGATCTCGTTAGCATTCAAGAAAACAACTACAATAATAGTCAATTGAGCTCTGATGCCAACTTGATCTGTATAGGATCTAGACTAAATTGCGGATTGAATGCTTAATTAAAAACACAACTTTGCGGAATTTTAATTCATGCATACATTAACGAAATTTATGCATCAAAACTTAAGATGAGAAACAGAATTGAGAGAAAAGAAGATAGAAGGTGCAAACAGAGTTTGATTACGGAGTTCGCCACAAACGTGACTACGCCTCTGGGTCAGCTCCAATAAAGTACGACCGATCCGATTAATCTCCAGAATCAATTACAATGATGCACCAAGACCATCACTTCGGCAGCATAACACTGCTCCGACGTACAAAATGGCTTCAAAATGATCTCCATAGAACTCCTCTCGAATCACCTGTCACCTGTTTCACTTGAAAATTCCCTTAACTTTTCCTCTCACTCCTAAACTCCCCTTTAAATACAAAAAAATGGCTCAAATTGGTTACTAACCAATTGATTTACAATATTTCCAAAATCTCTTAAAAAATCAACTTAATCTCCCTTATTTGTATATAAATCCCCCTAAATTAATTTAAGCCCTTCATTTTATTGTTTATTCGGGCCTTATCACTTGGAGAGTTTTCATTTAATCCTTTAAAAGGGTTGGATTATTTGATTTTAGGGCATTCGGTTTCTAATAACTTAACAAAAGAAACTGATGCCACTAACTAATCAAAAGCTATTCGATGGCTTAGAGATGGCTTTCTATTTTGTGAAGCCGGCGGTTGGGGGTTCAACCCCCGCCACTGGCTTTTAATAGCCATTTGCCATTTATTTTAACAACAAAATCAAACGGCCACTATACTTAGATAACGGCCAACGGTTTGGTGGAATGGTCGCCCGGTGATTTCGCTCGTGGGTGGTTGGGAGTTCGAGTCCCATGTGGGCTGGTCAAAACATTTTGCTAACAAACACAACCAACGCCGACGAAGGAGGGAGAGGCCACGTGCCGCACCAAGAGGGTGCCACGTGGCGAGATATCATTGCCCGGTGAATCCGATGTGTCAGCTATCTGTGCGATGACTCCGATGCCAACTATACCTGCTACGTCGACATGTACAGACTACCACGTGTCAGCTCCTGATTGGTCCACCTTGGATTTGTATGAACTGCTTACGTCATCTTGTACAGACGCTGATGTCATCATTGTACCTTCTAGTCACAAGTCAACCGAGAGCTTTGACCAGCTGTATCTTGAGCATACGATGTCGGATTTCTACGAAACGAGTTGCATTAGAAAGCTAGCGATGAGCTCTTCACGATGACACCAACTTTGACAACTTTTGATGACATCATTTTTTTCTGCTCCTTGGACGCCCCTTGATCCCAATTTGACCCAAGGTTTGACTGGCCATAACTTGTGCAAATGAACTCCTTTTCGCTCCGTTTGAGTTGCATTGGAATCAGGACGCCGAGATCTTTCTGATGGTGCAGATTCTGGAGAGAATGAAGACACTTCAATTTTCACTGAAAATATCCACCAGATCACATACAGGACGCGAAAGTGTGGCCAGGCATGATCTAAATCCTTCACCAAAAGCAATCATTGTGGTAGAGCAGATCACAAGAGGAGGTTGTTGTGCATGGAATAAGTCGGCATGCCAGACAAGAAGAGAGATTATTTGAAATGACGCTCAAATTTATTATCATCGCAATTTTCGTATTTTCCATCACATGTGACTTGTGCTGGCAGAGTCTTTGCAATCTCTACATACATTTTTGGGGAAGCACAATCCTTCACTGCGACATTCAACTATTCCAACATCAACTTCCAATTGTATCATCTCATCCGTTGGATGCTTCTCAACATGGTGCGCTAGGGAACAATTGCATCACGAACACATTTCCATTGAATCTCCTAAGTGTGGTTCCCACTTTCACTATAATGCTCTTTAGGTGTATTATTTATGTTTAGATTTGTGTCAAGATCACTAGATAGTTTTTCTATAAGTCAAAGTACATCAAACCTTTTTTTTTATCATTTTAGTGTCTTTAAGTATCATTGAGTCAAGTCATATAATTTTGTTTAGGATAGGGTTTTTTTTCAAATCTTTAGTTTTCGTATCAAACTATAAAAAGTGTCAAAAATTATTTAAAATTAAAAAAAATGTGTCAATTAAGGTGCATTATCGATGGAGTCTGACACCTTCTGTTTTCTTTAGTTTAAGGGGGGCATTATAAAAATGAGTCTCATAGTTAAATTCGGTTGAGCTAGTAGCAGAGAATTGGAGGTAGGAGGCAACAGAGGCAGAAGGACATTTAGCAACCTCTCGTGAGTCACTAGTGACAGGGTTGTGGAATTGTTTTAGTGACAAAACAACTTGTTCCAAAATGACTAAAGCCAAGATCGGTTTCCAGGTGGCAACGAAAACCGTCTCATATCATTTGTGATCGTGGTGGCAATGATCTACAATGGTGGCTGCATATGCAACAACAAGTTATGTAAGTTGTGATTGGATGTGTATGCCCCCAATCATATTTCTTGATTGTTAGTGAATGGATATGTTTGTCCCCATTCACGAGGAAGTGAAGTGATTGGAAGTGTTTGTCCCCAGTCACACAAGTTGGTGATTATGATTGGATGTGTTTGTCCCCAATCATAATTGTTGTGAGCAAATGTGTGTCCCTGTTCATAACCTTGATGTTGGATAGATGTGTTTGTCCCTATCCAAAATTGATGTAATACCTTGGATAAAAGTCTTAGTCCCTATCCTCGGTTCCATGGGTAGGTGTGTTTGTCCCTATCTTTGGATAAAAGTACACTAAGCATAGTGAGGCTAGTTCCACTATTGTTCGGCATGAGTAGATGTGTATGTCCCTACTTTTATCTTATATTGTTTGGTGAGAATTGAGTGTGGTCATCAAATATTGTAATGTACTTTCACCCCATGTTCACACTAAGGGGGGGTGTTGGGAATTAGTGTTCACATAGGTGTTAGAAATTAGAGTTTATGTGTGTTATAAATAAGTGTCATAATATTAAGTTGTTGGGAAACAACTTAATATTATTATTAGTCACATGGTTTGTTAAATAGGTAAGTATAATGGTTATACAAACTTTTTTGTAGGAAGTTAAGTTGTTAAAACAACTCATATATTTAGGAGTTGTTATAGAATTGTTTCCTATGAAATAGGATTTGAGAATCCCATAAATATGTAATATGTATTGAATTAAAAGAAGAGAAGCACATATTATTTTGAATTTGAATCATTTGTAGCTTCTATTATTCTACCTAAAATATAATATTTTCATGGTAGTTAGTCGTTCATCAAAACAACATTTGCATTATACTTTTCATAGTTATAATGTCAAATTCAATAACCATACATTCTAGATTTCCATTCCATTATCTATCAAATGAAATAAACATTCATTCATACTTTTCTGATAAACAAAGTGCAACCACATTTATATATCCAATTAAAATTCTAAATACATTCACATATGCAATAATTTACCCTAACATAGTAATAGTAAATAGGTAAACACACAATGGGGTGTGGCAATTTAGTTATTCATATTGTCTCATATTTATATATAAACCCATGATGAAAGTTTATGGATGTCACAAGAAACATTTACTTCTCTTTCACTAAATCTACACATAAACCAACACTAGGATCCTCACAAATAGATATAGGGAAGATGATACATAATCCTTTCCTCATTTTGTTGACAAGGTAGTTTATTTTAAGATAAGGTGAGGTTTCAACAAAATATAATGGTAGACTTACCTCCCCTACATGTATACCTTTGCATGAAAGGAAATAGCGATTCTTGAGAGTTCTTCAATTATCTTCATACATCCTATCTTCATTATGGACATGGCTACATGTAAGAATGTCCTATTTGAACTCATCCCTACATTGGAAATGGGAATAACAACAAATACATACATGGCATGAATTCTTCTTCATTATATGAAAACAAAGTCATTAAAACCAAAACCTCTTCACTTGAGATGCTTCATTAATGTTTGTTGGTAGTTATGGCCACAATAATAGCTTGGAATTGTTGTGCAAAGAGTGCTAAGTGTTGTGAAAACCCTAATAGCTCAACTTGGTCAAAGACTTTCATTACAAAGACTTCCCTCCCAAGATATACATAGATTTTTGGAGACAATAAGGTTTTGTATGCTTTTTGAGAAAGTTAATGTATTTGACATCTTACTAAATGTTAAAACTCTTCTCAATGGAAAAATGTGACTTATAACTGTGAAACATTAACATAATACTTATTATGTTTTCACCTTTGAGACACCTTTGGAAGATTTGGAACTTAAGAATCAACCTAAGACCTTGCTAAGGTTATTTAGGCCAGAGGGTAAAGTAGGCTAATAGGAACATAAAGCTCTAGGTCCATGCAAGGACTCGAGGTTCGAGAGGTAACTAATGCAAAGAGACTAGAAGGGGAAGGTGGAGAGTGGGAGGAAACAGGAATGTGGAACTTAAAGTTCCAAGTCCACATATGACTTTGAAGCTTGTGAAGAAACCAAAGGCAAGACCAATAATAGATTTTAAAGGTAAAACAGGACGTGAGCAAAGCCATAAAGGAAAATTTAGACCCAAATATGAAAGATTTTATAAATTTTTACCAATATCTAACGTGGCCATCACCAAATTATCTTTTGAGTTTGGTAAAGAAAATAACAAGATCATGTAATGGTCTTCTTCCATCTTCACACTAAAAAACTATAACTAGCTTGGTCTCAAATGCATTTATGTGCTCATCAATTAAGTCCCTATCACCCATCCTCAAAGTATAGATCTTCTATAGAAAAAAACTTGTTCACTGTGGATTTAGCTTGGTGCAACTTCCTAAACTTTTTGCAAGGGGTTTTAGCAATGGATGCTCTCACAACATTTAGAAGCATTGAATTTTTAAAGCAAAGTCAAATGAGGATTCTAACTTTATTATCTAACACATCATAGTCTTCATCCTTTATTTATGTAGATTTACTTCCAAATACTGTTGAATAGATCCCTATATGTCAATAGATCCTCTATCTTGAGCTTCCATAGCTCAAATTTTGTGTCATTAAATTGTTTCATCTCCAACCATGATGTACTTATCATTTTCCTTGAACACATTTTCTACAAATGAATCCCACCCAAACTAAGATTGGTCCAAAAGAAATTGTCTATTACCTAAGAAACAAAGTTGATTAAGCTTTCATACCAAATGAAAGAAATTTGATAGTGGAAACACTTCCTACACTAATCGATAAGGAGAAATGCATGCAAAATATAATCTAACAATTTCAAAAAATATACGCATAACAATATACCACAGTGACAATGTTTACCCAAGGAAACCCTTTCAAGAAAAATCCTAGCAAGTCCAAATCTTGAACTAGTGTATTCATATAAATTAAGTTGCAATACCTCAAAAATTCAAGCCTTCACAATAGAACAACCAACACATGTCTAGAGATATTTCAATGGCATAACCTCCTACAAAATTACATCATCCTATATCTTCATCTCAAGCGCCAATACATAGAAGATACAAATCAAGAAGCCATAAATAGTAAATCATAAACGGAGGGAGAATTCCACCCAAAAAATGGTGCCCAAATCCCCATGAAAAATTTCAATGCCCAACTCCCATGATGAGTCAACATGCTAATATTAGATTATCATCTCACACTATCATAATCCATAACTAACTCACCAACTTGAGCACTCTATTTTACACTCCATTATCCCCATTCAAAGATGTCTTATAACCTATCATAACATGCATCATAATGTTGGTTAAGATTCCAATGTAATGCCTATAATCATACTCTTGCACATCATAGAATCCATCATAAGTAACTCTTATCTTGTAATGTCATAAGACATTCTTACACACCATGACATTAGAGGCTCTTACAACCTCTTACACACATTACAAAATATTGACACATGATCAAGAATGCCAACTCAAAGTAGGATGCCTTCTTTCTCATTTGAGAATAAAATAATAATTAAGTACAACTAATCAATAAATATGAGACAATAGGATACAAGGTTATGACACTTTTCTCAATATATAGGAGGACCGTGATTATCCAAGTTTCAAGGTTTGTTTTTAATTTGATTCTCTTAATGGGGGCTTCTGTATATATAATTGTAATCTAGTTGTCTGAAATGGGATCTTTGACTTGAAAAAATGTGAAAGCTTTTGTTTGGTCCTATTGTAGATTGTAAAAATTGTGTTCTTTGAACATGATGGAATTCCCCTTCTTTTATCCCTTTGTCTTTTTTAGAATTAGATTGTTTGTTATAGCTACTTGGTTCAACTATTTTCATTCAACTCCTTGACTTAGAGTGCATCAATATCCTTTCCCTTGAATTAATGATTTGTCAGATCAATTAAGTGATGTAAAATAATGTTTAAAATTGACTTGTGATCAAGAAATCATCAAATACATATTAAAGAATCTAACATTTCTAAAATTTCTTTTAAAACTCAATATGGACACTATAAATTTGTTGTCATACATCTTGGTTTAACCAATGGACTAGCAACTTTTACAACTTTAATGCATAATATATTTTACGATATTTAAATGTGTTTGTATTCATTTTCTTAGATAGTATTTGGTTTATTTAGAACCAAATAAAGATTATGAACATCATAGGTTTGTCTTAGAAACCTTGATGAAACATAAGTTATATGCTAAATTAAGTTAATGTAAAAGAAGCATATCTTGGTCATACTGTGTCTAATAAAAGCATTTCACTTAGCCATGCTAATATTAGATCAATTCAAGAATGGACAATTCTTATAGATATTTTGTTCGATTTTTGTTGTCAATTTGTTAAAAATTATTAATTGTTACACTTTTAAGAACCTAATTAGGTAAGATTCGCATAGTAAATGTACTCATGAATATGATAATAAAGCCAAACACTATTGCTTTTTACACCTATTTATGTATCCTTGACTTTAGTTAAACCTTTTATAGTTATTATTGATGATTGTGGGTATGATATAGATAGAGCTTTGATAACTAAAAAGTATTATCGTGCATATTATTACTTGCTAAAAACAATTATCATGTTGATGATTTAGAGTTACTTAATTTGTTTGAGCCTTAAAAAAATTGGACATTACTTATTAGGAAATATATTTATTTAAAAATTTGACCATAGGAATTTACAACACATTTTCATTCACGCCAACTAAACATTGGATTAAGACAAAACACTATTGTTTCCTACACTAATTTATGTCTAGCTAACTATTATAAACCTTTTAGTTGTCAATGATGCTTGTGGGTTTTTCATGTACGAAGACAAAACATTATACGAAGACAAAACACTATTGTTTCCTACACTTATTTATGTGTAGCTAACTATTATAAGCCTTCTAGTTGTCAATGATGCTTGTGGGTCAAGTAGAGTTTTATAGGAAAGAAGAGTTTTATATGCAAGAAAATAAAGTTGATTGTTATGGATCACAAAAAAAGGAATTATCATGTTCATAATTTAGAGTTATTTGAAATTGTTCGTCCCTTGAAAATATAGAGATTTTAACTTAAAAATTACATCTGTTTTAAAGATTATTATAAGATTTTACAACACAATTCCACTCAACTTCAATTAAATATGACTCAAATATAATAAATGAAATTGTTATATGAATATGATTTTGATATCCAATACATAATCTCAATGAAGAAAGTTTAATAAACAATATTATATTTAACACATATTTATAAAAAATATCATTGCTCTTGAACAAAATATTTTTGAATATTATATTATTATTTTTTTACATTATAATTATTCACATACTAATTGTAAAGGTAACTAATATTGACACTGCTCATTATTATTTTTTTTAAATCTTCTAAAATACAACTAGAACCAAATTTAAATGTTAAAGATTAAACAAAAGAGATTCTAATTATATATCATCTTTGATCATCCTTGTTTTCAGGACTTATTTATCAATTAGAAGGAATTACTAATTGTCTTACCGAGTCTTTTATGGTGAATGAATTGTCTTCAAAATTCATACAATTATCCATTAAGCGGTATTTATTATCATACAATTATCTACAGTGTTAAGGACTTGCCCTACTATTTAATAGGGGCATGATTCCAAATGAGTGCATGCTTACCCTGCAATATATTGGGGTTATGTGGGAGCTCGGAACTATCTACAAGGGCCAGCCACATATAAAAGTGAATAATGGGCTGGTTCAATCTATGCCGTTGAGGAGAAACAAAATAGAATATTGGAGAGCCCCAATATTAGAAAAGAGGGGTTGCCGAGTGTTCAAAGATTTGGGTTCTGCTCCCCTTTCTTACAGTAGGGGGGCGAAGGGAAAGATATTAGATGGCATGCACTCCCAGGTTATCTGATTCACATGGCATCATTGCCGATGGATTGGAACACTCTCAGGCATGGTGTTTGGTACACACTACTGTAGAGTTACTCTATTATAATCTAGAGAATGTTCGTGCCTAACTATGAGAAAGGGCAAAGCACCTTGCTCTTACTATAATGCCTCTAGCATGCAGATATCTAATTGATTTGCCCAGTATAGAAGGACCTTAAGTAAAGGTCTGGGCATTTGTCTAGTGAACTGTTGCAGTCTGCCCTTTCTAGTTCTTGTTGCTCTGCTCGGATCATTCAAACCAGGCACCCCTATCTATATATCTTAACTTCCTATTTCTCTATTCTACATGGTTATATAGATAGGGGTCAACCAACCCTTTCACACGAGTTAACTAACCTATAGATGGAGATTGAGAGGGGAGTAACTTAGGTGGCTGTCAAAGGCCAGTTGTATCAAGCCAGCAAAGCAACCTACTAATTCTCAAGTGTTTCTCATATCACAAACAGTCATGGACAGTAGGGGTTGAAGATGCGTTTCTGCTCCATTGAGCATAATGAAAGCACCACTCCTTCGTAATCTTCCATATTTCTTGGGTATGCACACTCATCACTTGAGTCCCAGTCTGAAGCTCTCAAACACTCACCTATTCTTTATGTAATTGCTCACCCATGTGATACAATTCCATCACATGTCCACTTGCTCACCTGTGTCCATAGACCAATTTTTGTCACTGCATCACACTGCTTAGGGACCATAGTGCACAATCTGAGCTGTTCCCCTCTCTCGACTGCTGATTTTGCCCTATCTGCCAAAATGACTGATTTGGGAACCTTCGAGAAAGATCTGGGCTGTTATTGCTTCTCTCTTGGTTTTGGACTTGGCACACATCACTACACATATAGGCTTGCTTGCGCAAATGCCCCACAGTAGACTTCTCTTTGAGGTATATTTCCCCTATAGATAGTAGCATCGTCCCCCTCGCCTAGCCCTTTATAATAGCTCTATATGGGTCACTCAACAATGTATTGGATTCATACGTCATTTATGCTTTCAATTTGAACCAAAATCTACTTCTTTTTGCATTCTCTTTGTGGCCGATGCTTTACCAATAAAAAGGAAAATGGCAAACATCCACTTAACCTTAAGGGACTCAACTGGAGATCGACCTTTTTGAACCTTTCCTACCTCTGTCTGATTGACCATGCCAAATTTGGTGAAGGTAATTTGGATGATTTCTTCACAACAGCCTGATTAGGCTTGAAGAATATACATTCTAGCTTACAGCTAAACAACAAATGACAGCAAAAACCATTCAGTTTACAAGCACTTGATTCTTCACTGAAATTGTGAATCTCTTAAGCCCTAAAAATGTGTCATTTTAATTTATTTTCACTTACATACACCAATAACAATCAGTTTTTAAAAGGAACAGTGAATTAGCCAGTTCATCCCACTGCCACAACACATAAAACAAAAACATGTAAAATTAGAAATTCATAACAGCTCATAAATGTACAGAGCTTCAAATTATATATATGGACACACAGAAGACACGAATGATATTATCTATCAAACACTGTTTGTCAGATGTCAAACAAAAAATCTAAAGCACTGAGCTAGTAAAATACAACTTTGCACAGATGAAACGTTGCAGAAGCCCTAGATTTAACAGACGTTGTTTAGAGGTTAGTAAGATGTAAATCATATTACATATATAATATTCAGAAAACTATTTACAGAGAACACTACCTCATGCAGATATAGTGATAAGGCAGTAGCTTGTGCAATTACCCTGATGGAATTGGTATCTGATTTTGAGACTACTTATCCTCAGGGAAAATTACCACCACCTGTAATCCCTTTATCTCACTTTGGGAATTACCAAAATATCCCAATCAAACTTCCAAAAAATAGGGCCACTGAAATTTGAGACAACATCAAGCACCCTGTAAATCTGTTAATGAGTATGATCTTGGAGAAATAAAACTTCTCTGACATTTCCCTTGTAGTGGCAGGGGAGGTAGGTGTATATCTTTTCCATTCCTTTCTAAACTGTCTTCTGACTTGCTCATTAAAACAGCAAGAGCAAGTGTACTTTTGCTGGAATGTATCACTTTCTTGGATATGCCAGAACTGCTATTTCGTGAAGAGTGCAAACGATTTCTTTCCCAGCTACCACTGTAAGGTAATAAATTTCTTCGTCTCTTGTTGTAAGGATTTTCTGGCTTGGCAAGCTCCTTCACTGAAGCAACATCTGCCAAACATGTAAAAGATTTTGACTTTCCAGAGAAAAAATTTGATAGGCCCCTTCTGCAGATCATTCAACAAAAACACAAGTACATGTTTATCAGATGAGAAACAAATGTTTCAAAATGAAAATACAAACTTACTACTGCAGAAACAACCTAAACAGTGCTGCTCTATTCTTTTGTGTTGGAAGAAAACGACATATATGAATTCACTAATTATTCAATCACCATAATTATACATGCTGAAATGGCACTTTTAACAAAAAATAAAATTCAATTTCAAATAAGTGAACTGTATGGATAGCACAGCAGCAGTTATCCATTTTGCGATACTTCAAAGCATTCATTTTTACAAAAATGTAGTAAATTATGGTGAGATACAAGAATTTTGAAATGGTAACTAAAACAGAGATATTACTTCTAAGGGACTCTCCATAACCCTACAAATATTTATCACGTTATAAGAAATGCTTTTCTAAGACAATTAAGGGACCAAGGGTCAAATCCCTTTTAGTCCTAGAATATCTAGCTGACCTTCTGCATCTTTACTACTGACACAATCCAAATACAACACCCAAATTGCAGAATAAAGATGGACAGGTTTTCAATCATTCATATTTGACTAGGTTAACTCTTCCCTGCGACATCTTACATAGATTTACCTTCTTACGCTCAACAGGAAATTCATTTTTTAAGTTTCAAAAGACTGTAAACAATATGGACACAACAGTTCAGGAAACTCCTCATATTGAATCTAAACTATTTCTGCTATCTGCACACCCATGATTTCCATAACACCATGGATTTGTTCCCTCACATAATGTTAGGGACCGGGGAAAAAAAATACCCTATGAAATGCCACTAACAGAATTCACCCAATAATCCTTGTTAATGGTGCCTCTTAAAAGTTTAAAACATGCATGCTGCTATCAGAAGCAGGCACTTTCAACAGAAGCAGGCCCTATTGATAGACGATCCCTCAGGGATGGCTTCTTGGCTGAAAGGTTCTCAGAATTTGACTGTGAGCTAACCCTTGTGTTTCTTTATAAGCCTAACAAAACAAGAACAGATCGACCTTGTCGACGGGCTAGATAAAGGCACAGTTGCTTACTTGATTGGAAGAGAGTCCTCAAGTTCTGCCATGCTATCCAAGGGTCCCTTCAATTTGCTTTCTACCTCCATATCACCTGCATCATCATCTATAGAAGACAAGGAATCGTCCATGCCTATACTAGATGAACATTCGGACAACGAATCCTTGGACAAATGCTGGAAGGTACCTCCACCTACCCCTATGTTGATAGCATCAGCAGTACCCAATTTGGATTTGGCCTTTAAATTGCAGTCTGAATCCTTACCGTTTGTAGAAGCCAATACCAACTGAGGATCCACCAGTCGTTCCTTATCCACTGACCGAAAGACCCCATCATGGTCTCCTCCAAGTGCATCTGTATCCTTCCGGCAGGGCTTATTATCTTCGGCATTATTAGGGTGTACATATATAGAAATGCAAGACAAACCCCTGATCATGGCACCCTGCTGATGTTGCTGTTGCTGCCTGATGTAGCCAGATCCATCGCCCTGGCCTCCAACCTGATAGCCAACCGTAGGTCCAGAGACCAATTCTCGGGATTGGCAAGCTATTGACATTTCTCTGCAACCATATCCATTTGAAACAATCTATAACCCAAATCTGAAAAAATCACACGCCAGTTTGCAAAAGAGATGACACTTAACATCCTTTAGGCCAAATTGGTTAATAGCACCTAACAAAGTGTATTTCACTGCTAAGGTTTGTTCCTACGGGTGTTCATTTCCACGAGAAAAGATTAAAGTATGGCAAATCCTAGACACCACTTTGCAAACACGATTACTTTTAACATCATTCTGGCCTAATTGATTTGTAGCATCTATAAAGATACATGCATTTACTTCTCCAGGAGATTGTTTCTATGGTGTCTATTTCTAAAGAAAAATATCAAATGTTACACAATCCTACATGTACTATTAATATTCTTTAAGCCAGAATAGTCTCTAAAACCCATCAAAGGTTATGCCTTGGAACGATTAGACGATATGATTTCTACCATTCTTTACACCAAATTAGCCTGTCGGGCCTGATTATTTAGGTGATTGTGCCTATGGGTGTCCAATTTGATAAGAAAACATGGAAGGAAGAGTTCCAAAATCCTACACCCATTTAACAAAACAAGAACATCTAAATCCATTCAAAAGCTCCGATCCACCAAATCGGAACGAAAACTGTAGTTACACAGAAAAATAACAATCTTAACGAAACTCAGAAATTGCACACTGAGAAAGTATCATGTACCCAAAATTTTGATTATAAAACAAGCAAAACAAAAGCACAATCAAAAAGTAAAAACAAGAAAAAAACCAGTGGCCTCAAGATTCAGGCAAAGAAACTAAGCATTCAAATCCCAAACTATAACCGACCCATTTGAAGAATCCACACCTGAGACTCCCTCCCCGACCAAAAAACCAAAATTCAAATGCAAAAGTCTCAGAAAACTTACTTGGAAATCTAACACCAAAATCCGCAGCGAAAATCTTCTTGGAACTGCCTGTTCTGGTTCTCGATTGAATCAACACAACGAGAAAGCGGAAAACTTGTATGGTTGTTAAATCCGTTCCTTCCTTCTCAGGCCAAGAACGAATTTGAAAATAATCCGTTCAACTACATTGATGCATTTAGTCCCAACCCAGAAAATAAAATGTAAGCCCAAAAGAAAAAAAAACGGTATTTTTCCAACCCACCGTATTGATTGAATCCTCGGATAATGCCGACCGCTATAATCCCATAGCTTATCCATTTCCACGCGAAATTCCGGTGACGGCTCGATGAAATATCTGGCCTTTCCCGGTGCCGTTGTTTCTATTTCCCGGCATTGCACTCACTGTCTGCCACCTGGTTCTCTTTCGTCATTGTTGACGTGTCCCTTATTGTTGTTTACAGCGTTTATTTTAATCCTTATCGTAGTAATAATGACAACCATACTCGTATATACGTATATACGGTTTCCATGAAAGATAAGGCCTTACCGAACCACCTACCTAATGATAAGGATTTGACCATCGCTATCTAATGACCTTTTGGATAAGCTTTCCTCATGTTCTTTTCAACTATTCATTAAAAAATAGATTTAAGTCTCTAAGCTTTGTTTTTATACAATCTAGTATCTGATTGTATATTGGAGGTTGTTTTGGGTTTTCAATTGCTTGTGGGTTAGGGAAAGAGTCAAGTTCGTAACCTTTAGGATTTGTTTACCATTTTTTAAGTTTTGTTTTTACACAATCATATACTAGATTATATAATGGAGGTTGTCCTAAGCTTTCTATTGAAAAGGGTCGAGGTTTTGCTTGTGGATTAGGGAAAGAGTCAAGATTGTAACTCCCAGGGTCTTTGTTTACCATCTCTTAATTACATGATCACATCTTGAGGCTATATAATACATTGTACACACGTTTTTTAGATTTTCAATTTTTTTAATTTGTAATAAAGTTTTAATCAATGTTTGTATTTGTAATGAGAGGATTGGAAAGTATTGCAGAAGATCGTTGGAATTTTTTGTGGCTAAGGAGAATCTTTGAGAGTTTCTTGAGTGCAATTAAATTTTGTTGACCAATGATAAAGTGGAAAATAGGACGCAATAAATACAATGACAGTGATATAGTTGTGGTGGCGACAACTTGAAACTCGAACAAAGTGTAAATGCAAGAAATAAGGTTTTGGAACTTGTTGATATAAAGGTCAAGGTAAACACATAAAGTTTCCATAGTCCATGATAATCAAGAGAGCTATTTTTCCGGATTGAAATTATGTCAGTTTCTTATATCAAAATAAGACAAAATAGTGCTTTGAACTTGTTGATATGAAGGTCAAGGTAAACGCATAAAATTTCCATAGTCCATGATAATCAAGAGAGCTATTTTTCCGGATTGAAATTGTGTCAGTTTCTTATATCAAAATAGAGACAAAATAGTGCTTTGAACTTGTTGATATAAAGGTCAAGGTAATCAAAATAGAGACAAAATAGTGTCATGGTAGGGGATGAGTGATTTTGAGAGGCACTAACACTATTATTGAGTGATTTTGGATGGTGAGAAGTGTTTCTTTGTGGTGGATTTGTGATAGTGTGTAATAATGAGTGATCTTAGATAATGGATAATGATCTAGGGGCGATGTCATTTTATACATGACCTAGGCATACAATTTAAAAGTTTTTAGCAAGGGATTCAACACATACTTAATTGAAATCAAGTCGGCTTGGATCTAGTGTGAAATTTAGATTTTGAAAACGTGAATCAAATATCTTTTGCATATTTAGCCCTAGTAGACGAAATGATATTTTATGGTCTTGAAATCATCTAAGTAGGAGTTAGGTTATGTTTCTAAGAGTCAATTGAAAATTTGATTCAACGGAGTGTCAGATCAATGAAAATTGTGTGTCAAAATTTAGATTATCAAATGAGCAAAACAAAAGCACAATCAGTGAAACTAAGTGTAGGGTATGCATTTTCTAATCTTACATTTTGCACTTATTTTGATGTGCATGTGAATCTACACGTTCAAGCATACTAAAGTTGAAAGAAAAATACAAATGCAACTAGAAGTAGAATAACCAAAGCAATGATCTAGAGTCCACTTGTGAACTACTCATAAATTTTAAGAATGATTAGTATAAATAAACACCCTTAATTTTAATTCTATACAAGATAAATTTGATGATCCATGATGCTAGTGAAATATTTTTATGATGGTAATTCTTAATAATTCATAATAACAATAATCAAACAAAATAATCAAACTAATACATATTTTATAATCCTCTGAAAAGATCTAAATTTTTTTAAATCATATTAAAAAATATAAATACAAATACAATACCATCTACTCCACTCTAAACACAACCAATACCAAATCTAAATCCATACTATACAAAACCGAAAAACAATTTAAAAATACAAATACAATCATCCAACCATCAATTTTAACCCTACACCCACCAACAACCACCCATTTTGGACCAATTACACATCCCTATACATATCCTACTTATGGTAAAAGGTCCCCATAATCCAAAAGGGATTCATTCACTAGGGCCCAATGTCTAGGATCCCACATAAGATAAGCCCTCACTCAACTACAACCGAATAATCCTTTTCCCAATAATCTTTTGGATAAGTTTGCCCACCATATATTTATTGATGTTTTTCTCTTCCCATGGTCCAAATTGTTCCTCAACCCTTAAGCTAATAGCAAAGACTTATCATTTCCTTGGCCTTTGGAGGGTCATTTTCTATTCAACTACAACCAAACGTCTTGGACTATTCCCATGTTAATAACGTGTTTGGATAGACCCATGTGAAGATGGGTGCTTTATTGGTCCTTGTTGTCTTTCAAATCCACTGGCACGTGGAGGTGTTGGTTGATAAGGGACATAAGGGTCAACTTGAAAGGCCTTTCATTTCCTTGCAATATCTTTAAGGTCAAAGTTCCCATTCATTTAAGGCAAATTGCATTGAATTTGAGTGCATTTAAAGGTATAGAAGCTCTGGTTAAAAATAATGAATACTAGTGACTGTTGCCCAACCATTGACATTGTCCTTTCCTACACGTTATAACTTGGACAATTTAACACAAAATATTCATCTTGTGTGGTGGCCTTTTGACAATGTTTAAAGCTTATCGTTCTCTTTTTAAAAGTTAAAATCTTTATTAGAATTTCTATTTCTATTTTTATATAGTGGGTTATTATATTATCATGGAGTATGTATTTAAATTGAAGTTGTTTTTTTTTTCTAATATTTTATAAATTGGAGAATTTGACTCGTCAAAGTTATGCGAGGGTTGAGCCTAATCTAATCACACCTCTAAGGAATTTGGACTTTAGTAGGTGGTAAAGCTAAAATATCTTATTAGAATGGTTCACTTAAGGTGGGGTCCCATGGACGAGGATTTCCTTAAAAATTTAGTAGGTGTTGAGATTGTTTAGGAATATTTAAAAGTGGTTGGTTCCATGAGTTTTTTAGTGTAGTTAAACTTATAAGTTTAAGCTTCAAAATTTATGGGAGTTGGTAGTCTCATGAATTTTAGTATTTTGCATATTCAATTCACTAAGAGTAAATAAATAAAAAATAATAAAAAATTATTTTGTGGAAATTTAAGAACTCTAGATGATTGACAAGTGGTAGAAAAAAAAGCCTAAGTTGGTGAGACAATTTCTAGCCCCATCTCAAATGCCCTCCCTCAAATCTTCAAACTAAAAAGAAGGGGCCACTATTATTGAGGGAAATATTCTAATTAATCGTGTAGCATATTTGTTTTTTGCTCATGGAACCCCCTGCTCCTTCAAAATAGGTCTTAAAGCCCCCCATAGGACCCTAGCCTTAGAAAATTGGTAGTTGATTGATATTGTGGAGGTGAAAGGTGCATGTTTTTATGCTTTCATGATTTTATTGCATGATTCAAGCACACATGTGTGTGTTCCTAAGTGAGGAATTTTACATAGCTAGTTATCTCAAGTGACATCATGTCCTTAAGGTTTTGATTTGTGTGTCTCATGTTATGCATTTAAGGGCATCATCATGTGACTTTCATTATTGATTAGTGGCATCTCATATTAACATTTAATCTCACAAATCACTAGTTTCAATTTACATCACATGTAATTTATGCAATTACATTATTATCCATTATTCTTTGATTCTTTGTTTTGATATATTGTTAAATCAACCCAAGGGGTTAATTGTCATCACGGAAGTTTCAGATTTCCCTTTGTACATAGTAAGAAGTAAAAATTTCATAATGACAAAATTGCACTAGTTAGACTAGATTGTGGTGTGATCTAGTCCTAAGCCCCAAAAAAATCAAGATTCATCACTAGTGTATGATCATTAATTTAGTTCTAGATTTTATTTTTTGGTTTTATGTCATAGTGTAAAAATAGTTAAATATCTCAATATCACACCGAATTCCAAGTAAGCCCTAATTCCTCTCACAATAATAGTTATATTTATATAGTCAATCAACCAACATGAAGAAGAAGAACCTCACAATAATATCTTTTAATTTTTATGTCGCTCATTTGAAGATGATGTCCATTTTATTGATGGTTAATCCATTATAGCTTCCTCAACTCCTATACATGGAATATATATAATAAGTCTATAGGGAAAATTATTGATGATGAAAAACTCATATGATGTGTTATATTTTTGTAGTCCCTAGATTCTATCCATCCTACTCATAGTTTACCTATAAGTTCTTCATAGTTTTCCCAAACACTATGTACCTCACATCACTCACATTCCCATATTGTGCCTAGTTTCCCCTCCACTTATATGGTCAATGACCATACAAGATTCCCATATTCCTCATTTTTTACAACCCTTACATACCATACTCACAACCATACCTTCCATTCAGGTATTTTAGTAAATCTAGCCATACCAACCTTATATCTCAACCTATTTGTATTCATCATTTCCCTATACATATCCCATCTATATTGACCACTCCTTTGTCCACACATATCCTATTTATTGATACCTCTCCTTTCTATACTCATATTCCTTTTGTTTCTTCCATTCCTTTGACTACTCTTATCCAATTACAACTCATATCAAGTTTGTGTGAACCTAGTATATTATCTAACTAGTTTCCTATTAGGTTCTATTCACACTTACATACTTAATCTTACTTAGGTCTTTTAATTTTTGTGTCTCATATCATAGGATTAAGACACTTGTCATGATTTTAGTTTGTATTAGGGTTTCATCTTTGTATGTATGACAAGGCTTTCCTCATCATATATTGTACCAATTTCATTTATGTATCTAATGAATTTGTTGGCTTCATAGTATTTCTATTACTTCTCTCTTGTGTGGAAGGTTCTTTGGTTTCATGTGATCCTTGTCTCATGTGGTTTTGATTGACAACTCTTATATGGTATCAGAGCTTTAGATCTATAATTATCTTCCTTATTTTTGGAGAGTTTTAGCCAAGATATTTTAAGTGATGCATCCTCATGCCAAACGAACCTCATAGTTCAACTTAAAAGTCCCAAAAACCTATAATTTATATTAAGCTTGATAAGGTCTCATGCTAAAAAATATTAGATCTTTTTGGGAGGTTTATATAAATCATCATAAAAAAATTGTATGATTGTATGGATCCATACAACTTCATATGGATGTACAATAATCATACTTTATAGTATAATTTCAACCATCATGACTATATAAATTAACATATTTAGGGGAAAATCCCTACCTACGTCATCCCTATGTTGACTCAATATCATCCCTAGTACAAATTCATAGTTTTTTAATTAATTTTTTTTGCAGGGTTAGGCCTATAAAGGGCAATGTCATCACAACTTTTGGGGGGATTTAAAACCCCTATTTATATCAACAAATGGGGGCAAGTTTTAACTTGCAAAGAGAGATTGAAACCCCCAATTCCTGAGGGAGCTCCAATCCTCTATCACTTAGCTTGTCCTTTGCCCTCTAGTCCCTGCCACTCAACTAGAGCTAGTGGTATTGCCTTGTAGCTGCCCCAATAATGCCAACAACATTTTTTTAAACCATAAAGAGATATTTTTTTGGGGGGCCATAACTTAGACATATAGGATCATTTTCACAAACAAATAAGTTTTGGAAAGTTGGTTCTATGTACTTTGTAGCCACATATTTTGTTTTTATAATTTTACCTTAAGTGCCTATTATTTTAGTTTGAATTGAACTTATCTATGTTGACCTATAATTTAGATATTTTACAAAATATGGGACCATTTTAATGTTGTGAAAGTTTTAATTCCACACATGTTTTGATCTATAATCTATATATAAGGAGTATATCATTGTAAAATTATGGGTTTTCAATTCACCCTTCCAAAATCACCCTAAACAAAGGGAATTATAAATCTTAGCAAGACAACATCTTGAAAAATCCCATGTGGCTTCATGTCTTTCCCCATATCTATGGACTTGTCCTTGAACTAGGTACACCTAATCAAAAGATAACTTGAGGAAATAGGAATGATCATGTCCTTGGATTGATTGGTACTAGTGTTGATTCTAACACTGTGTTCCATCTCATATATATTGAGTGTCCACAAACCTTTTGGTCTAGAATTTGGGATATATTTGGAGATCCACATCACTCCTCATTCTCGGATGATCATGTTATGAATGGTCTTGTGCCCCTTGATGATTGTGGTAACATACAATATGATGATGATGCAAAAGAGCAACTCGATCATTTGGCAGGTCTCAATAGTTGTGATCACATTAAGGCTTCTCCTAATGCTTCTTCTCCTTCTATAGAGTCATCCATTGATTCTTTATCTTAGATGTGACTTCTAATCCAAATTTAAAGGTGTCATCTTCTTTATATGTGACTCATTATCCTAAGGCAAAGGATACTTGCATTCTAGCATTGCCATATTCATCTCTAGGTTTTCATATCCATACATCTTATGTGGACACATCATCATGGGATGTTTAGTATAGTTGAATGTCATGCATTGAGATCAAATATTCGTAACTTATTTCTTTGAGTGGTTCTTTGCAATAGGTACATCATAGTCTTCCATATTTGGTACATTATGATGAGTACTTGGCAAATATTGTAGGTTTTATTTGTGAGTCCTATATTATAGATTTGATAGACATATATTTAAGGACATCCCATATTTTCTTTGTTGATAGCCCTATAATAGTTATTTTATTTGTTGATAGCTCTATCATAGCTATTTTCATACCATCTTTATCTTTGGCTATTATTAACAAGAGAATCCCACAAATCAGACAAAGAACAAAACAAGATCTAAAATTTCTCTTCCTCATCCATTTTGACACCAATTGATGCCAATTGAGCCACCAACATATTGAATGCTTCTAGGTCTTATGTAATTCATCCACCCTCTTCCATTCTCAAGGAATATAATTTCTTCCTCAAGGAAATCTTGTTCACTAAAGATTTGGCTTGATACATCTCACCAAGCTTCTTCCATAGTTTCTATGCAGAGGTCTCTTCATGGACATTGATTAAAATAGAGTATGCAAAGCACAATCTAATTAGACCCTTGGATTTATAGTCCATAACATCATATTGAGCAGCCTGAGTAGGATCTATAGGCCTTGAAACATTATCATCAACAACATCCCACATATCTCAATCTATTAATAGATCCTCCATCTTTAGCTTCCACATTTCAAAATTAATTCCAAAAAATTTATCCACCTCTATTCTCCCTAATGAACTTGCCATCTGAAAAATTCCTGCAGCATGATCACAAAGCTTCTTCTGCACAAGCTCCCACTCAAATCTAGATTAGTTAAAAAAACCCAACAATCCACAACTGAAACCAAAGGTGATCAGGCTCTGATACTACTTGTAAGGAAGCTAAGGTAGTGGAACAACTTCCTACACTAATCTTGAGAGAAGAATAATGCAAAAATTTTACACATCTTTAACAATTATAAAAACTTAGATAAAATTAAACATAAATAACATGCATACCACAACATAAAGATCTACGTGGGGAAAACCCTTTTGGGAGAAAAACACCACACTCCAAAAGCTGCCCAATATATTATTCAGTAATTAGAAAGATTACAATATACTTGTAGAGAAAGCTTCTCACACGAGTATCACCACTCAGAGATCTAGAGGCGACACATCCGCTATCAAACTCTCAGAATACATTGTAATACACAATCAAAATACAATGCCCTTATAAAATAGGGTTGTCTTCTAGGGAAAGTCTAGCTAATAAAATAGCAGTCATTGGATATGAGACATAATGATGAACGGTCCAAATTTATAATAATAAAAATATAAATAAAATTTTCCTTTCAAGGGCACTACCCTTGGACCCCAGTCGGGGGATGATCCCCTCAGACCCCTCGTGGGGGAGGGGGGTAGGGAGGACCCCCCCACACCCCCACCCCTGTTGTCATCGGTTGAACAATACCTTATGTTATGTATCAACAGTAACTTATGTAATTGCAAGGTTAAGACACATTTTCTCAACATGGTGTACTTTCTTACTTATATTTCTTTGCACAATAAATTGTGGAAAAAGTATAGAGATAAGTGCATACTTCATGCTTTAACTTCTATGTTTTAACCACTTTATGCAAAAAAAATTAATGTATGATTATAACACGCATTCTTATGTTCTTAAGATATTCCCTTCTATAATTATCTTCCCTAAGTCACCATGGGTCCTTAAAAGTTTTATGTTATGTGTTTAGGGTTGTGTGTTTAAGGATGTCATCCTAAGACACTTTCACTATTGATTAGTTGTATCTCACATTTAGATAAATTATCACATATATTATCAATCTTAGTTTACATCAATTATATTTCACTTGATTACATCAACATCCATTATTCTTTTTTTCTCTATTTTGACCTTTTTGAATCAACCTAGAGGTCTTATTATCATCAAAGAAGTTTCATATTTTCGTTTGTACACAATAATTTCCCCATGGTTCTTCTTAAAACCACACTACTCTTAAACATAGATAAACATTCTCTTTAAGTATTGAAGGATATATTCTATTTCAAATGAAATTGTTCCAATAGGATAAAATCACACTAGTTAAGAAAAATCATAGGTACAATATACCATTAGGCATCCCAAATATTAAGATCTATTTCACTAGATTTTTATCATTAATCCAATTCTAAATTCCATTTATCAATTATCTTTCACAATGTCACAATAATCAAAAATAAAATTCACAACTTATTACTTGGTATCCCTAATTCCTCTCTTTATCATTTCTATTTACTTGTCTTAGTGTCTCAAATATCGACTCATTGATTAATTTAGAGACTAGCTTCTATTATCATTGAACCATCTATTTAAAGATCTAATTAATGTAGGGTGAATTTTATTTCCCTATTAAAATTAAGAAATTAAATGTGTGTAATTATTACATGGGTTTGATAATAAATATATATGTATTTTATAAAATAACTTTAAAGTGGATTAGTTGTACACCTCATTAGAAATTATACAAGCTTAATGAAAAACAAACCCCTTGTTAAATACAAATGAGGTTGTATATAAAATTGATCTTATATACCAAATTTTATTAAAATATCAATACACACATACACATGTGTATGTGTATATCTATGTGTGTATATGTGTATATTTACGTATGTATATATATTTCTATTTATATTTACAAGTATAAATGCATACAATAACAAATAAAACAATCTCAATTTACTACATAAACTTAAATCTAAATATGAAAAACATATTTTACATAATTATACTTTGCTTAAACAACATAATTTGGAAGGATTTACAAATAATCGATTCTAAAATAAAATAATACTAACAAGGGCTTCATAAAATAAATAAAAGCAAATAAAATAAAATAAATGAATATTAAGTAGTTGATAATCATATAGAGTTTAGAAAAATAACACAACCATAAGTCTTGTTTTATATAATATTAGTAGTACAATTAATTTTGATAGTACAACCAATTTAACATACAAAAATAATTTATTTTATTTTAATATCAACCAAAATATTATATGATATTTTTTGATTTTTATTTTGTCACCTATCTACTAAATACTTAACTTTTTTTGTAATTGCCAAATGTTATAGGATTTTTTTCATGAAGTTCATTGTTCTAAATTTAAACATTTTTTCATTAATTTAAAAGTAAATTTTTATATTGAAAGTTGATTTGTTTTCTCCATTTAAACATTTGGCATACATTAGTAATGAAAAAATTTATTTGTTTTCTCTATTTAAACATTTGGCACACATTAGTAATGAATAAATTATTTTTTACAAATGAAAGACCAAATTTAAATAAAGATCCAAGTGAAGAAAAATAAATAGTTCTAGAAGAGTAACCTTTTATTATGAATCTACAAAATTGTTGACCATTACACTTGAATTTGAGATTCCCACCCCCCAAAAAGTACAAAATATATTAAAGACTTGAACATTGTTCGCTCATTACAACCAAAGATCTTAATAGTCATAGTCCATTGTTTTTAACCAAGAGTTTAACAATCAACATGCTTTATTTTTCATATTCATGGTACAAAATCTATTTTGCATATAGGCATGTGCCACTAAGTTAGTACACTAATGAAAATAAAATAGTAATGAAAAATAAAATAACACCATTATCTTCTACAAAGGGTTTTCAAGATATTAGATATGTTAGAGGAAACTATATGATTATATTTCTTCATGCTATTGTGTTGGATTCATACATGCGACTGCTAACAAAGGCTATGATGGGTTACCACTGATTGATGGTCTTGTGGTGCAATTCTCTTTGTTCTCTTGATGGGTTAGTTTTTGTTTGACAATATAAATGTTGTAGTTCTTTATCACATGGTAACTACTCAATTGTTCTTACTCACAATTCTTTATCGTAATGCAATTATTTTTTATTAAACATGAAGTGCATAATTGAAATATTATCAAATTTCACACAAGATAATTAAGTGGTGCACACATTTTAAAAAGAAATTTCAAGTTCTCTAATTAGCTTTCTCTTAATCCTTACAACTTCATCAAAAGGATAGTCAATTCCAATCCCAAAATGGTATTAGTGGATATGACCCTTTCGATGATATACCATATTTGTAAAGTTTCTCAACATAATCATATGAATAATTTTGAGCTCACATAGAGAATCATAATACAAGAAAAAAATGAAAATGATTGTTATAAGAAAGGGCACTCTCTTGCAAAACTTGTGGAGTAGGAGACTAATCTTGATAAAGTCAATATTGTATTCATAAATTATGTGGAGGTGCATGATCTGTAGTAATGGTGTTAATGATTTGCTAACACAATTCTACATTACTCTTTTCTATTTCATTACATCCAACCATGTACAACATGTTTTTCATGATTTACTCTTCTAGTTTCCTTTAATGGTATATACATGAGTGCATATTATTTGAAGGAACAATGTATATGCCATCTTAGCTTGCCAACAAGGTAATTTAAAACTAATTATACAAATTTCAATATGATATAGCAAGAAAAAATAAGATTGTTGCTAATGTAATACTTAAATTTAACTAAAAACTACTAAATTCTCTCATTTAGAAAGTAATCTTCATGATTTATAACGTATATATAACACACAATAAGTGGTTTTCAATTGATTTCCACAACTCTATTTTTTTGATATCAGGCTTATGAAACTCAATATTCTTGTCTCACAAATATAACCTTAAAGAAGAGGGGAAAGTAGTCATATATATCACCATAAAATTTTATAATATACATTATTTTTTATGCAAAAAAGTATGACTAAGACATATAAACTATAAATTTTCCATGCCACATACCATATGGCTCGTTATTTATTTACAAATCAATCAATATAATTAATAGGTAACATGGATCTCCAAGAAAAGATGAAGGTTTGGCCAATAGGCCCTATATACTTTTAACTTTCTTTATAATTATCAAATTTTATAGTATCTTTTAACTAAAATTTGTAGTACATGACCACTAGTTTGATAGTATATAATGCTAACCATACATGGCATGCAAAGAATATTTTGTGTTATATGATATTTTTGGTAACATCAAGTTGTATTGGTGTGTCTCTTTGAATTGCATTAGGGATTACAAAAATATGCTTCATGTTGAAGCTAGATCACCTTATTAATGTTATTTTCTTAAGTTATTTCTTAAGCCATCCACGAGTCATCAATAAAGAGATTGGGTTACGTCTTTAACTAATAATATTGGACTCCACTAAGAATAATCACAAATTGATGCGGTTTTATTAGATGCATGTTCACATTGCTAAGCATAATGGATACATTGTTGTATTATAAGTGTGTCTAAACAACATGAGATTTGTGGTCATTTGCAGTATTTTAGATTCAATAAGTCCTTTTAAATCAATTGTTTTTTTTATGTTTCTTTATTGTATGCTTACTTTTAAATCAATCTTTTGAAAAATAATTTTGTTTCATTCTTTTTAACTATGTTTTCTTTATTGTATGTGTAGACGTAGAATAAATGGGGATCTGCACAGGTAGACGGTTAAATCTAATCTAACAAATATTAATCTAAATCAAACAACTAAGAACGAGTAAAAATGAACAAAACAATTAAAACTATAACTAGAACAGTCTCACCGAATATGCATCCACTTCTTCGAATTATCTTGATTGTCCTTCTCCATTTTGTTGTCTCAATATTCTTGCCCTCAGATTTTCAATATTGATGCAAGCATAACCTGGATGTATTGTCTCAACAAAATATCAAAGATAATAGGTTCTTCTCAAAAGTATTGATTTCGCGAGGAGGAATAATGACAATGATAGGTCAATTTATAGATTTTGGGTTTTCGAACGATTGGCTCAGATTCGAAAGAGAGATCAACGATCGAGATTGATGAATGCCATGTGATGTGAATTTTGTGTCAGTTAGAACGTGAGTTAGGAAATTCTGCAGGATAACAATTAAATTAGAACAATAACTTAATCTTGTGTCAAGACTGTTCGAAAATAGAAAGAAAAAGAGTTCAAGATTAAATAAATGATTTAATCTTTAGTTGATAGTCTTCGAAAATAGACGAAATAGACTTTGAATGAAAAAGACAAAGTTAGAACTCGAAGAATAATCCGTTCGAATGCACACATGAATTAATTAATTAAATAAAGATATTTAATTAATAAACACATTCATGCATATGAGTTAGAACTAGTTAACTGACTGGTTGTGACAGAGAGTCCTTTCACAAAGATGATCAAATATCGAATCCGGAGATAACTGACGGATTCAAATAGATCTCGAGTCAGATGGTGAGTGAATAATTAGATAACTGGAGGACAAGAGAAAGTGATAGAAATAATTAATTATGAATTAAATGTTAATTTAATTCAACATTCGAAATTGAAATGAATTAATTAAATAAATAATGTAATTTATTTAATTGACTATTGAAAAGGATTAATTGAATAATTAAATAATAAATATTTAATTATAGTTGAAATATGACAAAGGGGTAATTAAATAATTAAGAAAGGAGAATTAATTAGTTAGCGACATAATTAAATAAATATGATTTATTTAATTAATCAAGTTGAATAAAGGGTCATAATGAATTAATTAAATAATTAAAAAGGTTATTTAATTAATAGAGGAAATATGTGTTTAGAAAGGTAATTAAATAATAAATATTATTTAATCATGACCATGGACATTAGAAAACTATGTCGAAAGTGGTACTCGTAGCCCTAGACCAATTTTCGGTGTCTACAGTTTCTTTTAGAGATCCTAAGAACCCCTCTTTTAAGTTTCAACTCATGTGGTTGTGAAATCCCTCACTCCAAGATTTGATGATTGAATGGTGGCACAAAGGGAGGCCTTCTTTTGGCAAGGCTATGTAATCCTTTTCTAAAAGATTACAGTATGTGAAATATAGGCTTAAGAAGTGGAATAGGCAATGCTTCAACAACCTTCACTTCAATAAAATGACAGCTCAAGCTCGTTTGGACTCTCTCACTCGCCAAATATAGGATCATGGTCTAACAAATGTTTTGAGTAGAGAGGAGACAATAGCTACTAAGGAGCTAGAGGAATGGGAGTTGAGGGAGGAGATTTTTTGGAAGCAAAAGTCTCGTATTGATTGGCTTTAGGAAGAGGATATAAATACTACCATTTTTCATAATTATGTTGCATCTAGGAGGAATGAAAATATTATCACCTCTTTGGTGTCTTCGAAGGGGACTCGATTTTATTCTTTGGGAGAGATTTCTTAGGAGGCTTCTCAGGTTTGTGAACATTGAGGACTCACCCTCGGCGAGTGAGGAGGAAAAATCTATTTTGGATTGCATTCCCTCTTTAGTTTCTAATGATATGAATGAGGCTCTCTTTTGGCCAATCACGTTGCAAGAATTGGAGACAATAGTGTTTCAAATGAAAAAAGGGAAAGCCCCAAGCCCTAATGGATTTCTAATATATATATTTTTAGGAGTTTTGGGAGATTATCAAAGTGGATCTCTTGGAGGTGGTTCAAGAGTCATAAAGGAATAAAAAAATGCTAAGAGCCATGAACTCCACTTTTCTAGATCTTATTCCTAAAAGTGAAGGTGTTAATTCTTTGGACCTGTTTAAACCCTTTACTTTGCAATGTGATTTATATAAGTATTACTAAATTGATTGCAGAAAGGCTTAAGCCTTGACTCAACTCTTTGATTTCTGAAGAGCAGGGTGGATTTGTTGCTAACAAACAAATTTTGGATGGGATTGTGATTGCTACTGAGGCCATTCACTCTATGGAAACCTCTAAGGAGAAGGAAATGTTCATCAAAATAGACATGGAAAAAGATTATGATAGGGTCAAATGAGCCTTTTTGCATAAACTTATCCCGACCTTTGGATTTTGCAGTGAGTGGGTTAATTGGATCATGAGTGTTGTAACTTCTACTTCCTTTTCGATTCTTATCAATGATGAGCCATATGAGTTATTCAAAGATTCCAAAGGTCTTCATCAAGGGGATCCTTTGTCTCCTTATTTATTTACTATTATGGCTGAAAGGCAAGGAAGATTTATCAAGTCTTGTGTTAGACAAGGGTTGATTCAAGGTTGGAGTTGGGGCAATAGTTTTCCTCCTCATTCTCACCTTTAATTTGTAGATGATACGACCTTGATGGGCATGGCTATAAGAAATGAAGCAATAAATTTAAGGAAAAAATTGGACATCTACTTGGTTGCCTCTGATCAAAATATTGATGAGGACAAGTCATCTATTTTCTTCTTCAATACTCCTCGACTTATTCAGATCAAGATTGCTCGAATTATTTGATTTCAAATTGGTTCTTTTCCTTTGGTTTATCTAGGGATTCCCCTTTCTGTGGGATCCCAACTTAGATATTTTTGGAAAAATGTTTTGGATAAGTTTCCCCTACAAGCTTTGTTAAGGAGTTTGATGCCCTTGCCCACCAATTTCTTTGGGCGAGCAATCTACTCCCTTCAAAGTGAAGCCTCATTAAGTGGGAATCTACTTGCAGGATGAAACAAGAGGGAGGTCTCGAGCTCAAGCCTACGAGTTTGAATGGTCAGGTTTTAGCTGCTAAATTATATTAGCAATAGTGCACTTGTTAAGATTAGGATTGGGCTAAAATCCTTACTCATAAGTACCTTTGGGGGGTGAATACCTTTGATGTGCCTCAATGTTGTCTTTTGGGAAAGAGTTCTATGATTTGGGATACTCTCAAAAGAGGGGTGAAGTTGATCGAGGAGGGTCTATTTTGGATTTGCAATAAGGACTCTGAGGCTCTTTTTTGGTATGATTATTAGGATGATTATCCCCCTATCATGTATCAATGTATCCTCATTTACAACCCCTCTGTAATAGTCTGCTTGAAACTGGTTGGAGTAGGGTGGAGGACTTTAAAACTATTCAAGCTTTGGGTCAGATGGAGTTGTCTCGTTGGAAGGATCCCCAAGAGTGGTCATCAAGAGGTAATAAGGAGGCACAACAAGAGCTAGCTAAGATTTTGGTTGGTAGAATGTGCAATTCCCTTAAGGGGAGGGATACTCTAGCTTGGGGCCCTAATTCGAAGGGAAAATTGGAGTTGGATAGAAAGTTGCATGTGAAGGTTGGTGTCCCTTGGTGGAAGCAGGTATGGAACAATTTTTCTTCGCTCAAATGTAATTTCTTCTTATGGTTGGTAGTCCAAAATAGGTGCCTTACCTAGGAGAATTTTCAGAAGAGAGGATTCTAGGGTCCTTCTATTTGTGTTCTTTATAATAGCATTGAGGAATGTGCTTCACATACCTTCTTCCAGTGTCCTTACTCTAGGGAGATTTAGCACCTCTGGTGGGGGGTTTGGAATCATGCTTGTGTCCATGCCACTTCTTTGGCTGGGTTTTGGGAAAGTCTGGGTAGACCTCTAACTAAGACATCTTTTCTTCAAATAGCTTGGGTTATTGGCCCTACTTTTATTATTTGGCATCTTTGGTTATAAAGGAATCGAAGGATATTTCAAGCTGTGAAATTGGCGGTGGCTCATTTATGGCGAAAGATCATCAATAGGATCAAGGAGACTATTTAAACAAAATGTGACTTTTCAGTTACAATGGATCCTAATAATTTTTCTTTGGTGAGGAATTTGAATTTGGTGGACAGAGGTTCTAGGTACTCTATAGGTAGAGGTCCTCGACATGCCAAAAAGAATATTTATCAGGAGGGTCAATGGCTTCCTCCTCCTTAAGGGATTCTAAAGGTTAATACTAATGGCTCTTCTAGGGGGAGTCTTGGGTATGCGTGGATTGGTGGTATTGACAAAGATAGTAATGGAGGTATGGTGTTTTTATTCTCTATTTATAAGGGGCGACATTCTAATAACCTTATGGAGGCTCTTGTGATTCTTCATATTGTAGAAAGAGGTTGCTCCCTTAGATGGAAAATATTATTTGTGAATTTGATTCACAGATTGTGGTGGATATGCTGAATGAGAAAAGGTTGGATGGAGCTAATTGGTAACTGGCCATATTGGTTAAACATTTTGAATCTGTTTTGTTCTTTGGAATATATTTCCTTTTGTCATATTCTTAAAGAGTGGAATAGAGTGGTAGATCTTTTGGCAAAGTGGGCCTCTGAGCATTTAGAGAGGTAGGATGTTGGTGACTGGGGACTCTTGTCCTTATAGTATTCTTTGGCCTTGGAAAAGTTAATTATGGAGGATAGAAATATGTAGCTAGTTCTTCAATTGGGTTCCTTTGGGGATTGATTTTTTTCGATGAGTGGTTGTCTTTTGGTGGGCTTGTGACCTTTTGCTTTGCAATGTTTCTTTGATTTCAACAAATTTTTACCCCCTTTTTTTTCAAAAAAAATAAATACAATGACATGAGATATTCTTATATTGATATTTACAATTATAATTTGGTTCATGAACTCTTAAATTAGAATAAATAAATAAATCTTGTTGATTTTATTTTTGGTCTAAAGGTACATTAAATCATTTATCTACATAAGCACACAAGATTGTTATAGTACAAGTAGATAGGTTTTATGTTTAATTACTTATGATCTTGATAATTTTTGAAAAGTTGCTACTTTTTCTCCTAAGCACTTCGATTGAAAAGTTTGTGAAGACTCTTATATTTAAAGTATCTAACTTAATTTTGAAGACTCTTCCATTATGAAGAATCTAAGGATTGTGAAGGGACTTTAATTATGAATAATAAAAACTTGTGAGTATATCTCATGTATAAAAAAAGTTTGGGTTAAGAATGAAAGATAATGACCATTATATTGTTGTCAATTGTAAGGATGATACTTCATAAAAGCATATTTTTTCATTAAATTAAATGAAAAAATACAAGAAGGGAGTTAATAAAAAATATGAGGGCCTTTCAAAGAAAATGGAGGAGTTCCTTATATGAGTGGACAATCTTTCATCCATTGGTTTCATCTTACATGTTAAAAACATGATTATTAGGTAAAATTTGAAAACATCTAAAATATTTGCCGCATTGTTAACAACATCATTAATTAAAAATATCAATACAACTATTTCCATTCATAAAAAAAAAAGAGTGATAATTATTACCATTATATATTATAATATCTATTAAGAATGAAAGATATCAATTATTATATTAGTGTCAAGTGTAAGGATGATACTTCATAAAGTATCTTTTTGGTAAATTAAATGACATGAAAGACAAGAAGGAAGGTAATAAAAATCATTAGAGTCTTTCAAAGAAAATGGAGGAGATCCCTATATGAGTGGACAATCTTTCATCCATTGATTTCACCTTGCATGATAAAAACACGATTATTAGGTATATTTTGAATACATCTAAAATTTTCACTACATTATTAACAACATCATTAATCGGATAAATACTAGTACAATACTTCTATTCATAAAAAAACAAGTGATAGTTATTATTATAAATTATAATATCTATTAAGAATGAAACATACTACTATTATATTTGTGCCAAATATAAGGTCAAATGTAGGGATGATACTTCATAAAGTATATTTTGGTAAATTAAATGACTTAAAAGACAAGAAAGAAGGTAATAAAAATCATGAGGGTGTTTCAAAGAAAATGGAGGAGATCCTTACATGAGCATGTAATCTTTCATCTATTGATTTCACCTTACACAATAAAAACATGATTATTAAATAAATTTTGAAAAATCTAAAATATTTGCCACATTATTAATCGAAAAAAATCAATACAACTATTTTTATTCATTAAAAAATTAAATAATAATAATAATTATTATATATTATAATATCTATTGATTTGATATTTTATCTATCAAACCAAATCTCTATATTATTCCTTTTCAACCTTTATTGGAAAGAGACGAATGAGAAAAAATGCATCTACATCTTGAACACATGAGAATAAAATACAACAACTATTACAATATACATTTGAAAAGGACTTGTGGATCCTTCCTAATCGTTACTTAAGGAGTTTATATAGATGTAGGACACTGACATGAGCATGAGTTCTACACACTTCTAAGTTTATATATATTTTCAAGCAATATCCATTGTAGAGAGTGTGGGTGGAGTCCACCTAAAGATTGTTTTCTATTAAAAAATAGGATAAGCAACCCCAATAAGAAATAAGAAAAGTATATCCCCTCATTATCTTTTGTCCTTAAGTAGGGAAAAATGTGAATGAGGTGTTATGTCACATGGATCCTATCTAAACCTTATCACATCTTATCCAATACACAAATTTGAGTGGTTAAGCACAATGCATATAGTCAAATTTGTATACAAAATTTGAAAGCTACCTAATGTGATTGAATAGTTTAGTAGCAATTTATGGCTTTAGCCACTCATCTGTTATTCAAATTCCTTCAAGTCACCATCATATTATCTACCACTAACCTAAAAGATGACAACTCCTATTAGGGCTTCCTCACTTAACTCATAGTGGGTTGGATGGTACATTTCTCCACGTAACTTTTATGTCAATGGGCTAGAATATACCCAATGTCTATATAGGCATATACCAAATGTGTATATAGGGCAATGGGTTTTTATATATAATGATAATGAAAATATTTTTTCTTTTGTGAGATATTTTGAATGGGTTATAAAGGAATGCGATAACTAGGAGAAAATATTTAATAGTTATTTACATGTTAATAGTTGTTATGTGTTAGATTTTGGGTGTAGACCGGTTGGTTGAGCCATTGAAAGACAAAAATGATTGATGCAGGTCCAAGCCCCGATTTATCCAGCCTCATCCAGTGTGGGTCTGTTGCGGGTTATCACAAGGTCTAGAAGGGATTAGTCTCGCTTGGTAACAAAAACTTAAGAGAAGCCTGACCGATCGCGAGGACACCCCTCTGAGATACCAAAACAATAAAAAAAAATTAGTTGTTATGTTAAGGGACTTTTGTTTTTTACTTTACCTATTATTTATAAAGCTATATATTAGTTGTTATGTTCGTAATTAGAAACAGACAAAAAGTAGTCATTTTTGCAACTCATATAAAAGAAAATCAATTGTATAGTAACACATGTGCGTGTTTTGATGCACATGTTTCAATCTTAAAAAAAAAATAGAATTTTATCACCATCATTAATAAACATAAACCCAAAAAATAATTTGACACTTTTAACTTACCCACAAAAATATTTTAATTTTTTTTTTAAAATTTAACTTCTACTTAAACAATATAAAATTAAAATACACGACTACTAAATCTTCTCCTTAACGTTTGAAACACTTCTTTTACATCAATTATTATTTTTTTAATTTTTATTTTTAATAGTAACAACCGGGAAACAACAACCAATGGCTTAAACGGCTGAAAAAATATAATATAAAAATATAAATAAAATATATATTTTAGTTTAGGAAAATATTCCTACCTACTCTCTTATCCTCCAACTATTCCCAGGCACATGGAGGTGCCCTTTTCTTTGACACCGTAAATTTTGGAGGATATGGTTGCTTAAAATAAGAGATATTAGGAATCTTATTCGGATTATTTGGGACTTATATTAATGCAAATTTTAAAAATTGAATTATATTTTTATATTAATTATGATTATGATAAGAAAATAAATTTGTTTAGTTCATAAGTTATTATTATGTATTTCTAAAATTTTAATTTTTGGAATGATAAAATTTGGATCATACAAATAAAATATAATGTTATTTTGATAGTTTTTAAATTTTTGGTAGTACAATTGATTTAGTAGTACAATTAATTTTGATAGTACAACTAATTTAATAGTACAAAAATAATTTATTTTATTTTAATATCAACCAAAATA
>CM021110.1:351021078-351054064 GCA_007115665.2 Sequoiadendron giganteum
AGTTTATTTTTCCTCTTGTTCTACTACTTTTTTTTTTTGAACAAAGCAAAAGAATTACAAGAATAGAGCTACCAGCAGTAGCAAAAACTCAAACTAGCCAAAAAGACAACCAAACTATACAAAACTAGACTTATAAATTCAGAGTGACGTTAGCAGAAGCTGTACAAAGCATCAACCATAAGATATGATCACAAATAGACAAATTACAAAAGTTGTATAACATTTTTACAATGCTCAATCTTATTGTCCAGCCGAAACTTCGCAATCTTCTCTTTGATTTGTTGTAACCTTTGTTTAGCCCGCTCATTCTTCTTACATATAACCTGAATCTGTGAGAAAAGAACAACCACCTGAAGATATATGTCAGAGTAAAGCCATAAAGTCCCAACAACCTGATAATAGTTACTAGAAAACATTGCAACACACCTATTTTTCCATATATTTTTCAAAATAACATGTCAAATAGAATTAACAATCACATCTTTTTGCATGCCAAAACCAAAAACCTCTTTCCAAGTCAAATCATGATTAAAAATAGCAGAGAAATCTCTAAAAAATGAAAACCAAAGCCTTTTTAACATAAATACAGTCCCAAAAAATGTGCTTCAAACTTTCCACACCCTTACAAAAAGGACAGTCTATTGGTTGAACCACAATGCACTTCAATCTATCCCCCACAGGTAGCTTGTAGTGCAATATCTTCCAAACCAACACTTGTGAGTCAAAATCAGCTTTGGAATGCCATATCTGAGCACTTAATTTAAACCAAAATTTAATGCTAAATCTACATTTCCACTTTTGGTTCAAATGAGTAGCAATATTGCAACTAGGAAGCATCTTCAAATATATGTGTTTTAATGGAAAATTATTGAAATGACGGTAAGATAACCATTTCCAATCTCTAAAAAAATAATAATCCTTTGAAGTACCAAGCTTCAAAGTCAGATCCACCGACACAAGAGATTTAATAAAAAGGATGAACTGTTCATAACTAGAACTCAACCCATACTGCTCCTTAATTCTGTTCCAAGGGGCCCAATCAAAAAGATCAAAATCCCAAAGATCTTTAAACTGTCTAACTCCCTTTTTAAACAAATATTGAGCTTGTCTTTGGAAACATAATGCTAATGGTTGATCATGATACATGATTATTTTATTCCACCAGATGGACATTGAAACAAAGCTAAATCCAGTTTGCAAGGACGAACCATTCCAATGCAAAAATTTTCTCTTTTTTCCATGCTTTCCAAATAGATTGAAGGGGAAAAGAAGCTCTGATTCTAAAAGAAGAGGGCATAAGCAATTTATCAAGCCAATGAACCCCTTGCCACTTCTTCTTTATAGAAGCATCCATAATTCATTGGCGAACTAAAATATTCCATGGTTCATCTCCACTAAAAGCTCTAATAATCCATTTTGTAGCAAGGCAGATCCCTTGGGTTTGAGGATTGATAAGTCCCAGTCCACCTTTGTGTTTTGGCTGAATACAGTGAGACCATGAAGAAGCTATAAAACCACCATTACCATCCCATCTGGACCACAAGAATCTACAAATTACTCTATTGAGTTCCTCATAGTCTTGCTCGGATAGCATCCAACAAGAAGAATAGTACAAATTGGAAGCAATGAGAATTTTAGTAGCCACTTGAATCTTTCCAGCCAAAGATAGAAATTTATTGCCAAAAGTGAACAATTTATGTTTAATTTTATTTAAGAACCAAGTCCACATTTCAGAAAGAGAAACTCCCAAACCAAAGGGAATACCCAAATATCTAATTATCTCACCATGCTTGATTTGCCTCCATTCTTTTGGTATCCATTGAGAGTTAGAATAGGGCCGAGTCATTAAAAATTTAGTTTTATTGTGAGCAATGAGAGAACTAGATACCTCAAAGTACAACTTAATCATTTCCAAAGCATTGTTCACTTCTTCTTCAAAATTATGCAAGAATAACATACTATCATCTGCAAAATGGGAATTAATGACCACCTTGTCTTGAGGGATAGAAATCCCTTTGATGAGATTCATTTGATAAGATTTATGCAGAAAATAACCCAGGGCATCAGTTGTAAGAACATACAAAAAGGGAGAAAGTGGGCATCCCTGCCTTATGGAACACTGTAATACAAAGAAGTCTAACATATTCTTATTAATAATCAAATGAGCATTAACATCTTGGAAAAACATTTGAACATGCTTTAAAATTTTAGGACCAAAACCCAGCCATTGAAGCATTTTAAGGATAAAGCTCCAACGGATTCTATCATAAGCTTTATCAAAATACAACTTGACTATCAAAGCATTTTTTCCTAATTGCTGCACCCATTCCATAGTCTCCCAAGCCAGCATAAGGTTATTAAGGATATATCTCCCTTTTAAAAACCCTGTTTGTTCAACCCTCACAATAATTTGTATGATGGGTTTAATTCTGATTGCTAAGGCCTTTGCAATAATTTTATATCAAGTGTTTAGAAGTGTGATTAGATGCCAACTAGAAATGGTATCCTCATTCTTACCCTTAGAAATAAGTTTAATTATACCTTTGTTGATAACAAGACCTAAGGACCCATTATGAAAAGCTTCTAAATATAACATATAAAAATCATCCTTAATATGCTTCCACATAGTTTGGTAAAACTCAGCAGGAAGACCATCAAAGCTAGGACTTTTGTATGGTTTCATGGAAAACAAAGCATGTTCAATTTCCTCCAAAGAGAGGATTCACTCTAAATATTTTCTATAGCTAGGGTCAATCATATTTGGAATAAACTCCTACACGCTATCCTCCAATGCATGTTGAATATTAGTCCACTTAGTGTCTTCTCTAAACAACCTTTCCTAAAAATTATGAAACAAATTAATGATTTCATCTTGGGAAGTATGATGCCCATTTTCATCCTTTATAGCTTTAATTTTCTCTTTTTTATGCTTATAGTTAAGATGATTGAAGAAATACTTAGACCCCTCGTTCCCTTCCTTGATCCATTGAATTCTGGCTCTAATTTTGGCACCCTGACCTCTATAATGTTCAAGTTTTCATAGCTGAGCTTCTATAGCAGCAATATGTTTCTGGAGAGATTCATCATGAGGATCAAGATTAAGTTTAGTTTGAGCAAGCTCTAAATTTCCTTGGAGATATTTCTCACATCGTTTACGTTTCCAAGCCATTCTTCTTCCAAATGAATGAAGAAACTCAACACATTGTTCTATAGCAGAAATCCACCATCTCACCCATGACTCTCCTTAATGAGGTTTAGGTATAGAGTTCCAAATCCCAACTAAGGCTGAAACACATTATTTATTTTTAAGATGAGAAATATTCAGCTTGAAAGGGAGTTGAGAAGACTCGGTATCAACACTCTCAGAAGAAGAAAATGAACACACAATTGGATAATGATCAGATAACATTGTAGAATAGTCCACTAGCACCCAAACATCTTGAGACAACTTATCCAACTACAAATTGTAAGATAAGTAAAAATGATCCAATCTACTCAACTTCCTATCATTACCTTTTCTACAATTAGACTAGGTGAACCAGTAATTGGCATGACAATAGAATTTGTTATGGATAGGATCAGCCACTCCAAGCACATTTCTATAATAAATGCATTTTTCAAATTCTTCCTGACCGAGCTTAAAATGACTAAACCAACTACGATCTGTTGCAAGGTGTGACCCTTGGTCTCCTCTTCCTGTGGTAGGCATAGTACAATGCGATGCTTGGGCTTCATGACATGGTTTAACCACCTCTTGTGGATCTTGATCTTGTATAAATCCAACGGCTATATCAGACATTAATAGGTCGATCTTTTGGTGCAACGACAACCGTCTGTGCAACAATTGGTATCAGAGCCAAGGTCACAGGTTTGAACCCCCCACTTGCACTAGGGGGATTGTTGCAAGGTGTGACCCTTGGTATCCTCTTCTATGGTAGGCGTAGTCCAGTGTGGTGCTTGGGCTTTGTGACATGGTTTAACCGCCTCACGTAGATCTTGATCTTGTATAAATCCAATGACTGTATCCGACATTAACAGGTTGATCTTTTGGTGCAACAAAAGTCGCCTGTGCAACATGATCCTCATGATGTTCCACCATGTTAAAATATCCTCCCAACACCCAATCAACAATAGGAAGGTTCTTGGATAACCAGTCCCAAAGAGAAACTCTTTCTCTCAGATTATTAGGAGCATAGATTGAACAAAAACAAAGGGGTTGTCAATTGATAAAGGTGAGGGCCCATACACAGTTATGGGATGGGTCCTCACCCTTATCAATAAGATATTTGGAAATTGAAGGGGACAATCCAAGAACAACCCCATTGCTGCCCTCTTTATGCAAAGTATGAACACATAGAGCATCCTTCCATAGATTGAAAAGAGACATATCTAAATGATCATTGCCAATATTAACTTCTTGTAACAAAAGTACATCTGGTTTCCATTTCTTGAGAGTGTCCTTGACTTTAAATTTATGATGAGGGTGAGAAATCTCTCTCACATTCCAAGATAATATCCTGAACTTCATGGAGAAATGTCAAGAGATTTGTCCTCCTCTCATGGAAAAACTCCAAAGCGATTAGAGATAGGAACTTCTTGATCATTGATTGATTTCTCAATTGAACCACCAGGAGGAGATCTAGAACATTTTCTAGAATTAGGAGGAGGAGATAAAGATCTTCTAGGAGATTTCGACAACCTGGGGGAAATTAGAGAAATAGATTCAAAATGATGGGAATGAGAAGTTGAGGAACGGGAAGAAGGTTCTTTTCATTTTCGAACAGTTTTCCAATCATCACTCATAACAACATCCCTACAAGAAGCATTTTCCATCTCAGGAGTCTCAAAAGGGGTGTGAGGATTGGAAGAGGGAGTACTACTATCCATTTGATGAGACATAGGTGGTGAAGTGTTGATAATTGGCTTGGACTATAAGGAAGGACTAGAGACAACGTTGACTGGGGAGGCTTGTGAAGGGGAGAAGGAAGACCTATTTTTTCTTATGGGGTAGTCTCAGATCAAATGACCCTCTCATCGAAAGAAAAAATAGGCATTGGGATTATTCAAATAAGCTATTGGTTGATCAATTTCAAAACTAGGGCCATATAATTTAATATAGTCAAGAAGAGGTCTATTCAAATCTACTTCTACACAAAATCTCAAATGAACTCTTAGACTGGAAACTTATCAAAACTCTGTTTGCACCAAATAACTTTACCCACTTGTGCCACAATGTCTTTAAGATATGGATTGAAAAATAAATTGAAAAAGGGCAATTCCAACCACATAGGGTAATGAGATAGAGAAGGTCCTTCAAGGTGGAACTCAAATGTACAGGCTTGGAGGTAGCAGATTTGTCCACAAATAATTCATGTTCCATACTACAACACTGCCTGGGCATGGTATGCTGATTTAAACATACAAGAAACACATCCCTCACCTAACCCCCTTATTGCTTCAATCAACCATCCCCTATTTTCCCAGTTTAGTCTGGCCCATTTGTAAAATTCTGATTCTGGAGGGATTCCCTAAAAATAACAAAATAACAGTTTTACTTTGGTGTTCAACAATGAGATCTACAACTTCATAAGGGAGTTGAAACTCTAGGGTTTTACCTTGTTCCTCGTTTGTATCTTTTGGCCTCCTCTCTTCTCCTTCAACAATTTGGTTGGAAACCTTAGTCCTCAAGTCGTTTGTCTCATTTGTTGCTGCAACCAGATCTACATTCTTTTCTCCCTCCATAGCCATATTTTCTTCCAAATCATCAAAAACCATGGTAGAATCCCTGTTGCTAATTTTAGAGACCCCCGTTTGCTTAGCCACAAACTTCAAATGCATAGATTCTTTTTTAAACTCCTCGTCGACCTTTTTCCGCTCAACACAGGAGGCCGAGGAAGTGGCAAAAGAATCCTTAGAAGGATTCATGCATCGAGTAACAAAAATCTCTCAAAAATTGTAGATGAATACAGTAAAATCAAAAGAAATGACACTAGGGTTTCTTTGCTTAAGGAAACTTCATTCACCTCCTCTTGTTCTACTACTTAATCTCATTATACACTCATACTATTTATCATTTTTATAAAATGAATGTGTAGGAGTTAAGTAATGCTATTATTAAGAGTGTGGATTGTTGAGTTGTGGTGAATTCTACAAAATATTGAAGCTACATCTATAAACATTTTTATTGTAAAAAGATGACCCAAAACACTTTAGATAGAGTGAAAAACTATCTATAAGGATATCTATGTTGATGCACTACAAGATATTTGGAATGAATCTACAATTTATAATGTCTCACTATTTGATCTAATTAAATATTTTATAATATATCTAGATCTAATTTTTCTTGGAATGTGGAATTGATAAGGAAACTATCCACATGGTTGATAATACATGTACAAACAAAGGTTGATGATTTTTGAATCAATTGTTATATATGGGTTTTTTTATTGACTACTTATATTTCCTAACATACTACTAATAAATTATAATTTGGAAGAGCACTTTCAAAAGTGTCATTCACAATTCATGTAGCTATTTAGAAATGATTAAAATAGGAAGTATGCTAATTTTATATTTACACATTTAACAAATTTCTTTGTGAGATAAATTGTTACAAACCTAGCATTTAGACAACATATTTGTAATGTTAAAATTAACATACCCACACTATTTCCAATTTAGTTATTTCCCACCTTGGTGAAATGTCTCAATGTGATAGCATATCTACTAGTGGCACACTCGTGTGCATAGTTTAGCTCATGGCTTAAGCACTATCCACCTTTATCTACCATTGTTTATAGTTCTATATATTCATCATTTACTCATCATTATTGCATTCTTATTCATATATATTTTTATACATTCTCTCTTTGCCTCTTGATTCCCATTTTTACCCCATGATTCATTTTTAAGTGGTGTAAAATTGGTCTAGTTCAATCTCGTGATACCTAGGAATGAACCCAAAATTTAAATTTCATATTTTTTACCCTTTCTACTAATTATTGTGAAATGAATTTACCAAGTTTTTTTTATAACATGTTGCAATGTCATGTTACATTTAAATAAATTCAAAGTAAACTTGATTTCATAAGTAATAATGAGAAGAATATCAATAAAATAAAATTCATCAAGAAAAATTATTATAGCACACTTCAATTTTTAAAGGGAAAAATAATCAAATCTTCATATAGGTCTCTTATGTCAATGTGAGTTTTTATCCTTAGTTGGATATTACTATATTTTCTACACAATTAACTTAGATTTCTTAGGTAGATAGAGTGGGTCATTATGAGGGTAGGAGACATCTTCCATGAAAGTAACTCCTTGCTATTTTTGGGTAGTTGGGCTTACATCTTGTTGATGAGTGTTTTTGCACTTTGTAATACAAATAAAACAAAAAGTTCTCTATGTCTCTTGAAAGGAAATTTCTCCTTAGAAAAATTCAGAAAAGCAACCCCAAGACTTCGGATGTCAGGTCTTGAATTTGCAAAAATGACTCAGTGGTATATGTTATTGATGGTTTCACAAAGGGCATTTATGGTTCAACAAAAAATGGAAGCTTTTAAAATAAGGGTTTTGTGAAATTTAAAAATTGGTACAAACCCTAACTGTATTTTCTAGATTTGAAATCCGAAAATGATTTTAATGATCAAATATGGAAATTTTATGACGTTTTTCTTCCTAAAACTAACCTAGATTTATAAAAAAAGATCAAAATATGAAGGGTTTATAGAAATATAAATCTAAAACCTATGGACAATCACAACAATGGTGGATGCTTCAGATATAAAAATCCCTCACAAACTAATTCCTACTTAATCAAGGTTAAACCTACAGTGCCACATAAATAGTGTCATATCCTAAGGAAAAGTGAAATATTTTTAGACTATAAACATTCAAACACACATCTGGATTTTGGCATGATATGAATAAACATTCATAGTTGAGCCATTGCATTAAAAGGGATCAAACTAGCCAAAAGTAACTTACAATCAACAATTTACAAATGGTATGAACCAAAGATCTATCTAAATGCCTTCAACACTTTGCCATTTTTGTAACTGAAGTGAAACTAAACAACATGAAAATAAAACATGGAAGTAGGAACCATGCAATATTAAGAAGTAACAAGAAATAGAACACCATAATTCAATGTCTTCTCCTTGTATTATCTTCACAATGTTTTTACAAGAATTCCATATCCAACTTCATAATGAGGGAAATCCTCAAATTTATAGAGTTCAATTACATCTTAGGGTTCTAGATTAACCCAAAATCAATGGATAGGACCTTTCCATGTGGGCCAATGACCTTCCTTTCATCAAACCTATAATGTTTAGTGCATTCAATAATTAATTTCGAGCACTAAACTGTTTGAGGAAACCCTACAACTTGTTCAATTCCATTTATGACCATCTTCCTAGCCAACTCAATGGAATTTGTCACATGAATTCTCTTCTTAAAGTCCCTCAAGTCCACATGACCCAAATTAGTATCTCCCACATTCTCCTAGTAGGATGCAATATTTTATTCTAGAAGGAATTCCTTGAAGTCAAACTTCATCTATATAATTCTAGAGAGCTTTTCCTTACCTTGTCATATCTTCTTACCCTTTCCTTCTTGCTTGCTTGCCTCAACCTACATCTATTAGCAAAATATCCCAATTAATTGAAAGAGAGGAGAAGTGTGGAAAGGATGAACAAATCTCATAAAATATTTTTCATATTCAAATCATTTACAAAATCATACAAAAAAATATTACATTCCTTCCATAATTACATAAAACATCAACTTGAAATCACATGTTAAAAATCCATCATGAAAATCATCAAATTCACCCTTGGAAAATATTTCAAGGATTTGGAAGTGTGTTATAAAGTTTGGGCATTTCACGGTAGACTAAAATTGCCGAAAGAAATAACAATTTGCCTACATTCTGCAAAGACTTAGATCATCTTCATAAAATCCAAGGGACAAGGAAATCCTTGAAGACAGATACCTTCACGAATTTTAGAGAACAATGGAATATCTGAGGACATCCTATTTTTTCCCTTAAAACCTTATCTCTTTTCACAACTTGGTTCAGGTTTTAAATGAAATCATTGATTCTTGAGATTCTTGAAGTTTTTCATTATGGAAGCAAATCCACGAAAGGATGATTTTCATGAGACCCAAATCTTCATTCCCTAGGCACACTTTACAAGCTTTTGATGACCCTTAGGAATTTCAGAAGGGCATGAAATTCACAAAGAGTGCATCTTACTGTAGACACTTAAATAGTCCTAATCGGTATTACGCATCTGAATATGATTAATTAACATCATTTCCTCCTAAATCACTTCAAACTAACCATTTAATTAAATAATCTATATTGTTTAATTAAACTCATCACTTTCTCCTATTAATCAAATAATTAAATTTATTAGATTAATTCATCCCCTTCTTACTAATGTTCATCCATTTAATTAAATAAATAAAACTATTTAATTAAAACCCCAATGTCCTCTCATTTGATTAAATAAATCTAATTATTTAAATAAATATCACAAATCCCCCCAGCTTGCCTAAGTTAATTAATTCTGAATTAATTAACCTTAAGCCACCTCCTAATCTCCATTACCCATTTCTCTAGCTTTTAACTCCACTTTGGTCAAATAAACCCCTAGTTTTCTAACCAAGTTGCACATGAAATTCGTTTATTTTAATTAGCCTATTTTCACTCACAAAGGCATATTCTCTGAGAATATTGCCTCAACTTGACTTTCCCTCCAAAGGCTTTAAAAGCCTCTTAAAAATATCTTTAACACCTCTTACAAAGGCATTCAATTCTTCTTACATACCATATTGTCTCTTACAAGGGCATTCACTCCTCTTACATCCTCACCAACGTTCCCTTACACCCTCAACCATATTCATTCAATTCTCTTACATTCTCTTACAAGCTCACCTACATGCCTTAAACTCATCACTTCTTTCAAAATGTGCTCCACACATATCCCCATGAATTTCTTTAGCCTTGTGACAAGTGTCACAATGCTAGTGGTCCCTATTTTAGTCCCACATCCATCAATTTCATCCATTCTTCAACCCTTCTCTCCTATAAATAGAGGCTTCCTCTTTTGAATATGGATCCATCATCTCATGAAAAGTAATTATATTAATTTTCATCCATAAATAATCCAATTTCTATCATTATCTTTGAGGTAAATTGACATTTTTCAAATTCATTTTCATCCACAATCTCATGCAATCTTACTATAGGCACATTCATCCATAGCAATCATTCATTTTCATCAATTCAACTAGGTTATCAACCCATTTGCATCACAATCTCATGCACTTGGAGTCAAAGGATCTTGGAGCTTATCAAAGGGATTGGGAAATGGTCACTTTCCACATCAAAGTGACACCAATACCCCTATGGGATGGAGGTTTGGTCTGGTTAGATAGGTTTACATGCTTTCATTTGTGTTATTTCATGGTTTGCTCATGTTTTCTTATCTTTATTTGATCAAGAATTCCATAGGGAAATGATATTTTTGCTTATTTGAATGAATAACCTTGTTTGTGTTGTCTCTTATTAGCTTGGTATAGATTATCATCCACATTTTGATGCTAGAAGGAGGGTTAACCATTTCAAATATCGGGTTTTTCCCTAAAAATCATATTTTATTGCAGCTACAGGAAGGTGACGTTATTTTTCATAGCCAAAGCACCGATTTTTCTTGTTGTGCTGCCTTTGTAGGAATATTTAGCATCACCTTTTCTTTCGATGCCGCCTTTGATGCACTACGCCACTGTCATAGTTCTCTATCGTGTCGCTTTTGCTACATCGTTACCTTTGATCTCTCTATCGATTGTGAGTTTGCAGGTTTCAACCAAATTGTTGCTTTTGTCTTAGTGCCACCTTTTCTAGTTATATGTCGCTTTTGTGCTCTGTATTTTTTGTAGAGCACTGCTTCCGTGTTTCACCAGAGTGTTGCCTTTGTTGTCCAACACCGCCTTTGTAGATTGGAACAAAAAATCAACTTGGAAGACTAAAAGAATTTTTTAATGCTCATTGTAATAGCCTAGGATGTCCATTACTGCTTTTCATCTTCTATTTTAGGGCCAAAAAGCTTTATTTTGGGTTTAAAATTAATCATTGACTTGAGCTTTTCAAATTGGTTAAAATTAAACCTACAAACTCACTAGTGATTGCTATGTTGGGCTAAAATTGAACGAGGAAAACTCACATCTAGTTTGGCGCTTAAAAATAAATCACTATCTCTTTGAAGGCTAAAAAGAACAAGTGTCTTGAGTGAGTGATTTTTTCTTGGACACACTTTAGGTGCGTATCCTCTCCCCTTGTGCTTCATGCGATCTTGGGTGAAGAGAAACACTCAAAAGTGCAACTTTTTCTTGATGTTGAGTCACCTTTAGAAGGCCTACCTCCCAACTTGTGAGAGGGAATGACCCAAGCGGTACTTTGTTTTTGTCCGCTACATAAATAATGGTGATTGTTGGGAAAGTCTTCAATCACTTGTTGTAGATTCTCTATATTGATGAATGTCTCCCCTAGTATCTGTGTGATACGTAAAAACCCATAAGGGTTGGGAGGCCTCTTAATTGAGTAAATCATCACATGTATAGACACTGGTTTATCCCGAAATAGTTTCATTAAGAACCTTGTTGTAGTAACCAACTTTTCCATTCAACGAGTTTATCAAAGTGGTGCATTGGAACTTAGCTTCCAAGAAGTTACTTGCCATGTACGATTTTGGCTAAGGTGTATGGGTTAAGAGTTTCATTCTTAACATACCTTTACACCTTTCCCTCAATTGCATGTAAAATCATCTCTTCTACTATGAAGGTCATGAGGAAAGCCCACCAAGAAAATGTACCAATTGAGCTTGGATTGTGCTACTTTTGAGTCAGTTTTAAAATGCATTGCTTGGATCCAAAACATTGAAACAAATATTTAACAATCATCAAATTTCAAACCCTTTAAAAAGTGTGAATGCCTTTGAAGAGTCCAATATTAATGCTTGTCCCTAAGGATCTCATATTTAGATGCTTCTAAATATTTGGGCTCATATCTCAATTCACTCTCTTCAAAGTCAACTTAGGGAAACTATGGCCTTGGCTCCTTGATTTTCACATAATGGACCTTGTGGAGTGAAAAGGTTGCTTAGACATAGACATTTAGTTTGAAATTTAAGCAAGACAAGTGGATATGGTAAAAAATAAATTCATTAATCAACATTAATCAAAACTTAACCCCACACATGTGCTCGGTATCTTTTGGTCATATGTTTTTCCATACAAATATTGGTCCTTTGGTTTGAATTACTCATAGGGTTTAATGCATGTTCTTCAATACCTTGGTTTTGTAAACAAAGTAATTCTTAGGTTCATTTAGGATCAAACCAAACATTTCATCCATCCCAAAACATTTATCATTTCCATCCCACAAACAACTTTAGAGCTTTGAAAACATCAATATTCTAGACTTGGGTTAATCCTTTAAACCAAATCAAAATCAACTTGTTTAGTTAGGTGTATGGGAATGAATCCTTTCTCACACATTTAGTTAAATTAGAATCCTTTGAAAAATTTTTATCCAAAGATCATGAGTCTATCCTAGGATTTACAAAGTTCATCATCCAAATCCAAGCATTAAAATCAAAACCCTAAGTCTAGTATTGATCAAAGTTCTTAAAGTTCAAACACCCATATCATTCACCCTTTCATCTTTCATCACATCATTGATCCTAAACACCTTAAGGGGTCACTTTTGCAACAAGATAAAAACACAAGAAAGAAATGGGATATAACCTTGATTCATACATCATGAGTGATCTAAATCAACCAAACTATCAAAGCCTTACAATACCAATCGATTATCAAAACTCACATTTATACAAATCACACATAGGATCATTATATCCTACAAACCTCAATGCTACACCAAATGTGAGTATTCCCAGTCTAAATTTTGGAACACCTTTCCCCATGGTAGATTTAAATAAAATTCAAAACTTACAAATCTATCAACCAAACGATCAATACATGAGTCTTCAAAAAAGCCACATTATCCCATCAAATCAATACATGCCAAATGTGGATTTACCAAATACAAACTTACCAAAAATGAACATATCAAATCCACACTTAGTGAACTATGGGATAGATATGTTTGCGAATCAATCCAGTGTTGTTCAAAGTCCAAAAAATATGTTAACAACTCAATGTATTGATCCAAGTCAAGGTAACACCATGCAAAATCAAGGTTACCTAAATCAAAGAAATGTGTTTCCCAACCACAAAAATGTTCAATGCCAACCTACAATGCAAAATCTAAACATCATTCCAAATCATAACATTGTCCAAAATCAATTTGTGCATGATCCCATACAAATACTACAAGTGTATAATCCAAATATACTTGGCCAACAACCAAATCAACTATATCAAGGGTATCAAAATCAAAATCAAGATCAAATTTTGTGACATGAAATTGCTTCACTTACCAAAATAGTTGATTCATTGTGCCAAGAGAAATCTCCACCCCAAAATCTACACACTCCCCCATTGGTTAAACCATGTCATCAAAATATTGAGTTGTGTCCCCAACCACATAAAGAAAAAAATCTTCAATATCAAGAAGTTGGATATCAAAATCAACAACCTCAACAACAAGATCAATCACGAAAAGAGTCTTCTCAACAAGCACAAACCTCACAAGATAACAAACTCCTTTGGGAGAGCCAATTGAATCCGCATTACACAAGCTAGTTAATGCAAAACTCATCACTCTTCCAAAAGTGCTTTCAACTCTTTTATAAACCTTTCTTGGAATAAGGGTAGAGCTTATTGTATTTGTTGATGCCAAAAGTTGGAAAGGTAACAACCCTCTGTGGGAAACTCAGTTTTAGGGGGGGACCTATTGTGCCAAATTGAGTAACCTTCAGATTTTAAAGAAGTTGACTTCTTCTATAACATGGGTTTTGAAATGGGTAAAGGAAGCCGATATAAAATAAAGGGATCTAACTAAGGCGATACGTCGAGATTTAGATGTGTGGCACAGTAAATCTATCTTGGGGATACGACTTAAGGGCATGTGGGTAGTCTGTTGTGCTCCAAAATGGCAAAATAAAAATAGAATCCTGAGTGATTCATTATATTCCATAAAATAACTTCATACATTTTTATTAGAAAGAAGAGTCCAAGACATGATCTAAACCAAGAAACTTGTATTAATTTATAGAAGTCTGGGAATGAAACATCTAGTACAATAGTGGCATAGTAAAACTTATCAAATATCAAAGAAAACAAAAAGGCCAAACAATAGCACAGTCTATGAGTTCTTTACAATAATCTAATAAAGCAATTAAAGGCCTGGTTCTTCTATCAATTCCTCTGCCCAACTCTAAACTAAAATTGGAACCCCTGCTTCAAAAGAAGAAGCAATTTTATATTAAAAACCCAGATTAATGAGAAAGTAATAGAAAATATGCTTCAATCATGAGTAATGATGTATTAGCAATGATTTTCCTTTGGTTGTTACAACTAAAAAGATTCAGGCCATGAACCAGGACATCCAAGGGCTGGATGCATCACTTGCGAATGATGGTAGCAGTCCCAACAGACCAGAGCACTGACATGTGCAATCCATTCATGGTGACAGTTATAGAACATGGCAGCTAGTGAAAGGTTGTCACCTTCTTGGCTTTCTCATGCGACGAAGTCTTTAGAAGATCACACAAAAAGAATTTGGGGCCCGATGTTTATCCTTCCCTTGAGCGATGAAGAACTTGCACTGCGAAGACACGTGGAGGTCTCTAGCATACCATGCCGAAGGTGGGGTATGATGAGGTGAAAATAACCTCATCATAATAAAATCTGGAAAGCTCATTCTTGCTAAATCAATCCTAAGCCTGTGCCAATTTATTAAACTTTAGAAGAAGTAATTACTTATTTTAAGAAAAATTATGCTTTCTTTCTCTCTTTTGATCAATTGAGGAAATTGTCCAATGCAGGTTTAATGGGCTGATTTGAGTGTTGTTGTAGGGATTAACAGGTCATCATGCGGTTGTTGCAGAAATTTAGCTAGCATGTGCCTCAAAGTAATGCTGTGAACCCACTCCTTGATGCCTGGATGATGCGCCGAAGATTCAGTTTTAGTTCTTTAAAATTCAGTTGTTCAAAACTTTATGGCTCTTCTCGAGCCTTCTACATGTTCTTAAAATATTTAAAGACATGAAGTTAGTTTTAAGTCAAGGAAGAATTTTTCAATGGCTATCCATGCCATCGTAAATTTAGGATCTAGTTAGAAAGTTATCTATAAAACTGTAATTTCATGAGTAATAAAGGAGATAGAGAAGAAGTATCATTATGCTATTTACATGGATTTGCAAATCACTATTGAAATGAGTTATATGATTTATGTTTATTGGTAACTGTTGAATTCGAAGGATGGCGACTGTATGTCGTAAGAAGATTTGAGAATCTGTAGTTTATGTGAGTTAAAGACGAAGTAGTAGCCCGCAAGCTGGCCACTCGAGGGGAGTTAGCCTAGATAGATAAGTATTTTATTGATTAAGTTATTCCCTTTGTTTAGGATAAATTACTGTTCAGTAGGAAATAACAAGTTGTTGAAGAGTTAAGTTAGTTGTTCTGGAGCACCATTGTCTTTAATTTGTATAAGTCTTCTTCTGTAGTTGATAATATTTCTTTACTGTTTAGAAGATGCTTGATTGTTTGTTTCTTTACTTTTCTGTTTTCGTAGTTTACCTGTTATTTAGTTTACTTGTTTCCATGCTTTCTAGTTTAGTAGTAATGTTTTCTAGATTAGTTGTCTTATGCTTTTTAATTTAGTTTTACTTGATTTTCTTAGAGTAAGATCATTTTCGAGTTAAGTAGTAATGGCTTTGGTTTAGTCTAAACTTCTGTAGTTTAAAAGAAAAACTAAAAATATAAAATGGGTTGTTTGAATAATCTCCTTCTGCAAATTGCCTTGGACACTACCCGGTCGATAATTGACATTCAATTATTCTAAAGTAGTAGGACCTAACGACAACCTATCACTTTTTGGCATCGTTTCCGGGGACACTTCTTAAAAAGCCTTTGAAAGTGTTATTAGGAGACGGTTTGAATAACAAATTTTTATGCCAAAAATATCTTAGTTGGCTTTCTTTTCTGCATGGTCAGGAAAAGGGGCCCCCACGAATGTTTTATACCAAAAACCCCCCCAAAATACGTACCTATCACACATAGGGAAGCCCAAGGCTCAGACGACTACACTTCTGAAGAATTATTTGAGCCTACTCTACTTGAGGCTTTCCATTATTTACCTATTGAGCAACCGGTAGAACAACCAGATACCGAGGAAGTTGTTTTTGAGGAACATACTCTTCTAAACACCATGGGAGATCATAGAGCTGAACCTAACCATAGTGAACCTCAACCTCCTAAAATGTTTACCTATCCTATCACGTTGGACACTGATGATGATACTGCCATGAAGAACATTTCTCTAGCTTTCTTTCCAACCTTCCATGGCTTGCCTTCGGAAGAACCTGACCAATTTTTTTTGAATTTAAATTCATATGTCAGACTTATGATTATAAGAATGACAATCAAAAGTTGAAGCTTTTTCCATCAAATTTGAAGGACTCGATAATGCTCTGGTTCATGGGATTGGGTTTTGGTAGTATAACATCATGGGAAGAGATGGAGACTATTTTCTTGCACAAATACTAGAGTTACTATAGGGTAAGTGATCGCAAGGAGGAGTTGTTTAAGCTAAGGCAAAACAAGGATGAAAGTTTAGAGGATTATCTCGATAGGTTCCTCTTCCTCTCCAAGAGGTGTGGAGAAATGGTCATTAGCGTAGAGATTCTCAAAACAATATTTCTTAAAGGTCTTGATGATGACACTCAATGAAACCTTGATTTAATGGGAAAAGGTGACGTATCTCAATTAACTCTTGAAGACATATGTGAGCTTTGTTGAAATTTCTCCCGTACTAGGGGAGGAATCCACAAAACTAATCTTTTTAAAGGGTCGAATGAGATAGGTAAGCTTCGTGAAGAAATAGCAAATCTAAAAATGGATATTCTCGTACAATTGAATACCACTCTAGATGGTATACAAGCTAAAACCCGCAACCTTGAGACCTTGTCAATTTATTTTCCAAGGTGTCGAAATAAACACCTGTTGCGTGAGTGTCCTTTGGATAAAGTCAATGTTTGTTAGCTGTGTGAGAAAAATCATCCTACAAACTAGTATGAGCTTTTAACAGATATTAAGAATACTAAGAAAAAAACCATTCAGGTTGAAGAAGAAATACATGCTTTAAACCAACGACAAGGAGGTAATTTTCCTTATGGACAAAATCCCAATCCTGCATGGAGACCAAAAAATAACTGGGCTCATAATCAATGGACTCCATATTGGAATCAGTTTCCTCCACCTCAACCTAATTGGGGAACTCCTTCTTGGGGATCACCTGATTGGACAAACCACACATGGGGCAATCAACAATGGCCAAATCAAACCCAACAATAGTGGTACCAACAACATACAGTACCCCAATGGAATCGGGCACAAAATTAGTTCTATACTGAGCCAAGGAGGAATCAACAACAGAACCTATTACCCCCAGCTCAGAACCCTCCTCAACATGAGCAAATAAACCAACCTCAACTTCCAGTGCAACCGCTTCCCAATCCTAAAAATAATCGCCAAAATATGCTAGTTTATTCTACTGAACATGAAAATGTTACTGGGCTTAATGCAATACACTTTGGAAATGTGCAGTTGCATTCTGGTCGAACTCTTCAACCACCAACCATTGAAGAAATAGAGGAGGAAACTGAGCCTACTAGTCCAACAAGAGACACATCGTCTAAGCAGGATATTACTCCTCAAGACAACGAGCCTTTTTCAGCGGCAGGGGCTGCTGACTTGTCTCAGGGGGAGGAGGATCCGCTCTTAAGTCAACATAAGGAGGATCCTGTTCCAAGAAAGAAAAGGATGGCACCATATCCGAAATGTTTAAAGCCCATAACTCCAGAAAATAATATGGAGGTATCTTTGGCTATGGAAACTGCATTAATTCAGGAGATTAAACAGTTGCAAATTGAAGTTCCTTTATTGCAAGCAATAAAAGAAATCCCTGAATTAAACCAGTTAATAAAACAGTTATGTATCAAAACACTAGGGAGGAAGTCAAAAATGACAAACACCATTCATATTGATGGTTATTTAGCTGATTTTCTGTCTGGAAAGACTATTGCTCTGAAATACGATGATCCTGGAAGTCCTCTTATAACTGTTACGATCAATGAGGTAATGATACCAAATGCATTAGTGGATCTAGCAGCAGCTATAAATGTGATGACAGTGGATGTAATGGAAAAATTAGGGTTAACTGATTTACGTCCTACAACCACAATCTTACAAATGGAAAATCAGTCTATAGCCATCCTGAAGGGTGTCATTAAAAACGTCCTTGTTAAAGTTGATGGATGGGATTATCCAGTCGACTTCCAGGTGATTCAATTGCTTACACCTAAGGATAGCTATCCTATAATCCTTGGAAGACCTTGGCTAGCTATAGTTGCTGCTAAGATTGATTGTACAGAAGGAGGAATGAGCATTTTGTATGGCCAGGATAGGAAATGCTTGTTCTTATATCACCCTGCTAAGCTTACTAAGCATGAAAAAGTCTAGATTGATGAACCTGAGGAACCAAATGGTTCAGACAGTTTAGCCTCCCTAGCCATGGTGGTAATTAAACAACACGGGGAAGAACTGGAAGATGAATTAGTAAACGAGATAACACACCTTGCTATAACCTAGAATGAGGAAGAAATGATAGATGCTCCAAGAATTTTTGGCTAGCCAATTGATATAAGTGGAATAGAGCACAGTTACACTACAATGGGAATGTCGTGTCCCTTAGCAAATATGATTCCCAGAACAAGTCATTTGTATGAGGATATCACAAGGTTTCACCAATTGGTACCTCATAGTTGTCCTCTTAATACATTGTTACAACCTATGTATACTGTAACTGCAGTTCATCCTGGAACAAAATCGATAATGCTATTACCAAGAAAAACCTTGAATATCAATAGCTGGTTGATAGAAACTCAAGAGGATAAGTTGTTTAATATGTTGGTACAAAGATCCAAAGCTTTTGCTTAGGATTATACGGACATGAGGGGAATTCACCCAAGTGTTTGTAGTCATAATATTTATACTGATATCAATATAAGGCCTATTCGTCAGCTACAAAAGAGACTCAATCTTGCATTAAAGGATTTGGTTAAAATTGAGATTGAGAAACTCCTTCGTGCTGGATTTATTTATCCAATCTCTTATAGTAAATGGATATCACCTATGGTGGTAGTCCCAAAGAAAAATGGGAAGTGGAGAATATATGTAGACTATCGAGAACTTAATAAAGCCACTTATAGAGACTATTTTCCCTTACCATTTGTTGATTAGGTCCTAGACAACTTGGCCGGGAGGAAGTATTTCTCCTTTCTGGATGGATTTAGTGGTTATAATCAGATATAGGTTGCTCAAGAAGACCAAGAAAAAACCACGTTTACCTGCCCTTGGGGCACATTTGCATATAGAGTTCTTCCTTTTGGACTATGTAACGCTCCAACAACCTTCCAAAGAGCTGTTCTTGCTATATTTTCTGCTCTCATTAATGAGTGTGTAGAGGTTTATATGGACTATTTTACGGTCTATGGATCAAACTATGATGAAGCTATTTAGAACCTAGATCGAGTTCTGAAAATTTGTGAGGAAAATAGACTATCCCTTAGCCATGAGAAATGCTTAATAATGGTGGAGCAAGGAATAGTCTTGGGTCATCATATTTCTTCAGAAGGAATAAAGGTCGACCCTAAGAAAATTGAAGTCATCCAACAGTTGACAACTCCTCAAACTCAGACAGACGTAAGAAGTTTCCTTGGACATGCTAGCTACTACAGAAGATTCATAGAAGGATTTAGTAAAATTGGAGCTCCTATGTTCTCTCTTTTACAGAAGGAAGTAGAGTTTATCTGGACATCTAAGTGTCAACAATCATTTGAAGCAATCAAAGAAAAACTTGTCTCTGCTCTTGTTCTGAGAGGGCCAAACTGGAGTATTCCCTTTCATAGTTATGCTGATACTTCTGACGAGGCTATCAGAGCAGTTCTAGGACAAGAAGATGAGAACGGGGGGAAGTATGCTATATATTTTATCAGCAAAAATCTTACTGCAGTAGAAAAGAATTATACAACAATAGAAAAAGAATTCCTGGCTGTTGTTCATGCTATCAAGAAATTCCATCATTATATTACGGGGTATAAGGTCACAATTTACATGGATCACTCAGCTGTAAAGTACCTAATGAACAAACCTGTGGTAAATGGTCAAATCATGAGATGGCTATTGCTTCTTCAAGAGTTTAATGCCACGATTCTTGATAAACCAGGAAAATATAATGTGGTAGCTAATTTTCTGTCATGAATCAAACATGGAAAAGATGACATTACCCCTGTACAAGATGATTTTTCAGATGAAAATCTATTTGCGGTTTTTGTAAAATCACCTTGGTTTGTAGATATTGCTAACTATTTAGCTGCATCCAAGATAGCTCCTGGATTCAAGTCTAAGCAAAAGAAGCGATTAATCAAGGAGAGTGCCCCGTTCAAGTGGATACATGGAATGCTATTTCGTTGTGGTCCTGACATGATTTTGAGGAGATGTGTGAGAGCTGATGAAACCTACAACATTTTGAGGGCCTGTCATGATGACCCATCAGGAGGATATTACTCTGCAAACAAAACTTCCCACAAAGTCCTAGGTGCCAGATATTATTGGCCCTCAATGCACAAAGACATTAAGAACTGTGTGCATCATTGTGATGAATGTCAGAGGGTAGGAAGACCAATTTTTTCTTCGAAAATGCCGTTACAGCCTCAGGTAGTCCTTGAACCATTTGAAAAATGGGGTTTAGATTTTATCAGACCCATAGATCCTTCCTGTCAAGGGAAAGAGTATATACTAGTTTGCACTGACTACCTGACAAAGTGGGCAGAAGTTCAAGCCTTGAGAATAGCTAGGGAAGAAAAAGTTGTAGACTTCTTTTATAGTAAAATCTTCCTTAAATTTGGAGCCCCACGAACTATTGTAACTGATCAAGGACCCCAGTTCATGTTGAGTGCTTCTGGCATTTACCAATCATTTTCAGCTAAGCCATAGAAAGTCATCCCCGTACCACCCTCAAGTGAACGACCAAGTAGAAGTGACTAATAGAGAACTGGAAAATATTCTGACAAAAAGAGTCTCTTCTGGAAGAAAAGACTAGGCTAGGAAGCTCCCTGAAGCCGTATGGGCATATAATACTACCTGGAAATCTACGACTGGATTAAATCCTTATGAGCTAGTTTTTGGGAAGAAGCCTCTTCTTCCCATTGAGTTCGAGTTACAAACTCTACGAACGACAATGGAATTAGGTCTAGATTTAAAAAGAGCCCAAGTTGAAAGAGTTCTGCAACTAAGCGAACTAGATGAACTTCATTTAGATGCCATTCATCAAATTGAACTAATTCAGCATCAACAAAAGGTATGACACGATAAACATATTAAGGAAAAGGAGTTTCACAATGGGGACTGGGCCTTGTTATTTGATTCTAAATACAAAGACCATAAGGGCAAGCTTAGAACTCACTGGTTGGGACCTTATGAAGTTGAAGAAGTCTTTTCGAATGAAACTATTCGGTTAAAGCCAATCGATGGCGACACACGAACTCTATTGGTTAATGGTCATCGCTTACGTGTCTACCATAAGCCAGTCAATAGGGAAGACTTTACAAGGATGGTCAAAATGCAAGGCGAGGTTCAATGTGTTGACTTTGCCACGACAGAGTCTATTCAGTGAAAATATTAGGCTACTGTTAAAAAATAAATTAAAAAAAATAAAATAATAATAATAAAAATAAAATAAAATAAATAAATAAATAAAAAATAATAATAATAATATAGACATGTATGCTGATATATTTCCCTTTATTTAATCTTCTGTCATTTTGGACTTAGCTAAATATTTCCCATATTTTTGCAGGACTTCTCAAAAAGCAGAGAGTAACTTTCGAAGCACCCTCTAAAGATGCTCCAGAACGTTATGAGACCGATGCTCCAGAACTTGACGTTTTCAAAGACCAATGCTTTGGAACTTGAATAGAGCTTATCATGATAAGGAGGCGTTCCACACTAAGGTTCAAAGTCGTGAAGATTCTTTTCCATGTCACTCAAACCTTCCATTCCATTGCTACTCCGGCTGCATCTTTCAGCGATGCTCCGAAACCTTCCATTCCGTTGCTGCTCCGATTGCATCTTTCAACGATGTTCCAGAACCTTCCATTCCGTTGCTGCTCTGGCTGCATCTTTCAGCGATGCTCCGAAACCTTCCATTCTATTGTTGCTCTGGCTGCATCTTTCAGCGATGCTCCAAAACCTTCCATTCCGTTACTGCTTTAGCTGCATCTTTCAGTGATGCTCCAGAACCTTCCATTCTGTTGCTGCTTCGCCTGCATCTTTCAGCGATGCTCCAGAACCTTCCATTCTATTGCTGCTCTAGTTGCATCTTTCACCAATGCTCCAGAACCCTTCATTTCATTCTTGTATTGGTTGCACCATACACCGATGCTCCAGAACTTATGCACTCATTCAAGCGCGTTGACCAAAATACATGCTCTGGAACTTGTTCAATTATCTTCTGCCACCTTTTTCAAAATTTCAAAATTTTCGTGATTCTTCTGCCAAAATATTTGATACATCTGTCTTTCTATTTTTGCTCTAGTTATAGGTAAGCTACCCAATTCCGTACTCCTCATTGGCAACTCCGTCCTCCATAGAATTCCGCACCATATCATAATAACTCCACCGTCATTTCAACCAATTCCTTCATGTCATCCTGTAAAATCTGTGAGGATTAAGATCTTCAAGTGATCACGGAACGAGAGTAAGTATTAATTTTCGCTTTAAATAGGTGGTTATTTTCAAATAAAGAATAATAAATTGGCACAAACCTCACTTCAAAATTAGTAATTCATGCCACCCAACGATTAATCACTTGTACGGCAAAGCCTTCTGCAAACCTCCATGCAAATTGGAAATCATTGAAGCATACGCTGCAAATAAAACAAATAAGTAATTCTAGAGGCAATATTTTCAAACGAAACCTGCGTGGGAGCTTTGTGCTGGAATTGAATTTCTTGCAGTGTACGAAATCAGGAAATGGGGGGTGGAAAAAGAAAGGTAGAGCCAGATTCAATGAAAAAATTACTGGGGTTGAGTAGCATCTCCAGATTGTTCGAGGAAGCAGGGTGGTTAGACTTCATCAGGAAATTTGAAGGCCATAACGAAAAGTTGGTAAGATCCTTTGCTGAGAACTACACCAATGGCGAAGCGATACTTCAGGGGAAGCGTTTTAAGGTAAGCTCTAATATTATTTCTCCCTTATCTGGATTAGAGCATAAAGGCATAAATATAAAAGAAACCTCTCAAGTAACGTACCATAAATTAGCTGAATTGTTTGTTAGAGAAGGAGACCCATATCCAATGGTGGTAGTAAGTACCAGGGGGAAAAACAAGGGGTTCCAGAGAACTTTCATATTAGAACCCTGGGGTATTGTTGTTGCATGGATAATAAGGTACTTTACTTGTGAAGGTCAGCTTACCACGGTTGTAGGGCCTGCCTTTCGTATGTTAACCCATCTATGTCATGGAAAGGAGGACCCAACTCTTAGGGTTAATATGCTGAAATTCTTGTTTGATTCCTTAAATACTTCCATGGAGAGGTATAAAATAAGGTCTGGGCCTTTGAAACACCATGGGTTAATTCATCTAATCTGCAAGTATCACTTCCGTAAGAAATCCGAGGGGAAATGGAAGAAATTTTTAGAGAAGATGGAGAATCCTGCAATTGTAAGAACCATGGAATTAGGGGAATCATTCCAAAAGGCCATTCCATCATCCAGAGCAACTTCCCCTAAGGGCTCTCTGGCTCTAGAAGCTCTTAATCCCACCACTCCTGGTGAGGATTTTCCAGACCTTTGCGGTGATAAATTCCAAACCCCTGACCTGCAAGAACAGGTTAATGTTGTTTACTCTGACACAAGTAAACCAAGAAAAAAGAGAACAAGGAAAAATCCAACACCTATCATTTTGCAAGAATCAGCTCCACTCAGAAGAAGCAAGCAGTTGGCTTCTGAATTCTTCGAATCCCCAATATAGGGTAAGGAGGGAAGTTCACAAAAGAAAAAGCCTAAGCGGCCACAAGAACCCATAGAAATTTCAGAACAAGCCAGTGGAGATGAAACACCCCTAAATAGAGAGGATTCAGGTGAAGTATTTCCTTTCCATTCTGTACATATAGAGGAAATTTTCAATGATGGAACTCAGGATAGAGAACCCGAAGGGGATTGCAGTGTGCCAAAAAATTTGTCACTCAATGTAGATAAGATTGTTGAAACAATTAAAACTAGTTGTGCTAGTGCTGAATTGGAAAGGTATAAATTTGAAATTGTTGATTTATAGAGGCAATTGTTTAAAAATAATGAGTTTATAGAATTGCAGAAAGAAGAGTTGACTGTACAAACTACTATAATAAATAAAAGGGATCAGGAAATAAGAGATTTAAAGCTACAGTTGCAGGACAAAGATTCAAACATCTATAAGTTGTAGGAACAAGTACAAGAGCATAATGAAAAGCATAAAACTTATAGTGAGAATATTGCACAAAAAGATGTGGAAATAGGAAAAATAAAATAGAATTTTATGCTCATGCTCTTAGCTTTCGAGGAGGACAATAAAATACAGACTGAGGAGTTGACCACTTCTAGCAGAATAGTTGAACTAGAAGAGGATCTGAAGGAATGCACTGTGAGACCCTAAACTGAGTCCAAAGCAATTCAAACAGAACCAATTGTAACTGATTGGTTCTAGGTCAGCATTCTGCCTCTACTAACAAAATGGATGGAACAATGTTACTTCCTTAGAAATGTCCAAACTGAAATCATAGGCTCACGAAATAACTGGTGCTCCTAAAGGAGTCATTTCACAAAGCCTATAGAGGGAAGTAGGATGCCTATCAACTTATGGACTTCTTGCTGAATTGTAGAAGGCCATCGAGAATCTACTCAATGTTTTTAAATGAACAATGGCTGAGATGGAAACTGTTCAGGATCTATAACGATCAAACCTATGAGCCTAATGACAAAGAGTTTGTAAAAATATTTGTCGAATCAACTTCTAAAGATCAGGATTTAATTTGTGAATTCTTTTTGCATGATTTGTTATTAGAAAATAATACAAATTTCTTTATTAATCTGTTTGTTGGAGAGGTAGAATTGTGAGCATTTCTCTCAACTATGAGAAATCAAATTCATTGGCAAGAGAGAACAAAAGAATTTGTATAGGTAGAGAAAACAGTGGGTCTCCAAATCAGGTCACCAAATTCAAGGCCTGAGGGGTTCAAAGCTACATTTCTGTCTCTTCTGGTTAATGAAAAGATGAGGGAAAGGTATGACAACAGGCTTAAGATGTGTTATGACAATTTCATAGCAAATGGACAGATTAATTGGCAAAGCATGGCATGCCTGCGAGGAAAGGTTCACCCCTCTTCCAACTTATTTAAAGAAAAGAGAAGTTATTTCTCCTCTAAACATCAGATGGTCATTCAGAAGGGCTAATGCTCTAATTAGAATTATGAAAACACTCAGAACATAGTGGATAGGAATGAAATACAAGCTCCCCTTGCTATTGAATCCACCGTCGGCTTTTAATATTTCCACAGATCAAAATGATACTCTTTAAAGAGTGGAGAGAGAATGTGATGTTCCATAGAGGGTTTATTCATAACCTTGAAAGTTTCAATGCATTAGCCAGGGAAACTCATGATCTTAGTACTCTTTATGAAGAATGGAATAAAACTCAAGGGTTTAACTATGGAGTAGGAGGACCTGCCAGAAATTAGGTAGGGGAGGAAATGATGAGGTGAAAATAACCTCGTCATAATAAAATCTGGAAAGCTCATTCTTGCTAAATCAATCCTAAACCTATGCCAATTTATTAAACTTTAGAAGAAGTAATTACTTATTTTAAGAAAAATTATGCTTTCTTTCTTTCTTTTGATCAATTGAGGAAATTGTCCAATGCAGGTTTAATGGGTTGATTTGAGTGTTGTTGTAGGGATTAACAGGTCATCATGCGACTGATGCAGAAGTTTAGCCAGCACGTGCCTCAAAGTAATGCTACGAACCCACTCCTTGATGCCTGGATGATGCGCCGAAGATTCAGTTTTAGTTCTTTAAAATTCAGTTGTTCAAAACTTTATGGCTCTTCTCGAGCCTTCTACATGTTCTTAAAAGCTTTAAAGACATCAAGTTAGTTTTAAGTTAAGGAAGACTTTTTCAATGGCTATCCATGCCATCGTAAATTTAGGATCTAGTTAGAAAGTTATCTATAAAACTGTAATTTCATGAGTAATAAAGGAGAGAGAGAGAAGAAGTATCATTATGCTGTTTACATGGATTTGCAAATCACTGTTGAAATGAGTTATCTGATTTCTGTTTATTGGTAACTGTTGAATTCGAATGATGGTGATTGTATGTCGTAAGAGGATTTGAGAATCTGTAGTTTATGTGAGTTAAAGATGAAGTAGTAGCCTACGAGATGGCCACTCGAGGGGAGTTAGCCTAGATAGATAGGTATTTTATTGATTAAGTTATTCCCTTTGTTTAGGATAAATTACTGTTCAGTAGGAAATAACAAGTTGTTGAAGAGTTAAGTTAGTTGTTCCGAAGCACCATTGTCTTTAATTTGTATAAGTCTTCTTTTGTAGTTGATAATATTTCTTTACTATTTAGAAGATGCTTAATTGTTTGTTTCCTTACTTTTCTGTTTCCGTAGTTTACCAATTATTTAGTTTACTTGTTTCCATGCTTTCTAGTTTAGTAGTAATGTTTTCTAGATTAGTTGTTTTATGCTTTTTAATTTAGTTTTCCTTGCTTTTCTTAGAGTAAGATCATTTTCAAGTTAAGTAGTAATGGCTTTGGTTTAGTCTCAACTTCTGTAGTTTAAAAGAAAAACTAAAAATATAAAATGGGTTGTTTGAATAATCTCCTTCTGCAAACTGCCTTGGACACTACTTGACCGACAATTGACATTCAATTATTCTAAAGTAGTAGGACCTAAAGACAACCTATCAGGGTATGCCAAAAAAACATGCTCGAGCTGATGCTACGTGGCGTGTTGTCAGGGCCCGAAAGGGGAGTGATGCAAAGAGGCAAAAAATATTGCAAACGACTGACACGCGAAAGCATGGCACAATATTTTTGAAAAGAAATCAAAGGAAAGCTTGTGAGGAGGACTCGAATGACATGTGGTGACATTTGCAAAAGCTTTTGTGCAAATGAGCCTGATATTGCTTATTTCTTATAGAGGCGTGGCTGATACTTAGGCAAAAACTCACCCGAAGGGAGCTTGGGAATTTTAAGTTCACAAATTCTGGTGACTTATCAGGGGTGTTTCGCTTGCGGAATGAGGAACCCAAAAAATTTTTGGCCTGTAGACTAGAGACTTATCCATTGGGTGGTGCGGTGAGAGCTTAGAGAGGGTGGCCAGAAGGGGTAGCCATTCATCCTCAAATGGAGGGGATAAGTCACACAAATTTTCCTACTCTCCATGCAACTTGATCACTTCTTTATAAGGTATCGCCAACGATATATCGACCCATCAACCGAATTAAAAAAGAAGACATGCAATCGATGAGTGATGTTCTCAAAATCCTCTACAATAAGGGGTTGGCCAAAATCCTGAAAGGAAGACACATCCCGTTGCTTTTCCTCAATCTTTGCTGTAATATGCTCTATTGTGGCTAGTGACTCATCCTCAAGGAATGAAGAAGGTAAGCCCATCTGAGCTAGGTGGGAGAACCTGGCCTACATGCCATTCATGGTTTGATCCAAACTGGTGACACATTCGCTAGCATGAAGAATAACTGTGTGGCAATGGATGACCCTGTTGGCTGTTTTAGCAGCGGCCCTTTGGTCCTCGATCCCTGCATTTGCCAATACTTCATCTGGGACCTGATATAACCTGTTTAATAATCTCTCGGCCTCTGGAACCTTTTGCTCGATGGACTGAGGAAATTGTATGATCGCCTCACAAACTCTCCTACCTAGATCTGTTACCTTTGCCATAAATCAAAGTGTCGATTGTAGAGTTAGGCAAAAGGCCTTCACTCTTTCCCAATATGAAATATGCAACTAATGGGCTATCTGAAGAAGGTTTGTCTGATTGGCTGATGGTAATGCTGAGTCCTTCAATAGGGCGATCTTCTCATTCCTTTGTTCTATATCTTATGTGAGCTCCACAACCTTTTGGTTTGCTATGGTGAGTTTCCCCTGTAGGATCTGTGACTTTGTGAGCCAACTAGCCTCGACTCGCTCTTTGTTTGTTGCTTCTTGCTCTAGTATTGACTTAAGCTCTGCAATTTCATTCTCCAATTGAGCATGGTGGATTTGTAAATCTACATCCCTTTGTTGCATCTGTAGTTCTAAATGAAAAATTTCTTCATCTTTCCGTTGTACATCTAGCCCCAATTTTGCCAATTGGTCTTGATAATTCTCGTTCTTTTGCTGCAACTCAATGACCAGATTAGGGTTGAGTGACCAAAGCTTTGCCAGTTCTTCTTGGAGCTTTGCTTCTTCTGTCTCCCTCTACTAGGATAGGCACTTAAATTCAACCTCCATAGCTTTTTCCTTGGAAAGAAAGACATCGACTCTATCCTTCATATTTTTTAGTTCTTCTTCCTTTTTCTTGAGCTGGCGACCGGTCTTAAGAAAGCTGGTGGTCATTACCCGTTGCGTTTCCTCCATAAGTTCCACTTTGTCCCGCAATTGGGCTATGCTTAGGTCGAGCCCCACAATGTACATGTTGTAATCATCCAGCTGCATCTCTCCTTGTGGTTTGCTGACAGTCGGGAACATAGTCACAAAGTGTAGTGACTGCTGAGCCTCATGGAAAACAATATGTATCTTTGGCTCTACTGGTCTCTTAGCATCCTTAGCTCTTCTCTTCTGGGTTCTGACCGCTTGTGCTTGTTTAGTTTTATCGCCTTCCGTTAGGAATTCTGTAGGCGATATGATGAGTCCGCCTGGGAAAGGTGCACCAGGAGGAAGGGAGGAAGGGAATGAAAGAACATCAGTCCCAAGTGACTTTTTCTTTGGAATTTTGACCGTTTGAGGCGAGAAAGGTGGGATACTCCAATAACTGAACTATAGACTAGGAGGACTCGAAAGAAGTGGAGTCATGAAGGCCTGCATTTACTGGGAAGAGTGGATCGGATCCAATATTGCTGTGGTAGGGGATGTATCTATTAAGGTAGTTGGGGAAAAGTGCGTGATGCTTTGGGACGTAGAATGGGCCAAGGTGAATGGTGTGAGGTTCTATGGAGGAGTAAGTGCAAATGGGGCAGCATGAGAGAACTGTGTGAAGCCCCTTGCAATCATTGAAGCAGAGGTCAAAATGCATTGGTTGGCGCATGAAATAAGAGGCGTTGTGGAAGCAACGGGGCAACCATGGTTTGCAGAACTATAGAAGAGGGGGCGAAAGATACCTATGGTGCAAATGGCTGTGGTCCTTAGAATGTGGCTGGCTCTTCGCTTGTTCCTGGGTTCTATGAACACTCTCTGGAAAGTGCCTCGGTTCGCTGCCGCTTCAGTGGTGGTGAGTTACCAACCGCTACGGTTTCTTTTTGTTTTGGTGAAGCTGCCAAGGTTCTCCTTGCTGTCCAGGTGCGAGTAGGTGAAGACCTTGCACTTGATATATTGACTTGTATGTTAGAGGAAACCTTAATAGTTTGCTTGAATGCCTTCCCCCCTTGCTGTGCCGAAGTGTCCTGTATTTATGTTTCTGGTTGAGCCCTTTCATCTGACTACGACTTGGCTTCTTCCAAATTGGAATCCTTTTCAGGGCTCTCGCCGGAATCCGAATGCTTGTTGTTCCATAATTTTTTGAACCTATCATCCATCTCTAGGATGTTATAGGGAGCCTCAATTTTTTGGGTCTCTTAGCGGTATATCCAAAAGTTATTGATCTTCTCCTCCTTCCATTCATAATTATTCAGTAGATCGTTGCAGAGGGTAGTTCGCATCTTTCTTGATTTATCATACGACCTAGTCGGGTAGTATAATCTTAGCCAGGGTGGCCGACCATCCACAATAGGAATGTAAGCTAGGTTGCACCCGATACTGGATTTCAATGCTCTTCCCAGTAAGGTCGGGGACAATGCGTTAACTTGACATATTTGTTTGGCAAGTCATTTTTAGGGTTGTAGTTCCATTTGTTGTAGATCCATACCAACCCTAGATGAGACAACTTTGCCTCCAGTATGCCATGAGCCTTCCTTTTAGCCATGACGACAGTCTTGAAGCTCATCGAAGGATCGAAAAAATCCTTTCTTCTTTGCCTTCCCGCTGCAAAAGGTGTCATCAATAGTTGAGACCTAGCAATAAACCTCAAGTGCTAGTACCTAGTCTATAAGACATGATGGAAGCTGGAAGGGTTCTCCGGTGAAACCACGAAATCAGACGAATGTGAAGTCCTTTCCTAGAAACTAATCGCATCTTGGAACAAAGTTCTGCATGAACTTAGTTTGGTCCAAGTTGAACCGTAAGATAGTGTTGTCTCCTCTTAAATCCTGCAAAATTGGATATAAGAAAAGGTTCAAAAATGCGTAATAATCATATGTCGCAGGGAGAAGGGGAGTCCATGTGGAAATCAACCATCTTTTTTGGTTTTCATCAAAGATAGAGGGCTCGAAATGCCTCAAGAAGAAGTCAGGATTCTGGTGCAAAAACATGTGCGAGGAAGGATGGGAACCTGAACCTTCATTGGAGCTTGTATTCTGCTATCTGGCTGAGCATCTCTTGCTCGAGAAATTCAGTGAAGTCATACCAGAAGAAAGAATGTTGCCTTCATAGCTAGAAGCCCAAACCTAGTTGAAACCCTTGGACCTACTTGTTGGAGTCCAATCCACAAACGAATGCCATCATTGAGAATGCATCCTTCATATCATCATAAAATCTCTTAAGCACCATTGGGATCTGCATTGGTTTATTATGATTCTCCTTGGGCCTTTGCATCTCTATGTTGTAAAAATTAATTGCGAGGTCTCTGCTCCTCCAATAGGACTCTCCTTTTGCTAGAGTGAATGGCTCCAATTTTTGCAGTTTGAAGCTTTGATCTGAGATGCAGAGCATATTCTAGATAGCTTCTTTGCATATGTTCACATTTACCTCTCAACCTTCGATGGTGTTGGTCTCCGAGTTGAAGTTTTTGATGGCCTCATCAACTAATTCAGGGAAGTGGTGTATAAATGGGACCATATATTGAGGAAGCCCAATGTACCAAGAATTTTGTGCCAAAGAATCAAGGTCGCTATTCTTTTTCATCCTTTTGCAGGCCGCCTCCCTAAGTGACTTGGGATTATTTGCAAGAATGGGGTCATGAATGTTCTCCGACTCTTCTTTAATTCACTTCTTATCTTTGCTAGGGCTCATCTTCTCTGTAACTCGAGTATTTACCCAGGTTGGTCTTTCTGGTATTCTAGGCGAGGCATAAGAGACGTCCTTGAAGATGCAGGCGCTTGGTGTTGCATGCATGACATTAAATAAGATTTTTTCTCCTCCCTCCCTTAATTCTGCTTGAGAACTTTGAGTGGTAGGCATCCCTTGCAAATTCTTTGCCCAAAAAGCACACTGAAGCGGTATAAATGGAACCTAAAACACGACGCAAGGTTTTGAATTTCAACACCAAGAAACCTTTCATTTTAGGTTTGATTCACATCGGGGCAGTGAATTCTCTGCAATTATTTGTGTTCAATTCCTTTTGCTGCAAATTTCACTACGCTTGGTTTCTTTGATTGCCTTGTTCTTCTTAATTTTCTTTGCGTGTTAAAGAAGTTTTTATGCTATGTCCTGCCTTTTGCATGCGACACTTGGCTTTTCTTTGTTTTCTTGCATTCAATCAGGTAGCTAACAAATTCCTTTTGCATTTAAATTGGCACGTGCTACTAGCTCCCTTGCCTATGTGAGGTAAGCTTCTTGCCTCTTTTGAAAATATATGGATACATAATTGTATTGGTAATAGCATCCTTTCAGCGCAATTTTCATGGGAAATTAAACCGTTGGTGCAATGCCTATCATCTCCTCATCTGCTTTAGCAATTAATATCTTTCAAAGCATGATCAAGTTGAAATTGCAATAAGTACTTTGAAAAGATATACGTTCACCCCTAGAGCCTTGAAAATTCCTGTGTCATGCCACCTAGCCTCTGTTTGTATGAGCCGTCACCTGGGATTGCCAACAATTTGTGTTAATTGATTGGCACTCCTCAATTTTGCATGCAACAATTCATACCTACGAATGCAATCTGGCTGGAATATCGAGTTGGCCTTTTTTTGAGGGATTTTCGAGTAAGCACTCAATTACCATCATGCTTTGTATACTGGCTACCTCAGATATTTCTATAAATAAGCTCCAATACAGTAGCGAAACCATACTTAGTGACTTAAAAAAAGCAGCATTGGGTGATTGAATAGGTTTAGATTTTGCATAGCACTAGTCTTAGGTGCTTTGAGCAGAGGCTGACACAATGAATACTCCAATTAGGCTAGTGTGTAACAAAGCTCAAACAAATTTCCTAGGGGAGATTTCAAGCAGGTGTCTAAAATGTATGACAAGGAACAAACATTTGCTAGCCATTATAGCCATCAAATGGGTCCTAGGTAGAGACTGTATTGAATATGAAGATAAATATCGGGTAAACACCGATATCAGCTCCCATTTTGTTGCTTTACTGCTTGACGCTCAGGCTCCAAAAGCTATGATTCTTCATTTGGCACTTCAGATTTTTTCGAAAAGTT
>CM021110.1:351054164-351169695 GCA_007115665.2 Sequoiadendron giganteum
TGAATGCATTGTTTTGTTTGCATTGAATTATTTTGAAAGGGCCTTCCCACAGATTTTCAAATTTTCCATGTTGGCCAGGCTTTGCAGCTCTTTCAGTGACCTTTAGTACCAAGTCTCTACATTTTAGCTCTTGGTCTGAAGCCCTCTTGTCAAACCATCTCTTAATACTGGGCGAATTAGTCGCCTTTGAAGCTATTGGGGGTTTCTCCTTTTCCTCAACGATGAATTAGGTAGAATTTTCCATAGCCTCCATTCCTCTTCAATCTCTAAAGACTTGAGTAGCTGTAGCACATGTATCTCTATAAAGATAGGTAGCAGTGCTTCTTTCACGTAGACCATCTCATATGGAAAAGTCTTTAGGGCTTGCTTGGGAGTTATGCGGTCCACCCATAACACTATTCAGAGATGCTTATGCCACTCCTTATGATCGGACGTAATCTTTTTAATGAGTCAAACTAAATTTTTATTAGTAGACTCGACTAGGCCATTCCCCTGTGGGTAATATTTTGATGATGTTTTCAAGAATATGCCATGCATAAGCGTGAAATGACATACCTTAGAGCCTAGGAATTCTTTGGAATTGTTTGAGATGATGGTCTTCGGTGGGCCAAATCTTATTACTAGCCCTTCGAGAAAATCCACAATTTCTGCTTCGGTTGCATTCTTCAGGGGTGTGGCTTCAGTCCACCTTGTAAAGTAGTCTGTAGCTATGAGAATCCACTTATGGCTGGTGCTAGAGGTTGGATTGATCATTCCTATTAAGTCTATCCCCCATTGCACAAATGGTTAAGGTGATACTATCGGATTGAGGGGAATAGTGGAATTTTTCCTCCTCCCTGCGTAGAATTGGCATTCCTTGCAAGCCTTTATCATGTTGTAGGAGTCATTGAATAACGTGGGCCAGAAGTACCCAACATGCAAGATTTTGATGGTGGTAGTTTTTGCAGAGAAGTGTCCGCCTTCGAGGCTGCTGTGCAATGTGTCAAGAATTTTCCTTGCTTGGTCGATAGTGACGCATCGTAACAAGACACCGTTGAAATTTCTCCTGAAAAGAACATCTTCAATGAGTGGATACCCATTGTTTTGTAATCTGTAGAACCTTCTTTTCTGAGAGGGAAGGCTTAATGGATATTTTCCAGTGTCCATAAATCTAGTCCTATCTGTTAGCCAACATTCCTCGGGTTTAGATTCATTCATCAGGATCAACTTCACTTGCTCTGCTTCTATTTCTATCTCTTCACTGTGTGCCAAATATTCACAAAGCCCTCTTCCTTTGACAATCTCCGTAGGCTTGGTTTCGATGTCGTATTCCAGGATCTTAGTGATCCAGTTGGCCCTATTTTTGGTGATTTCACCCTCCATAATATACTTGTGCACACTAGTGTGTGCGACATAAACGATCACCTTGTTGCAACATATCAGATGTTGGAACTTTTTGAGTCCCTTGACAATTGTGAATTCTTGTCTTCGGATGAAGTTGTAGTTTGCTTCATATTCCTTGAAGGTTCGGGAGTGAAAAGCAATCAGATGTTCTCCCTTTCCTTCGTTGTCCTTCTGGGTCAAAACAATGGTGATGCTTGTCTTGCTACTAAAAACATACATCATGAAGTCTTTGGACAAGTTTAGATTTACTAGCATAGGGGCCAAATAAATAACGTCCTTTACCTTCTCGAAGGCTTCTTTTGCTTCCTTCGTCCATTTGAATAATTGGTCCTTTTTTAACATCAGGGTGATTGGTCGAATTATTCCTGCAAAATCAGAGATGAATTTTCTTACGAAGTGTACCTTCCCCAAAAAGGACTGAACTCCATTTTTGTTGACCGAAAGGGGTAGCTCTTTGATCATATTTACCCTTTTAGGATCAATAGCAATCCCGTCTCTTGACACTACGTGCCCTAGTAGCTTGCCTTGCGGTATGCCGAAAATACACTTTTTGGGGTTCAGGGATACCCCAAATTCTTAGCATTTTTTGAAGACCATCTCCAGATGATCGAAATGGTCATCTTTGGATTTGGAAAACACAATCAGGTCATCTAAATAGATGAGGATGGTCTTATTGATTAGTTTGTTGAAGGCGATATCCATTGCCCGTTGGAAGGTAGCTCTCGCATTTGATAGGCTGAAAGGCATTTTGGCATATGCGAATGTTCCCCATTTGGTGGTGAACGTGGTTTTATACTGATCTTCTTCTTTAACCCGAACCTGATTGTAACCCAAGAAGCCATCTAGTAGAGAGAACATTTTCGAACATGCCATGGTCTACATAATAGATTCCATGGAAGGAAACATATAATGATCTTTTAATGATGCTCTATTCAGGTCATGGAATTCTACGCAAAGATGAATGTCTAAATTCTTTTTTCGAACTGGCACAAGGTTAGATACCCAAGTACTGTGTTTGATTGGAAACACCATCTTTGACTAGATCAACTTCCCTAGCTCTTGTGCCATCAGGACCTCAATCTTTGGATTGACAGGCCTTTGTTTTTGTCAGATAGGTTTTACACCTTCCGTGATTTCTATGATATGTTGGATGATGTTGGGATCATACCCTCTGAGGTCTTCATAAGACTAGGCTATGACTCCTTCGTATGCCTTGCATAAGTGTATCAACCTATCCTTGTCTTGATGTGGGACTTCTTTTCCAACTTTTAGTTTTCTTTCACCTTTGACCTCAAGGTTGGCGTAGTTTGCTTGGTTTGCCATAAATTTCCTCCTATCGTTTCTTACGTCATCGTAGTCGAACATATTTTCGAGCGTGACCAGCCTTTCAGAAGTTTGTTTGATCTTAATTGGATGATCTATCCTTTGTATGATTCTTCAATCCTTGGTTGGAGCTAATTGACAAACTCACCTGACTGTTGAATGAACGAGGCAATGTGTTCATCACTTTCAAACACTTTCCAGCTTTGATCATTATCTGGAATGGATGGTCAGACAATTACCTGTACTGAGTGTACATTCTCCATCAAGTCAAAAATAGGATCGAATTGAGATCCTACAGTTTCCATGTGATTGACAACTAAATTTTTCTCCCTTGGTACCACATGAATGTTAAAATCTTTGAAGCTTTAAATGAGGTCCCATACCCTGTGCCTATAAGATCGCATGCACACAGTTTTTGTAGCAGATGTGTTTCTAACTTGATTGATTATAAGTTCAGAATCCCCGAACACCTTTATTTTTTTGATACCCATGCGCTGAGCCGCAAGGCTCAACCCTTGCACAAGACCCTCATATTCAGCCTTGTTGTTTGAATAGGAAAATTGAAAGCGGAAGGATCTGAGAATATGCTTGTTGTTTGGAGATGTTAGGCATATCTCGGCTCCAACGCCTACTTTTCACCTTGCACCGTCAAAGTGCAACATCCATAGCTTTGAATTTTGCTTGGCTGTGGAGTCCTTTGCTATCTTTGGCAACTCTTGATATTGCTCGTAGATGACATAGGTTCCCAAACCAGTAGCATGATAATGGTCAAAAGGATTGGTATCTGCATAGTTGCTCAAAAAGACTTCTTCAGAACCAACTTTGTCTTCTGTCGCTTCCTCTCCTTGCTGCTTGCTACTGACGAATTCTTCTGTAGTGTAAGATATTTGAGTAGCTTTGGTTTCTTCTATTGTGGGAGGAGTATGGGTGGCTTCATAGTTGATCATGGCTTCATCAACCACACACTTTGAATGTAGGTTTTCTGATACAATCTTCATCTTGGCTTTGTGCTTAGTCTTGAGAATTAGGTGAGACGAATCCAAAGAAAGGTATCCACCTATCTTTGTCATAAAATCCCATGATAGACAAAGGACGAACATGGGGGGAACGTTAATGACCACAACATCTTGTGGCACTGTGATACTAGGACAGGAAAACAATGTTAAAGGGAGGTCTTTAATGAGGCTCACCATTTCGACCTTGTTGCCATCCAACTACATAACTCCTCTTTTTAGGGGCTCATAGCTAAGTCCTAAGGCTTCAACTATCTACTTGGGAATGACTGTGGTACTGGCACTAGAGTCAATCATGGTGTTGTGCAATATTTTTTTCCCTACAATGAGAGTTAGGAAGAAGGGTTTAGGTTTCGGCTTCTCCCCTTTTCCCTCTGTCGGAGCCTCCTCTACAGTGTTTGCAAGAACTTTGGTCAGAGGTGATGAGTCGATGGTCATTTTGAAATCTTGTTCTGTTGGTTGTGCAATTGCATCTTTCAGCAGGGCCTCCTGTAGTAATGAATTATGTTCTGGAATGGATAAGATATCCCAGAGGGACACATTAGTGGAAGATTTCTTCAATTGTTCTACTACGTTGATTGGTGACGGATTTGGAGGCTTTTGTCCCTTTGCCTTGGTGATAACAATTTCTTTTCACACTTGAGGCTTTGGAGAAAATGTAGAAGGGCCGGGGAGTTGGTTCAGAATACTCCTAGGCTACAGAGTGACTGACTTGCCTGTGAATCTTCTCTTCGATCAGTTGTTATAGTCGGACTGCACTTTCGGGGTCGCCGATGTGGATGCTTCATAAGTGAACACCACTTCATCCCCTTCCATCCATTAGAGGAGGGCATGGTCAAGAGATATGTCACCTTCTTGCTCTAGGGGTATTCCTTGCATTTGTGAGGTGAGAACCGTATCCTGTATTTGGGAAGAGGTGTATGTATACCCTCCCGAACTCGTCGCTACGCCTTGGCTGCATTTGGCAATTTCTTGCTGTAAATTGCCACGTGGACAATTTTGAGGCATATGAGCATTGCCGCAAGGATAGCACCAAGGATTGAAATCTTCAAAAATATTATTTTGTCCTACGGTTAGCTCCCTTCTTGTACTTGTCTAAACAGTTCCCAATGAAGTTGGTACTGGTACTATTTGGTTATTTGTTTGAGTCGGTGGAGTTGTGCACACACCCCCTTGATATTGGTTATGTTGGTAGGAGGGTTTGTTACCTTGATGAATTTGATAGGTTGGAATCAGAGGAGTAGCCTGATTGCATTTGATAGTGGTTACTTCATTTGTCAAGTTCCGTAACATCTCCCTTATGTCGCTCATCTCAACCTTCAAAGCGCCAGATGTAGGCGCAACGTTTGGTTGCGTACTTGGATATGTGTACATAGATGACGGTAGAGGCATGGTTGTGCTAGTAGATGGCATATCTTGATTAGAAGATGATATTTCGAGGAATATCGATGTGTGAGGGGGCAAGGTGGCAACTTCCCGACATCAATCAGATTGTTCTTTGCCTTCACCGCTATGATGTATGCATCTTGTAATGTGGTTCCACCAAGCGATTGGATCATGATAGAAATGTCAGTATTGATGGAATTTAAGTAGAACATAAATGCTAGCTTGACCGATGGTCGGATGTCATTCTAGATTCTTTGCCAAGTTGTATGAAATTGAGCATTGAAATCTATCATGGCTTTGAATGGGGCCCACTTTATCATTGATAGCTGGTGGTATAACGGAGATCTATCTTCATCATTCAAGAATCTCTCAAAAAAGGGGTCTCCAAGTTGATCCCAATTACTGATGGTATTGACAGGCAAAGTGCGATACCAATCTAGTGCTCTCCCTCTAAAAGAAGTTGCAAGCAATCTCAACACTACATACTGATCTGTTACTCCGTGCACCATACACACATCCACAACATCTTGCAGATGTTTGGATGGTGTTCTTGAGCCATCTTCGATGAACTTTAGAATAATGTTTAGAGGAGCGACTGGGATAGGGGCCCATATGGTAGGTGCCATTGGGGCAACAAGGGGACTTCTAGCGTCCCAAGCCACATAATTTTAGTTTATGATTAACATTATGGTTAGGACCCAAAGGTTTTAGTAGGTGAGTTTGGGTATGGGCTGTTACTAGTGGGGACACTAACAAGCCAGGTTTATTTTGCAGTACATGGCCTAGTGATTGGATGATGATTTACACACCTTTTTTATTTGGTTATTGTTTTGTGGTCCCATCGGGCGTGCCAAGAAGAAAAAAATTGTTGATGCCAAAAGTTGGCAAGGTAACAACCCTCTGTGGGAAACTCAGTTTTAGGGGGGGGACCTATTGTGCCAAACTGAGTAACCTCTATATTTTAAAGAAGTCGACTTCTTCTATAACTAGGGTTTTAAAATGGGAAAATGAAGTTGATATAAAATAAAGGGATCTAACTAAGGTGATACACCGAGATTTCGATGTGTGAAATGATAAATATATCTTGGGGATACGACTTAAGGGCCCATGGGTAGTCTTTTGCGTTCCAGAATGACAGAATAAAAATAGAAGCTTTAGTGATTCATTATATGACATAAAATAACTTCATACATTTTTACTAGAAAGAAGAGTCCAAGACATGATCTAAACCAACAAACTTGTATTAATTTATAGAAGTTTGGGAATGAAACATCCAGTACAATAATGGCAGAGTAAAACTTATCAAATATCAAAGAAAAAAAAAGGTCAAAAAATGGCATAGTCTGTGAGTTCTTTACAATAATCTAATAAAGCAATAAAAGGCCTAGTTCTTCTATCAATTCCTCTGCCCAACTCTGAACTAAAATTGGAACCCCTACTTCGAAATAAGAAGCAGTATTTATAATAAAAACCCAACTTGACGAGCAAGTAACATAAAAGATGCTTTGATCATGAGTAATGATGTATTAGCAATGATTTTCTTGGCCATTACATCTGAAAAGATTTAGGCCATGAACGAGGACATCCAAGGGCTAGATGTATCCCCTGTGAATGATGGTTGTTGTCCCAACAGACTAGAGCACTGACACATGCAATCCATTCATGGTGACAGTTATAGAACAAGGCAGCTGGTGAAAGGTTGTCGTTTGCCTGGCTTTCTCCTATGAAGATCACACGACAAGCGGTCGGGGCCCGATGTTTATCCTTACCTTGAGCGACAAAGAACTTGCACTGCGAAGACACATGGAGGTCTCCAGCATACCACATCAAAGATGGGGTCCACCAAAAAAACATGTTCGAGCTGATGCTATGTGGCATGCGGTCGGGGCCCGAAAGGGGAGTGATGAAAAGAGGCACAAAAGATTGCAAACGACTGACATGTGGAAGCCTGGCGCAAGATTTTTGAAAAGCGGTTGAAGGAAACCTTGCGAGGAGCGCTCAAAAAACACGTGGCAACATTCACAAAAGCTTTTGCATAAATGAGCCCGATATTGCTTATTACTTATAGAGGCATGGCCGATACTTAGGCAAAAAATCACCTGAAGGGAGCTTGGGAATTTTAAGTTCATAGTATCATAGAGAAAATCCTCATAAAATATCAAATTGTATTCAACTCAATAATCTCATCCAAGACCTTCTTGATCAAGGAAAAATAACTGTTGAGGACAATGATCAAGATTCAACCACTAATGATAGCAGTAAAAATCTCTCCACCACAATTTTTGAAAACAATGATCAAGATCTGTCCAACAATGAGCACCTTGAAGATGTTTCTACCTCATCCAATCATCAAATCGACATACATCAAGAGTCACTTTTCAATCATGATCAAAATCCACCAACAATATCCAACAATGATCTATTTCAAGGATGTTAACATTATTTGATCCTATTGACATAATCCAAGATCCATCCACCAATGATCATGTTGACAATGTCTCTACATCACCTAATGAGTTAGATGACATGTCTCAAGAATTTATTCCAAAGCATGATCAACATATTTCACCAAAATCTATCAATGGTCCTTTCTAAGATATATTGACATCCTTTGACCTCATGGTTACAAATATTGATGGAATGCTCAACTCAACACTTGATCCAAATCCACTCAAAGATCAAGAGGATATTGAGCCACTTCCCATGCCTAATGAATATATCCAAGAACCCTTTGTAAGTAATCCATCCTTTGAAATTGGCCCATGTCAAGAACTTGATCCAAAGCACATCAAAAGAAATTCCAAAATTAATCAAGATCAAGAATCTGTATCTCCAAGATGCTACAATAATCTAATGGGCCCTCCAATCTATACAAGATGTCACAAATGTTGATCATATCCATATAGCTCACATACTCCTCCATCTACCCATGAGATGCTTTCTTTGGATGGACACGTAGAACAAGATTCCTTTACTCTTGACATTATTACACAAGAACATGAGGTTATTGATTCCTACAATCAGGCTAGGTTATCAACATCGAGATCAGATATATGCGAAATTTAGATTTAGGACATCATGTATGAAGATATCCAACATTATCCACTCAAGAAAATAGGTTGGACCAAACATGATATTTTAGAGATAACAAAGCAAAAAATTGAAATAATAACATCTACAGTGGTCATTTATCAGAGAAGGCTTGCTAAATAGGACATATCAAAATAGGCAGGATCAAAGCATGAAGGTATTCCTTCCACAGTACTGAGGTCAACTTCATCTCAAGAAAACATCAACATAAGGGGCATGAAGAATCCTTATGATGAAACCAATGCTAATACTACAACTAGCCATGTCAAGAATCTTCATTCACCCATCACCCCATCCACGAATTGGGACCAACATCAAAAGAAAGATTTGAATCAAAGCACAAAGAATGTTATCAAAGCAAAATAATCTAGGAAGCATAATGGACAAATCAAATACACATGGATACGAAAAAATACAAAGATAGATCATCCCTATCAAACTGCATCAATCAAGGAAACTATGGGGAAAAATAAAAAGGGAAAATGCATCCACCAAATATGTCCACAAACGAAAAAGCAGACTTCTCAAGCAGTGTATAAAGTATATCAAGCAGTTGGTCCTAATTCCACACACACTTATGTATCCACCTATCATTTCTCATATTCTCATGTTTGGAGAGTCAAAGGTTCCAAGTTGTCAACCAATCCATCTCTTATTCCTAAACACACTCCATCATCTATTTTACCATGCATGATATCCAATTATCATATTGACCATGTATTGGTAGCCACCCTTCATCATAAGGATTTAGAAGGCACTATATTGCGATGTGTGCACAAATACAAAGTTAACTCCGGTATCAAAAAAGTAGAACATAATTCTCAAAAGTTGCATTTAAGTGCACATATCTTAGTAAAACAAATTATTCAAGTAGGATATTGGTGGAAAATTATGACAGAAGCATCTACATAAGCACCACCAGGTGGCTCAATGTGAGCATAGATCTTTTAGGAAAAAAAAAAATCACAAAAAATAGTAAAAATAAAAAATCGTCCTCCAGTGAAAACCACTACAGTGGCGCTTTGGTCAAGTCCATGATGAAAACCTGGAAAAAAAGAATCATGTGTAGAATCAAGCATCTACATGTGCTAATTCAATTGGAAGCATCTTATCCCATCCATAATAAATCTAGCATTCCATCTATCTTGTCCATAATAAATCCATTCATCCATAAACCATTTATCCAATCCATTTTCATCCATGTGCATCCATATTCCAGATTATCTTGATCTCGAAAAAAGTTTGGTGTACACTTTACACTTGCTTATGGTAAACATCTTGACATGGGTCATTGTCATTGATCCTATCCTATCCAAAATTATCTGAGCCATGAAACATTATCCAAATGAGCATTCTTTATTCAAACACCTTATCTTATTATAAGATAATGCATATCCATCCATCCACACATCTATCCAAGCATCCACCATTGGAAGTCCATACATTGCTATACATTAGGGACAAACATTTACATCTTTCTTTAGGACTAAATCTTGATCTATATCTTACAACTTATGTGGTAATCCAAGCATTGGTAAACGTGAAATCAAATTGGTCAAAACATTTGTGAGCAAAAAATACAAATCACTAGCCCATGACATATTTTGATGAGAAGATGTTTCTTATCAAGCATTATCTTTCATCAAACATTGATCCAAAAAATCAATATCAATTGCATCTAATGTGCACTTCAACATCACATCAAATCATTTAAAACAACTTTTGTTCCAAGTCAAGCTTCACAATCTTGATCAATCAAATCCAATCAATCCATCATCATCTTGGGATATCCTTCACAATCCTAGTGTTTCTTAACACTATCCTTGCATTGTTGTGTATCCTCAACAATGTTATCATCATCAATCCATGAATATGATGAATCAATCCTAGCTTGGTTTTCAATAAAATCCCAAAATAGATTACTGATATCATCACACATATCCATATCCAAATCATCAAAATCATGTAAAAAATCCAAAAAATATTCAAACCATATCAAAATCCCAAAACAGGCCAAAAATTTAGAAAAAAGTCAAAAACATGGTTGCTGAACTACCTCATCTTTGAGCTTAAACATAGGCAAGGCCATCATTGATGAGCCCCCAAGACAGAAAAACACAAAAAAAATCATAAATATCAAAAAACTAAAAATCATTTGAAATTTTGAAAAATTAAAACATCTCAAAATCAAAAACAACTTCATAACATTACAAAAACATCAAAAAGATCCAAATATTTGAAAAAAATCCATCCATCTCATTTCGCTTCACCCACAATAATTAATCATCCATAATAAATCAATTGTCACCTTCATCCTTTGGAAAAACAAACAGAAACAAACACAAAAATCAACGAAAGTAAACTTCAAACACAAAATCAAAATTGAAACAAGAAACTTTTAAACGCAAAATCAAACACTTGATCCTTTTAGCAAAAATTTCAATCAAACCTTATATCAATGGACTTTCAAACAACCTATCAAATTTCCACCATACACTAAAATTTCCTAGGATGCATCCTTCCTACAATGGGCATTATCTTTGGCAATCACTTTGGATACTTATCCTAAACAAAACACATCCCTTTGACTAGAGGTATGAAGAACATTGACTTGTTTGTTCACTTGATATTTTCTTGTGATATATCTTATTGTGCCTATTCCAATGACCTCTCGATGATGTCTATCAAAATGATTTAGAGAGAAAGGAATGGGGCATTGATCATTATATTTTGCTTGTTGTGCTTGTTGGACATCCTTGTAAGGTAACCTTGGCGAATACTTGCTTTGTTAGGTATATGTGGAAGGTGTTTTGGATAGCTTGTTGACTATTACATTGTTAGGTTATGCCTTTCCATGTTTTGGTCCAAGATGTTTGAAACTTATGAAGTACATCCTAGCATGGTTTTCATATGTCAGGTGTGAACAAGAATATTCCTATCTGTTTGTTGAGTCAAATTCCATCGCACTAGATACAACACCATCTTGGTTGTCCATACCTCGATGCATCGTATCTATGTGTTCTATCAAATATAAGGAATATTGCATCGTTTGTGTCCCAATCCCTAGATAAGAAAAACATCATCACTCATCACCATATCTAATAAGGTCTCAACGACTCATAGACTTGTTGGGATTTTGAATCTTCTTGCCATCAAGGGGTACTCCATCTTATTCTTCTATCTTTACTAATAGTTCTATCCAAGTGTTGAATATGTGTGATATATCAAAATATACATGAGGGTACCCATGGCCAATGACTGTCTATACACCATAAAATCTATCTACATTAGACATCTGAGCTTTCTAATCCTCTTTGAGCTGAACTAATCTTAAATATTTATCGTGAGCTTGACCTGAAAATTGGAAATTTTGCCTGATCTCTCGAGGGGGCAGTGTAGCAGCATAATTCCTTCTGTTGGGGAAATAGTGGGGCATCCAAAAAAATTAAGAAATTTTTGAATTTTGATCTTGACAACAACATTGATCTTGAAAAGTGTCAGTCTTTGAACCAATGTAACAGGTACCTTGCTTCAAAGAGGGGGAAAATGTACACTTAAATAGTCCTGATTGATATTATACATCTGAATCTAATTAATTAACATCATTTCCTCCTAAATCACTTCAAACTAACCATTCAATTAAATAATCTATATTGTTTAATTAAATTCATCACTTTCTCCTATTAATCAAATAATTGAATTTATCAGATTAATTCATCCCCTTCTTACTAATGTTCATCCCATTTAATTAAATAAATCAAACTATTTAGTTAAAACCCCAATGTCCTCTCATTTTATTAAATAAATCTAATTATTGAATAAATATCATAAATCCCCCCAGCTTGCCTAAGTTAATTAATTCTAAATTAATTAACCTTAAGCTACCTCCTAATCTCTATTACCCATTTCTCTAGATTTTAAGTCCACTTTGGTCAAATAAACCCCTCATTTGCTAGCCAAGTTGCACATGAAATTCATTTATTTTAATTATCCTATTTTCCCTCACAAAGGCATATGCTCTGAGAATATTCCCTCAACTTGACTTTCCATCCAAAGGCTTTAAAAGCCTCTTACAAATATCTTTAATGCCTCTTACAAAGGCATTAAATTATTCTTACATGCCATCTTGTCTCTTACGAGGGCATTCACTCCTCTTACATCCTCACCAACATTCCCTTACACCCTCAACCATGTTCATTCAATTCTCTTACATTCTCTTACAATCTAGTTTCAATCTTGCATACTTGATAATGGGAAGTCATTTAAATGCAAATTTTAGGGTTTCAAGACCATTAAAGCTCAAAAATTCTCAAAATTTCTAACCCTAAATGCTTCATTATGAATTAAACATTTATTTATAGTTAGGAGCTTGAAGGTTAAAACCATGTAAGCATATGATGCCACAAAACCCTAGATTGCAGATTCAACTATGAATGCAAAGGCCCTTGATCTCTTTCAATATTAAAATTGTTTCAAACACTCGTACTCAAAGGTAAGTAGTTTTAAAGCTTCACAATTGTGAAATGACATGTAATTTCATGCTAAGCCCAACTAAAGAATGCAAAATTGCCCAAAACCTTCAATATGTAGCTTCACTTGTGATATCAAAGATTTGCACATTTGAACCATTCAACACGAGTTCAGAGAGCTTTAAGATTATGGAATGACTTAATCCAACCAATGTTTACTTCAATCAAGAAATGCAAAATTCCAAATACGTGCTAAAAACAATTTTTATGAAAACCCTATACGATTTAAAGCCCAAGATGCATAGAAATGCAAAAAAAAATCATTTTAAACCAAAAACAATAGTGATTTTACTAACCTTTAAGCTGGATAGTGACAAATAAACATGAATTTCACCTCAAAATTCTGCTTGAATGCCTCAATAGCACCTTTCACTCGTATTCTTGGATGCCCTAGGTCTTGAGGAAGCTCAAATTTGAGTTACAAATGAGAAATGTGAAGAATGAATGAGGAAATGGTGGTTTTATCACCCTCATATAATGGCCATTAATGCCGATGACAACATAGTTGTCATGTCTAATCACATAGTCATTTCAAACTTCGCCTATTAAGGGAGCACCGTGGAGGTTAAACGTAGGCTTGGATTTAGGGATTTGGAGGAGGGGAAAATTCTATGAAGTCTAGAAACTTCTCTAATTTCAGTAGATCATGAATTTTGAAAGAACTTCTAATTTCACTAATTTCAGAGAGGCAAAATCTGCAAGATTACAAAAATACCGAGACACAAACCAAACCAACATAAAATCATCCAAGTGAGGCATCTAAAAGGAAAATATTAACCCATCCAATTGTTGCAAGACATCAATTCATCTCCTAGTTTTGAATAAAATTCGTAAACTTAGGGGAGATATAAAAATCAAAAAATTTGAAGGCCTTTCTCTTAAGGAGAAAAGTAAAAAGCAACCTAAAGTAGGATGATAAAAAAAGGGGGTGCTTGTTTTGGACGGGGTGTGTGTGCAAGGCACAAAAAATAGGGACTCTATTGGGGAAATTTTCCTGAAAATTTCAAGGATAAAGATCCATCCAAAACCCTAGAATATTTGGTTAACTCCCAAACTAAATCCCACAAAAGAAAACTCACTCAAAAGAGAAGTGATATCATTAGTTGAATCAACTAATACCCATCCTCAGATCATTAGTTGTGTGTGCTTAATGAGTGTTACAAGTATGAGATTTTGTGTTGTCATTGATGTTAACATGATTATGTTTGTGTTGTCATTAATTTTAACTAGTGATGGTTGAGAAGTTGTGATGATGGTTTGATTAGTTTCATTATGTTGTCATTAGTAAGTGCTATTGGTGTCAACCTATAGTGTTGCTTTGAAAAGATTTTTTTTGTTGCATACGGTTTAGTGGTGATGAGGAAGTGTTGAAGATGATGAGGATGTGTTTATGGTGCTTGGTTTCCAAGTTCTTTCAAGAAAGTTAGAATAATAAAAAAGAAATAGTGTGTTGCAGAGGTATTCTAGTGTATAGTGTGGTGTTTTGGTTTTTCTCTGCATTTATTTTGAGTTGAAGATCTATGTGTGTAGTTCATATATGTTTGTCAAAGGTGTTCATAGGTTCTATATCCAAAATTTCTTGGTCTAGATCGTTGTCTAGAGAGAGTTGTGTTCACCAATGTGTGAATTGTGTTGCAGTGATGTCTGGGAGAAATATTTTTTCTCCACGTTTCGCCATAGTTTGGTTTTTGGTCTTGCAGTTCTAAAAGTGTGCTAATAAGGTTAATACCTACCTTGAGTCAAATTTTTTTATGATCTGGTGCTCCACAAGTTGGTTTGTTGAGTTACATTGTATGGAGGTTTATCTAAGTGAGCAAGATGAGTTTGTTCTTCAAGTGAAAGTTGCTGTGAAGGAATTTGTTGGATTTTAGGGTGTTTGTGGAATATTCCAGATTATGTTCAAGTGTTGTGTGTGGTCTGTGATTCATCTTTATATTTGATGAAGAGTATACTTACATGTTAATGGTGTTTAAATAGGTTTGACCAACCTTGGGTGTTTACAGTAATTATGGATTTCCTTCAGTGATTGTGGAAGCATTGCATGATGTATATGTATGATTTAGGTTTGAGTTAATATGTGGCATGGTCTACTTTCACTCCTTTCCACTGAAAGAATTCTTAGTGCCGACCTAATTAAATTTACATGATTGACGTGCATAGCCAACCTTGGAGAATGTTTCAAGGTTGAAGAAGGTATAAATAAGTGTTGTGTTGATGGAAAATTAAGTGTGTGATGCAAATTATAGAGTTGTGAAGAGTGAATTTGTGAAGTTCAATGTGAGCTTAAAGAGTTAGACTAGTGGAACCAGTGTGAATAGGGTGTCTACAATCTTTAGAGAGGTTGTGAATGTGTTGGTGATGCTGTGGTGGAATTTTTTGTTGCATTGAGATGGATTTATCACTGTAACATTCTTCTTTCTTCTTCTCTATAATCTAGTAGTGAGCATTTAGTAGTGAGCCCTTCTTTCTTTTGGGAAGTGATCCCTTTAACAATGAGCCTTTTGTATTCGGTGTTGCAATTAATTTATATTGTAAGATAATCCTCAATGTGGTTTTTGCCTTCTTGGGTTTTCCACGTAAGTCTAGTGTTCTATTGTGCATGGTGTTGATGTGTTTCAGTTTCTATTATTTTCTTTCATGCTAAATCTTTCTAGTAGATTAACGGTTAATTAAGTTGATGTAGATCTATCTAAATTTTTATGAGGGTTTTGGATGTTTTAATGTACAAATGATCATCCCACCTCTTAGTTGTCTTGTGTTCATTCAACAATTGGTATTAAAGCAAGGTTCCTTGGAAGAAATCTTAACCACTTGAGGTAGATCTGGGATGGCGTACAAGAGGGATGCTCCTTTGTTTGATGGATCAGACTATAGTTTTTGGAATACATGGACGGAAGGTTTCATATTATCTCTTGGTTTTGGAGTTTGGAAGTCTATTGAGACTAGATATACTATTCCTAATGGTGGTTTGAAGACTAATGACAAGATCAAGGCCTATGAGAACAATGGTAAAGCAAGGGATGCTCTTTTAAGTGGAATTTTTAAACTTGTGAAAGTTATGAGTTTAAAATCTGCTAGAGAGATCTCAACAAAGTTGGAAAGTATTTATGAAGGAGATGATAAGGTCAAGCAAGCTAAGATGCAAAATATTAAGATCACATAATTTGAGAACCTGCGGATGTTTGAAGATGAAAACATTACAAGCTACATGTAGAAGGTGGAAAAAGTTTTCAATTCCATCAAAGGTCATGGTGGAAATATTGAAGAAGAAGTGGTTAAGAAGGTATTAAGAACTCTTCCTAATTATAGTCATAACTTTTATGTTATTGAGGAAGTTCATGATTTAAGAAAATATTCTAGAGATCAATTGTATGGTGCTATATTTTCTTTTGAAATAATTTTTAAGTATAGAATTTATATATTATATTATTATGTTGGGAGGTGTAACATATAACAACAAGATTTGATGTTTTTGGATTGAATTTATTTGACTTCATCTTTTAAATACAAATAAAATATAAAATATAATATTTACTATAATTTTTAAAAGGAAAAAATATTAAAAACTATAAAGTGATCAATTTTTTTTGAATAAAATGTATGTGCACACAATTATTTTCATTTAACTATAATGAATAATATATTAATAAAGTAGTACTTTCTTTGTGGAATGGTGAGCAAAGGAGCAGAGCGAGCGAAGGCAATTCTAGGAGCAATCGAAGGCATTGAGAGCTAGGCTAAGGAGGTAGAAAATGTCGCCCCCATGGAGCATGCTAGGGCTTGAGTAGCCAATGAGGAGTGGTGCAACCAATGCAAGAATCATGAACCAGAGAAAAAATACAACAATGTATCTAACAATATATGGAATTGGAAGCCAAGGTATGATTTCAATAGGTAAAATCCTTCTAGCCGTCGGGGGTTTGTTAATTGGCATCAAGGAAAGGGTAAAAAAAATGGGAGATTCGACAATTGGCAAGGGATGAAAAAATCATGAAGGGCCCTTGAATTTTCTTCCAATGTGAATGCCTTTCCTATGGGCATGGGAGATCAACAACAAAGGAAAGGGTTTCAAGAGCTGAAGGGTTCACAAAATTGGCACATGGGTAATTGATGAAGTAACAATCACTCAAAGTGGAAGAAGGATAAATTAAGGAACACTTACATAAAAACCATGGTGATTGGAACAAATAGATTGCAACCATCGATATTTCACTTGGAGAAACATGGGATATTGGTTAGATGGTATGGTAAGGACCTAAATTGGGATATTTTGATCAAATGGTGGCAAGATCGTTGGTGTAAAGACTTGCAATTGAAAGCACTAGTGAATGACTACTTCATTGTGATATGCCCATCACAAAAAATAAGGGAAGAAATTGAGAATGGAATCTGGATCATGGATAGAAGAAGCTTTTACATTTGTAAATGGGAGGTAGGGTTGAATCCTTATCACCATAAGATGAAAATAATTCAAGATTGGTTCAAGCTCCCAAACCTTCCATTGGAGTTTTGAGAATCAAACATTTTGGAGAATATTGGCAATCACTTGGGGAAGTGTATTTGTGCAGAGGAGAGGTTAAATCCAGATGGATTCAACACTTATGTAAATATTTGTGTAGAAAATAAATCTAATAGCCCACACTGGAGGGACATTGAGCTCATTACAGGTTGGGGCAATTGGTGGCATATTCTAATACCTAATCCATGCCCTAATAATAGAAAATTGAATGTGTTGGGTTGGAGAAGTTTTGTACAAAAAGTAAACTTGATAGGTAGGGGAGGAACAAAATATCACAAAAAAATGGAAAACAACACTATTCTACCAAAAGGTAGTGTAGAATTGCATTCAATAAAAGTGAAATCTGTAGCACAAGGTCAAGATCCAAAAATAGGGAAAAATACAGTAGAACCCAATGGGTAGATAGAGGGATCGCTATACTAGATAAAATAATTGGATACAAATATATCTAAAGTCCTTGAATTGATTGGAAATGATTTTAAAGAGAAGGAATTAAACTCTCTAATTGAGGTGGGAAATGAACTATTAGAGCTTGCCAAGGAAGCTAAGAATGGTTCGTTGATAGAAAAAAAATTGGCAGCAAACTTGGAAGAAGATTGGGACGCAAGAATAGACCTGGAAGAGGTTGGCCTAGAGTCAGAGGAAGGGCACGTTACTCCCACAACAAATAAAAAATAAAAAACCATGCCTTCATTTTAGTTGGAGACTATTAAAGTAGGGATTATTCAAAAAGAATCGACCAAGACTTCCCCTGATTATGGAGAAAATAAGAAAAGGGGTAGACTCCCAAATCAGGAAAAACTCAAAATAGATGGAGAAGCTACTAGACGAAAGAAGATTAGTGAAATGTTAAAGAGAGGAAAGGGTAATGCCCTTCCTAAGACACAATGAGGATAATATCTTGGAATGTTAGGGGCTTAAATGCACCTAACAAGAAGTGTCTGATTAGACATCATCTGGAGGTGTCTCAGGCCAATATATTTCTCATCTAGGAATCAAAATTAAATCAATTAGAGTTAGAGTGCTTTGGGAAAAGATATAAGCTCTAGAAAATGATGACGACAAACTCAAAAGGACCTGCGGGTGGGATCATAATGATGTGTAGGCCACAAAGAGTCTTAGTGGAAAAAGTTGCTTCGAACAAACATTGGATTGCTTGCAAGGTTAGAAGATTAACATATTATTTGTGTTTCCTTTTAATCAATGTTTATGGTCTAGATACTTGTATTCAAAAGAGAGAGTTATGGCAACATTTAGATCTAGTATGTAACAATCCTTCATTTTATTTCAGCTTAATTGGGGGTTACTTCAATGCAATTTTGAGGTCTAAAGATAAGAGGGTGGTGTGGAAAGGAAATTGCAACCCCAAATATATTTTGAGAATTTTGTGGAAGGAAACATGTTGGTGAAAATTCCAATGGGCAATGGGCAATACACTTGGACTAACAAATGGAAAGGTTTTTGCTGCATAGCTGAAAGGTTGGACAAGTTCTTTTTCAAAGGTGACTTAGGTGCCTTTCCTTTCACCATGGAAAGTAAGATCTTTTCCATTTATGGATTTGACCACATTCCAATTAACTTAGAAATACATGGCAAGAGGAATCCCATGAGATGTCCCTTCAAGTTTGAAAATATTTGGTTTAGGGATCCTCATTTCAAAGATGTTATTCAACAGTGGTGGAATGAAGCAAACGAAAACAATTCCAAAATGTTCAACATACTCACTAAATTGAAGCCGATTAAACAACATTTGAAGGTATGGAACAAAGATTATTTCAAAAATATCTTCAAATAAAAAAGAAAGATTGAAGAAAGTCTAAAAGAACTGAATGAAAAAGTAATAATCAGTGGAATTGACATCACAAGATCTAATCAGGAGAAATAATTTCTTAACAAAATGGGAGACATACTGGCAAAAGAAGAAATATTTTGGAGACAAAAATCGAGAGAGCTATGGTTAAACATAGGAGACAAGAACACAAAATTCTTTTACAATTTCACCAAGGTAAGGAGATATATCAATAGGGTATCATGCATCAAGACCCCCAAAGGAAGAATTATAGAAAAAATAGAAGATATAACTTTGAAAACCATTGGATTCTTTCAAAATATTTTGAATGATTGGAGTGATTCCAATTTGCAAGAACAACAACAAATTGTCTCTTGCATCCCAAAACTAGTTTCAAAAGCCTAAAAAAAGATGCTAACAAGCAAATTCATGAAAAATAAGTTAACAAAGCTCTATTTTAGCTTCATCTTAACAACGCCCTAGGTCTGAATAGGTTCCTTACTAGCTTTTTTCAAAAATACTGGGATATTGTTGGTGGGGAAGTGGTTGAAGCAATAGAGGATTCTAGGAGCTCTAGGAAGGTGCTAAAAGAGATTAATAACACCTTTATTTCCCTAATACCAAAGAAGGAGAAGCCTGAAACTTTAGAAGAATTTAGACCAATTTCCCTTTGTAATACAATTTACAAGATTCTTGCAAAAACAATGGCAAATTGAGTGAAGAAGATCCTTCCTGATATAATCTATGAAGAGAAAATAGGGTTTGTGCCTAGTAAGTCAATTTTGGATGGGGTGATTATCGCACAAGAAGTAATCCATTTTGTCCAAAAGACAAGGAAACATACAATGTTGATAAAGTCAGACATTAAGAAAGCATACAACCAAGTAAATTGGAGGTTTTTTTTCAAGGTATTAGAAGCATTTGGTTTTCATAGAGGTTGGCTAGAGTGGATATTTAATTGGATTACTAGTCCTAGGTATCCAGTTCTTATTTAAACAACACACTTGAAGGATTTTTTGGTCCATCTAGGGGTTTAACACAAGGGGTTCCATTATCTCCCTTCGTATTCATCATTATGGATGAGGCACTTGGTAGATCTCTAAGAAAAGCCTCGATGGTGGTAAAGATTGTAGGGACTCGGGTAACAAGGGGTTTTCCAGTGATCGCTCATCAGAAATTTGTTGATGATACAATGTTGTTTGAAGCTGCTTGGGAGAAGGAAGCCAAAAACTTTAAGGATATTTTTGGATGAATACACTGCAACATTAGGGCAAGAGGTTAGTAAATAAAAGTCTAATTTTTTCTTATTTTTCACAAATCCAACTACAAAAAATCATATATGAAGGATATTAAAGTTTAGGAAAGGTAAACTTCCAAGAAAATATTTGGGATTGCATTTAGGTACAAGACTACAACTGGGCAAGATTTGGGACCCTTTGGTGATCAAGGTAGACAATAATTTGGTCTCTTGGAAAGGAAAATGGCTCTACTTAGCAGGGAGACTTACGATGTTAAATGTAGTAATTTTTTCCCTTCTAATTTATATGATATCATGCCTACCTTTATCTATTGGAGATAGGAGAAGTATTAATCAAAAAATGAAAAGATTTTTTTGGCAAGGAAATTCAAAACAGAACAAGTATCCTTTAGTAAGTTGGGATAAAATATGTAAATCAAGAAAGGTTGATGGTGTTGGATTGAAAAGCTTGCTTCTACGGAATAAAGACCTGGGGAAAAATCTTGTGTGGAAAATGTATACCAATCAAGAACTCAAATGGGTGAAAATAATGAAAGGAAAATATTTGGAGGATGAGGAAACAAACATTTTACTTCAAGAAAACTCCCAAATGGTTCAAGGATCTGAAATTTCTTAAGAAGTAGCCAAGATTCAATACTGGATTATTTGAAATGGGATATAAGGGATGTGAGATCATCTCTCTTTTTGGAAGATTCATGGGGTGGTCATCAAAACTTGGGAAGTAGAGGTGATTCAAAACAAGTAATGCTCATCACAAAACAAGTTTTGGGTAGCCATGTGTGGGACTATTTACACATATCTTTGCAAATGGGTGCTATAAAGGACAATGGAAGAGTGTGAGGGATCTAGGGATAGATAATGAAGTGTTTGATGCTTATGAAACTACTTTTAAGAGATCGAGTAGTGTGCATCAAAGAAGACAAAGAAAGATTGAGATGGTATGGATCTATGCCAGACAACTACAATACAAAAGACAAATATAGGTTACTAGTAAGAGATCAAGAGACAAAATCAAGTACATTGAGCAATTTTTGTTGGAATAAGATTTTCCTTCCAAAGGTTGGGATGTTTACATGGGAAACGACTCAAGGTAAGGTTCTAATAGTTGACAAGTTCATTAATATGAGTTATAATGGCCCATCAATATGTGTTTTGTGTAAGTAGGATGAAGAAACCGAAAATCATATCTTCCTGAATTTCCCTTTCACTCTAAAGTGTTGGAAGTGGCTTTGTGCTAAGTTGCAATGACAGATTGCCTTCACCAATGATATACTGAATCTATTAAGAGCTTGGCCTATTGTCAACAAAAATGAAATGTTTTAAAATCTATGGATAACTATCCCATCACTTTTTCTATGGGAATTCTGGAAAGAAAGAAATAGATGCATTTTCCAAGATAAAGAAATGCATATCAAGTCATTGCTAAATAAATTGGAGGTGGCCATAGTGGAGGTGATCAATAGCAGGGCTGGGGACTTAAGCCATAAGAAGTTAAATTTCATTGAATGGGATGTTATCATGAGGAAGAATTGGCATGACCTCAAGATTACACAATTGATTGGTGAGGATGGTAAGAAGTCTCGAGAATATAGGAAAAGGGTGAAATAGATACCCCAAAAATAGGGTGATAGAAGTTAAATTTTGATGGATTTGCAAGAGGAAACCTTGACATCTTTGGGGTTGGGTGAATTATCAAAGATTGGAATGGGAAAGTGTTAGGCAGGTTGGAAACACAACTCTCTATTAGGATAAATAATGCTACATAAATGCAAGCATTGACTTTAGGACTCAATTTGCGTCTAGAACTAAAGTTATACAATGTGGTGGTGGAAGGGGATTCAACACTGGTTATCAATTTTCTACACTCTGGTCATATGATAAACTGGAAACTATTGGACTCAAGGGAACACTGAGAGGGGGGGGGGGTGAATCAGTGTTCAACAATATTTAAACTTCATGCATCTAAAACTTGAAACCATTTCATCATTGTATTAAAGAAAAGATGTATGCATTCAAAGTAAATATTCATAACACCATGACACACAAATTTTTGTGTGGAAACCTTGTTAGGGGAAAATCCATAGTGGAGGTTAATCCACAATTTGAGTACTCAAATATAATTGTTTACAAAAGGGAATGCACTTGCATTCAGGCACACTGCCTAGAGCTCACTCCTCAAGAGAAAGGCTTACTTCCATACAAAATTCAGATTAAAACCATATGAAGGGTGCAATGAGATAGTAGCATCAACTTATTCCAGGTGACAGTTTTGGTGAAGCTCATAGATCTGATTCTGGATCTACTTTCTGACTTTGTACTTTGCTCTGCCCTATTTTGATCTTTTCTATTCTTCGCATCACTTATGATCAAATTCACACTGCTAGATCTCACAATTCAATATTATACACACACTTCCTTATACTCACATACATAAATGATAAAAACCAACCTCTTATATATATCTACAATCAAAGATTCATTCATCCATTAGTCGATTTTATAAACTATTAAGTTACTTTTAACTTGTTGGCCAGATCCACTACTAAATCTTTATACGCATCCTCCAAATTTGGTTAAGACAAAGAGAGGACCCAAATAACACTTAATCAAACATGAAGACTTATAATTAATTACATCTTATACATCCGTGATTTCTATCCTTTCCGGGTCGGCCTTTATCATAGATAATCAACAAATTAGTTCACCATATCTTCTAGATCGCTTACCAGTGAGTGCACATAAAAACCAAGATACTACAAACATCAACAGTCCTTCCTTTGAGATCCACAACCCAAAATATCTATCCGGTAATGTGTTTAGATAAAATTTTATGCCTGTTAACCAAATGCCCTATTCTTTACTTAGTTCTGTCGGTGGGAACTAAAATTATACTTTAGTTGCATGACTTGGGTTGCCACCAATGAAAACACTTACAAGCCAATCTCCCCAGCTGTATGCCAACAATCTCCCCCTTTGGCATTGATGGCAACACTTAGTGAAAAATGACTAAGTGTTGGAATCATTTTAGGTACACTGCCAAAAATTTTACTGCACTTTCTCCCCCTGAGATTTATAAGGCATTCTCTCCTTCTAAATTGCTTTCTTTTCTTCCTTTATGGGGTATTTTTCATTGCATTCTCTCCCCCTTTGACATCAATGACAAAGCATGGATGCCATATTCCAAAAAGACAAAAAGAGACAAAACATGTGTTCAAAATCTTCAAGGCTTCAAAAATTTAACACATATACGCTTACAGTTCTCCTCCTTTGATCAAAATTGCAAAACCTTGAAGACAATTAACTGCTAACTTTAGAAGATTATCTTATGGTTTTTCTTCACTTCCGATAGGAAATTATTCCAACCATCAACTGTAATTCCAATAATAATGATCAAACTATTGTTCTTGGAAGTCTTGTTAATGATCTCAATGAGAGATTTAGTGGTGTAGGAGCACCTAGGAAACACTAGGCAATTAGGAAGTCTACAATGAATTTTTGCTTTTGATGTGTTACCATGAAGGTCATGTTGACCATTGAGATAGAGTTAGAGGCTTATGAATATGTCTTGATCAGGAGTGACCAGGAGTGATCAGTAGGTTAAGGAGTGGAAAGGGTGGATGAGTTTAGAAACTCATTTTACTGATGAGTTTAACAACTCATTTTACTAGAAATTGGCAAAAATTTTTGCAACTTTACCACAATGTAATTGACATGTCTGACCAAGGGAAGGAATAACTAATTTTTTTGACCTATTTAGGGGTGCCTTGACCTGAGAGGAAGGTTGGAAGCTTTTGCATTATTGAAAATTCATGAATACAAGTGAAGACAGTGATAAGGTTGTGTAATTTTTTGAGTTTTGTTTGAATTTGTGTGTTAAGGAAGTGATCATGGCACCGTGAGTTGATGTAGAATGTAGTGTAGTTTTACTTGAAGCTTTGTGTGGCATTATTTAGTTAGTGTGTTCAATTTCCAAGCGTTGCTTTGTAGTTAGTTTGTTTCTTGCAGTTGTTGTTTTGACAGACAGTCTGTGAAGAATGGAGGTTTAGTTCACATTCCCACTGTACTTAGTGTACGAGCCTTTGGGAATTGTGACTAGGCTCCATGTCTGTAAATAGGATAGAGTTAGGAGTGGTTAGGAGTCAAGGTATCACTGTGGAAGTCTTCTCCTAGGCGAGCCTGACAGTGCCCGACTAGGAAAGACAAGAAGTGCAAAGCACTTGACTTGTAGGGGTGTCCATCTCCTCGAAAATCACGGTGTGGAGAGGGTAGGTGAATGCCTTGCCAAATTTTAGCAAGAAGGAAGAAGCTCCATCAACCCATTTGGTGAGATGAATTCTTAACAGTCTGCAAAGAAGACAAAAAATATCTAAAATAACCTAAGTTCTTGGTCATTTCCAGTTTGAGGAACTGTACAGATAGAGGAGACTTAAGATTCCAAAAATCTTTGAGAGGTGGGAATAGGCACTAAGAACCTCAAATAAAGATTGGTGGTTCTTTGGAGAACTTAGAAGAACAGACCTTATCTCTCGGAGATGGAGACCTAATTGGAATTCCTAGGCTAGTAGCCTTTTTAACCCTAGATGAGGGTTTGGTGGAAGCGACTTGTAATTGGAGTTTGGTGGACCTTCAAGAACCCTAGGAGGATGGAATGAAGCTATTGGAAACATATCCACACCCCTGCAAAGCTATTTTTTAGTTCTTGTAGTTTGTTAGCCTTTAGGGTGAATTAAGGGCTAAGGAAGAGGTGAAGCATTGCACCAAGGTTGGCTTGGTAGGTAGTATTTGTATTGATAGTGGGGTTGGCAAGGAGAACCAAGGGAGCCTAGTCATGTGGTAGGTCCTATAGGTTCAAGTGGTAAAGTGATACACCATAGGGGTCTACCAAGGAAGATCCAGAGCATGGAACAATGATTGTTCCATCCAACCCTACCCTATCATTTAGGAATTGTAATTGCTTCTTCTAGTTTCTCACCATTCTTCAGTATTTCCACCATCTGCTCCAACTTGCATTCAATTAGATCCTTTACCTTCCAAAAAGTATCCACAAGAATATTCTTGGAGAGTTGATTTTTTTTTTTTTTACTATAGCTCCCAGATTATTTTCCTAATGATGGCATCTGGATCCTGAGATATGTCAAATCTTTTGCCAATGTCATTCAATTCTGCTTCAATCTGATCCAACTCCTCCTTGTAATTTCTGATTGCATGGGGCCAATGAATGCAATAGTTTTAGATGCTTGTGGATGAGTTAATGCATAGCCTCAACTCATTCATTTTATTTTTCAGCTTGTAAAGGCATAATCTGAATTGTTCCTTTAGGTGAGTGACAACTTCACCTTCTTCTTTGCTTTTGACCTCTAAGCCCATTAATTCTTTGTTGCACTCAATCATCTCTTCAGGTAGAATGTCTTTCAGAATTTCCAATCTTATCTTACAGTGCTCAATATGAGCATTTATAACTTCTAGAATCAAGTCCTGATCGTATGATGGTCTGATTGACCATAACCTTGCAATTTTCTGCATGCCACCTACATCTTGAATAAGCTACTGTAGCTTTTCTTTTGTCAGATCTTCTTCTTCCTCACTACCTTTTTCTTGATCGGATTCATTTTCTAGTGGATTCTCAGGTTCTTCATCCGGAATGTCCACAATTTCCTTTCCTTTTCCCTCAATCATGGGAGCTTTGCTTTCCAGAGGGTTGTAATCAATAATTTCCTATCCTCTTTTATGTCCTCTATTAGTGCTACTGGAAGAGGAACCAACTTCCATTGATGTTACCGGAGGGGAAATATTGACTGATCCACACTTTACAAGCACATTCTTACAAAAAATTTCAAATTCCAAATCCTAGTTTGTCAAGCTCTTAGAATAAGATTATATCTGATTGCATACCGGTTTGTCTGATTTCCATACTATATTGTTGATTTTCAGCAACCAATTCAGAAAATAAATTACTGGACATATAATTAAAGTGCCAAACCTAAATGGATAGCCTGACTCCTTTGTTAGTTGAACATTTTCCATGATTTGATCATTTAATAACCCGCATAGGTCAAAGTTCTGACCATCAATTATCATTTTGTGAGCAATGTACACTACGCCAACCAATGTAGCTCCTTCTCGATTTCTATAAAATATTTTATATGTTATTCCATGTGTAATGTACTTCGCAACAAGATTCTTGATTGTTGTAATCATCAAAGCTCTCTGATCTTCAATTATTCCAGTTAGGGTTTCGACCTCTTTATTCCAGATAGATTTCTTCCTAGGAACATCTTCGATTTTGTAAAAACCAATTAAGTTCTCAATTGCCTCTTTTTAAATAATGTATTGTTTGTCCAAAGTTAAAACATCACCATGTAATTTGCTTAATATTAATTTCATGAATTCCGCATTCTTAAAGTACGAAAACTCACTCCAGATATCCCAATTTCCATGCTTGGCTTCACTCAATTGCTTTAATTCATTAGGGAGCAACAAATTCCTCATAGACCTAATCTTTACACTATTATATTCATCTAGAGTAATCGAGCCTTTGATTTGTTTCATTTTTCCTTTTTGCGTTTAGGGTTTGCAACCACACACTGAATTGTATGAAGAAATTGAGAACAATGTGAAATACCTGATAGATTTCAAGATTTGCTGATGAAATCGAGTTTATTGCTTCGTAATCTGCCTATCGAGTGCACTCCTTCTTTTCCTCTTCGATGCAAAGTGAAAAATTATGGCTTCGACTTGAATTTTATAGCTCACACATGTGCAATAAATGCATTTTCCCTAAGTTTTCCAGAGACTCTGTTTTCCCAAGCAACGACAGAAAAATATTATGTGGACCTATGAATTGTCTGAGTTCTTTTTTCTAAAGCTATCCAAAACTTCTGTACACCATCAATACACCTTCTTGACTAATATCTATGTTCTAGTACCATCCATAGATAGGGGAGGAAATATTTTCTTGTTAAACTCCCCCTAGGCCAGTGGCCTGAAATCAATTACCAGAAGAGTTATCAAAAGCAGGTTCTAGTATAGAACCATTTCCAGTATCAGAATCATTTTTCCTTACCCATGTCTTCTTCATCTGATCTTTGATTTCATCCATAGTTAAATTTTCTTTCCCTTTCTCATTCTTCTCTATATTTTTGCCTCTATATACCGGACCTCTTTTGTCTACATTTTTGTTTCTACAGAATCTTGCAATATGACCATACTTGTTGCAGTTGTAACACACAATGTTTCCTTATCCTGACCAATCATTCCAATGACTTCTTCTAGATCTACATTGATTAGAAATATGCCCAAATTTCCCACATGTATAACATTCAACATTTCTTCTGTCAATAGAGTGACTTGACATATTTCTGCATTCAATTGATTTATGACTAGGCTTTTTGCAATTGAAACACTGACTAGAAAATGATGAAACTTTTGACCTCAAAATACTTCTACACTGAGCAACCATATGACCAAACTTATTATAGGAAAAAAAATACCCATTAAACTTTTGTGCATTAGGTTGTCTTACCAGATACCCTTCCATTTATGTTCTATCTGAAATTCTTTTGTCCTAATTTGGAACTTTCTCCCTTTTCATATCCAAGACCTCTCTTATCATTTCCACTCTTTTGTGCTTGAGTTAGATCATCAAGCTTTACTGAACTAATCTTAAAATTTTATTTGTATTCATTTGAAATGACAAGATCATTCCTAAGAGTAGTAATCTTCTTACCAAGTTCTTCTTCATTGTTTCTGGTTCTTTGTAATTCACTTTCCAACTGAATGAATTCCCCATTTATTCTTCTACATTCATCAGATTTCTCTTTCAGGGTCTGAGCAAGATTTTACTCATTTTTCTTTCTTTCTTCTATCTCCTTAGTCATTTTCATCATTATAGATTCCATCTCATGTTTTAGGTTTGTATTGTCTCTAGCAAGATTTTCACATTCTTCGGTTATCTCCTTCAAGGTTTGATTTAGGTGAGCATCATCCATGTCTTTGTTCTCCTTCTGCTATATTTGATCACATAGATCTTTTATCTTCACTCCAGATTTAACTATCCGATCCTTCAATGACTGGATGAATTTCTCAGCATCTCTAAGATTTGCTTTCAATTCTTGAACTTCTGCTTTAGACTGATCAAGGTGATCAAGTGCCACCGAAAGCTACTATTCAAGACTACCAGAGTCCATCACATTCCAAGATCCACCTCAAACTGTAAAACTTCTTCAGAGGAACTAGCTTTGATACCAATTGTTGGACTCAAGGGAACACTGAGAGGGGGGGTGAATCATTGTTTAACAATATTTAAACTCCATGCATCTAAAAATTGAAACCATTTCACCATTGTATTAAATAAAATATGTATGCATTCAAAGTAAACATTCATAACACCATGACACAGATTTTTGCATGGAAACCTTGTTAGGGGAAAAACCACGGTGGAGGTTAATCCATAATTTGAGTACTCAAATATAATTGTTTACAAAAATGAATGCACTTGCATTCAGGCACACTGCCTAGAGCTCACTACTCAAGAGAAAGGATTAATGCCATACAAAATTCAGATTAAAACCATCTGAAGGGTGAACTGAGATAGTAGCATCAACTTATGCTAGGTGACAGTTTCGGTGAAGCTCATAGATCTGATTCTGGATCTGCTTTCTGACTCTGCACTTCTCTCTGCCTTATTATGCTCTTTTCTATTCTTTGCATCACTTATGATCAAATTCGAACTACTGCATTGCTAGATCTCACAATTCACTCTTCTACACACACACCCTTATACTCGCATACATAAATGATAAAAACCAACCTCATATATAACAGCAATCAAAGATTCATTCATCCATTAGTCGGCTTTATAAACTATTAAGTTACTTTTAACTTGTCGGCGAGATCCACTACTAAATCTTTATGTGTATCCTCCAAAGTTAGTTAAGACAAAGAGAGGACCCAAATAACACTTAATCAAACATGAAGACTTATAATTAATTACATCTTATACATTCGCTATTTCTATCCTTGTCGGGTTGGCCTTCTATCATAGATAATCAACAAATTAGTGCATCGTATCTTCTAGATGGCTTACTAGTGAGTGCACATCAAAACCAAGATACTACATACATCAACAGACCTTCCTTAGAGATCCACAACCCAAAATATCTGTCCGGTAAGGTATTTAGATAAAATTTTATGCCTATTAACCGGATGCCCTTTTCTTTACTCCATTCTGCCGGTGGGAACCAAAATTATACTTAAGTTGCATGGCTTGGGTTGCCATCAATGACAACACTTACAAGCCAATCTCCCCAACCATATGCCAACAGAAACTAGGTGCCATGTTGGAAAATTCTATAAAATTGTTGAAGGGGTTCAAAAAATACATGCTAAATCACATGCTAAGGGAAGGTAATAAGGAGGTTGATGAGCTCTCAAATAAGGTTGCCAATGGGATCAAAATCAAAGAAATATTGTAACAGGGTGAGATGGGGGGGATTCATAATTGGGGAGAGCATTTAGCAATGTGAGGGTCGATCAGTGATGTTGGAACTGGCCATATGCACCAGGAACGCCAATCTTGGTCTGGCGTAATCAAGTTCATATGAGGAAGACAGATCAAAGCTTTGAGGTTAAGAGATAAATCTACTTTGGTGGGAGGTTGGGTGTGTTGGCTTTCCTCATAGTTCTGGAAAGCTAGATTTTGAAATGTTATAATTGATCTAGCTAGCAGTTGTGGAGGTGGTCTCTTTATTTTTACGACATGGTTAAGGATGGAGATTAGACAAGGGCATATGAAAGGTGTTCAGATACTAGTTACCAGTGCGGACCATTTGAAATTTGGATAGGAAGTTTGGCAGGAGTCAAATGTGAGTAATCTTTTCCCCACCACATCGACTGGTATCATGCCACACAAATAGTATATTTGACCAAGAGTATTTTGGTCGAGGTGGAACTAGTGGTGATGACGTGGCATTCCACATCGATGGGTGGAAAGCCATATTGGAGAATGAAAGGGGCATTATTAATTTGGATGTGGCATTAACCGATTTGACAAGGCGATATGCCAGGACCTTACGGGTATACAAATGGCAGTTACATGTTTCATGATGGGATAGAGGTTATCATGAATTTGTAAAAAAGCCATTAGATCACTTATGGTGGGAAAGTTAATTGAAGGTAAGGTGGATTTGAAAGTAGATTACATGAGATCATTTCACATGTGATGGATACGAATTTTTACGGTAATCATTATGCTACATTGGTGGTTGTCGTTGCACCAAAAGATCGATATCTCAATGCCCGATACAACCAACAGATTTATGTAAGATCCACAGAGGCAGTTAATCCATGTCACAAACCCAAGCACCGTGTTGGACAAGGAAGACCAAGGGATACACCATCTTGCAACACATTAATATGCAAGGATTTATCTCAGCTAAGTGTTCTAACCATTCACATTGTATAGAAGTTATGTAATGGTTGAGAGTTCTAAATTCATGGTGTATATGTCTATGAAGACCATCACTTGTGGAGGAATGGACACACTAGTTCAGCTAGTGAGTAGTGTGTGCCAAATGGATTTACATGGGGCGGTAACAAAATAGAGGCTAAAGAGAATCCTTTTAAAGGATGGATTCCTATTAATTGGAGCCACAAAATTGATCTTGGGTCAAAATTTCTTGGAGAATGGTGAAATATACCGGGTAGATACAACTATCTCCTCTTAGTTTGTTGCCTTGTTATTGGATTTAGGATGCACTAAGGCAGAACTGAACACTATCACCTACAAGATGTTCAAAGACAATATTTTGGGTGGGCTTGATGAGACATTTGCTGCAACTACCATGGGAGTGGGGGTGCCTCGACCCCGAGACTTGGAGGTACTGGATGTGCTTGGGGATGTTGTCAAATACTATCCTTTCCTGCTAAACATGAGCGAAATGGACTTGTTGATTCATTGTGAGCATGCTGAGATTGGAGAAAATTACCTAAAGAGATCCCTTCATTTGGTCCCAGTTCAAGATTTCCAGTGTGTTTTAGACTTCGATAGTTACATCTGAGAACATGACTATATTTAATCTTCTGGTTGGTATTGTATATGTGTTATTATATCATTAGCATGTGGAGGGTTTGGGTTTGGTTTGGTCTGTCTTTTGTCAAATTTTTATATGTTAATATGTCAACATCACATGTAGGGTTTGGGACTAGTTTGGTCTTTTTCTGCCAAATTACAATAGCAAGTATAGGGTTTGAGGCTCGATCCTACACGACCATTTTGTGCCCACTTTGGCAATCTTAATATGTATTAATGGTGGGCAAGAAGTTGGTTGGGATAGAATCTTTTGGGTTATAGTGAAAGGTGGTGATTTGTAAAAAATGGCCTCTTTGGCTATGTTTGTAACCCTTTTTGAAATTGATATAAAAATAGCTTATGGATCAAATATTAAATTAATAAAGTAGTTTTAATGAAATAGCTAAATATTTTAGTAAATAAGTATTCAAATTAGTAAGTAAAATAGTAAATGATATTTTTAAAATAATTATAATAATTAAAAAATATGTAGGTAATTTATTTCAAATTTAATTATTGTAAGTAAAATGTATTAAAATTATTAGTGAATAAAATAATTTTAATGAAATATTATATATTTTTGTAAATAAATAGTAATCAACATTTTTTGTAAATACATATTTTTGAACAAAATGTATGTGCTTATAATATATTTTTTAAAATTAAAAATATATATTTATCTATCTAATAAATAAAATTTAAGAATTTCATAAATATTTATTTTGAATTTGTGATATAAGTGAAGTAGGTCTTTGAGAATGATATTTCTATATTTTATATAGATTTACTCAAGATAGATATATTAACGTTGATATTCTTTTATCTTTTTTATAGTATTTAATTAAAAATCGATACTATTTTTAATATTATTTTAAGCATTACGACTCTATGAAAATGGCCTTATCTTTACCAATCTATTCATAATAAAAAAGATTGATTAAAATAAAACGTGTCCTAAAATATTCAAGATAAGATTCTTTTATACACACATTAATATGATTTTTTATTTGAATTAACTATTTGAAAGTAGTGCTTTTGCAAAAGCAATTTAATAATATAACATGTTCTTATATTTTTAGATAATGCACAAACATACCATTTTATGTGATGAAAAACAAACTTAAATATGATCACAATCTTTAAATATATGATTAACTATTTATCCACTTAAATTGAATTCTCACCATGTAAAATATAACCTTTTGAACTCACACTCTTTCTAAAACACCTTTGCCCAATAAAAAATAGATAAATAAATACTACCTTTAAATAGTTAATCTAAATCACCGAAGTCACTTATTCCTTAATTTTTATATATATTTCTCATATTCTAATGAAACATTTGACTTTGATTGACATAAACATTAGGGGGCAAGCATCTTATTCTAAAAACCTTTTTAGCTTTAAAACTAAGCATTTTCTATATAAAAACTTAGAATGAAGGATACACCCCCCCTAGTCAATATTTCACTAGAATGGTCATAATCATTTAATACCCAATCATGTGGACTAGTCAAGGTGATACAATAATATGGTTTCATTATAATTGCCTTGAAGACAATTTGATTATATTAATAAAAGAACCCAAACAAGTATATTCTAACGAAATTAGTATATTTGCTTTAAGAATTTTTATTTTATGGATTTTAGTTGTTTAGGCCTTTCTATTGGTCATGGGTGTGGGGTATGAGATTTTTTTGGGGGTATAATTTATTATAGATCATGAATATCTCTTAGGATGATAATATTATAAAGAAAATTATTGTGTGAGGAAATAAAGGAACCCTAGTTTTCCTTAAAGTAGCTTACTTCCTTGACTTTATTTCTTTTACTCCTAACGAATGAGCAAATAAATTAAGCATGCTTAATACTAAATAAAAGAGTTGATTATGAATTGATTTTTATATAAGATAAATAATATGGGATAATTGATAAAGAAGTGGGGATAAGAGTGTATCTTTCTCTTTATATCTAGATTAATATATTGTTGCAGATGTGGGCTATACATTAATATTCACATTTTTTATTTTTATTGGTTTTTAATTGTTATAAAGTTTCAATTTATTAAGTATCGAATGAATATGTCTATTATTTTTTGTATTACTTTATAATCTTGCTGGCATATTTAAGGGTGTTTTCAATTTCTTAGATCAAAATTAGGTCAATGTCAATCTATACGAGTCACACATTCTAAAGAGATCAAATAGTAAAGTAAATATAGAAAAAATAATTTCAAGGATATGATTTGATATTATGTTCCTATTCTTTTCCATGTAAGTGAAGGCTTGCCTTGAAACCTACAGATGTACACAATGATTTGTTACTAGCAATGCTTCATTCATAAACATAAATTTCTATAAGAATTATAATTATTTGATGTAGGAGCATCCAGTGGTGTAAGGGCAATCCTACATCACCCAAAAAAAGATATTTACTTTCATTTAGCTTTTTGTAGATGTTGTTGCATTTCTGGATACCCTTTTCGTCGAAGAAGAAGTTTGAACTTTTAGAACTGCTTTTTTGCTTTTTTTGCTCAACTGTTATTTTTAGCAGGTGTGAATTTGAAGGCATGAGGAGATAGAAATTTAAGGGAAGCTTCAAGCCAGAAAAATAAACACTTTGGTGAAAGAATCAGGCTAAGATCATTCTCGGTTCAAAAGTTATTCAAGTTTCAGTTTCTGCTTTTTGCCTTATAAAATATTCAGAGCTAATTTTGAGGTACTTAAAGGCTCCGGATGGGCCCGAAAATTGGTGGAAAATGAAAGTGGTTAGCCCTTAGGCCCCACTTTCAAGCACTTCATTTTCGCAAGAGCTTTCCAAAAATGTATTATGATTGAAGATCCGACGGTTAGATCTTGAGTTAGGGCTTCCGGAAGTTGGTGCATAATTAGAATGTTGTTTTTGGCTCCAAATAGAGAATTGGGCTATTTATGGGGTAGTTTTTGGGGAAAGAAGATCACATATTGCGAAAAGGGGAATTTCTATAGTTTTCTGTATTTTGCATGTATTGTAGAACTTGAGGATTTGAGATCCTCTGCATGTAAGAATTTCATATTTTTGAAAATAATAAGATTCTCTGGTTTTGTGTGTGGATTTTTGTGACTCGGGTTGGCACCCTCATCATTATTTTAACATGTCATAAATCTTCCAGTCAACTTTGAAAAAGAAAAAGAATTCATAAGGGAAGAAGGGAAGAGGGGTTCATGGAGTTATTATCGAGTTGACCCTGTGAACGAAAATGTAGAAAGAGAAAAATAGGTGTCATGATGCCAATATTTTTAAGGAGTTTAATCTAATGTGGCTTGATCAATTTGAATAGCCATGAGCCAAAAGGAAGACAACACATTACATAGTTTTGTTGAGGATTTGGAACTAATGTGGCCCCCATAATCTACATATGTGCAAAGAGAAAAGTGAGAAACACGTCCATAGGGTTGTTAAGAAGTTGTAACAAGTTGGCCCCTACAATCTATGTATGACCACACTTGTGAAAGAATAATGAGAGTATGCCCATTTCAAAGAGTTTGAATGCATCATAATGAAAATGATTTGAGGAAAGTATATGGTGGCCACATTTAGTGAATGTGCTATCCTTGTGTATGATAAATTAATGTCATTGTGAAGGTGCATAAAATGAGAAACAAATAAATTTCCCCTAATTTTACTCCAAAAATAAGGACAAGATCTCAAATAATATCACATACACGTACTATAGAAAGGTAAGTGTGCTAGTTTCCAATAGTGGAATAGTGCGATGGTTAAGTTGTGGCGTTGTTATTATTTCCATCAAGGCTCAAAATCCATTGGGGTGTTATTTTTGAATGTTTATATTAGGGATGAGGTCTCCCGTTGTGACCTCACTGATTCATAGCTTCGTGTCAAAGTGTTTACCCCTTTTAAAAAATAAAAGGTAAGTGTGCTAATTGTTAGGATTAAGGGGTCAATTACCTTGCAATCCTATCCATATTTTGTGTATCTCCAACTCTCTTGGAAATGTCCTCCGATGCCTAAGATAGTTTATAATTATGGTTCCTTGGGAATCTTAACATTAGTTGGAAGTGGTGGTTGCAAAGCTTTTTTTAAAATCAAATTTGTCAACTTTGGCATGAGAATTGAGTAGTGGAACACCTTGCATGTTGTTGGTGTGTCCCATATGAGTTGGGTGATGATTTTGGATGCCCACCTTGGGATATGGGCCATTATAGAGGAGTTACAAGTTAAAGATTTTGTCTATTATTAGTATGGATGTTTTTGCTATTCATGGGTCATTAAGAATTGCATTTACTATTCTTGGAAGGGATGTGGAATTTTTTGCATTTTACCATAGTTTGATGGTACAATATTTTGGGAAACCATTTGTTGTATTTATCTTCCATTTCTCTATAAATTGGAGGCATGAGATAGTAGTTTCATAAGTGTATTTTATAGGTACACAAGTGCTATTAGAATGAAGATAGGGTATTTTTTGATGTATTTCTTTGTTAAATATTATTACATATTTTTCCTCCTTTTGTGGAGGTTTTTTCTAAAGGTTTTCTCCACATAAATCCTTTGTTTATATGGTTTACTAATTTTATTATTATTGCCAATTTTATACAATCAAATTGTCATCAAATGGTAATCCTTAGATAAAAATTATATTTCAAATTTGCATACACTTGGAAGATATTTTACTGTAGTAGTTTCACCTTGTTTCTCAACATTTGGTATTAGAGATAATAATGTTACATAGAGAGGGATACGTTTCTAGTAAGTGTTGAAGGTTTTTTGGTGTAGCGGGATATTTTTTTTTGGGAAAAAGGCTAATAGCCTATATATTATATTAAAAATAATAGTAAGTAGATATAGAAGTGCCCAAGAGGGCCTAATTACAAAAGATCCCAAAAGCACCTAAGTAATTACAAAAGTGCTCGAACTCTAAAATTTTGGTCTTAGAAGCCCGTCACGCCATTAGACTTGTCAGGAGTCGGGAGTCTCAATTCCTTATCGGTGGTCGGGGTTCACACATCCTCCTTATCGAATACCATCTTCATGTAGAGTGCTAGCCTCCTCACTGACTTGCCAAACCTTCTTACTAATTCCCTTTTTCGAGGTTCAGGGATTGGGGATCCCTCATACCCTTTGCACCACTTAATCATTGCAAGCCGCAACTGCTTAATCCTTTTATCGGCTGTCAGGGATCAAGGATCCCTTGTTCTTCATATCACACTGGCAAGCATACCTTTGAGCTAAAAAGAGTGAAAGATACATTAGATCATCAGGTGCTAGCTTTCACACATCCTTATATCAATGATCACACCTTTCGGTAAGGTGCAACCCTCCCTCCCGACCTGCGAACACCGATGCCTTTTCGGGGGTCAGATTTCCTGAATACTTCATACACTTACACCCACTACCAAAGACTAAGTAAAGGATACTATGAACCTCTAAAGTTTGATTGTCGACAACTTCCAAACCTTTAAGGCCTTTTTCAAACACATTCAATAAGCAATACGCCCAACGACTGATGCCCGATTACCTACACAACGTCTGTCTTTTACCATGGAATTTGGTAAGCGTTAAGCTTGAAGCCTAAACTTCGAAACCTACAAACTTAGCATGGAAATAAGCCTGAAGCCTGAACTTTGATGCCTGCAAATTAACATTTGGTAAGCGAGAAGCCTGAAGCCTGAACTTTGAAACCTGAAAACTTCTAAGTCTTTTACCATGGCATTTGGTAAGCTATAATCCCAAAGATCGAACTGTGAAACCTACAAACTTGGTAAAACTTTGACTTTTGAAATGGCATTTGGTAAGCGATAAGCCCAAAGCCTGAACTTTGAAATCTACAAACTTAGAATGGTGATAAGCCCGAAGCCTAAACTCTGAAACCTGCAAACTTAGCATTTGGTAAGTGAGAAGCCCGAAGCCTGAACTCCAAAACCTACAAACTTATAAGTCTTTTACCATGGTATTTGGTAAGAGATAATCCCAAAGCGCGAACTCCAAAACCTAGAAACTTGGCACAAATTTGACTAAGTCTTTTATACTAGATCTTCTTTCCTTTGTTTCTGGTAAACGATGAACGGTAAGCTTGAGGTTCAATCTTCGAAGCTCCAAAATAGGAAGCTTAATTTGACTTTAGACTTGTTGAGAAATGGGAGTCTCTTCTACCTTATCCTTCTTTCACATGGTTCACATTGAAGTTTGATGAAACCTTCAAAGGCATTGTACCATTACTCATGAATCCCTATACTACCAACTTGTCATTATCCCTTGCTATCTTACCCTATTCCACTTCTTTATTTGGATGACTAAAACATAATTTTGCCTCATTTTCTCCTCTTATGCCATTGTCACCACTTGAAATGATTGCACTTTTGCCAAAACTATATTTTTCTCCATCAAAAAGCATTGCATATGTTCTTTTGCTACAATCTCGAATAACATTAGAAATGTGTCAACCATACTAACATCTAAGATGGTCACACATTATTACTCTTCTTCCCCTGATTACTTTGATTTTGTATTGTTACTCTTCTTCCCTTGATTTTTATTTCTAGCCATTAGGCTCCCATATTTAATTGAGTTGCAATTATATCCTGTTTAATTAGCTCATTTAAATGAGGATGTGCTCCTAAACTGCAAGTTTTATTTGCAATTGAGACCTCCTGATTATCGCACCCCATGTTTGTAAGGCAATCTGCCACCTTATTACCCTCATGATATGTATGAGTAATGTGATATGATTGCAAATTATCTATTAAAATCCATACCTTCTATAGAATATATTTTATATTCCAACTCTGACTCCTCCTTTCTTTGCATGAATTTTTAATAATCAGAGAATTCCCTTTCTATATGTAATTTTGGAAAGCTAATATTGATAGCGAGTTTTAGCCCCAACAACATTGCTTGAGATTTTGTTGTATTATTTGTATCCCGAGGGAGTTGAAAGGCCTTAGCCACTACCACTATACCAAATGAATCCTAAATTCAAACTCTTTCCCCTGAGATTCTTGGATTCCATCTTGAAGCCCCATAAAAGTTTAACTTATGAAAACCTTGAGGAGGTGGTTTCCATTTAATCAAGCTCCTATCCAACTTTGTATTTATGAACTTGTGTAGGATACCCTTAAAAAGAAAGACTATATACTCCCAATTTTGCAAAAAAATTCTATCCCAATTTGTGAACATTGAATTAATAGTATAGTTGAATGAAGAAATTTTTTTCCTGAAGATGTGCTTATTCCTCCCCCACCAAATGGACCAAACAACTATTGCAGGGATGACTCTCCAAATACTGGAAAATAAAAATGTCTCATATAAGACTGGACAACTTTGAAATAATTCCCAAATAGTTTGTGGTAGTGGAAGATACAAATTTAGTTTATGTTTGATGAATTCCCAATAGCTTTGTGCATATGGGAAATCTAAGAACAAATGATCAATGTCTTCTAATACTTTGTTACATAAGACACAATTAAAAGGATTTGCAATCCCTAATTTTATTAGCCTCTCACTTGTCAACACTCTTCCTTTTAGGACTAACCATGCAAATGTTTCTGATTTGGGGAGCACTCTATCATTTCAACAAAATGAGTATGCTCTTTGAGATAGTAAATAATCAACATTATTAAATAAAGCTTTGTACCCTTGCTTTACCGGATAGCTTCCATTTTTTGCAAGGGCTAATATAACCCTGTCTGGCTTGTTTGAAAGGAACACCACTCTATCCTTTAAGAAGTTTTGGATGAGAACTTGATGTGCAACCATAACTGCAGTGCATGAAAAATCTTTCCAAGATACCTTTCCTGTTAGCCTATCTACCTCCCCTACATAATCTTATAGCTTTGTCCCCCATACACTAATTAAAATGTCCCTTGCAGATTGTAGTTCCTAATTGAAGTGGAGGGAAGCCATTCCATGAATGTGACTAAAATTTTTACCTCTTCCCCATTATGGACTTCCCATGTTAAGTATGAATTGATGAATTTCATACAAGATATTAAAAAATTCCACATGGCTGACCCTTCTGACAGGTTTGAGATTGTAAATATTCTTGTTGCATTGTCATAGTCTAAATATTTTTCTTGCATTAATTTACACAATTTTGAATGTGCCTTATGGTACATTTTCCATACCAAATTTGCACCAAAAGATAAATTTATGCTCGAAAGATCTTGGATACTTGCTCCTCCTTTCATCTTGTCCACTGCCATGTTTCATAGAGAGATCAACAAAACCTTTTTCTGATCATTCATGTTTCCTTTCCAAAGGAAATTTCTAATAATCTTTTCAATTTCTAGCACAACTAATTTTAGAGCTTTAAGAACTGCTAAGAAGAAATTTGGGATGGCTGCTAAGACTATTTTAATCAACATGACGTGTCCTACTAATGGCAACCACCTAGCCTTCCACACTGAGATCGTTGAATTTAATCTATCAATGAATTTTCCCCAGTATGAAATCTTATTAGCCCCTACAAAAAAAGGGATTCCTAGATATGTACAAGGAAGCTCAGTTGATTGAAACCTCAATGCCTTCACAATTTTCCTCTTTATTGCTTCCTTTGGATTGAATACATAAATCTTTGATTTTGTTGCATTAACTTTTTTCCCAGATGCTGATGCATATTTTTCTAAGACCTCTTTTATTTGAGAAGCTTCTACCATAGAAGATTTCCCAAATAGAATTGTGTCGTTAGCAAAGAGGGAGTGAGTTACTGAAAATCTTGTGTGTGGAATCTCTACCCCATGCCACAATCCCTGACAATGCATTTGTTGAATTTTTCTACTTAATGCTTCTCCCATGATAATGAAGAGGAAAGGAGATAATGGATCTCCTTACCTTACCCCTTGTATTGCATTGAAGAATCGAAAAGGAGAGCCATTAATAATAACTAAAAATTTACCCTTTGACAAACAAGAATGAATCCATTTACACCACTTTGTCAAACCTAAAATTTGAGAGAACTTTCATCAAAAAATTATAGTCCACTCTATCATATTCTTTCATCATGTTCAATTTAAAAATGAAAGCTGGTAAATGGTTCGTGTTAATTGAATGCAATAATTCATGAGCAACAATTGCCCCTTCAACAGTTTCAACCCTAGCACAAATCCTCCCCGCTCTTGTGAAATAATAGATGAAATGAAGGGTTGCAACCTGAGATGGATTGCTTTTGTAAATATCTTATAAATTGTATTGCAAAGTGAGATTGGCCTAAAGTCTACAATTTTTTTGGGATCCTTAACTTTTGTTGGAAAAATAGCAATATTTGTTACATTGAACTATTAAGGCATTGTACCTGTCTTCTTGACTCTTCTACAGCCAAAAGAAGATCAAAACCCACTACTTCCCAACATTTTTGAAAAAATATGGCTATGAAACCATATGGTCCTGGTGCTTTATCCACTGGCAAGGAGAATACTACATTCTTCAATTCTTCTAGTGTAAATGGCTTCAACAAACCCTTATTAATTTCCTCACCAATAATCTTTGGGATTTCATCTAATAGCTCCTCTTCATCCTTCAAAATTTGTGAAGTACTGCTTTGAGGTGCAAAGAGTAGACCAGAAAAGAATTTCACTCCTTCCTACTGAATATCTGACTCCTTTGTGAGAAGCCTCCCTTCCAATACTACACGATTAATTGAAAAAATGTGTTAGCAACATTTTTGATCTGGGTGGATGAGTGGAAATATTTAGTATTACAATCTCCCTCCTTCAACCATAACTCTCTGAATTTATGCATCTAATACATTTCCTCTTGTGCACTTAACTCTTCCCATTCTACCTGCAAATTTTTCTACTTATCAAAAGTTGAAACATCCAGACCATTCTTTGTGACGTGCTCAGGGATTTCAAATAATTCCTTAATTTAACCTCTTCCTTTTTCTGGAAAATATTTTTAAAAACCTATATATTCTAGGTTTTAATTTATTGTTTTAGAAATTGTAGCTTTCTACAGAACTGATACATTTTTGTACCCCTTTGATAAGTTGTGCTTTCCCACCATTCATGCAATAATGGTAAAAAATGAAGGTGTCTCAATCACATCTTTTCAAATTTGAAAGATGAATTTTGTTTAAACCCCGAACCAATTCTTGTAATATCTATTGAAATGACATAGTGATTAGATCCAAGAATAGTTAAAATATCTGAAGATAACACACAATCCCCAATAAGCCAGTTTGGAGTAACAAGAAACTTATCTAAACATTCTATAATTTGCAAGAAATTCTACCTTCGATTTTTCTAGGTATACAAACCTTTTGCAGGTATAATATCTTTCAGTGCATTACATATAATGAAGGACTTAAAGTCATCAATTAATCTTTGTGGAGGGTAGATCCCTCCTTTCTTTTCCTCCAATGAGGCTATTGCATTGAAGTCACCTACCAACACAACTTTTCTATGACCTATTCTAACTAAGATTTGTGTAATCTCATCCCATAATATTTTCATGTCTATCGTGGATGTCGGGCCATAGATATTTAGTACCCAAACCTTCAAATCAAAGTTTTGTACCTCCACTAACTGCCAATTATTTTTATTTTTTTATTGAAACTACCTTAATGAACTTGGAATTCCATAAAAATACTAGACCCCTTGAGGCACCTTGGGTTGGTGAATGTGCTAAATTCCACTTTTTCCTTTTTTGAATTGTTGCTTCATAAGTATTTTTTGAATCTTTTGTCTCTTGAAGCAAAACTATGTTCGCTCCACAAAAATCTAATTGATGCTTGATTCAAGCTCATTTTTAGAGGAATTAATGCCCATAACATTCCATGAAATTATATTCATTGCTCTCAAGGAGAGAAACAAGCTCTCCTCGGGTGCTTGATCATAGACATAACAATATTACAATCATGAGTTTTTTGAATCCTTGTTGCTATCTCTTCCTTCAATTTCTCCGCATTGTACTGTTTGCATCTCTTACCTGGATATTTCTTTAACACTTGTTGGTTTTTTGGAGATTGTGAGAGAGACAAGGTTTGAGAATGATCAAACTCTACCAATTGATCATCCTCATTGTTTACCCATGCCACCATGGTGCAAACTATAGGACCCTGATCCAGTACTAATGACTCTTCCTTCAATTCTACTGGACCTTGGGCTTTCTCCCGGTTCTCCCTAGGGTTCTAACATTATTAACCTTTCCTATCATAAAAACTAGTCCATGCTCCAACTCATCCAATTTATCCCCAAATTTCAAAGCATTCAATCCAGTAAATTTTGATCCCGACCCTGCACTTAACTGCACAACTTCATCCTCCTTTGATATTGCATATGCTAACTCATCAAATAGGTTTAACCAATTGAATAAAGTAGCTCTTGAGCTAAAGTTTCCAAATTTTGATCAGATTGTTTAGAAATCAAACACTTTGATACTTCATTTTGGGTTTCCTCTTCTTCAACAATGAGTGGATTTTTGTTAGTAGGTTGGATTCCTTCCCCAAACAACAATTTTTTAATAATATCATTCATATTTTGTTGTGAAATTTGTGGAAGAGTCAGATTATACAAATATAGAATCAGTCCCATACTCTTTTTCAAAAGAGCAAACTGCTTTTGTGTTAGGGAAAGCTAGAAACATGACGAATCCTTGTTTACACTAGTAACTATCATTTCATGTTCCTTAGTGACCTTTCCTTCTGTATATACCCTTCCATGTTCTTGTCTCACTGATCCAATATGTAACTTTGATTGATGCTCCTTTGTTGTTTGAGAGACTATCCTAGATGATTTATTTTCCTAACATACCCTCTCTTGCTTCTCTAGCATGCTACATTCCTCCTTTGTTGTACAAATACTATTGCAATGTTCTAGAGAATGACACTTTGTGCAAGTATTTTCAAGTGTTTCTACTATAATATGTTGTGTCCACAAGCCATATTTTGACGTTATTTGTATTTGAGCAAGCATTATCTTTGTAGAATATAACATTATACAGAACCTTACGAACTTTGATGGATTATGAAAAAAAGTCTTGTCATGTTTAAGAAAAATCCCTATTTGATTTTCCATTATTTCTATTAGTTGCAGTTCTCTATATTCTAGTTTAAAAGCCTGTAACTGTATCCAAATAGGTCTAAACCTAATGACTAGACTATCTAGCTTAAATTTTAGACCAAGGTTGCATATAAAGACCAGATCCCTCAAATACCTAGGAATTAACTTTGTAAATAGAATCTCTATCAAATTTCTCATGAAAAAGCACAATAAAGACACCCTTTTCTTTATCAAGATAGAAAAACTTTGAAATCCCTACCCATTCATGAAATAGGAAATCTTGTAAAGCATCTAGTTTAAGCGTGAGATTCTTGAACTTACAAATTAAATCTCTGTTGTGCAGATCTTGAACATGAGGTTGCAACAAATTTTTTGGCAAGGTGATCTTCATAGTGCCCTTTTGATCCAAAAGCAACATTTTCTCACTCCCTAGCATCTGCTCTTGAACTGGTTCCATTGCTTCAAAGTCTGCATTTAGGGCAGCCTTTTGCCTCCATTGCAATTTTTCCTTCTTCTTGCATTGAGCGACCCTTTTTGCTTTTCGTTTTCTAGCATTTTCTTCTTTCTCTATTGGTGCAAAAGGGTTGAGCCCTTTCCATGATCCTTTTGACCTTTTCCCTACTCCTCCTTCTCCTTTTGACTATTTTTATTCTTTTCAACACCATTTTTCTCTCGAATCTCTTTGCTTTTTCTATCCCCCTGCTGACCTTCAAAATTTTTACTTTGACTCGAGCCCTCCTTGTGGTCCTTGTGATTTTCCCTAAGGTAAACCTCATGACTTGGAATAGTATATTGATTGGACCGTTGTTTTTAAATGCCAGATTCTAGGGTTTTGATGTTCTATGTGCAACGTATTTTTTTGGGAAACCCTAACCGTAGACAGTTCAACAACCTTTCTTGCACCTAATACCACTTCAAAATCTTTATAAAGCGGTTTCAAAAAACCCATTTTATCAACTTGATGACTTCTATCTACTTGCTTCTGATTTGACTTTTGCATGTAAGCAGATATGTCATCCACAAAAATGTCAAAGGGTTTCTACTTATCTTTGACCAAACATTTGTGCGATCGAAAAGATACCCAATTTGGCTTAGAAAATTTGTGCCTAACAGCGTACGAATCAGAATTAGCATTTAGCCCACGCTACTGGGAAAGGTACTTGCCATAGCCTTGGGGGCCATGATGGACAAACCTATCCATTTCAGAAATATAGTTGTTAGGGTGCCATTTTTTCTCTACCATTCGCTCTAAGATTTGTGTGTCCCACCTTTTCCTTTTCGTTTGCTTTGGCTAGTCCCCACCACTACCTCCAAACTATCAACAATAACCTAAAACCAACCCTAGGAGACCCCCCTTTTCCAGTTAGTGCAGGTCATTGTCCGCCCTTTCCACGCCCACAACCTCCACTTGCCTTGAGAGGCATCCAAGCCTGCCTCGACTACAACTTCTTCAAATTCTCTCATGTAGTGGGATATTTTGTATTGTGGCATTTTATGGATATGAAAAGGATTAAAAATCATAGATTCTACTTCCCATATGAATATTAAAAAATTCAATGGTACTATCTATGATGTGGAAGTTGAAGATGAAAGATCTAATTGAAGAAAGATTTCAATAGTTGTTCGTTTCAAAAGAAAATAAGCCATTAAATTTATCTAATGAAGATTGGTCTAAACTAGACAAGAAGGAATGAGAAACAATGTGGTTGTGTCTTGTGGATTTTTTCCTCTTGATTTTTTTTGAGGAGACCATCACACTCAAATTATGGAAGAGGATAGGTGGTATCTATCAAACCAAAAGTATAAATAACAATTTGTGTCTCAAAGGATAATTATATTCATTAAAAATAAAAATGAAAAAATTAATTGTTTCCATCAATGATAGTGATGAAAATTTAAAAATGGACAATATTATTTCTACTTTGCTTTCAGAGGAGATGAGAAGGAAATCCATGAATGAAGTCTTGAAAGATTTTTTTCATGTATGGGAAAGGTCCAATGAAAAAGGAGGTCCTAAAGGGGATAATTAGAAAGATAGATCATTGTTTAGAGAATATTATAAAACATGAGGGAAGAGTAAAGTAAAATGTTGGAACCATGGAAATGGAGGAAATATGAAGAAGGAACAAAAAATATGTAAAAGATTTTACAATCCTCCATAAAAAATATTCTAATGATAGTGATAATAATGTTTTATTTATTTCTACTAGTACTATGAGTGTTGATGCTTGGCTTATTGATTCAAGTTTCTTCTAATATGACTCGTCAAAAGAAGTGGATTTCTACATACACAACTTATGATGGAGGAGAGATTTTTCTTGGAGATAATAGTACCAAGAAAATTGTTGGTAAAGAAAAGGTACAACTGTGTTTCAATGATGAAAGGGTTAAAAACCTTGATGATTTTTTTGCATATTATGGGATCTAAGAGAATTTTACTTTTTATATCCAAGTGAAATGATACTACTGAGTATATTATATTTGGAAAGTTTGGTTGCAAGTTGGTAAGAGGGAACTTGGAGGTTGCTAGAGGATCTCAAATTAGGATCTTATTTAGGCTAAATGCCTCCACGTTTTGTAATTTTGTCAATGTAACTAGCATTGAAAATGCATGTATATTGTGGCACCAATATTTGGATCATATAAGTGAAAAAGGTCTTAGTACTTTTATTAATATAAAGTTAGCTGATGATTTTTATAATTAATTTGTTGGAAAAAATGATTTCTATGAGAATTTTGTGTTTGGAAATTAGAATAGTTTTTGATTTCCAATTTGAAATAGTAGAGCTAAAATATTATTAGAAATAATTTATTCAGATGTGTTTAGTCTAGTGGATATGGGTTCTATGGGAAAATATCATGAATATTCTATTCATTGATAATGCTTCTAAATACACTTGGATTTTTATTAAGCATTAAAAATTAAATTTTTTACTAACTTTAAGGAATTTAAAGAGTTAGTTGAAAATTTAATAGATTATAAGATAAGGTTGTTAAGATCTAGCAATAGTGGTGGATATTGCTCTAATAAATTTGATAAATTATGTAAAAGTACATGTATTGTCTGGTAAAAGACTACACCTTACACTCCCAAACAAAATAAGGTAGAAAAAAGAAAGAATTGAACCTTGATGGAGAGAGCTATAAGTACAACTAATTATTTGATTCATCAATCTCCTTGTTTAGCTCTTGTTGATAAAACCTCTTATGAAATGTGGATAGGTAAGAAGCCTTTAGTTTCATATAATAATATTTATTTTTGAGTCATATGGTAACAAGTCTCATAAAAAGTTTATTTAAACTAGATCCAAAAGCTCAAAAATACATCTTTTTTGTTACAATGAGATTGTTAAGGGTTATAATGTTTGGAATCCTCTAGCTCAAAAAAATATTTTTCTAGAGATGTGATTTTTAGGGAGTTCAAATATTATTTAGGTGAACAAAAACCAAATTAAAAAGATATAAGAAAAATATTGTACTTGGAGGTAAAAATAGGAAAGAAGAAATATGCTCATGTGAAAGAATAGTTATATGCATTAGAGGATGAAGAGAAATAAATTTTTTTAAATGAGAATCCAAATGAGGATGTTTAGGATGAGAACATAAAATAAGAATAGGTATAACTCATTACTCCTACCTTGACATGGTCAATAAAACAACCAAATCTATTTGATAAGTATAGCCCTCATATTTTTGTTGTGTACTTGATTTATTAAATACTAATGATGAACCTAAAAATTTTAGGAAATGAATCTCTTTGAAGGATAGTGAGTCTTGTTGGTATATGCATCCCGATCATGCTCTAGGTTAATATTTTGGGCACTTTTCCAACTATAATTTCTCTCAAAATAATTGATGGGGGAGTGCAGGGGTGGAGCCCCTCCTACGGGGTTTGAGGGGGCCACCCCTCGACGGGGGACCAAGGGTGGAGCCCAAGATGGGGGTTTGGGGGCAACACCCCCAACAGGAGTTATTGGGGGTAGTGCCCTTGAAGAAATATTTCCCATATTTTAATAAAGAAATTATAATCAAAATCTATTGAAATCCAATTTTCTAACTACCTGAAATGAGCAATTTCTTGTTATGGATTGAAGAGGCCAAGAGGCACACATGATGGGAGTTTGAAGATCATGATTTTGAATAGTTTGAGTGTTGGGACTACACATAGAAATTCGTGTATGGTTGGAAATTAGATAGTCATGGTTTTGTGTTGGAAGCACATAGCAAAGCGTGCGCGGTGAAGTTTATATACATTTTTAAAGATATACACAGTATTAGTATTTGCTTCTAGATAATGTAATTTATTTTCACTATAATTTTTAATAAAATTTGGACTATTGTTTGTGGATGTAGCCCAAAAGGGTGAACCACATTAAAAAAAAAATCTTTGTGAATTTGTTTTTTTGTCATTTAATTTTTGCATCTACATTGGTTAATTTATTTATTTATTGCTCCAATCCTGTCAGAAAATCCTAACAAGTATTGGATGTATGACATGTAGGAGGATATGATGACCTTGGATAGTTGTAAAATATGGTGTCTTTTTAGTTTTCTAGAGGGAAGAAATTTCATTGGATGCAAGTGGGTATATAAAATAAATGTAGTTTAAATGGTCAATTAGAGTAATACAATAATAGAATAGTGGTCAAGGGCTATTCCCAGAGGAGGGAGTTGATAGGATTATGTAATTAGGTGGGGGGAATTATTTTATAGGGATTTGACTAGATGATGTAATTAGTTAGTCAATTGGTACAAGGGTGTACTAGGGAAATGTTGGGTGTCTACATTTCCCCCCTCTTTGATACAATATCATGACTACGTGGTGTTGTGTCAAAGAAGAATAAAAATATGGATGAAATGGAGCTTTGATGGTAGGTTTCCCTAGTTTCTCAAGGATGATGATGAAAGTGATTCCCCTTCAAGATATTTATTGGGAAAATGGAGCCCAAGAGATCTCTCAAAAATATAGTAGAAGGGGAGAAGATGTTTCATGATGGATAAAATATTAATTCAGATAAATCCTATTTGGATTTAGATGTACATGTCATGGATATATATCTAATGATGGATGAGGATTGGACATATTGATTGATTTCTCTTGAATGATTTGATGATATGATTCTATTTTCAATGGTTGCTCATGATTGATGGTGATATCTCACAACAATATAATGGAGCTATAATGACACATGATTTGGTGGAAAGAGGATGGATGAATGAAATGGAAATGGTTAAAATGGATAAAATATAAAAGTTTTCAAAGTAATTTCATGGGAAAAGAGAAACTAATTATTTTTTGTAGCACTGCCATTATGTAGCATGATAAAATGGATCATGATGATAATATGTCATGTGCATATGGACTGACACAAAAATAAAGAAGCTAAAAATAGTATAGTGATCAAAAAGATATTTTTTAGGAACACCATCATATGAAGGATGAGGGTGACCATGAGAATGTGATGGATGGAGCACTAGGACTATATGGGAAAAACAAGCATAAACACAAGCAAACAATCAACATGGGAAAAACACATAAGTTGGCATCCATTGTAATTTTTGAAGCCAAAGTAGGTGGATTGGGATATGGGAAGGGGGAATGGTTTATTTGGTGAGGATCCAAGGAGTAGTGATGAGGATTGGATTATATTTTTCTCTAGTCAAGTTATGAGCCATAATTTTTTTTATGATAATGATGATGATAATATTATTGACAATAGGAATGATGCAAGGATAATATTGTTAATGATGAGAACAACACAAATGTTGGGAATGATATATATCAATGATGATAAATGGATTAGTTTTATATTAAGAACATCTTGTAGCAAGATAAGGAACACTTTTTTGGATTTTTTTGGATGGATGAGATTTTGAGTGGGGTATGCTTGGATTTGAGTGCTTACACCTAGATGGAGTTTTTTTGGGGATCATGCTTTAGATTTGGAATATTTTAGGATAATTTTTTTATTTTGGTTGTTAGCTTGATGATGGAATCAATGGAAAGGAACAATCCAAGCCTAGAGATAAGGATGAAAGTTTTTTGAATAATATGGTTGATGGATTGGATGGGGTGGAGAGGAGATGTATTGATCGGAGAGATTTAAAGGGAGATGTCCAAGAATTACATTGTATAGGATTAACATGTTTTGATACAAGATAATGGGTTGGGTAGTGATATGTAGGAATTTAGGTGATGGTAGATGGTATACAACTAAAGGGTGGCTATGTCAAGAGCTTTCCAAAGTATGCATTAATTTTGTGTCCCCAATCCTTGTTAAGATCAAGATAGGTACCGAAGATGGATGAGGCATGAGTAAATGGATGGGTGAAATCACAATATTGTGTCTCACTTTTTGGCCAAGATGGACATTTATATCAACATTTTTAACTAAATATTCACCTTCTAAGACCTATAGAAACTAAAACGTTAAGAATTTGAAGATGATGCAAACTAGTGATTTGTGGAAATTTATGTTTAGATTCTAAATATATATTTTTAAATTTTTTTCTGAAATAGATCATGGATATTTCAACATCTCCTTTAATAACCAGTTTTAAACAGTAAACAACATTTTTAGAAAGTAATGTTTATGTTATCAAACATAAAAAAAATATAGAAAGGATAAAATTCTATTTTTAAAATATAGATTCTTAACATCAATATCTAGGGCAAGGATATTTTTTCATAATTTTTTGTTACATATTTTTTTAGTTAATTTTTTAGGTCAGTGTAACTATAATTTGGACATAGGCGTATCTTGTCAAACATAAGTTGTTGTGTATATATTGAAATCCTTTTTTTTTTTGGTGAAACAAGGACATCAATACCTAGGGCAAAGGTATTTTTTGAATTTTTTTTACAATGGTTTACTATTTTTCCACCTCTATAGAATGAAGAACTTGATGTTTAATGAAAAACCTATGTTCAGTAAAAATTAAAAATTAAATACATGATAAAATGAAAACATATCAAAACTATACTTGTTAGAAAGATAGTTTCAAGGGCTACAATATTGAAAAATGTAATTTCTAAATGATTTTATTTAATCCCTCAAAAGGTAAAACAAAGGTTTTTTTGCCAGCATTTTAATAGGTGCAAAGGAGACTCCATTGTGGATATGATTTAATACTAGAGGGGTTCTATCCAAGGGGGTTAGATCTATGGGGGTCTTATCTAACCCTCTTCAATTGAAACCCTTTAGATGAAACCTCTCAAGGCTTAAATCATTAGTTTTTTCTAAAATTAAGTGATTTTAGGAAAAAATCAGGATGTCCCAAAAGTGAGACACATTATTGTGGCATCACCCAGATATGATGGATGGATATAAAAGTATGATATGAAAGGATGGATATATATTGTGGAATGGATGAGATGACTTGTCCCCAATTTTAAGGTTCACATTGATACTTTTTTTACACATGGTGCCCATGAATAGGTTTCATCATGGTACTTGCCCATGGTGCCACAAGAAGTGGTTTTCACCATGGAATGGATTATTTCTTTTTACTATTTCTTAATATTTTTTCTTTAGTTGATTTTATAATTTTTTTGGAACTTAAATTTTTGGGGCTACTCTTGTTTGATGTATCTTGTTGATTTTTTATTTTATTTTGGTTGTTGGCTTGATGATGGAATCAATGGAAAGGAATAACCCAAGCCTAGAGATAAGGATGAAAGTTTGATGTATTTTGTTAATTTTTTTTATTTTGGTTAATTAATCACATTTATGGCCTATCAATAGTATCCTTCTTGATAGTGTTTTTCTAGGAATTTCACATTGGTATACAATTCACAACTGGGATGATCATGTTTGATATTTGGGTTGGCCTTGTCCAAATATAAACATCTCAATAGTGTGACATCATAACTCTTTTGATAAAGTGTTGTTGTAAGGATGTGGTGGATTCTAGGTTTTAGGTTGGATTGAGGATGACATTGTATAGATTTAGATGTTAGAGTCGAGGATTGAGATTTAGATTTCTGGCTTGATAACTAGGATTTTGGAGGTGTGTGTGTGGATTGAGGGATTTTAGATTTGAATTGGAATGAGGTATGTTGGGATTGGGTGGTAAAATTGGATTTGGAATTAGGATTATGTTTAAGATTGGTACCAATAGTATTTTTGGATTGTGAAGTTTTACATGATAGTTGTGAAGGTGGTGCACACATATTATTTATAATGCGTGAATTTTGAGCAATGAATTAGTTTTGGTGAATCTCTTTAATTGGATTCATCAATTTACTTTTCTTTAGGACTCTTTTTTTTTCCTTCTTCTTGATTTTTGGATGCATGCCACTTTTTAGATTCATTTTGATTTTGTTCTTTATTTGGAGTTTGAATTTATTTTTTCTTTGGAAGTTTATTGTGATATTTTTCTTGATGATAATTATTTAATTTATATGATGAATCAATGTAATATCACTCATGAAAAATCAAACCCAAATTTGAAATTTTTATTTTTGTGAAAAATATTAAATAGAGCAAATTGGGTATAAGGGAAAATGCACCAAACAACTCCAAACTATGATTAAATAATGAGAAATTGATGAGGAAAGCTTAATCACTGATATGAACCTGAATTTACATATTTTTTTTCTGTTAATACATCAGCTAATATCAATTGATTATCTTATATAAATATACATAAAGAAACACAATCTGGGAACTCTAGCACACCACCGAAACCCCAAGCAATCTCCACACAAAAAACCTCACAAAAAGAAACTATTCTAGATAGAAAATATATAAGGGAAGGCTTAAAATACATAGATATTTTCTGATAATAACAGTAATACAAACTGAAATCCAAAATGCACTCCAATCCGAGAAAACTCCTGCAAACAAACTAAAGACAAAGCACCAAACTAAAATCGGGTATTGAGAAACCGTAGCAGAATGATTTAATAAATATCCCAACATGGAATTACATAATATTTTATTTCATATACATAAGATAAAGTCCATGAATTTTTTTAGTAAATTACATAGAAGAAATCTCTAAACAGGTTGCAAACACACACACTGAAACTAGTGCAAAATCCACATAAACTTTCCAATCTTAACACCAATATTTTGGAACAAAACATACATATATTAACTACTATAGTAGCATCTAGATATGCTGCTAACAATATAATTTACACACAACAACCACTAGTATGAAATATGCACACCAAACTGGGTCTAAAATCCTACAAACAAAATGAATAAAAACTCCAACTGGAATCTTTTCAACACAATGGAAACCTCTGGATGAAATTTCACCTAGAGACCCTTGGAACCACTATTTCTGAGCCTCAATTCCCTTAGTTTACCAGCATTGGAGATTATTTCTTTATTTTTTTGCTAACCTCTGAAGAAAATCGCAAACTTGTGAGAGAAAATAATACATAAAATGAATTCAACTTGGAAGACCAAACAAACATATATCAAAATCCTTTCAAAGGACCAACTTTGGTTCCCAAATTCAAATTCCCAAGGAAAGTGATGCTTGCATGCTAATATTTTAGCTCCCACTTGCCAAAAGTTAAGTCACCAAGAAACATTCTAATCCCAAACTGCCAAATTACATGTCACTTGTCTTTTTCCAAGAAACCCATGCCTACCTTGGACCCTAATAATATTTAAATAATATTAATTCATTTTTCACCATGACTGATTTAACTAATATAATTTGAAAAAACCAACTTTTTCAATTTAGCTGCAAGTCCTGACTTACTATTTTAGGAAACCAATCTTGCTAAAATTTGTAAGTGTTATTTGTAAAAAAGGGGACATGACAATCAAGTTGTTAATCCTAATCAAAGAATTTAGGATGTTGTGGATATAGGTTACTAGTATGGATAGAGGACATAGAGAAAAGATGGGTGGAAGGAGGATTCTTAGAAGAGTTATGGATGACCTTTATTTTGATGCTTTCATTGGATTAAGTTTCCCCAACTATCATTGAGGTGTCACCATTAGATTTATTTCTTGGAGATGTGTATCCAAGACCTTGATATCTATCATTTTAATATACTAATATTTTTTCTAGAATGGATTGTTCATGAATACTTAAAACTTTACCATTGTAGTCCATGTTTTGAATTTTTTTGTGCCATATGATATTTGTTTCTTTTAAAATATTATTTAAATCAATGGTTAGGACCCATGACTTAGTAGAGAAGTATATTTTATCTTTTGTGAGAAGGAGAACCAGATGAAGGTGGTTAAACCTAGCTTATATGATGATTGTGTTTTCTCCTTATTTGCAATTATGGTATATTGAACAATGATATACTCAATATGATCAATATTATCTTGTGAACCCTCATAATTGATAAAAGAGTCTATCTGATCCATGTCATTTATTTGATTATCTATCTGTCCAAGGAAGAAAAGAGTCTCATGATGGGAAATGGAATTTTTTAGAGTATGGATGTGATCATCATAGTCATGAATGGGATAAGGTGGGGAAGAGGATAATTTTTATTTTCTTGGACATAGATGGAATCATGATCAAATATTGGAATTTTTTGGATAGGATTTTGATCAAGGATTGGATTAGCTTGTATTTTATGATCATATATGGGGATTATTCATGTAATTTTATCTCAATTTAGTATGAAGGTCATCTCATCATATTTTTGAATTTTCTCATGACATAGATCCAATGGTTGGGATGATGGGATGTGAGTTGGGATTGTGGTGTGGGAAAAGGGGATCTAGGGTCTAAATCACACCTATTCCTATATCACAATGGAAGGAACCAAAAATGATCTCATCACCCACTTGGCTACTAACCACAATGGAAGAGCCAAAATGGTGGATCAAGATTTTGGTTCTTTCTTTGGGGGTTGATTGGATATTGGTTAATTGACTGAATTTGATAATGTAAAGATGCACCTAGGTTAGCTATGAAAATACAACAAACTATTATAATTTTAGGGAAAAATACAAGAAAAGACCAAAAATAAAGTACAAAGCAACAAAGGGTAGACACAAAGGAACCCGATGTATAAATTTGAGCTTGATTTGGTTGGACAGGGGCGCTGGCACCCTAGACTTAGAATTGAAAAAACTTAAAAATAAAAACTAGATCTTAGTTGGTTCATGTTTGTGGCTTCTTCCCTTCTCGAATCAATGTAGTATTTTTTTATCACTAATAAATTCCACTTTCCCTAATTTATTGACTTGTAGGATTGAATGCTTGATTGAGAAATTAGGTCTTCTATCCTCTCCCAAATTTGCTTCAAATCTAATACTTGAACACAAGAAAGAGGGGAAAAGGTTGTGATGTATAGGGGCTTGCCCAAGTCAAACCCCATTTTGTTATTTCTACCTCTACAACAACTATGATGATATATAATAGAGCTTACCCTCAGTCGAGTAGAGGCTAATGGATAATGAAATGATAAATTGACAAATTTTGTAGCTTACCACTCAGATCTACATTCCTTGATGGATTGAAGTCATTTTACTCATCATGTTCAAGGAGAAATGAATGCTTGATTTGAAGTCATGCAAGTGTTAGTGCACACAAAAAAAATGGAAATAAAACATGAATAAACTCACATGAAAAATTGATGCATTGCTAACATGATACTTGACTAAAATAATGTTGCAATAATTCTACTAATTCTACTCTTGATTTCTTTTTAGGATGATCAATTATGATCTCAATTTCCTTAGGATTCATTAGCCTTTCAAATGGTGAAAAAGACTTGTATTTATATGTAATTGTTTAATTTTCCATAAATTAATTACCAATAGCCAACAAATGAACTCAATTTTCTAAATGTTAAAATGTTGAGATTGGCAATATTTTAATTGGTGCCAAAATAGGCTAGACAAGGGAGCTAGCACCCAAGTCTAGGCCTATTTTGGGGATTTGAGTGTCATTAAATAAAAAAATGATTCTTATTCCCAGTTCAACTCCAATTTTCTAAAAGAATATCATAAAATGGGTAGATTAAAAGCACAACTAGGTCTATGCACATAAGGGGGACCTAAACCTATTTTGAAATTATCAAGGGTGACAATTTATGATGCTACATTTATCCCCCACTTTATTGAGAGTATGAACTTATACTAATACTCACAATAAAGTAAGGATAAGCCAATGAGGGTTCATTTATCCAAAAATTAAAGAGATAGGACGACATCAAATCTAGAGGAATTAAGCACTAGCCCCTAGGCTCAAGACCCTATGCCACAACAATGTAAAGAAAAATTAACACATAAATGAGGTTTAATGCATCATGAAAAACATGAAGCATACACAAGGAAGACACAAAAGTGCATAAACTAACATAATTGAGCTACTACACGATGTGAACACTTGATGCAAATATAATGCCAATATAATGCAAAGGGGGTATGGAAGTCACAAAATAGCAAGATCCATGGAATTATTACTAGGATCCATACCCAAGGTGTTCATGAACCATAGACTAAAAATTTCCAAATTTTTCTAGGTGAACCATGAACAAAAGCATCATAGGCTAGTGAAGTGTAATATTCACTAGGTGAGCTTGATAAGAAACAAAACAAACTAGTAAAGTCCAATATCCACTAGGTGAGATTTTGCAACAATAGAAAATGAAAACACATGAGGTCTAGTGAAGTTTTATATTCACTAAGTGAGTTTCCATGTCAACCATACCAAGAATTATAGTCCCAATAATTCTAATAAGGCACTACAAAATTATCAATATGAAAAAAACACATCACAAAGTTCAATGCATTTGAACAAAGTGAAGCACATAATGGAATGTATGCCCCCATATTAAAGTAATTTCTAATACCAACCAAGAGAAATTACCTTTAAGATATAATAAAATGATATTTGCAACATGATAGGCCATGAGAGCTTATTGGGAAAAATTATGTCAACGATATGTTCCCAACAAAGAAAACTCATGAAATGGGTCCCCCCAAGGAGAATCCACATAATTAAAAAGAAAAAAGATGAGACATAAGGGATCCATAGATCTGGGGTAAATATAGACTAGAGATAATATATAATATTATCATGCTTAGAATCAACATCATTCCCTAAATACTTTTGGAACTACAAACACAATGGAGGAACAACACATGAAGATAAGAAAGCTTTTGGTTCAACATGGAAGATACCTAAATGTCTCAACTCTTTGTATCATTCCCAAAAGGAACAAAGAAAGTATGTTCATAACATCACAAATACTAATCCAAGAGAAATTATTTGAAGTAAGATATTACCATCAATATGAGAACCATGAGAAAGCACACCGACATCCAAGAGGAGACATAAAATTTTGTAAGGGGGAAAAAGAAAAGAAAAAAACCCCTATATTATGAAGATGGCATAAAGAATAAAGAAGATTAGAATGAGAGAATGAGAGAGATAGCTCAAGCACAAAATTATTCATAAAGCATAAAGAATATTACAATGAAAGAATGAGAGAGATAACTGAAGCACATAATGCTTCATATGAATAATGAGAAAAGCGCCTCAAATAAATAGAGGTTATAAAGGAGTTGCATAAATAACTCCCATGTATATGCATACCACCTTTAATCCTATGTGTGTGAAAGGTGTCAAAATCCTCATAAGGAGGAGGCTAAACCTAAGCCTTAATATTCCTCCAAAAAGGAATTATAAAATTAGTCATTCTCACACATGTGTGATAATACTCAAATAAGATAAAGACTTGTAGGGATTCATTTGGAATATTCCTATAAGTATTTAAATAATACAAATAAATAAATAATCTTTACCTAAGTAAAGAATAGTTCTAACATGAACAAAATGGAGGTATAGCTACAAGCATGCTTACAAAAAAATATGCAATTCAAACCCTACATGAACGCTCATGGTACATGGCTATGAGAAAATTGCTGCAACTTCTTCCCTCTATTGAATACTATTTTGTTGGAAGAGATAATCTCCTTTATCTTGAAGTCATCTCCCTGACCCAACTACAACGAAGGTAGCCTTATTATCATTTTTTTACATATTTGATTACCTCCAAGAGAGTGAAGAATGGCTCCACTATCAATATTTCCATTATACGACAACCACATAACATAGGCTTCTAAACCATGCTACGATATATCATTGAAATCTAAAGTAGTCATAGGTTTAATTTGAAAACTTAGGTCAGCACAAAAATAATCCATGGTATTATCATACCTACTAACCTCCATGGGTGAATTGGGGCAAAAATAAAACACCTCCAATTCACACTACAATGAATAATATACCTCATCACCATGCTAACCTACAAAAGAAAGTTCATCCTCTAACAGTTCAAATTGAAAAAATTAAAGCTCGAGCATACAAAAACTTGACCAACCAGTTCATCATCAAATTGGAGAAATTATTTCTTCTCAACACCATCACAAGTTGTATGTTGGGCCCAAGTGAAGCACTCAAAAATTGGGAACACTATCATCCAAACTATGAGAAGTTACATCTTCATCACAAAGAAAGGATCATATTCAATTTTTTACACTCCTAGGACAACAAGCCATCAACATACCCCACTATCACCTATGCTAATGAAATATTCATTAGCACAATAATTTATATCGTAAGACACTTCATGTGAAGAGTTGCACCCTTCAAATTATCTCGTTGTTTCATCTCTATCTTGGAAACTTGTGGCAAATGTGCTGCTACAATCAAACCCATGGTGCACAACTCCTACACAACTCTACAGTAACCCTTTCATATGACCCTTTTGAAATTCATTTTGATGAGGAAGACTACATATTTAACACCAAATAAATAGGTTATCATATACTTCCATATGATCACCAAATTTGTACTCTTTAAGTGAAAACTCATCATATTGAACATCATCAACTGTACAAAAACTTAGCTTTGCATTTGTTTCTTCATGTATAGTTGTGCCTATTCTATCCTCATGCAAACCATCAATAGAAACTCTAAAATAAAAAAGTGTGACAAAGTAAAGTAAGAGAGTAAACAAGAAAACATCTTCTCATTCACCACCTAGATTATCAACATGTGCATGTGTTGTGTTATCAGATACTAGATTTGATTCATATGATGATTTTTTCACATACACATCTTCCTTGATGTACATACTACTGTAATAAACAAAAAATTCATACTCATCACTCTCAGACTAGAAATCATCATCAATTTATTCACTATTATCATCCACATATGAGTGATCCAATTGAAGGTAGGTGCAAACACTATTTTTTCCTTTCTACTACTATCACAAAATGCACCAACATCTTCTTTTATCTACTTGCAAACACAATCATCACTTGATATTGTGCTTCTGCTTGATGCCACCTCCATACAACTATTTTCAACAATGGCTTGTTCAACACCAACAACCTCTATTCTTGAGGATAAATATTTGTTAATCATATCCCTTATCAAAATATCAATTAAATCAATGCACCTATATGGATGATGCATGTCCACCAAATTTAATATCTTCTTATATTGAATTAAAACATAGAGTAACATCATAATATCCAAGAAACATATAAATACATGCTAGTGTGTTGGGTCTAAAATCATTTAGAATCCAAGAAAGGGAAATAGAAAAAATTTGACTAAAATATATGCTAGACTCTCCCTCTTGCCATCTAATGTTTTTTAATTCTTCAATAAGAGTAGCAAGGTCCAAATGCAAAGAAAAATCTAATTCAAATGCAACCACAAGTTGATTCCACAAAGCAAAAGAGTGCTCCAAAAAAATTGATACCAGTTCTTTGTCTTTCCATCAAGTGACCTAAGAAAAAATATCATCCATATGTCCTTATCTTCAAAAATATAATCTTTCATGAAATCTAAAAATGCGTCGACATGTGCATCCTCCTCATAATGATCATACCCATCAATTATAGGCATTAATTTTTATATTAAGGATGTCAATATATGCCTTTCGTAATTGATTGAAGAAATGTCAAGCTACTTGTAAATGGGATCAAGCGAGACAGGAGGGGATGGATAAACTTGATCTTCTATAATAGCAGGGTGCATTTTTTTATCACAAGGCCTTAATGCTTCCTTCACATTTTCTTTCAAACTCAATTAGCACATCCATCTTGAATTTTTTTAAAGAATGGATACTTGTAGTTCTAAATTTAAGCTTTTGTTTTGTGTTAGGTTGTATGAATGGTATGGGGACTCATCCTTGTAATATTCTTGGACACGTTCCCTATCATATCCTCTAGGGTTTGAATTATATGTTACATTTTTTGAAGTTCCCTTAGGGTAAATGCAATTGTTCCAAATAATCATGGTTGGTTATAATTAATTGTGTCGGGAAAAATGGAGAGGAGAAAAAAATATTTCTTTACCAAGAAATAAGCCATACTTTGAATTGAAAGAGAAAAGGGGTACATTTATCCTACTGTAGTCACTTTGATTTGTGTTGATATATGTGTCAGGAAGAATAGAGAGGAGAAAAAAATATTTATTTACCAAGAAAGAAACCGTTCTTTGAATTGAAAGAGAAAAGGGGTACCTTTATCCTATTGTAGTCACTTTGATTTGTGTTCATGTATGTGTCAGGAAGAATAGAGAGGAGAAAAAAATATCTTTACCTATGATTGAGGATACTAGTATGGGTCGATTATGCTTGATCCATCAAGAATCAAAGCATATTCATGCCACTAATACTCAATCTAAACGAGATCAATCGAATTGAAGTTAACTAGACATTCATTAATAATGAAGCATTCTAAATACAAAAACATTAAAATGTCTACCATAAGCCATTGAAAACTTATCCCGTTTTGGGAGTGGTGTCGCATTGATGTGGAATGGCAACCCTTTCCCAATCCCATGATCAGTGAGCTTGTTTCAATCGATTCTATTAAATATAATCGATGAAACGGTTGTGAGATGTGAACGAAAACATGATTTGTGCTAAATAAACATGATGCAAAAGCTAATTTAACATGATTTTATTCTAAAATATGTAGATATTCAATTGATAAGCTAATCTAAATGAGATTTAAACTAAAAAGATTCAAACCCTGATTATCTAATTAGCTAAATGGATGCATTATGGAAGCCATTAATGGATGCTAAGCTATTTAAATATGCAACTAAAAATAAACTAAAATATTCTAAATGTGAGTTAAAAATGAGTGTGAGTGTGAGTGATTTCAACAACATAAGTTTTTGAATTGAAAGATGGATCCATTTGTCTCCAAATAGTGATCTATTTATAGGAAAACAAATAAGAAATGAAGGGTTGAGATTGAAAAAGCTAATCAATGGTTAAGGATGGAGGAAATTGGAGGCATGGATCATGTATTCTCATCAATGAGTGAAAATGCAAGATGAGATTTAATCAAGGGTTCTCATTCCTCGCAAACAAGCACACTTTTGACCCATACAAGAGGTCAAAAGTTAACTTGCACAAGAAGTCGCAAGTTAACTTACATTTGAAGTTAAGTGAGAATATTCCCTTTCTCAAATGATTGGAGGAGAGAGAATATTCTTTGGAATATTCTCATAGGTGAGGAAAAAAGGTTATTTAGTTGATTAAAACTAAATTAAATTGTGCAAAGGAGAAATATTCCCTTGGAATATTCCTTTGCAAGTGGGTGGAATTAGATTAACTAGATAATTGCTAATTAAACAAGGGTTTAATCATGCAATTAGGGGAATTAGAAGAATAAAGTGATATTCATTAAATTAAATGATTTAATGAATGGGGGAAAGGTGAAATGACATTTAATTAAATAAAAATATTTAGGGAATTAAATTAAATAGTTTGATTTATTTAATTTAAATGAGACAAAATGTTAGCATGAAAGTGGGTGAATTAACCCAATTAGATTAATTAGGTTAATAGATGCAAATGATACAATTAATTAATTAGCTAGGCTAATTTAACCAATTAAGCGAAAAGAGGATGGGTTTGAGATGAAATGATGTTAGTATACCTAATTTGAGTGTGTGATATCATTCAGGACATTTTTCAGTGTCTGCATTTTTCCCCTCTTTGAAGCAAGGTACCTGCTGCTTCAATTCAAAGACTGATGCTCTTCGAATGAAAAAATGCTACTTAAATTAAAAAAAAAATATGATATTTTTAGATGCCCTAGCAGAAGGATTAAGCTAATTCTCCGCCCCTTAAGAAATCAAGTAGGAATTTTGAATTTTGGGTTGATTTCTCGACAAAGGTGAAAAGTTGCCCTAGGGTTTCAGAAAGGCTCCGAGATGCAAGAAACATGCCAAAAATGCAAAAAATGATGCAAAATATGGTTCATATTGGCATAATTGGTGAAAATGATGATAAACCCTAGCTTTAAGATTAACTTAGGGTAAAAAACCCTAATTTTGATGTATAAATAAGCTAAGAAGGGTCACTTTCAATTCATTTATGCATTCACACCTTAGAGAATTCTTGCATTTTGAGCTTTGACCCTTTGACGAGATGGCACAACAAGTGATCCCATGACACATGTCTGACCGAGTTCGAGAGTACCAGAGGCTTCTAGGCATAGGACCACCAGTATGTGATTCAAAACTTGATTTGAAATTTGATTTTTTGATGCATTTAATGGTTTTTTAAATTTTAAACTTTGGTGATGTCACTCTAGAGCAATGCTAATTTGAATTTTAGCGACACATATGTGTAGTGCGAAACAGTTCACAATTTAGAATTAGGGTTTCCATTTCTAAATCATGATGCATATGTTTATAGTGACGTAGTTTTTGATTTAAAAATTAGGGTTAGGGTTTCCAAAGTTTAAATTGCGAGTCATATGTTTATAGTGACACAACTTGCAATTTGCATTTTAAATGCCTTGGGCATTGTATTTTGAAATTTTTAATATAGTGATGCGATCATAAATAGCGATGCCATTATCATTTTGGAGCTAAAAATCCCAAACTTAGCCAATTTTATTTTATTTTTTGACGTTGAGCGTTTTGTGGGTGCAAGAGGTCATTCCACCTTTGATGTTGCGCAAGCATTAACCCATAGTTCTGGAGAGACTTGGTGATTAATTTGTGTTGCGACAAGAGCATTTGGGGGAGATTGGCCTATGGTACATTGCATACATTCTCGTCATCTGAACACACTTAGCAATGATGAAAATGTTGTGTGAGCGATGGCACACCGAGAACTTGTTTCACCTTTCAACTGGTGAGGCGACAATGACATTAGAGGATGTATGGTGAATTATGAGTTTGTCGATACATGGTTAGTGTGTGATATAGGATGTCAACACCAGATACGATGCCTTCCATGAGGTAATGGACCAAGAGGACATCGTTCTAGTCACTTCATAGATCGACCTTGAGATGTACAGACATCGAATGCCCACTTTTAGATTGATAGTTGCAGTGATTATCTTTGGCTTGGTTGCTCTAGATCAACGAAGCAGAGGGTTCAGTCCAGGATGGGGCCTGGCGTGGCACATGATGCTCTTTAGGAGGACTTTGTTTACATGGGGGACATTGATGTTGGCCTATTTATACCATAATATACATAATTTTGTATATTGCAATGGTAAAGCCATCGGCATAGGAGTTACTTTACTGCATATTTGGGCTTGGGAGCACATCATTGTGCTTCATCTGATCATTCAAATGGTTGATGTAGAGCTAGATGACCCTGTGGTTTGGAGATATAGAGGTGCCATTACCTTACAACACACTAGGTAGCTTGGGATTCCATATTGGTACAAGGTGCTTGATTATATGACAATATTTAGATGGCAACCCTAGCTTCAGATTCCAACATGGTTTGATGATGTGCAACAAATTTTCTTCACCAGATAGACTCAATATATGTAGGGTCGGGGGCACACTATCATTGAGAGATACCTACCAAATAGGGTGTCTAGGCAGTTTGGAGAGAGGCAGGATAGGGCAGATGATGCATATAGAGCCATCTTCGCCAGATTAGCACGAGAGACACCTATGTGGGGACCTATGATTGCAACCCACAAGATGGTTGAGGGATTTTGACAACCAACTCAGCCATGGGTCTATGATCAAGTACAGGAAGACACTCAGACGATGCCTACATATGATGCATGATTCACACCCCCTCGTTGGTTGACAAATCCAATAGGTGCTCCTCCACAAGGGAGACCGAGAGGGAGGGATGCAGGCAGAGGCAGAGGCAGGGGTAGAGGACAAGATGATCAAGATGGGTAGATTCCAAGGGCACCACCAACAGCCTCCACATCAGCCTCCTATATAACAACAACCTCCACAACAACCATTATCGAGGCTAGATCCCTAAGATTTATAGATTCAATAGCTGGAGCAACAGGTTTAGACTATTACGAGCGAGAGGGATCAAGACCGTCATAAAGTTTTGGTGATTAATAATGAGAGGGATGAAGCACAACAATAGGTATAGGCTATCATGATAGAGAGAGACCATGAGCAGCAACTCAAACAAACTACCGAGATGCAGTTACTGCAGGAGGTCGGGCGACGTCAGCAACTCGAGACGATGACAATTGCATCGCATGGGTGGATAGTGTCTACAAGATTATACAAAGAGGTTGTGACTAAGGCAACCTATTATAGGATGCACTATCATAGAGATGCCCCATAGTGCTTAGATAGACAAATTACTCCTAGAGTACCGGGGCACATGTTAGAGCACAAGATCAGCCAGAGAGACAGGTTGGAGAGGGTAGCAGCCATTAGGACTAGCTTTATTGTACAAACACTTTTTGAATTTATTGCCCAATTTTTTACACAAATATACATTCATGGGCTCCTTTTTGATAGCCTCATGGATATTGTATTTATGATTGATATACATACACTGATTCAGATATTGTACCATGACATTCATTTTTTGATCTTATTGCATGCTTATGAATGTTGGATTCATTTTGATATGATGTGATGTGTCATGCTTATATATGGATGCAATTTATTTATGCTTATGCGATATGTGATGATAATGTATCCAATGATGTGAGATGTAATGATATGGAACGTATGCAATGATGTGAGATGTAATGATATGGAATGTATGCAATGATGTGAGATGTAATGATATGGAATGGATGCAATGTTATATTATTTTTCATGATCTTTTTCATGATATGTTTATGATATGGATGGTATGATATGTAGATGTTATGCTTATGCAAATGATATGGATGCATTTATTTTGTGTATTTTTTATGCAATTTTATGATGATGTATGCGTATGGATGGATAATGTAGATGTTTATGTTTATGATATGATGATGCGATGCATGGTTATGATATGTAATGCAATGATTTAAGATGCTTAGAATAACACATCTATATTATTTGTCGTAACTTAAATGATAATGATGATGCAAGATGTATGTTTTATGATATGCTATGATGATGTGGGATGTATGCATGCTAATGATTTTTGGATGCAAGATGGATGCATTGATGATGTTTTTGTTGACTGTCATGATACCAGGTTAACGCAAAGAGAAGATAGAAGAAACAAAAATTATTTTGACCATTGATTTTGATGATTACTTCAAAATATCCAACAAGTCTATGATCCACTGAGACTTTATTAGAAATGGTGATGAGAAATGCATGACGAGAATGAATGCATGATGATGATTCACTCATATCTTGGGATTGGTATTTTCCATCATTCCTTATTGTTTAACACATAGATACGATGCATCAAGGTATTGATAACCAGGATGGCATTGTATCTAGTGTAATGGACTATGAATCAACAAACAAATATGATAGTTCTTGTTCACATATTGACATATGACAACCTCATTGGAATGTAAATTAGAAGCTTAGAATATATTGGACCAAAGCATACACAATAGTCAACAATGTAATCCAAGCAACTTCCATACACAACTAAGAAAGTATGTGCCAAGATTATTTTACAAGAATACCCACAAGCAAAAAAAATGAAAGATAATGATTGATTCCCCATTCCTTTCTCTCTAAATCATTTTGATAGACATCATCGAGAGGTCCTTAGAGTGGGTCATTAAGATAAATCATAAGAAATATCAAAGACAAACAGTTAGTGTTATCTATATCTCTTGCTAGTTTAATTTAGCTAAGTTGATTTTTGATACTGATGTCCATTGCAGGAAGGATACATCCTAGGACATGTTGATTAGATGGTTTTGATGTTAGGATGATGATGTGCTTTATGATAAGGTGTTGATACAAAATCCACTGATGCATTTACCTATGATCTAGACTTTATATTTTGACAATTAAGTTCTCACTTTACGACTTGCTATACTTGCTTTCTATTTGTTTCACCAAAGGTTGAAGGTGACTATCGGTTTATTATGGATGGAGGGTTATTATGGGTGAAAGCGAGATAGGATGGATGGTTTTGGATTTCTGGAATATTTCAATGTTTTTGGAGTTTTGAAAATGTTTTGAGGCTTTTTTTGGTCTTTTGAGAGGTTTATGTGAATGTTTATGTTTTCAGTTTATTTGAGGTTGTTTAGGGTTTTTTGAGATATCTAAGATTGTTTAGGTCTTTTGAATGTTTTCTAATAATGTTTAAGGATTTTATGATATTTGAATGTTTAGGGATTTTTGAGTTACAACCAAGAACCTAACCTAAAAGACCTATCCTAGGGGCCTCAAGGGTTGATCAAAGATAAGCCTTGCATACATTATACACACAAAGACCATGTGTTTCAACTAACTCAAATTTTTAACAATGAGATATGAAAAGTTGAGGGGATGTTAGTTTATTATGATAGACTCCTAAAGATTGACCTAGGGTGTCTCAGGGGCACATCAATGATGGCCTTTCCTAAGTTCAAGCTCAAAGATGATGTAATTCGACAAGGTATCACTTTTAGATTTTTGATGTTTTGACCTTTTTAAGGTTTTTGATATGTTTTGGATTTTTTCCTTTACAATTTTGTGAATGTTTTTAGATTTTAGCTGTACAGGATTTGGATGTTTTTGGATTTTTGATGAATGTTTTACGAATGTTTTTGGGATTTTTGATAACCTTAGGTTATACAAGAACCCAATATGATCCATAATGAATTTCCCACAGTGTGATATAATAGACTACCTTGATATAGGTAGGACAAACTGACCTTAGGAATATACCAAGTAGTACTAAGGGGATACGATACTTCACAACATCAAGCTATGATAGAGTTGCAGATGGGTGATGGGATAAATAGGATGAATGATGAGGTGATAGATGAATGGTGGTGCGAAGAAGGATAGAATAAAGAGCCAAATAATAGATGGAGGTGCTTTATTTAGGCGAGGAATTTGTTTGCCAGGTTTTCACCAAGGTACTTTCCCAAAGCACCACCGAAGTGGCTTTCACTAGAGGATAATTTTTTCTTTCCTTTTTCTCATTTTTTTGGATTTTGATCATTTTTTGTATTTTCAAATTTTACACCCTTCAAGACTAGGCATATAACTTTCTAAGATGCAAGTTGTTGGTTGGTTCTCGCAAGGGTTCTCCTTTAGGTGTTGATAATTGATATGCTCATGACCTATAGCTTGTTGTGACGACAAAGAGACCCAACCAATTAGGCTCAAAGTTTCCTTTACTATCCTGATCTAGAAGATTCTTTTGATTTTTCTTTAGGACAAGATCCACTACCTGGAAAGACCAACATTTGATCTTCTTGTTATAGATTTGTGCCAGTCAGTTTTGGTATACTTGCAAGTGATTGAGGGCATCAAGACGATGTTCATCTAGGAATTCTAGCTCATATAGCTGAGATATTCTATATTCTTCATCAGTGATCAGGTTTTGTAGTGACACTCACAATGATGGGAGCTCAACCTCAATAGGAAGAATGGCTTATGATCCGTAGACCAGGGAGAAAGGGGTTGCACCTGTAGGCATGTGGATATTGGTTCAATAAGCCCAGAGAGTAGGATTTAGCTATAGATGCCAGTCACGACCAGCTTCATTGACCATTTTCTTCAAGATTATCAAACTTTTCTTGTTTGTAGCCTCAGCTTGACCATTTCCCTAGGGATAATATGGGGTAGAGATTTGGTGTTGGATGTTGAATCTTTGACATAGCTCTTTTACGTCCTTATTCTTGAAGGGTATTCTGTTGTTTGAGATAAGGGTTTGTGGAACACCATAACAATAGATGAGGTAATTCAAGATAAACTTGGAAATTTTCTTCCCCATTATGTCGATAATAGGAATGGCTTCGAACCACTTGGTAAGGTACTCAGTAGCTGTTATGATAAATTTATGGCGATTGGATGAAGTTGGGGTGATTTTTCCTATGAGATCGAGCCCCCACTGCGAAAAAGGCCAGGCTATGATCATTGGTTGCAATTATTGAGTTGGAACATGAATGAAATATCCATATTGTTGACATTGGACACATTTATGCACATACTAATGATATTCTTTTTCCATACTTGACCAGTAGTACCTCATCCTCAACTATTTCTTAGCTAAAGTCATACCACTAGAATGGGAACCACATATGCCATCATGTACTTTTGTTAAAGCGGTTAAGGATTCCTCTTGGTTAAGACATCATATTAATGTTCCTTTGATGCTTCGATGGTAAAGGGTGTCACCTAGGATTATGAATCGGGATGCTTTTTTGACAAAGGTCTTTTTAAAGTTTAAGGTGATATTAGATGGAAGGATTTCTCTACTTAGGTAGATAGATATGTCCTGATACCATGGGGATCCAGGACCAACAATGACACACACAAATTCAAATTCAAGGATTTTGAAAGTCGACACAAGAAGCTATTCTACCAAAAATTCACATTGAAGAACATTGTTCGACATGTCTAATAGTGATCTGATTGTTGCCATGGTGTCTACAACTCTATTGTTCATATGAGGAATCTATTCAAAATTTATGTAAATGAAAATGTCCTTGAGAATTTCCACCATCTTCTTGTAAGGAGTGAGCTTATCATCCTTAGTTTGATAGTCGTCATTGACTTGGTTGATAAATAGTTGTGAGTCTCCATAGACTTTCATCTCTTGTATCTACCACTGGATCGCTATCCTTAAACATGTGATTAGGGCTTTGTACTCAACAATGTTGTTAGTGCATGGGAATGATAGCTTGTATGACTTTAGAATGCAACCACCTTGAGGAGTGATAAAAATAATACATGCTCCGGATCTATGTTGGGTGAAAAATCCATCAAAGTACATCTTCCACTGATCTGTGAGATTGACAAGGAACACCAATTCATTAGGGAACTCAGATATCAGAGGGTTATCAACATATATAGGTGCATTTTCTAGTTGGTCTTTGATCACTTGTTCTTTAATTTCCTTGCACTCCACATACTCTATGTAAAATTTAGTTAAGATCTTTACCCATTTAGGCATTTTCTCAGTGAGAGTTTCTTTGGATAACAAGTATTTTAATAAATCAATCTTTGCAATAAGTTTGATTTCATGTGACAACATGTAGTGTCTAAATTTTTGTGAAGCAAAAACTACTACTAAGCATGCTTTATCAATGGGTGAATATTTAATTTTATAGCTTACCAAAGTCTTGTTGATGTAATAGATATCCCTTTCCTTTCCATTTTCATCATGTTGTGCTAGAAGAGCTCCTAGTGTTGTTGATGTTACTGAGATATATAGGATCAATGGTTTGTTCGGTATCTATGACATGAGCACTAGAGGTTTCAATAAAGAGTCCTTGATCTATTGGAAAGCTTTATCACACTTCTCATCCCACTTGTAAATTATTCTTTTAGGAAGAAGATGCGAAAAGGGAGGGATTTTGTCTGATAGTTGCACTAGGAACCTTCTGATGGAGTTAATATTCCTTGTAATCCTTTCATCTGCTTCAGTGTTTGCGATGGTTCCATGTCTAGGATAGATTTTACCTTTGTTGGATGAATTTATATCCCTCTTTGCGAGACGATATAGCCAAGAATTTTCCCTGATGTGACCCCAAAGACACTTTTTTGGATTCAATCATACCTTGTAATCTTGAAGTCTGTCAAAGATGGGTCCTAAGAATTGTATATGCTCGCTTATTTTCTTTGATCTTTCCAAAATATTGTCCACATAATATTTGACTATTTTTTAGATCATGTCATGAAAAATGAGGGTCATTGCTCTTTGATAGGTTGCCCCTGCATTCTACAACCCACATGGAATCACGTTCCAACAATAGGTGTGACTTGGACAAGTGAATGCAAGTTTGTGTTGATCCTCCTTAGCGATCATGATCTGATTGTAGCCCAAAAAACCATCCATGAGTGACATCATTTAATGCCCAATTGCTAAGTCTACAATGAGGTCAATTTTAGGAAGAGGGAAATCATCCTTTGGATATTGTTTGTTCAAGTATCTAAAATATGTACAGATTCTGATGCCCCCAGTGGGTTTTGAGATTGGTACTAGGTTGGAAACCCACTCAAGACAATCTATTAGTTAGATAAATCCAACATCAAGAAGCTTTTGTAACTCTAGTTTCACCAAGAGTGCTATTTGAGGGTGCATCTTTCTCAATTTTTATTTGACTGGCTTGGCTTCAGGATAGATTTCTAGATGACGCACAAGTACTTCTAGATCAAGCCTTGGCATATCTATGTATGACCATGCAAAGTTAGCTCTTTTCTCTTTCAGGAATGTTGCTAGTTTATTTTGTTTTTCATCCAACAAGGATTCGACATAGAAAGTGATTTTGGTTGCTTTTTTTGTTCCCACATTGACGTGGGTAGCCTTTTTTTCTAGCACCGATGACTTCTTTGGATGCATCCCACAAAGGGGGAGATTGAATCCCTCATCCTTGGGTGCCTCAGAGAGGTTTTCACCCTCAGATATGTTCTTTCTTTTTACTATTTTAGGATCGAAAAGTGCCACAGTGTGGTTTTCACTCAAAGATCTACATGTTAGTTGTGTTTCATCAATTTTACAATTGAAGGATTCAATCATCCCCCCAAAGTACGCCCCTATGTATAGCTCTATGTTAAAACTTGCTTTTTGATCTACCCATGGTAAGTTATCGCAGAGTCCCATGAATTCTGAGATCGCTTCATCATTTTTGAATAAATCAAGAATCAGTGGTCCTTGTTGGTCCATGTCAATGAGTTGTGGGTATACTAAGCATATTTTAGTTAGTTGATTGCTTGGAGCAAAGGATGTAATGGATATCATGAAGAGGGAGTTATTTTCAAATAGGTCTGGGGAAGTCATCTAAGGTTGTATCACGCGATGTAGGTAACCAAGAGGAAGCCTCATCTCGTTAAGTGGAAGTACCTTTGCCAATAAGGGTGACCTTGCTAGTGGAACAACCTAGGCCAAGATTCTTTAGTCATTTCTCAAGAACAATAGGTTCTAGCAAGCCATTGTCATTCTGTCCCAGCTTCTCATTCTTGTTATAGATGTTGGAATGTGTTTCTGTTGATTGTTGTCATTAATGGTTGTCATTGATGTCAACATATCTTGGTTGATTGATTAAGATTCAGTTTTGATGCTTTGGTGATCCAGATTGGCATGCTTTGGATGTTGTGTTGTGATGATCTATCTTTGGTCATGCTTGTTCTGGTCCCATTTATTTTGCAACATAATGAGATACACTCTTTTGGGTCCGGATTGATCTAGAAAGTGGTTAGCATGCCCTAGAACATTTTTTATATTGTAACATGTATATCATATTCTTTGGTTTTGGATATCATGGTTAATATGTAGCATGTTGATTTGGGTGAGGAGGTTATGTGTGGTCCACATTTCATTCCTTTCCACCATGAGAATGTTTTGTGGTGACCTAATTCAAATTGTGTTTGGATGACTTAAGAGATTATGAAGGCATGGATTGGTATAAGTAAAAATTGATTTTGTTCAATGAAAGTAAGTGTGGTGAATGCAAATATGAAAATCCAGACGTTGTACAAAATTATACAACAAGAGGCAGTAGACAGTGAGATTCTATCTGGTGTCATTTTTGGTGATAGTTATTTCAACGGTGGATTCCCTTTCATCATTCTTTTGGTAGTGAGCCCTCTCTTTTGGCAGTGAGCCACTTTAATCTTTGGCTATAATAGTCGGGTAGTGATCCTTACTTGCAATGAGAAATTTGGCAGTGAGCCTTTGTAAAAATCACCTTAACCAGTGTTTTATTATTGAGAATTAGCATTCTCCTTGGTTTTTCCCTTCTTGGGTTTCCACGTAAATTTTGGTGTTGATTGTGCATGGTGTTGTTATGTTCTTTCATGTTCATATCTATTAGATCATTATTTGATTGATTTAAGTTTTCTCCAGATTAATTAAAGTCAAGAAAATTGTTTATAATAATTGATTCACCCCTCCTCTCTGTTATCCAGACTGTTCAACAATTGGTATTAGAGCTTTGATTCCTCGAAGAAGAGCTTAACCGCTTGGGGTAGATCTGATGGTGCACAAATTGACAATTCCAGTGTTTGATGGATTTGACTATAGTTTTTGGAAGGTACATATGAGAGGTTACTTGATTTGTCTAGGGTACAAAACTTGGAAAGTTGTTGAGACAAAATATGTTGAATCGAAAAATGGTCCTTCTTCTACAGATGAGATTTCAACCTATGAAGATAATGAAAAGGTAAGGTATGTAATCTTTAGTGCTTTGTCTAAGACTGAGTTAACAAAATTTATTTAATTGGGCACTACTTATGATGTTTGGGAAAATTTGAAAGAAATCTACGAGGGAAATGATAGAGTTAAATTATCAAAGAAGCTGATAGCTAAGTGCAGATATGAAAACTTGAGGATGGAAGAAGGTGAAGATATAGCAAGTTATTTTTAGAGATTTGACAGTGCAGTAAATGAAGTCAAAAATCAAGGAGGCACTCTGACAAATGAAGATGTTATGGATAATATTTTGACGACCCTACTGGAGAGCTACAGTGACAAGATCTCAGCTATTGAGGAAGTTTATGATCCAAAGAAATTTACCAAAGAGAAACTATTTGGTACCTTGACCATGCTTGAGATGAGGAAATTTGGAAAAGAAAAGGAGAAATTTGAAACAACCTTCAAAGCCACAAAAACAAAAGAAGATCTGGATAGTGAAAGTTCATATGAGTTGGAAGAAAACTTCACAAGGAAACTGAAGAAAGGTACCGAAAAGTTCAAAGGTATGCTACCTCTTAAATGTTTTAGATGTGGAAAGATTGATCATTTAGCATATAAGTGTTTGGAGAAAAGAACAAGGCAAAAATTTTAATATATCAATAAGAAGGCCTATTATGTTAATGAGAATGCCTGTATTTCAAATGATGAATCAGATCATGAGGATTGTTTATTTTTGGTGGAAAAGGATGAACCTAGATTTGATATCTCTAATATTTGTTTGGAATCTAATGATAACATTGAAGCTGCATTATTCATCAAAAGAAATACAAATGAATGGTTGATTGATAGTGGATGTTCAAATCATATGACTGGTGACAAAAGTAAGTTTGTGAAGCTTGAGAAATATGATGGAGGTTCTGTTAGATTTGGAGATGATAAAACAACATAGATTGTTGGAATTGATTCTATTACCTTTGATGAAAAATATAACACTGTCAATGTTGACTATGTGAAGGGTTTATATCACAATATTTTGAGTGTTGGAAAAATGTGCGAGAATGGCTATAATGTTCTATTTCAGGCTGATGGTTGTGAAATTTAGAAGATTTCGAGAACTATTATTGCAGAAAGAAAAAGAACAAGTGGGAATATGTATCAATAGGAAGAAGCTACAAAGAGATACTTATTTTATCAGAGCAATGATAGTTGGCTCTGGCACTAGAGGATGTGTCACATCAACTTAAAAAAATTGGTAAGGATAAGTTCAACAAGAGCAGTCGAAGATTTTCCAAGACTGACCAAACCAGACAACACTATCTGCAAAGGATGTCAAGAAGGAAAGTAGACTAGAGAAACATTCTGAAGAAAAGAAGAATCCTCTACCATATTTTTGGACCTTATACACATTGACCTATGTGGTCCAACTAGAACAAGAAGCTTACAAGGTGAGAAATATCTCATGCTTTTAATAGATGATTATTCTAGATTAACTTGGGTTGCATTCTTAAGAGAAAAATCAAAGGCATTAGAAAAATTCAAGATTTTCAAGGCAAGAGTGGAGAATGAAGTTGACAGGAGAATCAAGTGTTTAAGATCTGATAGAGGAGGAGAGTTTACTTTTGATGAATTCAACAAGTTCTATGATAAACATGGCATTAAAAGATAGTTATCTACCCATAGAACACTATAGCAAAATGGTGTAGTGGAAAGAATGAACCAAACAGTTCAAGAAGCATATAGAACAATGATCAGTGAAGCAGGTTTACCATAGGTCTACTAGAGAGAAGTGATACACATAGTAGTATACACTCTTAATAAAGTACTATTATAGAGGAAATATGGAAAGACATCATATGAGCTATGACATGGAAGAGCTCCCACAATAAAGTACTTCAAAAAAATTGAAAGAAAATGCTACATCCGGAGAGATGAGGACAATCTTGGAAAGTTTGATAGCAGAGCTGATGAAGGCACATTTTTGGGTTACTCTACAAGAAGCAAGGCATACCGATGTTACAACAAGAGACTAAACAAGATAGTTGAAAGTGTGAATGTGAAAGTGGATGAAGATGTTCAAAGAAATCATGACAGACATATTGAATATGAATTAGAGAACTTAGATGACAAAGGAGAAAAGGATAAGAAAGAAGAAGAAGAGACAAAGGAGGCTCTGGAAACTACAACCCAAACTCCAAGGTATGTACAGAGAAACCACTCAGAAAATCAGATTATTGGAGATAAGAATAAAGCAATCATCACAAGAAGCAAAGTTGCTCAAGAACAAGTATTATTGTGTTTACTCTCAGAAACTGAGCCAAAGACTATGGAAGAAGCATGCAATGATCATCATTGGGTGAAGGTAATGAAAGAAGAGATTGATTAGATAGAGAAAAATTAGACTTGGGAACTTGTTCCCAGACCGGCAGACAAAAATGTAATTGGAACAAAGAGGGTATTCCAGAACAAGATGGACAAAAATGGAAAGGTAATGAGAAACAAGGAAATATTGGTTTGCAAAGGTTACACTTAGATCGAAGGTATTGATTTTGAAGAGACATATGCCCCAATTGCCTGGATGGAAGTGATTTAGATATTCCTAGATTTTGTAGCTTTTAAGGATTTCAAAGTCTATCAAATGGATATAAAATCTACATTCTTGAATGGACAAACAGAAAGAAGAAGTCTACATTGAGCAACTAGATGGATTTAAGTCCAGAAGTAACCCAGATGTTGTATGCAGGTTGAAGAAAGCTTTATACAAATTGAACTAGACTCCTAGAGCTTGGTATGGCAGATTGGACAAGGATTTTCAAAAGGATTTGTTGATAGTAATTTATACTATAGAATTCACTCAGATCAAATGTTTATTGTTGTGGTTTATGTTGATGACATAATTTTTGGAGGAAATGATGATATGTGTAGAAAATTTATAGATGAAATGCAGACGGAATTCAAAATGTCTATGATAGGTGAGTTAAATTTCTTCCTTGGATTACAATTAAATTAGAATAGCAAAGGAATTTTCATTTCTCAGTCCAAGTATACCAAAGAATTATTGAATAAGTTTGGATTGGAGAACACCAAACTAGTTTGTAAACCTATTGTTACCAAATGTAAATCGACAAAATAAGATGATTCACCTAAAGTTGATGCAAGTATGTGCATGTCAATGATTGGAGGATTGTTATATTTGACTACCACTAGACCAGATATTATGCATGTTGTTTGTCTAGCAACTAGATTTCAACAAGAACCAAAGGAATCACATGTTGTTGGAGTAAAAAGGACCTTTAGATATTTGAAGGGTACAAAAGATATCAGGTTACGATATCCAAAGGATTCATATTTCACTTTGACAACCTATAGTGATGTTAATTGGGTTAGATGTGTTGATAACAGGCAAAGAACACGTGGTGGAGCTTATTTCCTTGGCTCCTGGTTGGTTGCTTGGTCAAGCAAGAAACAATATTTTGTATCTTTATCTATTGTTGAAGGTGAATACATTGCAACATTCTCATGTTGCACTCAGGTACTGTGGATGAAAAAAATGCTAGAGGACATTGCCATATCATTTATTGAACCGATCTCAATTATGTGTGATAATACAAGTGCAATAAACATTTCCAAGAATCTGATACAACACTCCATAATGAAACCTATATCCATCAAATATCACTTCTTGAGAGAGAAGGTATTGGAGAATGAGGTAAAACTTGAATATGTACCTACAAAAGAGTAGATTGCAGATATTTTCACAAAACCATTGAGCAAAGATATTTTTGAGTATCTCTAGTAGAAGTTAGGATTTTTCCTCCTCCGAGTCTACAATAACATGCACTAGGGTGTGCATTGGTCTAGGGTATTATGTGCTCACACTTATCTGGATCCATGCTTGGTAGCTTCCTCATAGGGGGAGTGGAGTAAGTTTTTCAAGGGGAGTTTTTGCCCTTTTTATTTGATGTCAAAGGGGGAGAAGATAAGAAGGTTCCTTGATGATGTTGATGTTGTTGTTGAGTTGTTTGGTTTGTCATTGATGAATGTTGCCATCAATGACAAAGGGGGAGATTTTTGGAATGTGTTGCTGTTGATTGTTGTCATTAATGGTTGTCATTGATGTCAACATATCTTGGTTGATTGATTAAGATTCAGTTTTGATGCTTTGGTGATCTAGATTGGCATGCTTTGGATGTTGTGTTGTGATGATCTATATTTGGTTGTGCTTGTCCTAGTCCCATTTATTTCACAACATAATGAGATACACTCTTTTGGGTCCAGATCGACTTGGAAAGTGGTTAGTGTGCCCCAAAACATTGTTTGCATTGTAACATGTATATCCTATTCTTTGGTTTCGGATATCATGGTTAATATGTAGCGTGTTGATTTAAGCGAGGAGGTTATGTGTGGTCCACATTTCATTCCTTTCCACTGTGGGAATGTTTTGTGGTGACCTAATTCAAATTATGTTTGGCCGACATAGGAGGTTATGAAGGCATGGATTGGTATAAGTAAAATTTGATTTTGTTCGATGAAAATTAAGTGTGGTGAATACCAATATAAAAATCTAGACATTGTGTGAAAGTGTACAACTGGAGGTAACAAATAGTGAGATTCTATCTAGTGTCATTATTGGTGATAGTTATTTCAAAGATGAATTTTATTTCATCATTCTTCTGGTAGTGATCCATTTTCTTTTGGCAGTGATCCCTTCTCTCTGGGCAGTGAGCCCCTTTTATATTTGGCTATAATAGCTGGGTAGTGAGCCCACTAGCAGTAAGCCTTACCTGTAGTGAGCCTTTGTAAAAATCACCTTAACTGGTTTTTTACAATTGAGAACTAGCATTCTCTATGGTTTTTCCCTTCTTGGGTTTCCACGTAAATTCTAGTGCTCATTGTGCATGGTGTTGTTATGTGCTTTCATGTTCATATCTGTTAGATCATTATCTGATTGATTTAAGTTTGCTGTGGATTAATTAAAGTCAAGAAAATTGTTTATAATAATTGATTCAACCCCCCCTCTCAATTATCTAGACTGTTCAACAATAGCCCCATCCCTTCATTAGCTGCAAGCCTTTATTTTCATCTTCCATGGGAAGATTAGGGATAGGTTGTTCATCCTAATAGAGGAGTTTAGAGACATCCTCCTTGTTGATATCTTCTTGGTTTAGATCTCCCCACTTGGTGAAGGTAGTTGCTTCCATCTTGATTGTTTCAGGCTCTTTGGTGCTAGATGTGGGATTGAGGAGAAAGAGGTAGCTCTCCTAAGACAAAGGTGTTCTTCATTAGCTTATAGTTCCCACAACGATCATCCTAGATTACAAATTTGATGTCAGGTATGCTCTGCACAATGGATGCTTTCATTTTTGAGGTCAATGTGAGGGATGATGGTTCAAAAAATGAGGTGGAAGGTGTAGGCCCATCGACATTCTTAGGTATTTGGGGTATCTTATAGAACTTGGCTTCAAGATTCTTGCAGTAGTAATAAGGCTCAGGATCTCCATGGATGGTAATTTCTAAAGGAAACTTTACACATTGATTATAGGTCAAGACTACAAATTTTAGGGCATGGATTCATGGTCGACGAAGCAAGATGTTATAGGTAAGATCAAGGTCTAACAATTGGCATGTAGTTTCTGTAATGATGAGTCCTACTTGGATGGGTAATGAAATGATGCCTTGTAATAACCGCTCTTGGTCGTCATATGCTCTAATGGTGGTACTCTTTTATTTCTTAATGGTATCTTCTGAATAGCACAAGTTCTTGATCAACTAAAGGGTATAAATCTTCAAACCCACACCTCCATCTATTAAGACTCTTTTGACCTTGTTCTTACAAATAACAACCTCAAGGTGTAAAGCATGGTTATGAGAAGGTAAGGATATCATTAGAAATATGCCCTACCATAGCTTGAAACTGGTCTATATCAATATCCTCGGGGATGGATGACTCTGATAAAGATTTCCCTATGTGCAAGTGATAGCCTTAATAGTTCTAAGATTGATATCTATGTGAGGGTCTTCTTAAGCTGATCTAGGAGATTGTACTTGCTAGGATTTGATGTTGGAAAATTAGGTTGTGCCCTAGATTGAGGTGGGACTCCTTCAATGGTAATATTTCCATGTCGCATGGTGACTCCACACTCCGCACTAGGCCCTTTGATGGTGATGACAGTAATGACGCTATCACAGGAAGCGACCATGTTGGAATAGGTATGTTGCATGTTTGTGTAATCCTTAGCTTTTCCATTATTTTCCACTTTGTTATGATCTGGCATAGGGCTCTTGTATATCTTAAGATACTAATTCTCGGCTGGTACCTCAATAGACATGGTGTCGTTCTCTACGAGGTGCTGGATAATTTTTTTGAGCCCCATGCAGTTTATTATTTTGTTTCCTTTGATTTTGTGAAAGTTGTAAAGGTTGTTCTCATTAACTAGGATGGTTTCTCTTAGGGTTATTGGTAGTTTTCAAAGTTGGGAAGTGTTATTAGGTTTGAATCTACCAACTTCTTCATTATGGTTTTGATGGGTTTAGATAACTGTGTGTACTTGCATTTAGGATAGTTGTTCTTGTTAGGGGTTCACCTCTGTTGCATCTCAGTGTTGTTGATCTGATTTTTCTGAGAAGGTGTTGTTTGTTGTATAGTTGGTTGAATGTTAGCAACATGATTGTTGTTGGGTCTAGGAGAACTTAGGACCACCTTAGCATCTACCACACCATCATTAGTCGTGTTCTTATTCTTAGCCCAAAGACGAGGCTTGTCATTTGAACTAGTTGATGGTCGATTATCTTTATAGGCTTGAGTATTTCGCTATGAGAATAGAGCTCTCTTGATATTAAGGGCTCTAGGGACAAGCTCGTCATAAGATGTGATGCACTAAATTTTCAAGTCGAAGGATAGATCTGGATCTAGATTTTCTATGATGATTCCCACTTGGTGTTCATCGGGAAGAGGCCATGTTCTCTTACTAGCTCTTTGTCCCCACCATTGTAATAAATTAGCAAACGATTCTCCTTTATTTTGTTTGAGAGTGTATAATTTTTATAGACTTACGTTCATGTCAATATTAAAGGAGAAGTGATCGATGAATTTATCTCTAATTTCTTGGAAATTTTTGATACCGGGAGGTAGGTGAGAAAACCAATCCATAGCAGGACCTATTAAACTTTGAGGGAAGAGGCACATTAAATAAGAATCGTTGTAGGCCACCTCCATACACATGACATTAAATTCCATGACATGGTCCATAGGACTTCCTCTCCCTTTGTACTTATCAAATTTGGGGATTTCAAAGCTAGGAGGGAATGGTACCATTGTGATGTTTTTGTGAAATGGATAAGTACATAGATTCTGTGTATGGGGATTTTTTGTCTTTCCCATTCGAAGATCTTGCATTTCTTGGGATAGCGCCTTAAATTGTGATTCTAGATTGTCTTGCAGGTTTGGTGGAGGAACATATGGTGGGATGACGGATGAGTTATATGTGAGATTTTGATATGATGATGTGTTTTATGGGGTGTATGGTGATGTAATATTTTTTGAAGGTGATTGAGGTGTTGATGTATATGTTCCCAATGCGTTTGTATTGATGATGGTTTGTTGAGGATTATAGTAGGAACTTGGTTGTTGTTGTTGTTGTTGGGCATATTGCTGAGCTATTAAGGCTTGCTATTATTGTTGTTGTTGTGCCACTAGGGCTTGCTATTGGGCTTGTTGTTGTTGTTGTTCCATGAGGGCTTGTTGTTTTTATTGTGATGCTAAGGCTGATTGATGAGCTTTACGTTGTTGTGCTAAGGCTTCTTGTTGTGCTGCTAAGGCTAATTGTTGTTGTGTTGCTTATTGTGTTGTTAAGGCTACATGTTGTTGTTGTGCTACTAAGGTTGATTGTGTTGTTGCTACTTCTATAGTGCTGCTAGGGTTACTTGTTGCTTGTTGTTGTTGGATGGCTTACCGATAATCTTGTTGTGCTTGTTGTAAAGCTAAGGCACGTGATTGCAATGTAGGATTAGTGGGTTTTTGGGACATTTGTGATGGATTGTGAGTGTTGATGTTTTGAGTGGGTAGTGGATTGGCGATGAGAGATTGGGGGTTCCCTTGGTTTAAAATTCCTTCTAAGATAGTGGATTGGGATGGAGGAACATAAGGTTGAGGTCCCATTTTATTTTTCATAGTAAAGGGGACCATAGGGAATGTCGAGGATGATGCCATTATATTTTGTGATGGTAATGACACACTACGATCTTGATTCCATTAATTAAAAAGATTCCCTTGTCCCATGTCTTGAGTATTTCCTTGTGCTAGAGATGTAAACAAGGTATTACCTAGGTTGGTGGGGTTCATGACCAAGGGATTGTTTTGAGATGGGTTGATAATGGATGGGATGGGTGTGTTTTGTGAAACCAATCGTATGGATGAACCAATGCAAGGATTGCGTAAAGATGTCCCCATATACTTTAAGTTTTTACTCTGTGGTATGGTATTGGCATGTCCTTGTGTGTTGTTTTGAGACACTTGGTCCACACTACTTTGTGTGATGGTGGGCACACTTGTGGTACTCATGGGTATGGATGAAGAGGGGTGTCCTTGATATATGGAGGTTCTTGTGGAGTAATGAAGTTCAAGGGGTTTATATGGTTGTTTAGGATCTTCGAGAATGGGAGGAGCACCAAAGGTAGGTGTCCAAGTGGTGGTAGGAGGTGGGGGATTGGTATCGAGGGTACCCACAAGTGTGTTGCTTTAAAATGGAAGAGTTAGACCAAATTCCTTGGCAAGGCTAGTGCAAGACTGGAAGTGGATGTTTGATGTATCCCTAAGGATGGAGTTACAAATCCTTGTGTCAAATTTTGTGCCACAAATGATGGGGAAATTGGAGAAATGTTTTCAAAGGCTTGATGTTCCATGATTTCATCCCTAGTAAGTTCAAAGGGTTTTTTTGTGATGTCTTCTATCTCATATGGTCCTGATGGAGATGATGGTTGTTATGATGGAGTAACTTGAATTCTCAAATAAAATTACAAAGGATTTGGATCACTTGAGGTAAATGTGACTTTGGTTTTCTCCATGATTCTCTTGTGTTGTGATCTTGTCTTTACCATAAATTTTATGTCACCTTTGGGAGAGTTGTGTTGAGATTTGTAATGTTTGAACTCTCTAGTTGACTCAAATCTAGGTAAAAGAGATGCTCTAAGTATTTTTTGAGAAATGATGATAATTGGGGATGAAAAGGTGGATGATGTGGAGAGTGGTCTTTGCAAATGTTTTGGGACAAGACTTTTGACTTGAGTTTTATGTTTTGATGTTAGGATAAAGGATGTTTATGAACTTGGAAATATTTAGGGTAGACTCATGACCTTCAAGATTAACTAGTCCAAAGATGATAACTAACTCAACCAAATGCATGGAAAATGATACATTTCACATACAAAGTAGCTAAAATAGGGGTTGGTTTGATAGATTTTTAAGTCAAAAAGTGTTGGTGTATTCAAGAGTTTTACAAAGTTTGGTGAAGTGAAGGATGAAATTTGATGAAGGGGCGAGTGAAACTCTTGACACAATGTTGACTTAGAGTAAACCTTTGTTTGATAAGACCAAGGTAGTGAGAAACATGCTAGACCTCTAAAGTTTTTAAATCCTAGAGACTCAATGTTTTAGATAGGTTGATTATCATGAAAGATACTAGGATTTTGACCCATAAAGAACATATACATGTCTGGATGCTTCCTTAGTGCACGTTCATAAAATTTTACTAACAACTTGTTTCTATTTTGGTAGAGTGCCAAAATGTGGTTTTTGATTGCTTTTAAACTACAATGCCTAAGTTTGAAATGACGACTTGTAGACCTTCTTTTAGACATTTTGATTTTGTGTGAGATCATTTAGAGGAGTCTAAGTCTATGGAAGAAAAGAGGATATTTATTACCACATGGGTGGTGGTAATATGGGCCTTCCAACCTCAATATCAATTTGTTCCTCTTCTTCATCTAAGATGTTTGTGGTGTTTCTCCACTAAGTAGGTGTTTATTTTGTTTCAAAAGTGAAGCTTCTCAAACTGCTAATTATGTCGGTTTGTTCTCCTTCAATGAGTTCAAAGTTTAGTTGAATAATAGTAGGTGTAAGATCAGGTTGTTCAATGGGAACAATCGGTCTCCAAATGGTCATGTGGGATCTAATTTTTCAAGTTTATTTTGCTTTATAAGTTGATTTTACCACAAACACTTGTCTTGATAATGTTTTCAAACTAAATATTTATGTCAAAACATCATAATTATCATAATGTCCATTTTATGAAAATCATGAGGTTGAAGCCATAATTACCTATGTTGTCTTTGGAAAATATGGATTAAGATATAAGTCAAGATATTTAGAAATCTCTAAGGATAGAAATCCTTAGGACAAGCAGTAATATCAAGGCTATTTCAGAAGGTATCCGTATATTTAGGCCAAAGTGTTTGAAATTTTGAGGAAGATAGTGAATATTTGATTTTTATCATTTTAGATCCAAGCAATGTATTAAACTAACTCACAATACTTTACAATCCTAGTTGAAATGGTCATACTTGTTGAGTCCCCACTCAAATTTCTCCAAACACTGACAATGTGAACAGTTATAGATTTGGTGACACTAGCTCTACTCTCCACGACACACACCTCTCGAGACCACCAAATCTCAAAATCCTGAAGATCCTAAGATCCTAAGGATTTTTTGTTTCAACAATGAATAGTACAAATGTGGGTGGCTTTAGAGCGACTGTTCTTGCACCAACAAGCATTAAGGATTTGTGGCAACTAAACAATGGTTCTTAGTAACAAATCAAGAACACCCAACTGTATACGCACCCGCTTTGCCACTTAAGGCTCTTACTACCATTCTCATTCCACTTAAGGCATGGTACTAGGTGAAATAAGTTATACAGTCCAGGATAGAAGGTATTTTCTCATGATTTTCCAACCATTAATATAGCCCGCCAGTAAACATGCTTGTAAGAACTTTCCTATGAGTTTCCCGTTGCGAGGTGTATCTCATAGTAAGTCCTCTCTTAAGGGTGACACAAAGAATAAAAGTGTACTTAAGTATTTATCTTCACCCAAGATCGCTCAAAGTGCAAGGGGATTGGATACGTACTATAAGTGCACACAAACAACAAAGTACACTTGGAGTGTTTCTCTTCACCAAAGATCACCCGAAGCACAAGGGGATTGAATACGCACTACAAGTGTGTCATAGTAAATAAAATACTTATTCATTTTACTGAATAAAAGCTAAGATGAATTCATTTTATGCACCAAATGAAATGTTAAGTTTCATTGTTCAATTTTAAAACCCAAAAGATAATGATAAAATAAGGGTTCAATTTTAGTCTCGTTTGAGCGTTCGTTTTAAACCCAAATCAAATTTATTGAGGTTCTAGAGCATAAAGTAAAAAGCATAAGAAATTGGGTTATAATTGCCCCAAAGCATCAAACGCTTGTTATAATCATAAGATCTTAAGATGAAAATTCTTCTTCACTTTAGCTTCGTATCATCCAATCTTACAAAACCTCGTTAGTCTAAAAACTAGCACAATGTTAGAGGCATGTTAGTAATCTGATGAGTCAAAAAAATTAACACATGCTAAAAAATGATTGCTAAATCTCTTACCAGAGTTGGGTATCGCTATTCATGATAGTGTCACTTTGGTAAACAAGGGTGTTTCTCTAGTGAATTTGGGTGTCGCTCTATAGAGAAAATAGAGATGATGATAGTGTCGCTATTTGGTTGGGCATCGTTGTTTGTAAATATCTGATACCTCTAAAAAGTATTAGCATTGTCATTTGTTTAATCATCATCAGTGTATTTAATAGGCGTCACTATTTGAAATGACGATAGTGTTTTTGTATGGTGACACCCTGCAAAGGCATCACTGAAATTGTTCTGGGTGTCACTCTTTCCTGCAAAAGTTAAAAAAAATGAAATTCGAGATAGAAATTGATTAAATTTGATTATTTTTTCCCTCCTTCAAGCACCAGAATATGATCGAGGATATTAGTATGGGCCAATAATGGTTGATCCATGAAGAATTAAAGCATATTCATGCCACTAATACTCAATCTAAATGAGATCAATCAAATTGAAGTTATCTAGACATTCATTAAAGATGAAGCATTCTAAATATGAAAGCATTAAAATGTCTACCCTAACCCATTTGAAACTTATCCCATTTTGGGAGTGGTGTCGTGTTGATGTGAAACGACAACCCTTTCCCAATCTCGTGATCAGTGAGCTTGTTTCAATCGGTTCTATTGAAGAGAATCAATGAAACAGTTGTGAGATGTGAACAAAAACATGATTTATGCTAAATAAACATGATGTAAAAGCTAATTTAACATGATTTTATGCTAAAAGATGTATATATGCAATTGCTAAGCTAATTTAAATGAGATTTAAACTAAAAATATTCAAACCTTGATTATCTAATTAGCTAAATGGATGCATTATGGAAGCCATTAATGGATGCTAAGCTATTTATGCAACTAAAAATAAACTAAATTATGCTAAATATGAGTAAAAAATGAGTGTGAGTGAGTGATTTCAATAGCATAAGTTTGTAAATTGAAAGATGGATCAATTTATCTCCAAATAGTGACCTATTTATAGGAAAACAAATGAGAAATGAAGGGTTGAGATTGAAAAAGCTAATCAATGATCAAAGATTGAGGAAATTAGATGCATGGATCATGGATTCTCATCAATGGGTGAGAATTCAAGATGAGATTTAATCAAGGGTTCTCATTCCTTCCAAACAAGTATACTTTTGACTTGTACAAGAGGTGAAAAGTTAACTTGCACAAGAAGTCACAAGTTAACTTGTATTTGAAGTTAAGTGAGAACATTCCCTTTCTCAAATGATTGGAGGAGAGAGAATATTCTTTGGAATATTCTCATGTGTGAGGAAAAAAGGTTATTTAGTTAACTCAAACTAAATTAAATTGTGCAAAGGAGGAATATTCCCTTGGAATATTCTTTTGCAAGTGGGAGGAATTGGATTAATTAGATAATTGATAATTAAACAAAGGTTTAATCATGCAATTAGGGGAATTAAAAGAATAAAGTGATATTCATTAAATTAAATGATTTAATGACTGGGGAAAGGTGAAATGGCATTTAATTAAATAACTTAGGGTTATTTAATTAAATAAGAAGATTTAGGGAATTGAATTAAATAGTTTGATTTATTTAATTTAAATGAGATGAAATATTAGCATGAAAGGGGGTGAATTAACCTGATTAGATTAATTAGGTTAATAAATGCAAATGATGCAATTAATTAATTAGCTAGGCTAATTTAATCAATTAAGTGAAAAGAGGATGGGTTTGAGATGAAATGATGTTAGTATACCTGATTCTAGTGTGTGATATCATTTAGGACATTTTTCAGTGTCTACATTACCAGGAAAGAAACCATGCTTTGATTTGAAAGAGAAAAGGGGTACATTTATCCTATTATAGCCACTTTGATTTGAGTTCATAAAATATGAACATTAGAAGTAATTTTTGTGCTCTATGTCATTAGAGTCACCACCTCACAAAATTGAGGGAATACTTGAAGCATAGAAACATCCAAGGCATAATTTTGATTATGGATTGGAGCCACTAGCAAAGTCTTCAATATCTTCTCAACCCAATAATCCACTTCATTCACAACATCATTCTATTGGTGTGAGTTGATGGGATGCCACAATAATGGGTTACACTTTTTGGGACATCCCAATTTTTGCTGAAATCACATATTTTTAGAAAATATAATGATTTAAGCCTTAAAAAGGTTCCATTTTAAGGGTTTTAATTGAAAAGGGTTTGATCAAACCCACTTATATCAAACCCCCTTGGATAGAAAGCTTCTAGTTTTAAACCATACCTATAATGGAGTCTCCTCTACACCTATTAAAATGCTGATAAAAAACCACTTTTGATTTACCTTTTAGTGGATCAAATTGATTTATTTAAAATTATTTTTTTGTAAACATGTAGTCATTATTATAAGCTTCCCAAAAAGTATAATTTTAAATATATTTAATTTAATTATTATATTTATTTTTTATTTCTTGTGAATGTAGGTTTTTCAATGAACATCGAAGTCTTTATTTCACACATATGGAAAAATAGGAAAAGGGAGAATTTTTTTTCTTAAAAATGCATGTACCCTAGCTTTTTATTTCCTTATTCCAACAAAAAATGAATACGTTAATTCAAATGAATACAAAAAAAATTATGCAGCTGAAAGTATAATATATCCAAACTATAATTACTCTGAATTAGAAAATTAATTAAAAAATATATATGAAACAAAAAATTATGAAAAAATATTCATCCACTAGATAATGGTGTGAAAACACTGTATTTAAAAAATTAGAATTGTATGCTTTCTATAAAAAAAAATTATGGAGCTGAAAGTAAGCATTAGTTTTTGAAAACGATGTTTAGTAAAAAAAAAAAGTTAATAAAAACTACATAAAATAATTCATTATTTATTTTTTAATATTTTTAAAAAATATAATTTGATTCTCAACACAAAATATCACAAATCTCTAGTTTTCTTCATCTTCGAATTATTAATGGTTTAGCTTCTATAGGCATATGAAAGTGAAGATCTGGTGAAAAATGTTGTTTTCAATGTCAAGTTTGGCCAAAAAGTGTAACCCATTATTGTGGGATCACCACTCTTCAATGATAGTGTTACAATGGTTTTCAAAATAGATAGGTCATGATATCATATCCTCTACAATGGCACCATTCTATTGGCGTGATTTGAAAGGCTATCAAACTCACTTGAAAAAAATCAACAACTGTAATGCTATCACTGAGGTGTTTTTGAATATATTCATTTTTCTAAGACTTGACAATGGTTAACATATCCCCAACAATGGTGTCATTTTGGTGGTGTGAATTGACAAGCTATCAAACTCACCCGAACAAAATACACTACAAATATTGTCACTAAGATTCTTTTGAATATCTCTAATTTCATAAGACCTAGAAATGGCTAACATATCCTCGACAATAGAATCATTCTTTTGGGTCCCAAAAAGGTTGCTCCAATTCCAAGAACTAAATCTCAATTACAAGGCCAAGGTTGTCATTGTGCAAGTGAAATCAACTCTTCAACAAACCATGGAAGGTTGAAGGCCAACTCTATGTGAGTGGGTTTCATCTCCTAGTCTTTGAGCTCATCTTAGACTTAGGAGGGTATTTCCATGGGTATACCTTATAGGTATTGAAATCATATAAAATTAATAGTATTGAATTAAGGAAAACCAAACTAAACTTGTTGTATTGGCCCTAAAGATTGTCACAATCCAAGAACAACTAGTTGCCTCAAAACCCCTATATAGCTTATAGGATTGTACAAGAATAACCCACATGAGATAGATTCATTTAGCACTCTATTAATAATAAATCCTTGATTATGATACGAGTCTATGGATGTAAAAAACTAATCCTAATTATATACTACTGAATTTTTTCTTTTATCTTGAGGTGTGAGGTCAGTCAAATGGTTTCAAGCTAGCACCTATTCACGGGAAATGGAGTCATAGATAGAAGGAAGGAAAATGATGAACGAAAAATAATAGTAGGATGGATCTAAGCACATATTCCATCAAATTATAGACATCATATATAAAACATACCTAATGGTCTAGAATCAAACTACATACTGTAATGCCCCTCCATGTTTCATGTGCCTTGTTTAATTATTTTGTTTAAATAGAGCACATCGGATTTAAAAGGCTTTGGGAGTATTAAAATAAAAGGCTTTAGAATAATTTAATATAAGCTTTTATATAATTGAAGAATAGATTAAATAAATATAATTAAACTATTTATTTGATTTTAATAAATTAAACTGTATGATTTAAATGAAGTATTAGAATAAATATATTAAATTGTGTTATTAAACAAATAAAATTTAAAGGAAAAGATTAGATAAATTAGTAAATATTTACAAGTGAAACTATAATGTGAAATTAAATAAAACTAGCATACCTATATTTTTAAAATATATGTAAAGTACGCCGAGAGATATCTTTCTCAAGGTGCCTATTTTTAATCAATTGAACCTTAACCCAAATTGAGGCTTAACCCTAACCATAAAGCTATTTGAACCCTAATTGTAACCCTATTTGAAGTTGATTTGGATTACTAGCTCATAGAAAGAACAAATTCCCTAGAAGAGTGTCTTTCAGGTTTGAAAAAGTGTGGATGGAAAACCCAAACTTTGAAATGGTTGTCACTAACTCCTGGCTCACCCAAATAGTTGACCATTGCACTAAGATGTGCATTTTTGACAAAAAGTTAAAATTCATAAAACTTAGACTAGAAGAGTGGAATATCCAAGTCTTTAGAAACCTTTTCAGAGAAAGGATCTCCTTGAAAGTAGAATGGCTAAGATCCAAAAATCCCTCTCAAATGATTTTTCTTACATCCTAATAGAAGAAGAGAGGAATCTCATAGTTCAATTGAATGGTGTCTACATGTTTCATGTAGACACCATTCAACAAAGAGAGGATGAGTCTGAGGATGTGTCCAAAGATGATCTTGCGTTGGGAAATACTCATAGATTGCAATTGAAGTGGTAAAACTATGTTGACATTGCAATCCTTTCAAAAATTTCTATGAATATTAATTAGCTTATGAAGCTTTCATAAAATGAGTACCACTACTACCATCTCTATCGCAAACTCACCAAACTCTTACATTTATTGAAATTTGATAACAAAAACTTTCTTACACTTCTCTTTGTAGTCTTGTTAGCTTTGAAAATTATATTGGAAATCATAGATGTAAGATTCTACAACTGACAATCATACCGATCTTTATAACCTGTTACTGATTTTTGACACCTTCAATTCTAAAATCATCATTCTCTTGGGTTATGAAGAGAGGAAAATGAAGACAAAAAAGAGAAGAAAAGCAAGATCTCTTCTTGGATCATATCCCGACCTTGGATGATGATTCTAAATTCTAATAAAGTAGCTAAAGATGTCATTAAGGAAGAATGTAGCTAACGATGTCATCATGGAAGAAGTTGAGACATCTATTTTTAGAATTGAAGGTGTCAAAGTCCCAGGCCCAAATGGTTATTGTGCCTTCTCTTTCCAAATTTTTTGGAATGTAATGGACGAGGAGCTCTATGAAGTGATTCAGGGATCAAAGGGATCATGTTTTGTCTTAAAGGCACTCATTGCTACTTTCGTAGCACTCATTCCCAAAAAGACCGCTTCTAGAAAACCTAAGGATTTCAAACCTATTTGCTTATGCAATACTATGTACAATATCATCTTAGTTCATCAAGTACTTTTGAAGTAGCACAGAAGAAAATATCATGGTGATCCAAATATCCATGTATGGGAGAGTGCAACAGGAGCATGTTTTGAACAAATATGTTGAATCTTGAGAAATACATACCATGTCAAGCCTAGTCTAGCACATGCTGCTCCTTGTCTAGTATTTGTCTCATATCAAATGGTGAGACCTATCCTTGTGGGCTTCTACAAGTTGAAGATCACCTTTAGAAGTTCAGATTTTGGGGTGGATTTTCATGTTTTGAACTATGAATTTGGCATTGAGGAAAACACAAATATTACAAGTACAATGAACTTGAAAGCGACATTCAATAAGTACAGTGAACTTGAAAGCGACATTCATTATGCACAAACAGATTTATGACAAAATCTTGTAACCTACATGATGTTATTTTATTCCTGCACAAATGCATACAACCTTTGTACTAAAGCAATTTTTACTTTTTTCCCAATTTGTCCATTAACAAGAAAAGCTTTTACATCATTTTAATGAGTTTACAAGCATGTTTGGTGGAGATCATTGTAAGTATCATATAGTAGAAACATCACATATTGCATATATGCTTGCCTATGCTTCACTTGGAGAGATTGAGTTTGGGTTCTAGAATATATGAATAAATATAAATTGCTATTTTAATATTTCTTGTTTTGTCAAAATTTTAACAAAAAATTAAACATTATATTAAATTGTGCTAGTATTTTTATTGTGTATATACTTTTTAATAAACTTTCAATTTCCAAATTTAATTGATCAATCAATAGACCTCTTTATATCACAATATTCTAATATTAAATTGATACATAGAAACACATGTTTTTTTAACTTATTTTTTTTGAAACAAATTAAACATTAAATAGCCCTCTATCTAACTTTTCATAGTTGAAATTAAAATAGTGATTGGAATAGAATACTGTTTGAATTCATGATTGGAATAGATATTTTTACTGCTTTTATTCTATTGTTGAAATTTAAAGAAAAAGATTAGATAAATTAGTAAATATTTACAAGTGAAACTATAATGTGAAATTAAATTAAATAAACTAAGAAAAGAAAATTAATTAATTAATTAATTAAGAGGGAATGCAGTTACGGATAGTATGGTGGAGGATAGTAAATAAAGTAGTGGAAGTTAATTGAAAGAGGGGCTTTTGGGATTATTTTCCAGAGAAGAAACTAATTTTGGCATGGGGTGTACGAGAGTTTCTTGTTCTGATTCTGGAAGCTTGTTACTATTCTGGAAAGCTTGATACGGTAGCCTGGAGGATTGGGGGTTATACTATTTTGGAAGCTTGCACTGGAGTAGGGGTTTGTCAGAAGATTGATGTTCTTGGAAGGAAGTTGAAGCTGTATTTGGGATTCAGACCGGGCAACACTTTCAGTTCTGTGACTCAAATAATCCAGGTTATATGCTTTCTCCCAGTTATAATGTTTGCTCAGAAATGAATAATGCAAATTGTGCTATCTGAACAAAAACTATTGTTTGAATTCAAGTTGTGTTTATGCCATAGGTTTTACACTGTTTAGTACTCTGCATTTTCTGTTCTCCAAATTTGTTTGCTATATTTCTGTCTTGGCTCAAATTGGGGCTATTGATCTTGTGATTGCATGCAATTAAGAACGATGCATTATTGGTAACTGCAGTCTCCTTTTTTTTATGCATTTAAAATCTTTATGTTAACACTTATCAGATTATGCCACCCCTATTTCTTGCTATCTGGATTTATTTCCTAGTAACCTGACAAATATAGTCGAGCACCACCCCTCTCTTCATGTTAAGAATCTATTATTTAACTGGCAAGTGATACTAATCGGCCCCTATTAAGTTTCCTGGACTTGGCATTAAAATTATTTACCAAAGTCCCTTTGCCTCTGGTGTACGAAGTATTGTCTCTGTGTTAATCACTTATTTCTGGAAGTTTAGCTACCTTTTTTTACTCTTTCATTGCTTCTGACCTTTGATTGGATTGGGGCATTTCATGTTTCATTAATCTACTCCCTTGTTGGCATCTAACAAGTGGTGGAATTCACCAGTCATGCTGGGAATACTTCCGCTTGTCTTACTTTGATGCTGTTGATGCTTAGTATATAATAACCCAACGGCCTGCTTACTAGCTGTGGACTAAGTCCTTTTGTCCGCTTGTAAAGTCCATTAGCCTCTGACCTTTCCCTGACGAACACCAGGTAGTAGCAGCTAGCGTATTGATAACCTTAATTGTTGTGTTGTTTGAAACTAATCTGTACTTGGCGTTGGAGATTGAATACTGATGCTTTGAATAGCATTGGATTCATTTATATGAGGTAGTAATTGAATTATATGCGTCAATCAAAATATATGTTAATCGAATTTGTAATCGATATGTTTAGGTAATCGAAATTGATTTTTGGTCTTCTGACCCATGCATGGTTAGCTGTGTACAGCTTTGGCCAAATGGATTTTGTTATTTAACTGGCATCCTCTCTTCTAGTCATACTGTGACTAAATGTGTAGTTTGCATGTTAAGCGAACCACAGATTCCTCCTGTTCGCTGCCCTATAATATCATAGTGTTCAGCGCTGGGATTGCATGGGAATGTTTATGGCACTTATAAATAAGAGTTAGATGTGCATATGTGTTTTAAGTCAGATTAGTGTCGATGGATTTGTTTATTGATTCTATTCGATATATATATATATATATCTTCTGTGAGGAACATGCATTGTCCTACAGCTTGTGTTGCACGCCTTGAACAACAGGCAGTCCATGGAATTAAAGTATTAAGTCAATGGTTTTTTCTTGATATAAATATATATATTTATAAATATATTATGATATTTTTTGAGTTAAATTTTTGAGTTGACATTTAAATCAGATTCTTAAAAATACTCGTCTATATATATGTGTGTATGTGCTTATTTGGCATATACTTTTGTACAAATTCGTAGGTGTAGTGAATTATTATTCTTGGAAGTATAAATGTTCATGGATAAATGATTTTGTATCAAAGGACGTTATAGATTATGACATTAGGATAATTTTGGTTTATGTTGAATATCATGAAACTTGAAATGGATATAATTTATAGCACTATGCTTTCCAGGAATTGTTGTTGGTCAAATTATTAATGTGAATCAATTCTCGGTGACTGGGTATAGAAGGTTAGAACCCACCCTAGATTCTACATTTCTATTACTTTTTAAATTGTTTATTTGAAGCGAAAAGAGTATTGGAGTCTTCTAGGGGCTAAGGGAAGTGGTCTTTTTATTTTATCTTTTCTATCCCCATGTGATGATTATTTTTTATTCGTGGAATAATTGTTTTTCCCGAGCCTTGCATTGTATGTTTACCCATGTGGTTAGAATATGTGAGCGGGAAGGGTTATGCCTCGCCATATTGTTTATGTAAATGAGTTTTGTAATTGTGCACATGGCTTTGTTCTTATTTTTATTGGAGTCTCTTTGTTGTCAATAGGGGAGTGGCTCTTGATGGAGGTCCGACGCACAAAGTGGCGCCTGGGTAACCTATGTGGGAGTTCTGTAATTAATTGATAACCTAAAATAAACTTAGGGGTTGGGTAGTAGTCATAGTAATCAAGATAAGTGAATGCCTCACTCATGGCTCAAGTGCTTGTCTAGGCTTGAGATGAGTTGAGAAGGCCTGTAATGGCAAGAGCAACTGCCTTGCCCTCTTGGAAGGTATGTTGATCCCGCATGTTTTTGTATGGGGGTTCGGCGACCAGTTGAGGTGGCTAGGGTAACCTAGGATGGGGGTCTGGTAGCCTAGGAAGGTTACGCCAGGGTAACCCATAGCAACCTATGCGATGACACTCCTCCTACGACAAGCTGGTATTCCCTTGTCTCTTGTTTTCCCTTGGTTGTTTATGAGCCTTTGGAAGTGATGTTAATGTCGTTTGATATTGCACTTTAATTGTTTAATGATGTCATGTTACCTTGTGTTCTCTATGTTTCTTGTATGTTCATGATGGTGGGACCCTTTGCTATCTCCTAGCATGGGGGGTGGACCTTTGGGTTCCACATGGTTGGATGGAAAGTGCATTGTTCTCCATTGGGTTCCCTCTTCTTGTTTGATATTGTGATGATTTCTACTGGATTGAATACCTTTTCATTGTATTAGCTCATGTGGATCGGTACTCTTGTACTTGTATTATAACATAATTTGATGTATCATGTATTATACATTTGATGGACTCTTCTCTTGTGTTCAAGGAGAAACTACTATTCTCGATGTAATATTGCAACATTGTATCTTATTGTAGAACTTCTATTGTATTTGATCAAGTTTTAATGATATTGAATTGAATGGTTTTTATAGAGGATTCAATATGATTAATTATACATTACTTTGATATTAGCAAGTTGAGATATATGTTTTAATTCAAATGAGTACTATTGTCAAGAATCCTTGAGGGCATTCTTGGAACCAAAAAGTACTCAAGATTTGATATCTTGAGGAGTGACTTCTTAGAGTTTTGATATCTTGAGAAGTCACTACTCACGATATCTTATCTTGAGGTAGTACTTAATACTTTATGGTACCCAAAGGTGGTACGTGTTGGCATTATTGGACTTATGTAAACTTTGGATGTGGCTATCATTCGTGTGATATATATACTCTTGCAAATTCAATGTTAGATTCATATTGACTATTTCTTATGATAATAAAATTGATGATCTTATTATTCATTGTTATTGTTATGATATGGATATTTCATAATGCTCATTGGTTTGATTTATAGTTATGAATATTAATTCTTGTTAATCCGGTTTATGGGACCCTATTAGCATGGTCAAGGACCTTAGAGGACTTAGGTTAGTTTAGTGTTAAGTGTTCCATTTGCAATAGTGTGTTTAATGCACTTTTAAAAAAAAATTGTACCATTTTTATGTGTAGTTGTGTGTTGTCCTCTAGGGTCCTGTGGTGGGGCGTTACACATACATCCATATGAATCAAACAAATGATTATTATAATACTTGCAATATTTTAAAATTTTATCATGTTGTCAAAGTCCTAATATAATCATCATGTCACAAAATGTGACACAAGGAAACCATTACATTAATGAATATTTCCCTAGAGAGATACAAACAATCTGGAGACATTCTTTGGATGACACCCATAAAATGTTACTATGTAACTGATTCACCACTTCATTACCTTTTAGAAATTGTACATGGCATGATTAGAGTTCTATAAAGCCTTGATATTCACACAATTTTTTCAAACCATACAACAACCAACCTCCCCTCTCAAAATGATCCAAATCTACCTTTATAATTTTTTGAGTGTGAAACCCTAACCTGTGCCACTTTAGCAATGCCAAATCTATGGCCGAAGAAGAATCCCACCCAAAATAAATGCCTTATATTTAAAGAGTGGTCAAGAATTGATGTATGGTAGTTGGGAGACCCCCAACATTAATGATAGGTAGTTGGTCAAGAAAAATAAGGCATCTAGAACTTTGGTTCCTAAATGTGCTTTCAAAAAATATGTTTTATGTTGACTAGGTTTTGGTCGTGGTGGGTTGTAGGAGAAACTTGTAACCACTAACATGCCCTATGGTTCAAGCAAGCACCTGGAATGTAGGAATGCATCAGTGGGTGTTAGGATCGAAGAGGAAGTTGGAACCTACATGAGTGTTAGGCTCATAGGGTAAATCACAACCTAAGGGGTTGTGAGAGTCAAGCAGTGGGAGGGAGTGAGATTTTTGAACCTTTTGGGTCCCGAGGCTCCATAGGAACCAAGGAGGAAAAGTGTCAAGAGTTGGGTGTTAGGAGGGAACATGAACTTGGTTCCAGGTTCTTGTTGGGGCCCAAGGCCAAACAAAAACTTAGAGGAAGAAAAGTGAGGGTCGGGCATTGGGAGGGAACTTGAACTTCGAACCTAGGTTTTGGGTTCCTATTTTGACTTGAGACCCATGAACCAACAAAGGAAAAGGAAAGAGAAAAATAGGTACCAAAACACGAGAAGAACCTAGAACCTGGAACCTAGGTTTTAGGTTCCAAGTTTGACCTAAGACTCATGACTTGGTGAAGGAGAAGGAAGAAGATCATGATGGGGACTAGGCTCAGAGAGGTAATGGGAACTTGGATCATGTCAAGTCCCAAGGCCTAGTAGGGAACTAGAAAGTGAATGATAGAATGGAGCATGGACTTGGAACCTTAGGTTCCAATTCAAATTGGAGCCAAAGGATCAATTGTGAACCATAGGAAAATAACAAAGGAAAGCATGGAATGCGGGCTATGAGAGGGAGAAATGACCAAGAACCTAAGGTTTCATATTCCTGTCGAGGCCTAGGACTCAATAGGAACTAAGAGGAAAACACTCAAACTTAGCCAAATTTTAATTTTTTTGACTAGGGTATTTGACAAAGATTGGGGGTAAATGCATGATATAGGAACTAGAATTGCAACAAAAGAAACATGACCCATTCAAATTTTCTCAAATCATTTATCAACAATGGATCACAAATAGCCAAGATGACACGTGAAAAATGAAGGGAATCAAGAAAAAAGGGTAGCACATATTTGAGTCCCAACAAGGTGCAACCTATAAAGTAGAAAAGCAATTATCAATAATGAAAACTTTAAACTTATTAAAAAAAAATCATTATATATATTGTGAAGAATGTGTACCATCATTAGATGTGGAATGTGATGCTTACCCCTAAAGTAATGGTATCAACCCCTATGTCTAGTCTAGTCTCCCCATAGATGATATTGTTGTGTTGGTGCCTTGGAAATAAGACAAATCATACATGTTAAGTACTATTATAATTTTTATTGACATTTATTTGAACAAAACATAAATTAAGTTAAGATATATTGAGTAAGATATACCTTGGGAAGAATGTCAAAATATGGTGATGATAAGTCAAAACATATCACTTAATCTCTCTAGAATGACATTTATTTAATCTCACTAGAGAGAAGCACAAACACCACTTAATCTCTCTAGAATGACAATTGTTTCCTTCAATTATCTTATCAATATGTAATATCTTCTCTTTTTGCATAAATAATATATTAACAATAACAAGACCTCTAAACAAATTCAAAAAATTAAATAACAACCAAAACAAAAAATCATAATACTACTCTTAAATTAAAAATATAGAGGTACTCTTATAATTATGTGGAGATTTAAGATGCATGAATCGAGTGGTTGAATAAATAGTTAGAATAATCACATACACTTCTCAATACATGTGAAACAAAGAAAAATAGGGTGGATCACCAAGGTGGGTGAATAAGATGATACATCATTATGTTTTCTTCTAAGTTTTCATTCAATTGTGAAGGCAAAAATGTATAAATAACAATCATAAATGATTCTTAATTGTTATAGAAACTATAAGGGAAGTTTTGAGACATTGAAACAATGTGTACCTTGTTGAAAACTTATTGTTTTTAGGTCACAGAGGACTCATTCTCCTTTAGTGGTGAATGGGTCCCTGTTAAGGTTTCTAACAACTGAGATCTGGGTTGTGTTCCTTGATGTATGCACTTCCAGCTCCTCGGTGCTCAACTCCCAAAAACTTGAAACAAATTTTGTAGCCTTGTTTTCGTGTTCTTGCAATATGGATGACAACTTTGCAACTTGACAATTTTGACAATTTTGCTTCAATCTTGTTCTCCACTTGATCTTCAACCTAGAAACCTGCAAACACACATCAAAGAGGAGGAAAGCTCATTGATTGTTAGAGGATAGGGGTTTTCCTTAGTCAAACCCCCTTTAGGTAATTAAACCTTGTGATGAAACAATTAAATAAGGATATGAAACATGAAATATGCAATGATGATACCTTGGATAATGTCTTGGAATATAAATCTGCAAACTAACATAAAGTGGCCATGTAGAATGTAGATCTAGATCTTAAATTATATGTGAATCAATTCTTGCCAATGGATCTTCAATACTACATCAACACACATTAACTCAACCACATGTTTGATGCACTATGCCTTTGACATGATGATATGACCTTGAATTGCTGCAATAAAACTTCAATAATCTACCTTTGAATGCCTTGGAAATTATCTTGGAGTGCTCTATAATGCTCTTGTGGATGTACTCTTATGATCACTTGAAATTTCTAGGTGAAAGTATGTGAATTAGCCTTATATTTATACTAAATTTAAGAATTAACCGCAAAATTCAAATAAACCAGACCGACATTAGAGCTAGAATTGAAAATCATTTAAATCCCACCATAAATAAATTCAAAAAGGGGGGTCCTAAGCAAGGAGGACCCATTATCCACCTTGGGTGAATGGGTCCTAGCACAATTTCCTAGGACCTAGCTTCGGGGAGGTGAAATAACATGAAAAACCCATGTCAAATATGCCAAAAAAAGGGGTATCCTATGTTAGGAGGACCTATTCGCCCAAAGTGGTGAATGGTTCCTAGCAAAGTTTTCTAGGACTCCAAATTTTCTAATGTAAATGTCATGCAATATCATTAATGGGTGTTAGGATAGACCTTTAAAAAATCCAATAATAAAGGCTTAGATTTGAATTAAAGGGGTCAATTAAGCTCAATTAATTAATGAAGCCCTAGATTAGTGTGAAAGTGTAAGAAAACACTTTACAACACCCTAAATAAGGCACAATTAAGTACATTTTATCATTAATTATTCATTCCCAAGCTAAGCGTGAAAAAGGGTTACTTTTTTTTTTACACTACAACATGCAACACTTAAGTTATTTAGTCATTGTGAATTTTATTCAAAGTCACGATTGGAACAAAACCCTTCTAGCCAACCTACATGCAAAAATTAATTGTACCTATTGTATTCTCCTTCATAGGGGAGGAGAAATCAGGAGGAAAGAGATTTGGCTCTGTGCAGGGAGGTTATTCGACACCTGACATGCATGGACATTTTAAGCCCCTTTCGACATTGATCTATGTGAAGGATTCAATGAATGCTTATGGTACAAGACTTAGTTCCTTTAATCCAGTGGATCTTTAAAATCTTTATGTGAGATTTGTGCTTGCTTGTTGGGTGTCTATCATACTTAGGGTTTATCCTTTTTAGGCTAGTTTTAGTGTTCTACATTTGGTCCTTAGGGGTTTCTAAGGTTTCCCAGTGGTCTCGCATATATGCTTTAATAGCACATATGTGAGGGTTTATAGATGATATTGTTTCTTCAGAAGGGGAGAGAGGAAGTCACTAGAATGAGGGTGCAAAATCATTTAAATAAATCTTGCAAGCGGAAGAACCACATAGGTCATCCAAAAATATAGAGCTCAACTTGGGAGTCAAATCAAATGGTGGAGATGTAGCCATGGAAGACCAAAGCTACTTCTTAGAGTGTGAATAAATAGGTAAGGATCCCCTCTTACCTCACATCCTCAGAGTCGACCCCAACGAGGAAATGTTGAAAGCGGTGAAAAAATAAGAATGTAGATTAAAGAATAATGTTATTTTTTGGCTTGTATAGATTGTAATAATCTTCCTGCAAGAATATTTTTTGATAAATGGCTTTTGAATGTGTGGGGCAAAAAACTAGGGATTTACTTCTCTTTTTGTAGAATGATTAATAAAGGGTTGTTTATGATTTTCTTAAAAAATAATAGCATGCAAAAAATGTTCTTGAGAAAGATTACTGGAACATTGGAAAATATCTGTTCAAATCCATCACTTGGTCACCTAAAATATCTCAAGAATAAATTATGTTCTTCTTGGTGCTAAGATGGTTATGAAAAAATTACCCCTAGGTTTGAGCTTTCTTACCACATCTGTTAAAACCAGTGGGAAAGATTCTTCGAATTGAAGAAGTTGGGGCTTCTCTCCCTCATATGAATGCTCGATTTTTAATTAGATTTAACGTTGGAATTCAGATTCCAGAAGTTTTAGAATTTTCTATTGAGTAAAAAAATCTTTCGGTGTGAGTTAGAAGCTCTTAGAGGGATAAATGCTTGCTTTCTATTTAAATCAGATGGTTACCAAAAAATGAATTGTCCAAAAATTGCAAAATTTAAAAATAATGCCCATCCTAAGGTAGCTTTTATGGATGAATAACGAAATAAAAGATCTGAGGAAAATACCCTAGACTTGAATGAAAAATGAAATATCAAAGAAAATGGTGGTTAGAATAAAAAGGATACCTTACAAAATAAGAAAGAAGCAAACCTGGGAGAAGGGACTCAAATCCCTTGTATAAGAGCGAAAACTCTAATGAAATGGTTCCAAATGAGAGCTCTGATAGGTTTGTGGGGAATAATGACCCAATCCCTGGTTTGAGCCCTAATATGATCATAAGAAAAAAAGACATTAATGAAGATAATAGTGTCCCCTATGGAGACTTAATAGATCAATCAATAGAAAAAAGAATGCCCAATAACTAGTCCTGGACAATTTGAAAGAGCAATTTTTTTTAAAAAGGAAAGAAATGGGAAGTAAACTCCCAAACTCTCTTGAAACTAGGGATTCCCTTGACCCAAAAGGTTAACCTCTAGATGAGATTGAGCCAAAAGAAAATAGAAATGTGAATTTCATTAATCCCCTCTTCCAAGATCCAGGGGTTTCTCAAAACCCTAATGCTAAATGCTCAAGTAAAGAAGAGGAAGATAGAAAAAGGAAAAATGTTAGCAGAAGCAATAGTGGCCAAAAGCCCTTAAAAAAGGAAAGGGTGATATTGTGCCCACATGTTTTGACAGGCTCTATAAAGGTAAAAAAATCAACCACTTAGAAGAAATGACAATAAATTGTTTAAGCTATAATATGAGAGGCCTTGAATCCTCTAACAAGATATATGTTCTGAGAACCCTCTGTACTGAGAAAAGAGACCTAGATTTTCTAATGTTACAAGAATTAAAAGCTATTTGGTTTAAACTAGAAGTTAACCTAAAATTTATATGGAACAAGTCTTCCTTTTTATACAAACCATGAAAAAGGAAAGGGTGGGAATTCTATACTTTTAAACTGGAAATGGATCCAATTCATTAGTAGTTCAAGTTGCTCTCCTTGCAATACATTCTTATGGGTTGTTGTTGATAATAATGAGAATAAGTTTGGATTATGCTCCATCTATGGCCCTAATGATTAAAGAGAAAGAATTGAGGTGTGGAAATGGATTTCCACCAATCTACCCAAAGTTCCTTGGATAATTGGGGGTGACTTCAACATGATTGAGAATAAAGAAGACAAAAAAGGAGGGATGCATTGGTCATGGAAAGGTAATGAACAATTTTATCGGCTTAGAATGAAAAAAATATTTCAAACTATTTGATCCTCTAGAGGCGAAAAAATGAGAAAAATTATATGGTTTACCTAGTGTAACAACCAAATGGCCTAAAAAAAAAATATTGTAGGTTGGACAAATTCTATGCAAATGATGAGGCCTTATGTTTTGAACAAAACAAAGAGGTCAAGTGTCAAGGTGGAGCCAAAAACTATGTCTTACCATTATCCAAGTGAGGCAAAGATTGTGCTAAAAAAGAATTCAAATGGAAAGCATAAGGAAAAATTGTTTGTTCAAGCTAAACACTGAGCTACTAAAGGATGAAGATTGTCTGAGTGGGATAGCCACCCTTATATTTATAAATAAAAGGATTTTTCCTAATTCTTCTGTGAAAGAGTATTGGAATATATTGATGCTTAGCATAAAGACCCTCTTGCAAATAGTTGGTAAAAACGAAGCTATAGAAAGAAGAAGGTGGGAATGTGCTTTACAAGATGAACTACTTGTTGCTGAAAAATAAATTCAAAGTGATGCTGAAAATGTGGACAAAACCCTCCATTTAAATAAATTTAAACACAAATTAAAGTGTTTTAAAGTGAAAAGATCTCAAGGAGCTAAGATTCGGGAAAAGGCTAAGTGGGTAAAAGATGGGGATAGAGGGTCAAAATTCTTCTTCAATCTCTTAAGGAAGAATATGGCTATTGAAAATATAGGTCCAATTATTGACAATGGTAAATGGTTGCATGAGACAATGGATATAGTAAAGGTGTTTAAAGAATTTTATAGGAATCTCTTCAAGGTAGAAGATAAATCCGATGTATGTTACCAATCCCAATCCTTGTGTACAATAATAGTGCCAAAGAAAATCACAAATGAAATGGTTGTTGAGCTTGAGAAGGAAATTACAAAGGAAGAATTACAAAATACTATTCTTTCCTTTCAAAAGGGTAAATATTCGGGTGCAGATGGAATTCCTATAGAGTTTTACAAGGCTAACTTGGATTGGATTGTGGAAGACCTGCTTGAACTTTATGATGAAGCTATTCAAGATGGAACACTAGGGGAAAATATAAATAGACGAATCATAAAGGTTCTTCCAAAGAATGGGGACAATAGTAACATAAGAAACTAGAGGCCTATAACTTTACTTAATATGTCTTACAAAATCCTTGCAAAACTACTTGCTAGAAGACTAAATGAGATCCTTCTAGTGATAATAAATGACACAAACTAGATTTATCAAAAAAAGATATATACTAGAAAATTTAATCACCAGCTGGGAAGCAATGAATTGGGCTAATAGAAGTAGTCAAAATTTTGGAATGCTTTTGTTGGATTTTGAAAAGGCATACAACAAAGTTGAATGGTCCTTTGTCATTATAATGTTAGAATCCTTTGGGTTCCCCGAAACAATATGAAATATGGTTAAAATATTATTTAAGGATGCAAATGCCCAAGTTGTTGTCAATGAAATAGTTTATGACCCTTTCCCTTTAGAAAGGTCTATAATACAAGGGTTCCTATTGGTCCCTACCTTATTTTTTATTGCCCTAGAGGTACTACACTATATGTTGATAACTAATCTACTTGGTTTTCATGTTCAAGGGATCACTCTTCCTGAAAATGTTATTCTTTTGAATATTAAGTTTGTTGATGATATTGCCTTGTTTCTAGTTCTATAGGAAGGGAATTTGAACAACTTAGTTGTAAGGTTAAAAACCTCATGTAATGCTTCTGGTGCAAAAAAAATTGATTCAAAATATACCTTAATTGGATGGACAGAGACCCCTCTAGATTGGGTTCACAAGTGTAAGTGGAACTAGGAAGGTCCAAACAAAATTGTTAGGTATTTGGGATTCCATTCTCTATTAATCCTTCCTTCAAGGAAATGTGGAATTAGATCTTTGAAAATTTTGAGAAAAAGATGATTAATTGGAATATTAATTACCTTTCTTTGGCCGAAAGGGTCCAAGTCTGTCAAAAAAAAATCTTCATACTCCATTTATTATGCTTCTATATGGTTCTTTGTTAGTTATCAACTTAATTTAGTGTAGAAGTTAATTAGGAATTTTCTATGGTCATATGGGAAAGGAAATGGGAAAAAACATGCAGTCAAGTGGGAATGGTGTTGTTTGGAAAAAGACAAAGAAGGATTAGGCTTGAAAGACCTAAAATGGCAAGGCATTTCACTTGCCTCAAAATGGATCTTAAAATCTCTTAAAGGTAATCAGCCTTGGAAATTTCTAATAAGAAGGAAAATCATTGATTTTATGTCAAAAAAGGCCAAATAGTGGAAAATTTTGCATCCATATGATATTCGTTTTGGAAACTTTAGAGTTAAACCTTTTGGGTCGAAAGTATTTGCTAGTATCTAGAAATTCTAGGAGTTTGCTAGGATCTTATAAAAAATAATAATATTGTTGACAAAAAAGAAGAAGATATGTTATAGCTTTAGATTAGTATGGTGGAATCTCAATCATATTGGTAAGCCGCTTGCTTTGTCACAAGGCTACTCTGTAAAAAAAATGAAACCTTTTGGGAATCTCTTCTCTAAATGATATAGTAATAAATGATTATCTAATGTCTTGGAACCAATTGAAAAGGAAATCCAATCTTAAGAACTGTAATAAAAGAACATATTCAGTTTTATGGAAAAGCTGGAACAATTTGTCTAACTCTTTCAGGATCAATTCAAAACTTGATGAATTTAATAACTTCTTATGGATGGAGACCCCCTTCTGAAGATTAAACCTCTCTATCTATATAAACTACTATATGAACATCAAGATGTTCTAAGTAGTCATGTCAATAAGACTTTGGGATTAAACTTGGGATACCCGAAATAGTCTGGGATTATTAATAAATGTTGGTAAAACTTAATAGAGCCTAAAAAATGCTGCTTTAAATGGTTATTGCTCATTGGTAAGTTAGTGAACAGTCATAATCAACCTATTTTTAATGTTTGCAACTGTATAGAAGATCTAAATCATATATTTTTTAATTGTAAATATTATTTAAAGGTTTGAGTTGTTTTTATGGGGAATATCCTGGGTTGGGATTGTAGAAATAATATCTCTTGGTTTGAAATTATATGTGGCTATGTTAATGGTCTTATTTCCAAGATTAATAGGTTTTGGAATGTCTTATGTATGAAAATTTTATGGTTTATTTGGAAGAAAAGGAATGAGGACTTGTACCAAGGTAAGAGGAGGATCCTTCTGGAGTCTTGCAATAGACTCATTTTTCTACTTGTCGTTGAGCAAGTTACATTTACATTGAAGATTTGTGTAGATAGATTTGTAAATATCCTAGATGAGGGTACAAAAAGCATCTACAAGGAAGACATTCAAGATGTTGACTATTGGCCTGAGAACCTAAGAGAGGTGGATGATAAATTCAAAGGGGATTATATAGACTTCCAAAATAAATACTCAAAGTTGCATCAATATGAAATCAAAAGAGATAATGAGCTTAGATACCTCAAAATAATTGTTGCAAACTTCAACAATATTGAATGGAAGAGGATTTCCCCTCCTGTTGGGGATTTTCCCAAGAATTGACTCTTATAAACTCGATAAGAACTACAACAATGGAAAGGAGTAGACTAGTAAAGATTATACTAAATAGTGATATTTCTTGTTGTCTTCTTTTTGATATATGCTATTATAGTTGTAAATATATTTCTGCTCATGGTTTGCACCCCTTGGAGCTAGGGATTAGTACTGATTGTCATATGTTGCTATTGTAATCAAGCATATCTTATCTTCGTAATCAAATATCAATTTTAAAATTATCCTTCATATATGTTGGATATTATAGTAATAAATTGATGGTTGGAGGATACCTTCCTTGAGTATTTATATTGGAACTTGACTTACTTGGATGAGATATTTTGTGTTCTTGATTGGAGTATGTATATTTGAAATTAGTGTTTTAATGATGCAGATGATAACAAATGAGACTAGCTAGTTAGATTGAAGATTGGTTGTGGCACACCAAATTGAGCTCTATATTTAGATATGTACTATGTTAAATATTATTTTACAAAATGTCAAATTTGTTTAGGATGTAATATACATAGTAAGTTCAACTATGAGTTGGGAATAAGACATGCCTAGTCTAGCCTAGCTTAGATTATAATAGCACGTGTAACATGTTTAATGATGTGGAACATGTCAAACATGTCAAGTCAAGCCCTTAAGCGTAATATGACTAGTGAAACATTAAGCTCCATATTGTGAGGACTTGATGCAATTAACAAAGTTGTACTATCTCATGTCTATTTCCCTATTCTCATCATTAATGAATGAGAAATCTTGTAGTTCTCTTAACCACATAAAAACATCACTTATTGTATTTGTCTATGACAAGAATTGTTATTAAGATATAAAACACGATTAATATAACCTCTACATTCTTTTAGATTTTTATTTTTTTGATAAAAGTGGCAAGCCACTAAAATTTTATTGAAAATTAAAATGATTACATATCGAACCACTACATAAGCAGTGAAAAGTCCTAACAGGTGAAGCAACCCGATGTTACAAAATGAAGATTCACCATGGAAACCCGTAGGTCAAAAAATTTGTATATAGATACATTCTTTTAGAAAATTTAATCTTTACTATATATAGATATATTCATTGGGTGGACCAATGAAGCATGATTACAAATATTTATCCAAACAAATTTAATGAAAGCAATTTTTTATGCAAGTGTTGGATCTCTAATGTGATCATAGACAATTTTCTTATCCATGTTACTATTGTCATTGATTTTAATCTCAAATATCATATGCAAGTTAACCTACTCCATAGGCAATAAAGCCATGAAATTGAAATCACAAATACTATATCCTAGTCAATAGATCAAAAGTTAATTCAGGTTGATTATTTCATTTCCCCTTTATTTGGGAAAAAGTTGTAACTTGAATTTTTGAAGAGAATTCTTTCTCCCTATAGATAATTCTACTGACAAAAATTGCATCATGAGTTTGTCTAATTTCTCCTTGGTATAATCTAGTCATATTATTAAACTTCATGTTGAAGGTCTCACTCTCTGCATATGACTCCCCTTGATCTCACTACAAAAAATGAGTCCCACCAACAATTTGAGCTATGTGCATTTTATAAGATATAATAGAATCCTATTATCAACACATAAATTCAATCTTACCTCTACAACTACTAAAATGAACATTAACTTGTACAAAATCCAACCATAACATCATCTTAAAGCTACTAGATCAGGAGGAACACAACCTACAAATATTTTTTCTTTAAGATATTATTTTCTATCAATAGTATATATTAATATATATTGAATTCGTGACCTATACAAATTTTGTAGTTTTTAAAGGCATTATAGAAAAGAGATAAATAGGTAGGTAGAATATGTAGCTACCACCTAAAAGAATCCAAGAGTCTCATAAGCATTTACAATTTGAGTCATGATATCTACTCTACCTTCTTTAGTGAAATTTACCATATCTATCACAGAGATGGTCATATTGGAAGAAATCAATGGAAGACCCTTGTTAAGACTTCTTGAGAATGAAATATAAATGAATATGTAATATGTATATATATTACATATTGTCTCACCTTTATTTTTTATATGGATTGTCTCACCTTTATTTTGTATATGGAGTATGTTTTACTAAATTACTGCAAAAATTAATATGCTCTCTGTTGTTTATAGTAAGGTTGCGTTTATAAATCCTATGCAAAATAACAAACAAAATCTACATACCAGATAGTTCATAGATGGTCTTTGATATGTGTCAATCTCTTAGCCATCTCTTATGACCTACAACACGGGCAAATCATGGTGAGAAATTCCTTCTTTAAATGCATTGAATTTCTAGGTTATACTAATTTTAAATTTTGGGTGCATCTTTTCATGCTATGGCTCATAGAAGAGCAACTTGGATTGTTTCTGGGTTGTGTCAAATGGGTTATGAATATTCTCTAACATGTATCGTTGTGATGAGTTATTTGTTTTTGGGGCAAATATAAACCATTTATAAAACAGTTTATATTTGTACAATGATTGGACAGAGTTTGTTTACTTTATGGATAAAAATTGTTAATTACAATTGCTTACTAAAGTGTTCCATTCTGGGCCCATTAAAGATTACTTTTGTCCCCACTATTTGACCCGGTTGGGACCCTCTCCCTTAAATGAATTGAAATTTTATTTTAGTAAATAAAAAGATTTATACCTCACACGATTTATGCTGGCAGTCAAAGAGAACCAATCGTAGGTGGTAAAAATAAATACTCCATTAATAAAAACTAAAAATGTTTGTAGTTAATTAATTCATCATCATTTATAAACAGTAACTTTATGTGTTTGCAGACAGAAATATTCAAACAAAAACAAGTGGACTTGACGTCTTCATTTGAACTGAAGTTGGTCGTCCCATTAGCGTGTCACATAATCAAAGCAACTTATGTAGTAGATAAGAATAGCCTGCACATAAACAGTAGTCGTTGGAGTATTTCATATGGCAGTCTTATTGCTACTGCACTCCTCAATGTGCACATATATTTACTTAATCATGATGGGCTGCGCCAAAGTAGCGCTTAGGACAAGAAACGCGCAATCATTCATGTAAATGGATATGATATTGAAAAGGCAGCTTGCATGCTAAGAGACTGTTGACAGATAAGATAGCGTTATCAATGTGACAAAAACAAAATAAATAATTCATGCAAAAAAGACTTTTCTTGATCTGGTAGAGATTTGTATGCATGCAAGGATTTTGATAAGATTGTGAACGTGTTTTCAGTAGTTTTATCATGTTTAAGTGTATTCAATTGTGTTGGGTTTGGTTTAAATAGTACATTCTGTGTTTTAACTTGTTTAAGCAGTTTCTCTGATATACGTAATGTCGAAGTTCGACTCCTTGCAAAAGAGTGAGTTCGTACACAAAGGATGCACAAGAGAGGGTTCATGTATGGGGGAGGTGAGACAAAGGAGATATGGTTTGAGCACCCAAATGATAGATTTATTGGTACGAGCCTACAAAAGATTGATTTGACAGGGTTCTTGGTTGTATTGATTTATGGATTTCATGGGCTTCATTCTGATCTTCGACAGTTTGATTAGATTTTTTGAAGGTAGAGCAGGGATGCAACCTCATAAAAGAGTTCTACGAAAAGATGGGAGGTATAGGTACTCACTTTTTGAGCTCCTATTTGAAGAGACAGAGCATTAAGGATGTTGTGGATATCAGAGTTTAATAATTTGTGAGTTATCTTTCTCATGTTTTCAATATGGAATATATTATTTGTACCGGGAGGATGTTTCATTTAGAATGCAGCAATTCAGATAAGATATCTATATATTTTATATTGTAGTTAATTATTGTTGTCAGATCTTATGTTTGGGAGATGCATTTGTAATGAGGTTGCTTGTTTATAAAGCAATGTATTGGTTTATGTTTAGGAAAATCATGAGTTGGATTGTGTATGAAGTAACATGTTTTTAAAATAATCAGACAGAAAAAATGGAAGTTTGTGTTTATAAAAGTGATCATCTTATACATAGGTGAGTAATAAAGTGATATTTGGATGGAGAAGAGTATAAGATAAAAGGAGGTAGTAAGTGAGTTTCCATTATCTCTAATGGACAGGGATAGTCAATTGTATGTGTAATTGTTGTTATTTGTATTATTACTCAAAGCTTTAATATTGTGTTATTCAGGAGTTTTCAATTGTTTAGTTTATGTGCATTGCGTAGTAATCGCCATGACATGAATGTAACATATTCAATGGGGTATTTGGAGGTTGCGTATATAAGAAACAGATTTTGTATACATAATGCATTTTTAAAAATTCATAGTCATTATAAAAAATTATCCCATAAATAAATATGTGTAAAAAACTAATCCTTAACTTCAAATGTATTAACTCCGTTGCTATTTGCATGCATAAAAAACTAATCCTAAACTCCTCGAAGTACCTAGAGCTATTGTAGTTAACCTTCTCTCCCATTCAAAAAAACCCTAAGCAATATCAAAACTGTACTTCCCATAGGATAAGATTGGTGGTGGGGCCACACTACTATCATTCCAAAACTGGTGCGCCATCAGCACATATCCTTCCAAGAAGATATATTAGAAAAGAATGGCATCATAACTCTTCAAGTACATCTACTTTATGAACCCCGTGTTTTCAAAGTTATCTACAAAACTGGTACTCTCACAGAACTTTGTATAAATCCCTCTCTCCTTTCTTTGACACTTATATTCATCTCATCTTCCGAAACTTTGTTATTCACTTCCTTGTTATATTTATCAATTAGGAAAAAGATGCAAAACAAGAAGCAAAAGTTCTTTTACAAAATCATATTTCCGATTTTTGTTTTGGAGACTTCTTCACAACATAAATAAATGGACCAAACGACTTAGAAATAATGTTCACACGAGAAACACGTTTTGGCCATCATAACGTGAAACGGTGCTTCACCATCACATTTTTGATAACAGAAGTTACAACTACAAACAATAGTATAGTAGTAACAATCACTCCATGAAACGATATCATTGACATTAATTATAAGGATGACAAGTACAAAGAAGAGGAAAGATTCCATGAGAATTATAAAGCCACAACAAAATATTATGAAGAAAAGTTAGAGAAACAATTCGCATCAACCATAGCCCTGCCATCTTCATAAGATAAAGGAACATTAAGCAGACCTATCTTTTTAGAAAAGATATGTGCCAACTTCAAAAAAATTGATCCTCCTACCACTGAAGCATTTACTTGTAGAAAATGAGATGGATGTGACCAAGCATATTGAAGAGATGGAATGAAAATAATTGCTATTGTACAAGAAGACATGTGGTCTAGTGATTTGTTATTATTTTAATTATGTGGCCTAATGGGCATGTTAAAGATAGTTTTTTCTTTACTAGTTGCTTGAATAAGGACAAGATAGAAATGAAAAAAAAAGTCTTGTGAATGTTGAGGTAGTAATGTGATCGAAGTCACACCACCTCAAAAGATATTATATGATAAATTTCCAAGAAAACTAAACTAGTTGAGGAACAAGCCACCAGCCTAGATGAGCTACGAAGAGTTAATAGAGCCATATGTGTATGCCTTTACTCTTTCACATAAATGGTATATTGCATCTATTGGATGGTCTAACTGGGTAAGTTTTGCAGCTCTTTGTGTTGAATTGTAAATGCTACACAATGACACTTAGTTAGAAGGTGTAGTGTCTCTCATGTTACTGATACTTTATGATACTGCTTTGTGTTTGTGTTTGATTATGTTTGGTTTCTGGGTATGTTCTGATGCATGCTTGATACTTTGTTCTAGACATTTATTTCGCCATGTTGTTTGGATTGGCAGAAAATTTTGTTTCTTTGTTTATGATATTTGGAAACATGTGTTGGATACTTATGCTTATGATGATGTTACTGATTGCTTTATGATGATGTTATTTAGGTTTTCTTTATTGTATTTGATTTAGGTGAGGGAGACGGTGTTGCATCACTCATCCGTGAGCACCCTGCCTCACCGCAATTCTCTTTCACAATGAGTTTGATTATGAGTATATGTATATGTATAATGTTTGATGTTTGGTGTTATGCAGGACTGCAGGTACCGGGTGCCGACTCCACCCGCACTGTCGGGTTTGAGCGTGCCCTACATACCCAAAGGTTTGATGTGATTAGGGAGTTGATAAGAAAGTACCCCTATCTATGTCTGTGGTTTAGTCATTGTTGTTCATGTTATGTATTCGTACTTCATTCGTGTGGATATGATTTTTAATTCGAGTTATTTTACTTTCATGGTTTTAGGAATGTTTATTAAGGTTTCAATTATGGCTATATTGTTGAGTAATGGCTTTAAATTCAATGTTATTCTTTGATGTGGTTAGTTAAGTAATTTAAATTACATTGCTAGTAAATGACATTATTTCTCTTAGAAAATAAATGTGCTAGTTAGCATTAATTATTTTATATATTAATGGTTTTATTAATATTGGAAAGTTGAAATTATCTTAAGAATATCACTTAATTTAAATAAATGTAAGTTAATAAATTGTTTGATTGATTATTTAAATTACGTCATTGAAATTATTATTGTGATGATTAATTTTATCATCAAGTAGTAATTTAATATTAAATTTTAGATTTAAAAGTTGCTTGAGTTAAAATGCTTATTTATTTATTTTAATAATATTTATTTGTTTTAAAAGTTAGTTATATCTTAAAAGGGAATTATAATGTTTAAATTTTTGGAAGAAATATTTAGTTTAGTAAAATTGGAAGAAAATGCCTTTTCAAAAATTAGTGAAATGGAAATTGAAGGCAAGTGGCTATTTTCTATGTGTAGTGTAATTGAGAGAATTTTAGTAATGTTATGATTTTTGCCTTCTTGGGATTTCATATCCAAGAGAAGGAAATAAATTTTTTGTCTGCAACTGGTAATTTTGAAGTTTTCTAGAAAATGTATTCTTTGCATATGTTTTGTTGAAAATATAGTTGATCTTGAATTGGGATTTTGGGAAAACTAGTCGAGGTTTTGGTGAAATTGGAGGTGCAAGTTGAGAATTCGGAGCTCGACATCGAATCTCCAGCTTCGCCAAACAATTGGATCCAGGTTCCATTGTTTTCTGAATTCTATCTCTATTTTTGAAATGAATGCTTGATTTTGAATGTTGTCTAGAAAGAAACAAATACTGGTTATTTATTTTCCAAATAGAAATAATTCATAAGTGAACGTTTTGGAAGATTTTAAAACCCTTTTCTATAAATTATTTGTGCATATTTTGCAATGGAAGCATCCTACAAGATTACGACTTTAACCCAACTTGTTGTATTTTCTTAAAAATCTCTTAATCCTCCTTTAAAGTCATTTCTAGAGCTATTTCAGTGCATGCCTGGCTACCCTTGCTACGCAATAAGTATGGATTCACTGTTCTTATTTCTGATCAAATTTGGGTGCCCTCACATATATTTATCTGCAAATTCATTTTCATTTTGTGATAGGTGGTTGGATATTAGTTGATGGATTTGATCTCATGTTGGTTATTTATGCTGCATGTATATTTGTATGCTATGAATTCATTTCCATGGTCTGCCCCCGCGTAGTGGCTTTACAACGCTTAAATCCCAAAAGTTGGCATCCTTTTTATTCTTATATTGCTCCATCTGCCATATGCCTTATATTATTGTTTCTTGTTCTTAGCTACCATGCGCCATTCTCCATGTATGAACTTTGTTGTCTTACTTAAATAGGTTGGTTATTTCGAAGATTCTTCCTTCTTTAACTCGAATAATTTTGGATGAATCTTTATTATCTTATTTAGATTAGTTGAAGAAATTGTTTGGGTAACAAATCCTTGAATTATTGAAGTCAAAACATGACTTAAGTTATCACCTCCTTTGTGTCAAAATATATATATTCATGCAGATAGGAATCATGATTAGAGTAGTGTTATAAGAAATTATTTGTAAAAGAATAGGGTTCATATCAAATCATTTTGAAAGGTAATTAGGGAATTTTGTTTATTTACTTAATTAGTTCTTTTAATAGTGTTATCTTCTATAGAATATTTCTTTATTTGTTATCATCATTAAATATTTAGGGTAAGTCCATAATGTCTTATCCTCTATAAGGGTATGTAGGGAGATGTGTTCCTTTCTTGAATTATGTGATTGTTGGTATATTATAGCTGAAATTTTAATATTAGGGTCTCGATATGAATTTTCGTTGATGATAGAGTTACTAGAAATTTCGTTATTTGTAGTATATAATCTTTTAATAGCTTAAGTGGTTAAGTAATGTGAGTATAATGTCCATTCCTTGGTTGCTTGGTTGGATTGATTGCTTGTATTGAAGATGGTATCTGAATAGTGGAAATAATGTATTTGTGGTTGTAATGTTATTTGCTTGTTATGAAAATGTGTAAATCATGTCTCCCTTGGATGCACTGTTGGTTGATTCTTCTTTTGATTTAATTTGTTTCATGATTTCAGGAAAACATGTGTTATTTTAGTTCCTGGGTAGATGTGTACTTTCCTCCAGAGGCTAAGGGAAATTGTGCGTTTGTGCATTTATTGTTGCACTTTTTTATCAATCATTTTACCTTGAGGATTTGTGTATGGGTAGTACCTCCTTGTTTACAAGTTTTGATACTTTATGTAGTCATGAGATGGTCATGCCTCATGTGTTATGTTTTATAAAGAATGCTTTTATTTTTTGAGGATTGAGGTACACCTTTACTTGTCTTTGGTTTTGGGGTAACTGTAAGGGAGAGTGGCTCTTTTCTTGGGGCCAGTGTACAAGTGGCCACCCATGAAATAATTTCCTTAAATAAGTGATAACCTAATTAATGTATCTAGTGGATTGGGTTAGTTAACACATAACAAGACTAAAATATGCACCTCACCCCTGTCGTTAGTGCTCTCAAAGGCTAAGGATGGGTGGGAAGACCCGGTTGGTAAGGTCACTACCTTGTCCCTGTGAAAGGTAAGTGGCTCCGCATGAGTCACCCTATGGGGCGACACCTTGAGATAGGATGTCTGGTTAACCAAAGATGAAGGCGGCTCCTAGTATTAGGTAGTCTAGTGAATCCATGTAAGGCCATGCGATGACACTCTCCCACTGTGCCCATTGTTTTCCCTTGTTCTTGTTGCCTTTGGAGTTTTTAACATTGTTGTTGAGTGTGTTGTTATGTGGTCTTGAGTTGTATGGTGTTTGTCCTTTATGTTTTGACTTTGTGGACAAGGGTTCTTTCTTATCGACTCCTTGCATGGGGGGTGTTCCTTCGGGTTCACAAGGTCGGGTGGAAACATGCAATGCACCCATTGGGTCCCCAAGAGATGATTATGACATGAAAGAAAATGCAGTGTTTCCAGAACTTCGCTTAGAGAAGATTGTACCTTTTATGTATTCAATTCTACAAACTATTGTATTCTTTGGATTATGATGTACACTTCACATTATTATAAGGGAAGCAACTTTGTAATGTAATATTGATTTCACATTGTGTTGTATTTGTGGAAATATGTTCCACGAAAGTAACTTTGAACTCAGAAGTTGAAATGTAATATTAGGGTAAGTGCACCAATCTGTGACACAATTTTGGCTCTTAAGATGTCACTTTTTTTCTAAAATCAGGAAAATCTGATTTGCACGAGAAAATGAAGATAGTTACGCTCAAAATTTCAAGATGCAGCAAGAACAAAAGTTGAAGTGCTCCGAGTCTAGTTTCTAAGCTACTATTGTTTTTTGAAATTAATGAAGATTAAGGGTCTCAAAAAGGGGGGGCCCAAAACAGGTCATTTTTTTATAAAAAAAAATAGCATAGCGCCTGAGGGCTCCCCCCTTTTTGGTTAACTTTTTTTTAGAATTTTAAAAATCCCAATAGTGAGAAATTAGCTAACACCATGTAGTTTATCCTCCTTCTTTCGGATAATTATTTTAATGAATATAATATTTTATGAATTTTTAAAGTGGACACATCCTGAAAAGCTGAAATTTGAGCGTGCTCCCCCCCCAATTTTTTTGCAAACTAATCGAAAATTGATTTTTATTTTTTTCATCATGTGTAGAATGGAGTCTAGTTTAAAAAAACATAATTTGTTTCACGTTCTGATGAACGTGTAAAAATCTATCCTAAACCTAGCGCATATTGGTTTTTGACCAAAAACAAAGGCATTTACAATAGAAGCCATGGATCAAAACCTTAACTAAATCAAAATGAAAAAAGAATTATATATTTAGATAGTTGAGACAGAGGTTAACGCTATCACGATTTTTTAATAAATTTACATTGAAATACATGCAAATGAGATGGGGAGCACAGATGAAAATATCAAAAAATTTAGCAAATCCTGTTAATTAACATGTCTAAAGCAGGCCTTTTGGTGAGCGCCAAATGGCCTGCTTTGCACAGAACTAGATTTCCGCTTTCTTTGTCGGGGAAACTATGTACATGAAATAAACATTTAAGTATAAGTTGACATTTACATATGGACATTTACTTTCTTATACTTTAAGTTATATTTCATGTATATATAGGCAAGATGTTTGAGAGTGGTTTCAGATCTCTAAGAGTTATAATGCAAATTCTAGTTTTTGGAAGATAAAAATTTTAGACAATCAAATTTCAGTAATCAACATGTCAAATTTCAGTAATCAGGAGGTCAAATTTTAGTACTCAGGAGGTCAAATTTCATCTGTCTCTCTATCTCACTCATTTTCATCTCTTATTCTCTAGACCTCTCTCTCTCTCACTATCTCCATCCCTTTATCTAACAATATCTTCCTTGAGCTCAAGAACTATGTTTCTACATGTCCATCTCTCTCTCCTTCCCTCTCCAATATCTATCTCCCTCCCTCCTTCCCTCTCTACATTTTTTCTATCTCTCATCCCTCTCCTTTTATCTCTATATATATCTCTCTCTACTCTCTATACCTACCTATCTCTCCCTCCCTCCCTCTCCTCTCTTTCTCTCTCTCTTTGCTTCCCTCGCTCTCTCCTCCCCTCTCTACTCTCTATCTTGTCATTCTCTCTCCTTCCCTCCCTCCCTCTCTAATTTTATCTATCTCCCTCTCTCTCTCTCCTGCCCTCCCTCCCTCCCTCTCTAATTTTCTCTATCTCCCTCTCTCTCTCTCCTTCCCTTCCTCCCTCTCTAATTTTCTCTATCTCCCTCTCTCTCTCTCCTTCCCTTTCTACTTCTCTTTATCTCACCTCTCTTTCTCCCCCTCTCTCTCTCCCTCTCTCTTCCTTTCACCCACCTTTGTTCTCTACTTCTCTCTATCTAACCTATCCCTCTATACATCTCTCTCTCCCCCCTCCTTCCATCTCAATCTCTCCACCTTCCTCCTTATCTCTCTAATTTTAAGCTCCATCACACATCTCTATCACCTATCTCACTTCTCTCTTTCCCCTTCCCTCTCTACTCTCTTTATCTCTATCTCACCCCTCTCTCCCTACCTATTCCTTCCTCCTCTCTCTTATCTCTCTCACCTCTCTTTCTCCATCCCTACCTCTTCCTCCCTCTCTCCTTCCCTATATTTTTCTCTTTATCTCCTCCTCCCTCTATCTACCTAGACCTCTCTCTCCATCCCTACCTCTCCTTATATCTCTCCTTTCATATCTACTTCTCTCTACCTAGTTTTCCCTCTATACCTATTTCTCTCTCCCTCC
>CM021110.1:351169795-351683223 GCA_007115665.2 Sequoiadendron giganteum
GGTTTAGGGTTTAGGCTTAAGGGTAGAGGAGAGAGAGATAGAGGGAGTGATTGAGAAAGAGACCTAAGAGAGGGATAGGGGGAGAGGGGGTAGGAGGGAGAGGGTTGAGAGAGAGAGAGGAATGGAGGGAGTTGGAGAGAGATAGAAGGAGGGAGGGTTAAGGATATAGGGTAGAGGGTTTAGGGTTTAAGGGTTAAGGGTTAAGGGTTTAGGGTTTAGGGTTTAGGGTTAAGGGTAGAGGGTAAAAGGTTTTAATGGTTTAGGTTTTAAGGGTTAAGGATAAAGGATTAAGGGTTGAGGGTAGAGGGGAGAAATATAGAGGGAGTGAGTCATTGAGTGAGAGATACCTAAGAGAGGGAGAGGTGGTAGGAGAGAGAGACTTGGGAGAGAGAAAGAGGGTGGGATGGTTAAGGGTAGAGGGTTCAATGTTTAAGGGTTAAGGGTTTAGGGTTAAGGATAGAGGGAATAGAGATAGAGGGAGTGAGTAAGAGAGAGAGAATTGAGAGAGGGAGAGGGGGTAGGAGGGAGAGACTTGAGAGAGAGAGGGAGGGGAGATATATAGACTCTCCCTTATCCCCCCCTCTCTCTAAAGAATCTCCCTCCTACCCACTCTCTCTCTCTCTTAGGTCTCTCACTCACTCACTCACTCCCTCTATCTCTCTCCCCTCTACCCTTAACCCTAAACCCTAAACCCTAAAACCTTATCCCTTAAACCCGAAACCCTTAAACCCTCTATAATATACCCTTAACCCTCTACCCTCTATCTATCTCCCACTCCATCCCTCCCTCTCTCTCTCTCTATCAAGTCTCTCCCTCCTACCCCCTCTCCCTCTGCTAGGTCTCTCTCTCTCACTCACTCCTTTTATCTCTCTCCCTTCTACCCTTAACCCTCTACCCTCTACCCTCTATCTCTCTCCCACTCCCTCCCTCTCTCTCTCTCTCCCTCTATCTCTCTCCATTATACCCTTAACCCTAAGCCCTTAACCCTTAACCCTTAAACCATAAAACCTTTAAAACTCTACCCTCTATCTCTCTCCAACTCCCTTCCCCTCTCTCTCTCTCAAGTCTCTCCCTCTTACCCCCTCTCCCTCTCTCAAGTCTCTCTCTCACTCACTCTCTCTATCTATCTCTCCTCCATCCTTAACCCTTAACCATTAAACCCTCTACCCTTTACCCTCTATCTATCTCCAATTCCCTCCCTCCCTCTCTCTCTCTCAAGTCTCTCCCTCCTACCCCCTCTCCCTCTCTCAAGTCTCTCTCTCTCTCTCTCTCACTCACTCACTCTATCTATCTCCCCTCCATCCTTAACCCTTAACCATTAAACCCTCTACCCTTAACCCTCCCTCCCTCTTTCTCTATCCCACTCCCTCCCTCTTTCTCTCTTTCAAGTCTCTCCATCCCACCCCCTCTCCCTCTCTTAGGTCTCTTTCTCACTCACTCAATCCATCTATCTCTCTCCCATCTCCCTTAAACCATATACCCTCAAACCAATACCCTAAACCATCAACCCTATAGGTCCTCAACCCTATACCTTCAATTCTCAACCATCTACTCTATACATTGGATCCTCAACCCTCATCTATCTTTGTCCCTCCCTCCTCTTCTCTCCTTATCTCTATCTCACTTCTCCGTCCATCTCTCCCTCCAAACATCCCACCTTCTCTTCCCTAATACCTCAACCCTATACCCTCAACCCTTAAAACCTTAAACACTCAACCCTATACCCTAAACCCTCAACCCTCAAAACCTTAAACACTCAACCCTATACCCTAAACCCTCAACCCTCAACCCTTAAATCCTAAACCCTTAAACCCTCTACCCTCTACCCTCAACCCAATAACCTCAACCCTAATCCCTCAACACTTAAACCCTTAAACCCAATTAAACTCTCTACCCTAATCCCTCTATTAGGTACGTCACTCACTCACTCCCTCTATCTCTCTCCCATTCCCTCTCCCACTCCCTCTCTCTCCCATTCCCTCTCCCACTCCCTCTCTCTCACTCTCTCCCACTCTGTCTTTCTCCCTCTCTCTCTCCCTCTCTTAGATATCTCCCTCCCACTCTCTCTCTCTCCCTCTATCTCATGTATCTCCCCCCACCCCCTCCATCTCTCTCGAATCCCTCTATCTTGAGTACTCCCTCTCCCCCGAGAACTCCCTCTCCCTCCCACCCCCTCTCCTCTCCTCTCTCTCTCTCTCTCACTCCTTGTATCTCTCCCATCCCTCTATCTCTCACTCCCTCTCTCTCCTACTCTCTTAGGTATCTCCTTCCCACCCCCTCTCTCTCACTCTCTCTCTATCTCTATGGATTAGGGTTTAAGGGTTAAGGGTTGAGGGTTGAGGGATTAAGCCTCAGTTACCTCCCACCCTAATTTCTTAGGTCTCTCCTTCCCACCGCCTCTCTCCCACTTTGACTCCCTCTCCTTCTCTTAGGTGTCTCCCTCCCAACCTCTCTCTCTTAGGTTTCTCCCTCCCACACCCTCTCCCTCCCACTCCCCCTCTCTCTCACTCCCTCTATCTCTCTCCCACTTTGTGTCTCTCCCTCTCTCTGAAGTCTCTCCTTTTCAAAGGAACATATTTGGCGAGCGCCAAATGGTTTTTACCTTGAAACGGTAAAAATAAGGGTTGACCCTATGATTCAGGCCCACATTCTCTTGTGTTTGTCTGGTTCAATGCTTTATCGGAGTTAGAAATGCCTTTTTTTGCAGTTGACTTCATATTGTACCAATCTATGCTTGATCCATCACCTTTTTACCACCAATCTGCATGGTAGACAATGTAGAAGAATATATTTTGAAGTTTCTACATCATTTTACATTATCTGAGGTAATATATTCATTTTGGTAAATCGAAATGTTTGTATTTAGTATATTTGTTTGTTTCTGACAATATAAATTAAATTTCCTTAATGATTTTATTAATCATAACAATTGGACTTACAATTCAACATTCAATTAGATGGGATTTGCATAAACAAGTTCAATTCTTAGATTTGCATAAAAAAATTCAATTTTTATGAGTTTGAAGAACAAAAAAAATAAAAACATGACATTTACTTAGCATAAATTTACTTATGAATTCTATTTGCATTGCTTATAGTAGTCCATTTCCAGCATGGCTAGTGGAATTCACTGTATTTCATTATTTTTTCAACTAATTTGGAAAACTTTTATTTTCATCTAATTTGGAAAACCTCACTGCCAAAGAAATAGTGAATAATGATAAGATATAGCATCACAAACCCTTCTTTGAATCCATATTCTTCATGACTTTTTTGACAATCAAAAATTTGGTTTTGAGAAAAATAAACACAAGAGTCTCTAGTTTTCATTTAGGTGGCAGCAATTTATACCCTAGGTTTGTGATTCTCATTGATTTGTTGTATTGAATGGTTTCCACCCCTCTCTGCATCAATTTTTTTGTAAAATGCATTACTTACTTTTGTTCTATGTGTGTTTGTGGACATGTAGCATTCAAGGTCATGCCGAGGAAATGACCGAAGCCTCTAACACCAAAAGAATGTGTAGTTAAAAATGCAAGGAGAAGAGAATAAAAAAATGTAGCTTGTGAAGCAAAGGAATAGCAACCCATACAGCCACAAATTCCCGTACAATCTAAGAGAGATGTCAAATTGGAAAAACAAAGGGCACGAATGAGGAAAGTTCATGGAAGGACAGGAATGGATACAAAAGTTGGGGGCACATCATCAACCATAGGTGAAGCTCAATGCACATCTCCAGTTGAAGACACATTGACAACAACATGTGGTTTTCCAGGTACATCGGAAATCACATCTCCAATTGAAGACACACCATCAAAAATATTGCATTTTGAAAGTACATCAGCAAACACATCTCTATTTGAAGGAACTCCACAAATTACATCTCAAGTTGGAGGTACAACATCGTTTACATGTCAATCTCAAGGTATGTCATCAATTGCACCTCCAATTGAAGGTACATGATCTATCCCCAATGTTGTTGACCTTCCCAATATTGACACAAATTTACATTTGAGAACTCCTCCTAGAGTTTTGCATAGAAAACGTACATTTTTTATTGATATTGATTCCAATGTTTTGAAATGGATGCCTAATAAGATTCCAAAACGTACAGGTCAAAGATATGCAGAAAGGATATGGAGTTTGTTCTTTGTGAAGCTAAGTGAGGGTGGAAGATGCCAACTATTTGTTGAAATGATGAGGCAACTCAAATTTAGGCCCACCATGAAGGCTCTTGGGCTAAGAGTTTTGAATGAATCAAGTGAAAATCCCATTGTAAAGAACTTGATGAGTGCATACGAGAGTGTGGGTTCCACCTCACGCACGAAGGATAGTTGTGCCACACGACGTGTGATGACAACAACACTATTAAGCAGTCAAACAAGAAATGAGGTGAACCTTACAAAGGCAAGTAAGTCTTGGAAAATAAGTAGATCATCTCTAATGAGAGCCAAAGGAAGGTGTGAAAGAGTGGAGGATCCAAATAGCAATGAGTTATGGGCATTTTCGGGTAGAGTGCCACGGAAAGACACAAGAATTGCTCAAGGCTTGAGATTTTTAATGGTGAATTATTGGAAGGATAACACAAGGAGCTCTCCTAATCAAAGAGATGTTGTAAGAAGGAGAATCAGTAGTATAAACCGTGAACCACATCCAATGCATTATTTGGATACCACTCAAACCCAATTTTTTGCTGATTTTGTACAAAAGTTTCCTGAAATTAAAATATGTCAAAGGTATTTTGAAATGCTAAAGCCTTTTTATGTCAAAATAAATCACACATGCACTACTTGTTGTTGTAAGGTTCATATTGAGTTTTCTAACCATTATGATGTTTATCGACGTATATGTGTAGATATGCATACTGACAATGTTTTCCAGGAATGTGAAAGAGAGGATGGTCAATTTTTTTACCAAAAATCATGTTTGGATGGCACATGTGATCATTGTGGTGGCATGCAACATTTGCCAATTTTCCAATACATGGCTAGTACACACACAATTGGAGACAAAATTATGGAATTTGGCAAATATACGACAGTGGCATACAGTCTAAAAGATGGGAAAGCAGCAAAGAAGTGTGAATTGGTCAGTGATAAGATTCCAGTGTATCAGTTTATAAGCATTTTTCGTGATCGGGTGGTTTAAGATTATGCAATGTATACACACAGAGCATGCAATGGTTGGACTCACAGTTCAAGTTATGCAAGGACACATTTCCACTTCATCATATCGTTTCAGTTGTCGACTTCACTGAGAACTACACACTACAACCACAGAACGAGGTGCAATCATAGTACTACAACTCCATTCAGGTTGTTATATTTGTACATATAGCATTCATTCATGCAAATGATAGTACAAAGGAAAATAGGAAAGTTTTGAGGGAGTATCACTTTTACATCAGTGATGATCGCACACATTCTACAGAGTTTGTTCAAGGTTGCTTTCATATGTTCTATGTCGATCTGGCTAGCAGAGGCATATCATTTAGTCAGCATATCATATGGTCAGATAATTGTACATCACAATTCAAGAACGCCAGAATGTTTTACTGGTTGAGTAGGATGCATAGGATTAGTGGTGTTCAACGTATGGAACTTCTCAGAGGTCGGGCATGGAAAGGGGGAGCATGATGGAGCAGGTGCATGTATCAAAAGAGCCCTAACACGAGAAGAGTTAAAGTACACAAACAGTGTAAAGTTGACAAATGCAAGATCAATAGTCTAGTGGTGCAATGGTTCAATGGGTCCAGGTAGTGAAGGTAATTCTTTAGTTCATAGATTTTATCATTTAGTAGATGATACAAACATTGCAAAATATGAGGATTGTTGTACACTAACAAGGTCGAGCGAGCTACACTCTTTTAGAAGCTCCAATGCAGGTACATGGACTATCCATACAAGGAAGATGGCATGTTTTTGTTATGCATGTACACTTCAATCATGGAATTATTGCGAGTCAAAAGAGTGGGTTGATGAATGGTCTGTAAGAAGTCTAACCCCAGTTGACACTTATCAGCTCCCGATGGCTCTACAAATCACGGAGATGCAATCATCCATTGACTTTGATCATGTATCGGACCTACTAGAACCAGGTAATATATCTTACTTACAAGTTTTATTATGTTGCTCAGTAAATAAATCTAACAAGATGAACATATCAATGCAAGGCACATTTTTGTGGTGATTGCAGATGAAGACAATGAAGAGGGTACAAATTATTACCTGTGTCGTTGTATCGAGGCCAAAAAGAAATTGGATTCCCCAGTTATAGACGGGGAAAACATAGAATATCCTACAGGTTCAGTGGTTGTTACTGGAACATGGCTTTGAAAGTATCCAGTTAAGAGTGTTTCAGTTTGGTTGTTTGAGGACTTCGACACACATCGGAAAATTCTTCACTATTCAAACCTTGTCGTCGCTACCAATGTTTGTTTGATCAAATATAAGGGTAGACCTACAAACAAGAACTTGTGGAAAGTGCATGAGTCTGACCACAAGGCAATACTCGACACAATAAAGACTAGAGAAGACCCAGATGGTTCCTTGGATTGATTTGTAAGTCTGCACATTGAATTTGTAAATCCATGTTATTGATCACTCTTTTGGACCAACACCTTGCAATAAGGCTTTTTCATGATTACTGTTTGATGTCATATGCATTTACGACTATCATTGATCCTTTTCTGATTGTGACTGTAGGTAATAATGAAGTTTGTCAAAGTATATAAGAAAATAACAACATCGATTTTCGGTGCAAGTGTTTAGTGGTATGAGAAACATCGGTTGCTAGTGCATTTTCTGGTTGTCAATCTTCTCTTTCTTTTCCATCTCCTAGATTTATCAGATTCTTATATTCTACACATTTCATGTTAAGCCTCTCAGTGATATATTTGAAATTTATACGTAGGGTCATCAAGAGATGATAAAGTAGTGAAGGGGCACATCACCATTGTAGGACCTTCAATCGACCTCCTTATCTAGCATGCATGAAGGTGATAGTAGGTCTCGTCAGCTGTATGACTGACATTATTTATTTATTTCTCTTTTAATGATTTTTATGTGTCTATGTCTAAGATTAAGAGGCTTTTGCAGGTTTTTTATGAACCAAATTCCTATGATACTACACAACCACAGAGAGGCTACTACCCATGTTTTTCATAGGGAGTAGGGGATGTACATGTTTTGAACCATTTTGGAATGCAAATAGTTGGGTCAGCTGAGGTGGAATGGAAAAACACAACTGGGCAGCAATTCCTTTTGTCCCTTTCTCAAGTACAATATATTTCATGATTTGTGTTGGAAATGGGAGGATTATTTCCTTGCATGTATTGCTACAAGTATTGAGAAATGGGAAGATTTTCAAGATGTTCTTCCATCACTATTGTAATATTTTTCATTGACTTACTATATTTTTTTAAGACTCCACTTTCATAAGTACCTATTGTTGCATACACAACCATAGCTCTTGGAGTCTTGAGACACTAACTGACATAGACTTGACAGTCATAGGACATTGATTGTGGTGAGTGAATTTGATTTTCAAGCACTTTATAATCATACACTCACTATACTTAATAACTGATCATTACTCATTTCTAATCTATCCTTTTCATTTGCACATTGGTATGTACAGTGACCCTTCATAGTTCCCTTGTGTTCATACATTCATGATGCTTGTCTTAATGAATAACCTTCCTTTAAATCTATTGTCCTTTGATGAAATGATGACTATCTTCATACCTCACTTCCCTTGACACTGTCAATTGACTATACATTTGTTTGTTTCCTATCCAATTCCAGCTCTCCTACATTGGATCTTATCAATATCCTCATAATAAGGAAGTGACCGACCTCAAAGAAAGTATATCAAAAAAGGGCATCATATTCATTACCATTTATAGAAACTATATCATTTATTGTTGCACCCTCCTTGCTAAATGATGACCACGGTTTATTAATCCCTGGATCTAGTTTTATTCCTTGAAAGTGCAGAAGACTAGCAAGAAACACCAGATTATCTAGCCCAAAAGCCACAAAAGAAAATATTATATTCATCTAAAGTCTGTCTAGCCTCATTCAAAAAACCTTCCGATGGACTTTCAAATACCCTAACCAACTGTTAGCAGTGATCTTCCTTGAAATCCTGAATGGTCCCTTTATCTGAACATCTAGGGTTTCTTCAATTTGTGTTATCTCTTGATGATTTGATATGTTGTTGCTATCTTTTTCCAATTAACTGTCATATACCATCACTTCATTCTTGTGAGAAATGACATTAACTTCTTTGTAGTCTTCCATTTGAAATCTTGTAGCACATTTGACTGCCACGAAAGCTCGAAAAATTGGTAGAAAAGACCTAAAAGGTAACAAAACCCTAACGTCTCAACTCGGTCTTTATTAAATTCAATCATAACAAAACAACCTACGCATGCATGTGAATTTGACTCATTCAAGGCATTAGAGACTAACCTCTTACAAACTTTAAAATAAAAGGTTTTTTTGACCCTAAAGGATTGAACATAGACTAACAATTGTAATTGTTTGGATCTACCAATTCATCCCCCCTCTTAGTTGATTGTGTGCCCTTCACCCTTGGCCTTTCCATTATTATCATAACTTTGAAGAAAAATATCAAAAACTACTCCAATACCCTAACAATGATATTGCCTCACATTCATCATCCGATATTGATCCATCCACTTTAGCCTCATCATCCACCTCACATAAATCCTTTCCAAATATCAAGGTCCAAATACGAGACAAGACAAGGGTTGTAGAGACTATGGTCTTAAAGGGTATTTTTATGTAGGACAACTCCCATATTCTCCTAAGACATATGGAAAACCATAACACATAGAAAAAATCCTCTTCTATCATCAAATTTGAACCCATGGTTTTCTCCAAGTGGGGAGAGCTAAACAAAGAGGTTATAGAGGAAGACATCTCCAAATTGTTGTACGAATATTAGAAAGAGAAAGAAACCCTACCAATAGATCAATGTGGTAAGGGTTTCCAAGTCATTAAGAACATGGGGAATTCACATGACATGGTAGCGTTGGTATACATCAACAAGGAATAAGATAACCCATTTTTCTAGAGAAATGACAAAAATATCAAGGGGTTGGGTATGGTTCATTATACATTACTCCTAACATCAAGAGTACCCATAAAATCATATTGCTTAGGGTTGAAAAGGTAGGGGTAGTGTATGCCTCAGATAAATTGATGCAACCTAGGTCATCTCTAACATACCTTAGGGTATGACATTCAACAAAAAAACTACTATGGTTCAATCGACTCGATCCCTTAAGGGTGCAAAGTGCAAAAGGCAACAATATTTGACAGGGTATTAATCATAAACCGTGGTGATTAAAAAATCTCTGTCTGAACCTATGAGATCACGTTGGAACCCTCTACAATAACCTCTCTCGGTTATTGCTATCTCAGAGGCATTTTCCTGTGGTGGCGAATTTTCACTCGGGGAAAGAGTTGTCAAATGCAAGTAGTTGAAAGTTGCAAAGTGGTGCAAATTTTGTTCTGTAACTCGTGTGACCAAACAAACTATTCCAATGCATTTGGGTGGGTACGTTTACACTAGGCATGGCCCTCTTTCACACCTAAACATGCGGAATCACTTCGAGCTACGTTCAACCGGATCGATCCCTTAAGGGTCCAAAGTGCAAAATGGCTATGAAATTCAGCATGCTATTACTCAGACACCATGATGGTTAGAAACTTCTCATTTGATCCTACAAGATCATGTTGGTCACATCTATAATAACCTCTCTCAGTTTTTTCTATCTCGGAGGCATTTTCCTGTGGTGGCGAATTTTCACTCGGGGAAAAAGTTGTCAAATGCAAGTAGTTGAAAGTTGCAAAGTGGTGCAACTTTCATTTTGCAGCTCGTGTGACCAAACAAACTATTCCAACATATCTAGGTGGGTACGTTTACGCTACGCACAATCCTCTTTTGTACCCAAACACGCAGAATCGCTCCAAGCTACGTTCAACCGGATCGATCCCTTAAGGGTCCAAAGTGCAAAATGGTAGTGAACTTCAGCATGCTATTACTCGGACACCGTGATGCTTAGAAACTTCTCGTCTAATCCTATGGGATAATGTTGGGCCCCTCTACAATAACCTTGCTCATTTTTCGCTATCTCAGAGGATTTTTCCTATGGTGGCGAATTTTCACTCGATGAAAAAGTTGTCAAATGCAAGTAGTTGAAAGTTGCAAAATGGTGCAACTTTCGTTCTACAACTCGTGTGACCAAAAAAATTGTTCCAATGCATCCAAGTGGGTACGTTTACACTAGGCATGGTCCCCTTTCACACCTAAACACGCGAAATCTCTCCGAGCTACGTTCAACCAGATCGATCCCTTAAGGGTCCAAAGTGCAAAATGGCTACGAAATTCAACATGCTATTACTCGGACACCGTGATGCTTAGAAAATTCTCGTCTGATCCTACAAGATCATGTTGGGGCCCATCTACAATAACCTCTCTCGGTTTTCGCTATCTCAAAGGCATTTTCCTATGCTGGCAAATTTTCACTTGGGAAAAAAGTTGTCAAATGCAAGTAGTTGAAAGTTGCAAAGTGGTGCAACTTTCGTTCTGTAGCTCGTGTGACCAAACGGACTGTTCCAACGCATCTGAATAGGTATTTTAACGCTATGCATGGTCCTCTTTCACACCTAAACATGTGGAATCTCTCTGAGCTATGTTCAACCAGATCGATCCCTTAAGGGTCCAAAGTGCAAAATGGCTGTGAAATTCAGCATGCTATTACTCGGACACTGCGATGCTTAGAAACTTCTCATGTGATCCTACAAGATCATGTTGGGCCCATCTACAATAACCTCTCTCGGTTTTCTTTATCTCGAAGGCATTTTCCTGTGCTGGCAAATTTTCACTTGGGGAAAAAGTTGTCAAATGCAAGTAGTTGAAAGTTGCAAAGTGGTGCAACTTTCATTCTGCAGCTCGTGTGACCAAACAGATTGTTCCAACGCATCCGAATAGGTATGTTTATGCTAGGCATGGTCCTCTTTCGCACCTAAACACGCAAAATCGCTTTGAGCTACGTTCAACCGGATCAATCCCTTAAGGGTCCAAAGTGCAAAATGGCTGCAAACTTCAGCATGCTATTACTCGGACATTGTGATGCTTAGAAACTTCTCATCAGATCCTATGGGATCACGTTGGGACCCTCTACAATAACCTTTCTCGGTTTTCATTATCTCAGAGGCTTTTTCCTATGGTGGAGAATTTTCACTCGAGGAAAAAGTTGTCAAATGCAAGTAATTGAGGCATATTATCAAACAATTCACTACGTTGTCTATGGCTTGTCATGGCATTCCATCACCATGAGACCACTTTTCTTTGAGGCATTTTTTCAAAAAGTTCAATGGCTTGTCTATGCTATTGCTTACTATTATGCTTTCATATATTTTTTCCAAGCATCCATAACTTGTTTGAAAGCATTTGTTTTAGGCTTTTAGCCATAGCAAGAAGGCAATGAACTATTTGATAAAATGCTTTGGTAGACATATATGAAAAAAGTCGTAGCATAGACAAGGGAATGAACTATTTGAAAAAATGCCTCAAAGAAATGTGGTCTCATGGAATGCCATGACAAGCCAAAGCAATTGGCAGTTGCTCCTAGTTATTAGTTATGCAATGTGAAGTAATTGCATAACTGCTTAGGTTGAATTTGTCAAAATCTATATTGTAATTGAAATTTTGTCATCTATCAGCATCTAGTTATTTGTTATGCAATGTGAAGTGATGCTTTGAGTTTGAAAGATGCGCAATGCATGAATAAAAACTACAAAATCTATTTTCTACATTTCATTAGTTAAACTCTTTATTTTATTTGTTCTCTATATCTCTATGCTATGGAAATGCCTTTCGATTTCAAAAAAGATAGTTTTTATCTCTTGTTATACAATTTTTTATGTATTTTTATCTTTTGTTATAAAAAGGAGCAGATATACAATGTTAAAGAAGAGTCAAAGCACAACTAAATTTATCATTTCAAAGCAATTTTTTTAATGCATTTTTTCAAACAGTTCACTGCCTTCTCTATGCTATTGCTTACTATTATGCTTTTGATATATTTTTCGAAGCATCCATAGCTTGTTCAAAATCACTTGTTTTAGGCTTTTAGCCATAGCAACAAGGTAGTGAACTGTTTGAGAAGATGCTTTGGTAGACATGTATGAAAAATGTGGTAACATAGACAAGGCAGGGAACTATTTAAAAAAATATCTCAAAGAAAAGCGGTCTCATAGAATGCCATGATAAGAAAATGCAATTGGCAGGTGCTCCTAGTTATTAGTTATGCAATGTGAAGAACTTGCATAACTGCTTAGGTTGACTTTGTTCAAACTATATTGTAATTAAATTTTCGGCATCTATCAGCATCTACTTATTAGTTATCCAAAGTGAATTAATGCTTTGACTTTGAAAGATGTGCAATGCAATGTAATCAATGACATGAATACAAACTACAAAAATCCACTTTTTACAATTCATTAGTTAAAATATTTATTATATTTTCTCTCTATATTTCTATATGCTATGTAAATACTTTGCAATTGTATTTAAAAGGCTTAATAGGTCAGTTAGGTGGTATTTGCAAAATCAAGTTGTGAATGAATGGTAATTAAGAGAAAAATTGGCAAATTGCCATCTTAAAAGTCTAACAAAGGGTGGTTATGGTGGTTGATCGGCTCAAGGGGTAGTTGGAAGGTGGTATCAAGATATATTTCTGTAATACCTCAAGTTGAGGGTTGATTTTGTTCAGTTTCTAATAAGAAAATATATTAAAAACGTTGATCACTGGTTTTCTTTGTTTTCCTAAATTTTCTTTGCCTTGCACGGGTCCATACAAGTCTATCATGACTTGAGGCTTTGGATACTTGATTGCATATGTGTTTACTCTCTTTGCATCTGTTTTGAAGGTTTAAATCCACCGTTGGTGTGTGTGGGATCAGCAAACTTGGTTACTGCTCTGTTTTCTATGTTAGGGGTTTTGAGGGCAACACCATGACACATTAGCCAATACACCTATTGTTCTGACCCTATTGCTTGGTGGATTGGCCTGTACCATGATTAGTTTGGTGTATGAATACTTTGGAGGCCAAGAGAATGAATAAACTCAGTGGGGTGTGAAGTTCTAATGTTGTTCAAGGGTGTTTCCACCATGAAAGTAAGGAACTCAAGTACTGAATCTGAGAAATACTAAAAGGAATGGGATTGTGAGTGTCTTTTAAGTTAGGGTAGAGGTATTGTGGGGTGTTTTGACCTTTGGAAGGATTGGGGGAGGTCTTGAGTTATGAGTTTCTTTAAAACCCTTGTTTTTGTGAAGGTTTAGGACGGTTTGTGAGTAGAGGAATAGAACAAGTTCTTGGGGCTCTTAAAATGGGAGAATACTGAGTTTGGTGAGCATCCCTAAGACTATTTCAAGTTTCCTTGGTTTGGAGGTGAGTTTGTGAGGGGGTTCCTTTGGAAATTAGGCCTAATTGTGAAGCCTAGAGCGAGGGAGGTGTATTGAAATTTCATGTTGGTCCAAAAGAGTTACTATTGGTTTTGGCATATGTTGTGTAACCCTAAAAAGGGTATCTTAATCCACCTTTAAATGGTCAGGTGTTTTGGAAATGTTGGGAGAAATTAGGCTTGGATCGGGTTTTGAGTTTGGTGTAGGAGAACCTACACCACATCATCAATTTTATTTTTTTTGAATACATCAATAGGTCAATGTTAGTGTCTTTAGGTTTATTTTGTCTAATAAGCTTTCAAAGATCAAGCATAATGCAAATAAAGGGTGTTTTGTGTCTTAGATGTCAATTAGAAATCATATAAGTTGTAAAATGTTGACAAAGTAACTTTAACATAAACAAATGTAATTAAGGGACCAACTAATCCCAAGGTTGGTTATGGGCGTTGGGGAGAAGATGGTTGTTGTAAAATGCTTTAAAAATCCTTACCAAGGCTCAAATGAGATAGTGGAAGGATTTTTGTAACAATTTTACACAATAAACACCACAGTTTTGAGCAATTTTCTAGAAAAATACTATTTTCTTGATCTTTTTGAGTGTTGTATGGGCACATACAGGTTCGTCATGGTCTAATAATTTTAGAGGATGTTTCTATATGTTTTCTAATTCATTTATTTTTTATTTGGTGTCTTAACTCTTTGTTTGTAGAGAGAACCAACACAAACAGTGACTGTCCCAGTGTTGCTGACTCAAGGGTTTGAGGGGAAATTTGTGATGTAACAATCAATCCACCTATTGTTTGCTACTGTATCTCGGTGGATTGATTGAAAACATGTTATAATAAGTGTTTCAACTCATTTTGGAATAAGGAGTCATAATTATGTGGTGTTTTTGTGATTGTTCTAAGACTAAACAAGGGTTTTCCAACATGGAAGTGAGGAACCAAAGAGAGGTTTTTAAGAATTAATGCCTGTAAGGGTTATGTGAGGGTCTAATGAGTCTGTGCAGAAGTATTTTGAGGTGTTGAAAAAGGTATGGAGTTGTATGTTTCTTTAAAACCCTTGATTTTGTGAGTTAGAGGCTCTGTAGACACAAACTAATGACAAAATTTGAGGTTTTCCACCATGACCTAAGACTTTCCAAGGCGTTTGGATAGATACCTAAAGTTGGAAGGGTGGTCCCTTTGGAAAAAAAGGGCTAATTGTGAAGCCAAAATTGAAGTAGGTGTGTTGAAAGTCTATGTCAATCCAAAAGAGTGACCACTGATTCTTTGGTATGTTGTGTAGCCCTGAAAAGGGTATCTCAATCCATCTTGTAATTGTCTAGTGTTTTGGAAAGGTTGGGAGAAATTTGGCTAAAACTGAGTTTTGAGTACTACAAGAATATCTAGTCACAAATGTGAGTTTTGGAAACCTTGGTGAATTTGACTTAGGGATTGTTGTCAATTGATTCAATTGTCATTGTATGAATGTTGATGGTCTTTGTAGTGCCTTAGTGGAGTCTTTTTGTTCATTTGCAAGGTTGAGGAGTTGAGACCCTTAAGGGTGGGTTGATGCCTATTAGGCTGAATCATTATGAAGAAGAGTTCTTGATTGAGAATTGACATTTCCATTGTTGTGAGTCTTCTCCACCTTGGCTCTGAATCAGAGTGCTACAAGGGTGGATTGTTGGGTAAGGTGTTGAATGAAGAGTTTGGTTTAATGGGGCTTTGAGGTTGTGTAGATTGCTCAAAATAGGTTGTATTAATCTTGTTAAGAGCCCCTTGAAGGCAGGTTGTCAGACTGATTGGGTTTGAGCCTCCTTGCCTCTGCATCGGTGAGACACAAGTAATTGAAGCATTCCAAAGGATACAAACCACCACAAATGGAGCTTATTTATACAATACGCTTTAGATGGGGCTTATTGAGCATTCGACAGTAATTAATTATGCATTAGATGTAAACAAAATCCATGCCTACAACATTCAAGCATACAATTTACACGATATGCATGATAACATCATTCAAGAATGGCAGTAGCAAAATAAGAGTTTCTTTAATCAAACATCTGAAAGGCTATACAATGATATATATTGATAAAAGTATATAAATATATCCAAAAAAACCATATAGGCTTAGTACAAAGGAGCCATTTGGACATAAAATATCACGTATATATATCAATAGTAAAAAACATATGTTCCAAAATGCCACATAGGCATACAACAAACAACACTAATACATAGTCATTTCCCTCTAGGGGAAGAAAATAGATCTTGTGCTGCCTTCGAAATTCGGCTAGATGGAGTGATTGTTGCTTGTCTTGTCTTTCGAACACGCTCGCTACTCCTCCTCTCTTCACTATGGACCTTCAACTGATACAATTAAAAGTAAAGATGTTAAAACATAGAAATTGAATTATGGAATGGCATATAACAAAATATAATCACTTACCGCATACATATAGTCATCATGCACATTTAAAGCATCACCATGTCCACAATCTGGAGTGACAACCACCTGTAGCAACCATGAAGATAGAAATTAAACTACACAAAATTATCATGAAAATTTTCTATAATAGACCATAAAAGAGCAAATATAATGTCAAATCGACTAATCTATTCCATACCTCTCTCAATGGATCAAAATTGCTATTGTTGCAGCAAATCCATGGTCCATCGTGCCACCAACATCACCAGGGCTATCTCTTGTCAACAGCTACAAATGAAACAATATCTCAAGTATCATGTTGATATAGGAGACCATAATGTGACACGATCAAGGAATACTTGAATGCTTGCAATGTTTGTGTTTCTCATCAATTTTTTAGTTTTGTATATATGCAAAATTATGAAAACTAGCTAACATAGATTTACAACCCTATTAATGAATAAAGGCTACCCGAGTGTATGTTGTTTGAGGATATGAATCGCGAGGTGTGGAGGAAGAAGGTCCACCATGAAACTATTTGAAATCTGAAGCATGTTATGAGACAAACATTCAATTGTTCAAATGCAATAATAATATCTTTAATACTAGTTGCATACCTGTGGACTCATCATCAAGAATGTATAAGGGTCTGTAGGAATAGAGAATCCCTCATGAATAGTGCGACCCTGAAATTTCATCAGATCAAAATTCTACTAATTTAGTTATTCTTAAATTTAAAAATATATTTTAATAAACAACATTAAAATAACTTGCTAAATTATACCTGAGTGTCAATGCCAAATGTATCATTCAGAATATCATCTGTGAAATCCATTGCCTCTGCAACTGATGTAGGTTGTGTAGCTGCATCACAAGCACCCTGATAATCGTACGTGCAAACAGCACCACAAGTGCCACAATGGTGGGGTGGAGCTCGGGGCCTACACATCTCCTCCACACTAGGCTCTACTAGAGGACTCACACACTGTAAAATGGTCTAGATGAGTGAGCCAATCGACTTCATCATGTCCACCTCTACACTGTCCTTAACAATGGAAGGAAAAATGACATGTTCCACCATGGGTCTACCCAAGGCTCTCGGTGCCAACTGTAGATTACGTCATGCAACAGGTCTATTGCATGTGGAGCCCCCACCTCTACCCTGAAAGTCTAAGATGTCAAAATAGTTTGGCATTTTATTGAGGACAAACTCGCAATAGAGTTTCCTCAAAAAGTATTGTGGCACCTCATGGTTATTGCATGGAGGTTGGTCGAATACCATCCACCACCGCTCCCAAAATTTGTTTCTAATTAAATCATGGTGGAACCAATGGATGGGGAACCTCCTACATGCATGGGACAAAGGTTCATTGGCTTTTGGGTCTTTAAATAGGGCACACAACTCAGCTTTGCTAATTTTTAGTTTTTTGACATTTGCATATGACAAACCATTAGCATAGAATTGCCTCATCTCATCTCTCTTAGTTGACCGAAAATTCATTTGCTTAGTCATTTCTCCTACATGAGTTAAAATTGACTTCAATGATTCAGCAATCCCTCTCCTATAAGGGTGGGTTTCGGCATGCTCGGTTAATCTTGCAATTAATTGTTGAATGTCTCTTTTATTGTTTTCAATTTGATTTTGAATATTTTCTTGTGTTCCTTGAGGATGCCTATGAATTGATGGAGGGGTTTCGGGTTGTTCTTATATAGGAGGCTCTTGATGAGGGGGTGATTGTGAATTCTCAATGTTTTGAGGTGGAGATTCATTCCTTGAGAATTAGAACAAAGTTTTATTATAAAAATCTATTTAAAGTTGCATTTCAAATCAAATTTGAAATAAATAGAATAAAAATACACACCTCTTTGCAATCTTTGACCTCTCTAACATGTTGGCGGCATTCTCATGGAAAATGACAAGCTAAGGATGCAAAGAATGGAGGAGATTTGGCGAGCGCGAGTTGCAGACCTGAAATCTTCCTCCTCACGCCACGGGTTGAAGACGAAATGAGGGTTCCAAACCTGACTTTTTCATTTTATGTCTAGAAAGCCATTTGGCGCATGCCAAATTTGGCATGTGCCAAATGTCTTTTTAGACATTTGGCATGTGCCAAATGGCTTTCTAGTCTTTTGGCGTGCGCCAAATGGCTTTCTAGTCATTTGGCATGCGCCAAATGGCTTTCTAGTCATTTGGCATGCACCAAATGGCTTTCTAATCATTTGGCGTAAGCCAAATTTGGCGTGCGTCAAAGGCCTTATTTCGGGGTTTTTTTATCGTTTTTTCAATTTGGCACCTAAATTGTGTCACAGATTGGTGCACTTACCCATTATGTTATTCATACTTTTATTTATCTATCTTATTCATGTTTGGATGAATGTTATATTTATATTATTTCTTATTCACGCTTATATCATTTATCTAGTTTGGTTTCATTTAACGTTGTCGTTGGTTTGGGTTCATTTTGAGTAGGGCACCATGTTACCCAATGAGACTAGGTTGATGTTACATGATATATGTATGTTGATTGATTAATTATTTATGTTTAATGTTATTTTTTAAAATAAATATTGTTTTGTTATTGTTAGTAGTTGTGTCCTATGGGGTTTGCATGGCGGGGTGTTACAGAAGGTGTTTCAATTGCCAAGGAAATTAACAGGTAGATTGAAGAGTATATCAACACATCATGTGCACAAGTAGAATCTTAATTCTAAAAATATCAAGACATGCTAAAAGAAATCATGTATCTCAAGGCTAAGTAGTTGGATAAGGAAGTTAAACACTTTCATAGACTAGAAGAACGAATTGTTTATGTTGGTGTGGATTTTTATTTTCTTAGTGGGTTAATTTATTTTTCCTTAGTTATAGGTTTTTTCCTACACTTTTATTAAGTTTTCTTAGGATAATAAAGTGATTTTATTATTTAATAACTAGGAGATAAAGTGATGAGGTGTCCCCACCCTTAAAGGGTGGAGTATTTACTTTTCATCACTTTATTTAATATTGGTGCTTATTACTGGTCAATTCCTATTGGTTGATTTGTCACCTCCATCGTCTCCTTAGTTAAATATATAAAATCACTATCTAGCTTGTATTTTTCATCTTGGAAGCTCTTAATACAATTTTTTTATCCTGACATTGCATATCTCTTAGATTTGTTGGTTTGCATCGTTTATGTTTTTCCAGTTTATGTAGCTCTAGATTTCTATTATAAAATTCTTTGGGTTATTCAATCTATTTCATATTTCGAACATGGTATCAAAGCGTTGTTTTGAGAATTATGATTTCATGGATTCCTAATTGAGAGTTTGAGTTTTTCATGTAAGATCTTGTAAATTATTGTATGCTCTTCTCTTGCATTTTCAATGATCTAGAGAATCAAAAAGGGTTTCTAAAGACCAGAATGACCTCTTCATACTAGATATGTTTTTTGTGAGATCTGGGTGATTGCAGCATTTTTAGTTATAGTGACAACATTTTTTATTGTTCCAATGCATCCAAGAGGCTCAAGAAAGTCAAAATTGGCTTTCATTTCATCCAATTTGGAGATCATTTGACATACTTGCAAACAAGGGTTTAGAGAATAGTTTTTGTAGGAGCATCTTCAACCAAAAAGGACCTTGCCATTGCATTCAGGAAGCTGAGGAGATGAATTTTGAGATAAAATTTGTCTACATTTGGAGCCGAGAGCCATTGAGGAAAAAAAATCTAGGATGGTCATACGACCCCCCTAGAGCTGCAATCAAACAATTTTAAAAAAAATGCAAAATAAATAAATAAATAGAAAGTATTTTAAAGCGCTTGTGGTTAATAAACTACTCACAGGCCTACGACTGCTAATTGCAGTGGCCTTTAAAGTCACTTACCACTGTTGCAAACTGCAATGGCCTCAACAACTACTGAAAAATTTATCTGTTGCAAACCACAATGACCTTAAACTTCTAAGTGGCCTCGACAACTGTCAACCAAGCAATTTGCTAACCACCAATGGTTATTCGATAAATTGCAACATTCTTCACCTAAATTGTAACATTCTTTGCCTAAACCACAAGCTCTCTTTGCTTTAGTACCAAAAAATCCACCCACAGTGCCACCTAGTGGCCACCTCTGCTAGTAGTGTCGCCTAAGGGTCACTCGAGGGGCCACCAGGGCCCTCATATAGGCTAAATTGGGTTTTTTTTCAAACTTACATAACTTTTTGCCGCGGTGTCTATTTTTCAAAAATGAGATATCATCAAAAAGTTGGAGATGAGCACTTTCCATCCAAGGAGGTATTGAAAAGATTGTTTTCTATTTTTGACCAAATATTTCAAGTTGAAGTTGTTTGTTGATAATTTTTCAACAAGCCATAACTTTCACATAGGTGTGTTAGTGTAATTAATATTTAATTACACTTGCATAACTTTACTTAGGTTTTTCTTAGGTAATAATTAGTTTACTTAATTAATAAGTAAGCTTTATTTAGTTGAGCTATTTTTAGGTCAACATTAGGGTTGCATACATTGCTTTTATAAAGCAATTCCCTTATTGTAATTTCTTAATTCCTGAATAATATAATTCTCACATTGACATGCAAAGCTTTGCTTTTTTTATATTTTCTCTTCTGTGGAAGGTGTTTAGGTTTGCATGTCTGATCTAGGGTTTCTAACATGGTATCAGAGCCTTGACATGCAGCCCTTTCTCAAAATCTGGAGAAAATCATTGCAGAGTTCATTCGGGGTTCCTCGAGGATTTTTTTGTCTTGAGTTCATTTATGTAGCGTCTTGGATCAGATCGGGCATTTCCATTGGATTCAGAGCGCTGGAAAAAGTCAGGTTTGGCTTTCATTTTGCAGATTTTGGTCATGATTTGCCAGATCTGTGAGGGTTTCATGTTTGCTGATTTTTTGGAAGCTCTGAGGGAAGTCTATTTTTTGGAGCATCTTGGAGCAAAATGGACACTACCATTGTGTTCGCAGCGCCTCAAAACCCTAAGATCGTACTTCATTTTGTCGATTTTGGCGAAGTTGATCCGAAAGGCAAAAATTTTTTGCCAAGGAGGTCGTACGGCCTCCCAGCATGTTCCCAAGGCACGAATTTTGAAAAAAAATTAAAAAACACGTGTTTTGGGGATCCACGCCAGTGCTCATAGTGCAAAGAGGCTCCACAACCAGGCGACCACCGGCCCGGTGCCACTGCTGGTGGCTCCACCTTCAACCGCCACTCCCCTTGCCTCAGCCCCGGCGGGCTCCAGTGCACAACCGCCGGTCGTATGGGGGACCAGGCACTATGCGCCCAGCCCCCGGTTAGCCCTTCAGCACCCACCTACGGTCACATGGGTGACCAGGGGCTCCACCCCAGCCCCCTGTTTTCCAGCCCCTAGTCATGCACAGGACCAAGGGCCGAAATTTGTTTAGCCCCCTGGGCTACTTGCAGGCCTTATTGGCCATTCTGGAGCACTTTCACCAAATCGGGCATAAGTTTTGCATACGGAGTCGGTTTTTCGCAAACGAGATATCATTGGAAAGCTGGTTTCGAGCCCGTTCTATTGGTATAGGTTATTTTTTCCTGATTATGCTCTAGTTTTATTTTTGCAGGTCCTTGAACTCAGATGTTGTTATTTTCACTCCAGAGGGCATATCTTTTGACTCGGTGATCCTTTTTCGCCATTATTGCGGCATTGGAAAGCTGGTTCAGTCCTCTACATAGATATGAGGTTTATTTTTATTTTCTATTTATGCATGTTTAGGCATTCTCTCCTTTTGCAGTCATTGGGGATTGTAATAAATGAACTGATATAAAGTTTCATCGAGGGGGTTTCTTGCATAATAATCTTCATTGTGTTCTGATGACAACTCGAATGGGTTGTAATTTGGTTTCTTAGTTTCTTTTGGCCACATTTTTGTCTTAGCTTGACACATATCAGATTCATATCGATTCACACTTTAGATTGAGAGCCTATGGTTAATGATCTGCATCGGATCCATCTTAGTTTGAGGGCCACAACATTTGTGGTTAATGTTCCAGAGTCTTTATGGTACTTTTTCCCATGGAAGAGTTTCAATCTTATTTTGACATCGGCATCGAGATACACGGCTTCCAGATTTTGTCATCATTCATATCATCTACTGTTGTTTTATGGATTCCAGTGTTGTTCCAGTTTGGAGTGTTTGAGTGTTCTGTGGCATCGGGTCTGCTGTTGCTTTTATCATGATTCCTTGAGTCAATCAGTGACTCTCATCTAGTTTCAGTAGTAGACAGAAGTATCTTTCCTTGCTTGCTAGATTTTAGTTCCAGTGTTACTCTACAGAGTTCTTCCAGTGCTTCTTAGCAGCACTCATCTCATTGTAGGGGGGGGTTGTCCCACTGGGTTTTCCTTCTCTACCTCATTATTGCATTTGTACATGGGTACCTGAACAGGCCTAGTTTCTGGGACCCATTCATGCTTTCTTGCATTCATCTTAGTTTTAGGTGCATGCTTTTTTAGTCTCCCTAAGTTGCACTTATGGGGGGTGTTAGTGTAATTAATATTTAATTACACTTGCATAACTTTACTTAGGTAATAATTAGTTTACTTAATTAATAAGTAAGCTTTATTTAGTTGAGTTGTTTTTAGGTCAACATTAGGGTTGCATGCATTGCTTTTATAAAGCAATTCTCTTATTTTAATTTCTTAATTCCTGAATAATATAATTTTCACATTGACATGCAAAGCTTTGCTTTTTTGATGTTTTCTCTTCTGTGGAAGGTGTTTAGGTTTGTATGTCTGATCTAGGGTTTCTAACAAGGTGCTCCATTTTTCATAAACAAAAAAGCGTTGGAAAGGTATTGAAGAGCACTACACAGCTAAATAGTTAGCTTTTCTATATTTTATTTCAATTTTATTTTGTATCAAAATTTATAATTTAGTTCATTGTGGGCCAATTGAACATTGTATCTTGGAAAAGGCTTTGTAAACATACTAAACTATAAAATTCCAACCTTTTAATATTTGGGGGTAATTTTTTATACTAGCAAAAAGGGGAGAGTGTATTGATGTTCCTTTGGTGTATTTTGCACTCATTTATGGGGGGCTTAATTATGTCTTAAAAATTATTTTCATCCTTTTGTTGCCAGGCTAACTTCAAAGAACTATTTATCTTGGAAACAAGGGATAAATAATCACTACCTTGAGCGGCATATACTTCCCTATCTCCTTGGACTCATTCTTAAGCCAAGCGACTATGATCATAAGAATACATGGTTTAACAATAATGGCATGGCCTATGGAATAATATGCCTTACTATTTTTGAGGATACTCTATATCACATAGAGCACATTGAGTGCCATTTAATTGATTGGACCATCATCCAACAATTGTATGGAGACATTTGATCTTCATTTGAAAGTGATGTTTTCTTGGAGAACCAAACTCTTTTGGATGATACTGAGACTTATGTTTCCTCATCTTGTGTGGACACATCTTTTGAGGATGATTAGTTCATTGATACCCCATTAAAAATACCTATTACAGATTCAAATTTTAAATATTCTTCTTCAAGAGCCTCCAATGATTCATTGCATCAAGGTCATTTATGTATTTTGGACTCAGTCCATTGGGAACAACTCCTACGAGACATTTTTTTTTTTGTAGAGTCCCTCATTTAGGATCTAGATGAAACTATTAAGGACATGCATCTTGTCTTTGAGGATAATTCTTTGTCCCTTGCATCTGTTGCTACTACAAAGTCCATTGTTTCTTCTTCAAAAGCTTCCAATGATTCCTTGTAGTAGGACATCCATAGTCATTCAAATTCATCTTTGTGGGATGATCTCTTGACAAGGATTTCATACTTATTTATGGAGGCACATATTAAATATTATTGGAGACACTATTGAGTAAATTAATCTTCTCTTTGATGAATTTGATTATTCTTCAATTTTTGTGACAGAACACTCTGACCGTCTCGTTCATAATCATTCATCATGGTTTGACATGAGTGTGGATACTTTGGAACAACATTTGGAAGAGATATCTTCAGAGGAGATACTTGTGTCCTTGGATTGTGTTCTACATTCGTCTCTAGGAGATTCTCGATTTTCATTTTTAGTAGTGTGGCCTAGAACTCTTTATTTGATTGTGAGAGCCTTCAGCATTAACATGGGACCACTTGAGTCAAGTTCAGATACTTCATACATCTTGTAATTTCTTCCTACATATTTATTTTACGAGTGGGGAGATAGCTTGCATACACCTTTGGTTTTGTTTTTTCTTGATGAGAGGAATGTTGTTGAATGATCATGGGCCATCTTTTGCATCCAATTTTGAGCATCTACCATTACATCTCATTGGGGGAGCTACTTAGTCCTCTTCTTCTCTCTCTGTTAAGGGGGGTTTTCTCTCTATTTGTGTGGGAGGCTTCTTCTTCTTTGGGGGGATTTTATGTACATGGGTACCTAACATGGCCTCATTTGCTGGGACCTGTCATCTTTTACATCCTCTTAAGCTACACTTAAGGGGGGGCATTAATGTAGGTTTTTATTTTCCTAGTGGGTTAGTTTATTTTTCCTTAGTTATAGATTTTTTCTACACTTTTATTAAGTTTGCTTAGGATATTAAAGTGATTTTATTATTTAATAACTAGGAGATAAAGTGATGAGGTGTCCCCACCCTTAAAGGGTGGAATATTTACTTTTTCATCACTTTATTTAATATTGGTGGTTATTGGTGGTCAATTTTATTGGTTGATTTTCCACCTCCATCATCTCATTAGTTCTATATAATCCCACTACCTAGCTTAAATTTTTCATCTTGGAAGCTCTTGATGTATTTTTTTCATCCTAACATTTCATATCTCTCAGAGTTGGGTATGTGCAGGATCATCATGAAAAAAATAGGCCCTTAAGTGGTAATAAAAAGACAAAGAATCAGAGTTAGACAACTTGACGTAAAAATTTGAATAAGTTATCTATATTATTTCAAAAAAATGTAAAAATAGAATCTATAGAAAATTGAATGTAGTTTCTAAACTACTAGACCTTTATTTAAAAAAAAAAAGTCTATTTAACGAAAATTTAAAATTTCAATGCAATAGTATTTAAATTTTAGGATAAAAATAAGAAGTAGGTGTCTGTCTGACCACCCTAACCACAATAAAATTATAATATTTATTTATAAGATTTTGGATATAAGTAGAGGACTCATGTTCCGATGTGATGCATATTTTTTTATAATTTTTTTCCAAGTAAATAATTAATTATGAATGTTTTATTACAACTTAAAAAAAATATAAAAGCTCGTCTGTCTAACCACCTTAACTTGGTCAAAAATTCATGAAATTCATTTTTTAATTTTTTAATCTTATAGTATGAAAAGCATAGAATATGATGCATATTTCGGATTCAAAAAATGTGATACCATTTGAAAGTTATAGATGTTTTTCAATCAGCCTATCAATTAGGACTTTATTCATAATTCTAATAAAAAATGAATAATAATTATTTATTAAATTCAAAGTATAGCATAATTTATATTGGTGGAAAGTTGAGAATCTCCTCTAAAAACCCTTTTCATTTCATCAATTTTGGGTTAAAAAAAAGTCGTCAGCCACATAGACCATCATATGGCTTACATATTGCCACTTTTTGGCCCATCATGATCATGCACATACCCAGTTGTTGATTTGAATTGTTTATGTTTTTCCAGTTTATGTAGCTCTAAATTTCTCATATAAATTTCCTTGGGTTATTCAATCTACTTCAAATTTTACAAGAGATAAACCGGTTTAGTGAAATTAGTATGAACATTACACAAATGAAAGTAGGAATTTCTTTGGTTATTGTGCAATGGGATGAATTTGTATAGAAAAATTTAGGGATTGCACTAGAACTGAACCAATAGGATGGAGCAAAGGATGTTGGTGCACAAGAGGTGTAATAACACATTGATGTGTGTGTACTTCAATTTTTTATTTCTAAATGTTGTTATTTAAATTTTTAATAATTTTCATCTCAAAGATAGATACATATTTTTCTTAGAGGATGTTAGTGCCCACTTGTAACTAGTTTAGTTGGTGTCATGAGTATATTTAGGACCTAGTTGGTAAATAGCTTACACATAATTTTATAAACATGCATTGTTATATAAGGGTATACATGTAATATATGTATTGATTAAATGTATTTTGAGATTCATGTAAGTTAAGTAACACCCCAACATGGAGCCCAAAGAATGACACGATAACAACTAAACAACCGAATAGATTTTTTTTAAAGCATTTAATTACAACATGTGAACAACAACATATACACTAACGTTCTTGGGTTCCACAACTACACTACTAAAGTAATAGCAAGAAGAACAACACATCAAGTACAATATATAAGAAACATATATGAATATGCCACATCAAGATTACATTATCAATAAGAGATTCATTACAAGTTCAATTACAACAAACGAGATTGGGTGAAGCCACAATAGTGGTTTATAATTCAAGTGAGGAAGGAAAACTCACAAAAAATGACCCCAAGGCAAAAAAAAAGTGATTTTAGGGGTTCGCACGAACCTACTGGTTCGACCGAACCAATAAGGGGTTCGCTCAAACCAGGGTTTGAGCAAACCCCTTTAAATCTTGGTCGCCAAAAAAAACAAAAAAATGCATAGGAAAGGGGTTCGAGCAAACCCCTAGAGGTTTTCCCGAACCCCCCTTATCCCTCATCTTCCATCTGAGACACAAAAAAAAACCTAAATTTTGGCACTTCGGAGCTTGGGTTGAGGATGAAAATGGAGGAATCTTCACAAACCCAACTGGAATTAGGTAGTCCTCAGAATGATCTATCCAACGAATATAATTTTAATATGTTTTGGTTTTATTATGTATCTATTTTTTTAGTTTTATTAAACATAGGTTTTTCATCAAAAGTGAAGGTCTGTGTTCTGCATATGTAGAAAAATAGTAGATTATCAAAATAAAATTTTAAAAAATATGTTCATGTTGGGTATTGATGTCCTTGATCCATTAAAAAAAAAAAAATTGAATTTCGATACATATAGAAAAATTTATGTTGTATACAGTCCACCTATGTTTGAATTGCAATTGGTTTGACTTTGAAACTTGATTAAAGAAAAAATATTCAATAAAAATCTATGAGACCAAATGAAAGTGCTAGATATCGTAGTTAAAAATCTAAATTCTAAAAAATTAAAATTTATCCTTCATACAAAAAAAGTTATGTTGTATACGGTGAGCGTCACTTTTTAAAAATGTTGTTTTCTGAAAAAAACCAATTTTCATGGGAGATGGAAAAAGAAGTTCAATCTGATTCCAAAAATTTTGAAAAAAATATTTTTAGAATCTACAGACAAAATGTGACGAAACTCTAGTTTGCATCATCTTCAAATTCCTCACGGTTTAGCCGCTATAGGTTCCCAAATGTGAAGATTTAGTTAAAAATAATAATTTCAGTGTCCAATTTGGCCAAAAATTGTAAACCACTATTGTGGGATCACCCGATTGTAACAAATCTCGATACATCCAAGGTCATAATACAATGAAGCCTCATATAATAATCATGAGTGAATACAATATAGAATATGAACAAGTACAACTGACAAACACGTCCATGAGCACATCCAATGAACAACTTTGTGAACGATGTGAATCCAAGAACCTGTCAAGAACAATCTCGTCTCGAGCAACATCACCTACAAGGGGACCCAATGGAAGAAAATGCACGTTCCTCCCAACCGTGTGGTACTCGAAAGCCCACCCACCATTCTAGGAGATAGTAATAGGTCCTCAAGTCAAACTAACATCAAAGAAGAGAAAACATACAACACATGGCCGACATACACATGATTACACAACGACATCAAAACCATGTGACAACCGACATACTCCCAGAGGCAACGACATAACCACAGGTGACTCTACACAAGAGACCCAACATATGTGCAAGGATAGGAGTGTCACCACATAGTCGTAATAGGTTACCCTGAAGAATCTTCCTAGATTACCGACCCTCATCTCGAGTTATCCTGACAACCTCTAACGATTTTCAACCCCTAAACAAACTTATGTGGTATCGATACACTTTTCGAGAAGACAAAGTGATCGATTAGCCATTCCAGGACATCTCAACCTACTTTAACCTAAACAAACATTAAAGTACAAGGCGAGGCAAAAAAATTATTTGATTTGTTTAATGTTTACTACCCAACCCCTAATGCTTTTAAGTTTAGTTATCACTTAATTACCCACTTTCGAAAGGTTACCCAGGCAACCTTTTTAGGGTTTCGACCCGTAATGAAAGCCACTCCTCCTAGGTACAATTCACGTACTAACAATAACAACATAGCCAACATGCATGCAAATGACATCTTGTAAAAACCCACAATAAACATGGAATTACCATATACATCTTCAATACTTCAAATAGATAGAATGACATGCACGGCTAAATGAAAAGTAAAGTTGTGCAAAGAACATCAATACACAAGCATCCAAGCTTTCACTGCAATGACTTATATAATCCTCTGGAAGATTTCAAAATAACGCACAACACCAAAAGTGCCCTTACAAAACAACGAGAAATAAGCAAAAGTGAACTCTCATAACACATAAAGGGTAGCCAAAATTGGACTAAAGCGTGATCATATTACATCCATGTCTAATATTTAATACTTCTATATATCACATGGGTATCAAACAATGTGCATGACATAACCATTATAAGGCCTATACAAGAATTGTAAAACTCAATTAAATCAACAATTCTTTTAAAACTACACAGACCTTAGAAGATATTAACTCCACAATACATAGATTCCAACATATTTAATTAAAACACACTATATTCATCATATAATTTAACATTATTCCTTTCATAATAATAAACTCTCAACTTCAAAATAATTTAAATTTAATCATGTTTAAAGAATTTCAAACTTAAATAATGGAATTTACCTATAAGGACTTCAACTTGAAAACACTCAAAAGAAAAATACTTCCTAAGAGTTTAAATACACATGGGATTTTCCATATAATAATCTTTCAACTTATCGAATAATTAAAATTCAAAAAAATTGTAATTGACAAAATTAAAATGTCATTTTTAATATTTCCAAATAGACATTATACTCCTCTAATCATTCTAAATAAAGAAGGTAATAAATTCTTAATATAAAAATTAATACCTAAATGGTTCTAATGTTCATATATAAACATAAGTAAATTAGAATGCCACTAACACCATAATAGATTCCTAATATAGATGGATGATAAACGAAGAATAGTGAAAAGAAATGTATTAAATAAAGAATATTTCTTTATATAACAATTATAAACTCTAGTAAATCGCTAAGTTTCCAATAATAAAGATATCGATTTACTACTGAAAAAAAAGACTATGTTAGTTCTCACCCAACCTTAAAAAAAACGTAAAGTGACAACTAACATTCGCTTTATACAGTGAATAAGGTAAGTTACCAGCCGCACACAGCCCATGCAGTGACAGACTTTTTTAACAAGGTAAGCATTCAGTTTACATGCGAAAAGAACAACCATTAAAATCCAAAAGATGACAGTGATAACCAAGAGTTTGATTACTCGAAAACTGGCACAAGGCAATAGATAGAAGAAATGATGCACAGGTAAGGCTACCAAACCCGCGACTGAGATAAGTTTATTGCTCTGCATGCAATGTGAATAGTCAAAGAGGAGGAAAAGATTACAGAGCACGATGAATAGATCCAAGCTCACAGCTGATTCTACAAAAACTCAAAGGACAAAAGATCACGGGTGTATGAATCTCAACCCACACCATAACATGCATTTGACACGATTAAACAAGAATGGCGTATGGTTAAATGCCAGTATAGATTTCTTTCTAAATATTTTTATAGTACGATAGTAATCTTTAAACACAAAACTTACAGGAATGGGTATTGCAGATCTCGAAAACAAAGAAATCGACAGGGACTAAGATATGACCAGGTGCATGCAAGTAAAAAAGGGTAGGATGCATGAACCAACGATACACCGATAATTTGCGAACACGGCTAAATCCAAAAGGTTTCAACTATACGAGATTTCAAGCATCGAGTTTCACAAATGACAAATCTACGGATCTTATCCAACATTGGCTTGATTCAATTAAAAACATCAAACGCTTCAAGAGAACAATGCAAGATTTTGATTCAAAAGCAAAGGTAAATTCAGAAGAAAGAATCAAAAGCATTACAAATCTGTTCAAAATAGTGAATTTATTAAAAATTCTCGTACACAGAATTTTTCAAAAGAACACATAAATTTATTTAAAGAACTTTCACTAATTTTTCTTTCCTCCGTAGAATTCCTCTTTGATTTAAATAAAATTGATCATTAATAGTTTCGTTTTTCTATTGTTGTGCAGGTTTCAAAACAAGATTTCGTAGCATAACGTAAATAAAATACAGCAATTTCCTTTGCAAGTTTAAATTCAAGAACAAACAAGAATTACAAGAAGAAAACCTGGTATTCTTCCCTAGATTCAAACAACGATGAAGCCAAACCCAATAAAATCAAACAACAGAACTTTCTCAGCACGAGCAGAGCCTTTGAATTTTGCAACCTTTGAAATTTTTCCACCAAAAACCTAGAAAATATATAGAAAAACTTCTTCCAGAATATTGCCATGAAAACAAAAAATTTCTTCAAAAACCAATTGTCCTCAAAAAAGAAGTTTCCTCTCTTTACTTTCATTCCTTTCAATTAAATGCAAATCACCCACTTAACTAACTGATTGCATGCAATTAATGAACAAGTTACATTTTCCTTACAACCCGTTCCAATACAAGATATTTTGCAAATTCCATTCACAACAACTTATTTAAAATTATCAATTTCGAAAACATTCAAGTTACACAATCATAAGCAATTACATTTAATTATCCTTCAATAATATTCTATTTTAATAATCTTTAATAAATTTAATCTTCTAATATTTAAAATAAACTTTTAATTTAAATATAATCAAATGTAACCCTTAAATCTAATATTACAATTAATCACAGTTAAATTTAATACTTACAAATTAAACCATTTAATTAATTTAAGCAAATCAATATCTAACATAACGAACATAGAACGATATGACGGAACAACAAATGACATGACGAGACAAACGTCAACTGAAACAAACGGGTAACGAACGGTACTCGTTCTTTTCAGAACGATGGCTCGTGACAGAGGACCAGACACTATCTCTCATCAACATATTTCCATGGGGCCTTGGCATGCTCAGACCTGACGAAGCAGGTGGAGTCGATGCCTCTACCTGCAAGTTGCATCAAACTGCACTGTCAACCATATCAACACACATATATCGGAAAACACACCGTGAAAAAGAGTCACAGCGTAGCAAGGTACTCATGAGTGAGTAATGCTACACTGTCTCCTTCACCTGGACTAGCATGAATCATTATATCAAAACATCATTAACATTCAAAACAACATATACCACAATACCCACATATCCATAATAATGTCGTCATAGGAAAAATAATCGGATGATCATAAAGTCAAGTGTATCATCTATAGAGTATAGCAACTAGCATATCATCAATGACATAGTGCAATAATGTAATATAGTCTCACAAGCAATTAAATGACTAACAACCAATCAAAAGAAAACTGAAACAATAATGTCATCTGGAGGGACACTACAAGTTATGAATCATGTACATGTATCTATAATTAATTTATGCAACACTAGGGGAAAGGTATTTATATGTACTTTCAATAATATAATGTTTGATACATTGTTGAAGAAGTGATAATATAATGATGTTCATGCTAGATCAATTTGTGTTAGTATTTCTACAAATCTTATATGTGTATAAGTGTAATTCTTAAGTATCTTAATCTTGTGTATTCTTTGGACTTCTTCTAAGTGGTTGTGGATAGAATAGACCAAAATATTATGGACTAAGCATACTTTAGGTTAGATAGAATGGTATGGTATCACATTAGTTGTCTAAGTGTTTAGCCATTCATCTTTAGCACATTATTAGAATTGTGGCAGATAGATAGAAAAGATTGAATCTTTATATAATATCTATATAAGAATTTCATGATGTCCAACATCTTTGAGGAAGAAATTGAACTAGAGAAGGCCAAACCCAAGCTTAGAGAATCATCACAACTAGGTTAAAATTTTGATAGCTATACTTGGAAAATATTGATCCAAAAGAACCACAATAGAACCTTTGAGAGCCTATTTATTATTTATAGAATTATAAGCATTGTTTCCATACAATAGTGTGTCCCACTTATGGGACATCTTGATTTTTGTCCAAAATCATATATTTTTCAAAAAAAAAAACAAAGATTTAAGCCTTGAGGCATTCCATTTAAAGGAGTTAATTAAAAGAGGTCAGACCAAACCCCCTTAGATCTTGAAACCTATTGGATAGAACCCTACTAGTCCTAAATTAAATCCTCGATGGAGTCTCCTCTATGCCTATCAAAATGTCATTAAAAACTATTTTTTCTTCACCTTTTGGGGAATCAAATTTGATGTGATTTAAAAAATTTATTTTGTAAGTATGTAGCCCTTAATATAATCTTTTAAAAAATGTATAATTTTTAATCTATTTGATTATATTATCATATTTATTTTATATTTCTAGTGAATGTAGGTTTTTCACCAAATGTCAAGGTCTTTGTTCCACACACACAAAAAAATTATTAAAAAATATCCTATGCACTAGGTATTGATATCCTTATTTCAACAATTAAAACAATTTGGATATATATAAAAATAATGTTATATATTATGAAATAAAACCTATATCTAAGTTATAGATAATCTCACTTCAAAAATTAACAAAAAATAAATATGGAGAAAAAAACAATGAGAAATATTTACACACTAAATATTTTGATATTACCAATGTTTAAGAATTTATAATTTAATCATTTTCAATAAAACAAACTATCCAATATGGAATAAAAGTCACTTTAAAAATATATATATATATATATATATATATATATATATATATATATATATATATATATATATAAGTTATTAAAATTTTCATAGAAAATTTCACAAATCATCTTTTTTTTTTTTAAATACATTTAGAATCAGCACACAAAATCTAAAAAATCACTATTTCACATCATCTTCAAATTTTTAATGTTTTAGTTGCTATGGGTGATAGAAAGTGAAATTTTGGTCTAATTTCAATGTCCCACTTTGACTAGAAAAGTGGGACATGCTATTGTGAAAACTTGGTGCAAATCTAACCAAATTTTATAACCAACATAAATGTTAGCTAATTAGGATTTGAAACTAAAGGATGGGTTATGATTTAGTGATTAATATAGTCCCCCAAGAGTAGGTGTCAATTTAATGGTACTAGTGAGTATGACCTATAAGTAAAATGTGAAGTAATTTTTTGGTGATCTAACGCAAATCATGTATAGATCATTAAGGCAAAATAATATAATGTGAAAGTCTAACAAATAGTGGTGCAACAATTCAAAAATGACTATTGCAAATTTTGGCATACTAATGGAGAGATGATGCCTTTTATGGTACATCCTATTCACCAAAATTTGAGGTATTGATTTAAAATATTTTCCAATTGATGAATATTCATTACGAAAATAATCATTGGTGACGTTTCTTCAAGGTTGAAGCAAAGATTGAGTATTCATCCCTATGATGGAGAGATAAGTACTAAGAAATTAGATAAGTGGGTATTTGTATGGAGGTATATTTTAGCATTCATAATATCACTCCCCATCAACAAATCTCTTTTGCAAGGTTAGAATTTTCGGACTATGCTCTTACTTGGTATGAAAGCTATGATTCATCCCTAAAATTTAAAAATGTGCCTCCAAAATGAAAGTGGGAAGACTTCAAGAGGTTGATAAAGAAATAATTCTAGGTCCCATTTTCTATTAAGAAGATAGTGGTATTCAATACCACTAGTTTTGGCAAAGATAATGGAAAAGTGTACAAGAGTACACTAGTGAATTCTAAAATGGACTTGTCCAATTGGACAACAATGTCATGGAGAGGGAAGTGTTGATGAAGTATATAAGAGGGTTTTTTGGACACCTAAGGAAATTAGTTCTCATGGAAAAGATTCAAGACATTGATGAAGCATGTGCACAATACCACTATGGATTTGGACAAGAAAAATGCTTCTTTATTAAAGAACAAGCATAAATAAAATGGGCAACAACAAGGAGGACAAAAGAGTAGGGATAAAGATAAGGGGAAAAGATAAACACCAATGCTAGTATTCAAAAGGACAAAGGAAAATGTAAAACCAAGTTTCATTATGGTCATTATGATAGATCTAATTGCATGGATGAGAAGTGTTGGAATTGCACGCTCTATCTTGGAGAAAGAAGAATAAATATTCTAACACCGCTTTCATGAATAAGGATGTGGAAATCAATGGTGACTTTTGATTTAAATTATAAAATTCCTATGATTTATGTATAGGGGTATGTGTTGTGGGTGAAAATTTCAAGCAAAGGAGAAAGAAGAGCTTATAAATTTGTTTCATATCAAGCTACACATCAAAGACAAGGAGGTAGACTCTTTGTTCAATGCATGTTTCAAAGAAAACTTGATTTCTCAAAAAGTAGTACAAGAGTTAGGTTGCAATCCATGTACCTCCCGCATACATATTCCTTTGGTTGGCTCATGGAAGGGATGGGAAAAAATGTAAACAAATAATGTAATGTCAATTTTTCTAGTAGTGTTGATTAAAGAGATGAAATTGTAGTTGATGTGGTTCCAATAGATATTTGTTTAGTAATATTTGAAAGTGTTAGTTTCTATATAAAAGATACAACATATTTTAGAATTCCTAAATAATACATAGGTTAATTTTTAATGGGATTCCATACATTGTGAATAAATCATAAATAAAGAAGGCAAAGGTCATTGTTGGGATTAAAACTGAAGACCTTAATGCTTTGTTTGGACTTATGGTTTGTTGTTGTGTTGTATGATTTAGTTCACCTTTATGTCAATCTAGGACATAGACTTATGAAAGACGTAGTGGAAATTTTCTCAAGGATTGTAGGTAGCAAGCTAAGTGTGATGAAACAAAAAATTATAGTACTAAAGTTTGAAAATATCATAAATCTATCATATACCCAATTCAAAGAAAACAATAAAACAACTCTACTAATGGTTCTTCCAATTCTGCTATCGGAACAGAGCGACAGAAACAGACCGGCAAGTATTTTGTTTTCAACCACTTAAAATATTTATCAAATAATCTTCTCACTCGGAAAAAGGAAATACAAGAATTAACAACTAAAATAGAAACTACATATGCTTATCAAATCACTATCAACGATTCACACATACACATGAAATTAAAACAATAACCATAACAATAAAAATAAAGTAAAACACAATAAAAAATTTCCAAGCTTCCCGAGGAGTGGGCCTTTTCTACTGGTTGGCAAGGTGATTAGAAAATTATACTGCAACACTTCTTAATTCAAAGCATGGACCATAATACTAAATATGTTTCTTAGATTAAGATCTAGATTCTTTTTTATCATGTAAAAATACACATATATAAGAGTTTGCAACCAAAGTACAAAAGATAACCAATTTGGTTATGTTGGCCTATGACCCATAACCACAAAATAAGTATTTTCAAATTACAACCGAGTGTATTTTAGTAAACGAAACAACTTCACGGTTTGCAAATATCACACAAAATTAGCTTCAACCCATGTACTTGGCTTAAGATCATCCCTGCATCATAGATCTTTGCCTTTAATTCATTCCTATAATTAGCCACTGAATGAAGATTATTATCCCTATAAATTAGTAACATAAAGTATCTTTTTATCCTTTTAGACATATCAAATAATTTCATTCTTTGTGGTAATTAATGGCGTAAATGGGTAATGAAAGGTAAATGGGAATATACATGGGAAAGGATAAGATGAATTAAAACAAAGAATATTTTTCTCTCATCAATCACCATGATAAGTACTTCCCAAGCCAAGTATTTGATCAATGCTAGTGGCAAGTTTGCTTTGATTATTTTGAGAGGAAAATGTGAATAATGTGGATAAAAGTTGAGAGATTTATGTATGAGGTACAAACTCATCACAAATAACATGGGAGAAATGAGTCAGTGAGTATTTCTATAGGTGTTTGTGGAAGCTAAGGGATTGTTCCTAAAGAGGGCTATTAAACATGAAATACAACTACCAAACTGTTTGTTGCCTAATTTTGGGTATGTACCACCAATGTTTTAATGAGGTATAAGAGGATAAGAATCAAGGAAATCTTTGAGCAAGGGATGATAAACTTTATAGTTAATCTCCTTGCAATTCTCCAACTGTGATCATGCCCAAAAAGGATGGTACTTGGTGCATATATATAGGATATAGAGGCTTGCAAAATAGCCATCAAGAATATGTATCTTCTACTAGCTATAGATGATTTAATGGATTGATTTTAGCAATGCTAATTACTTCATGAATTTAGACTTCAAACATTAGTATCAAAAGGAATCAAAGAATATGGTGTATGTTAAATGACCGTCAAGACAAGGAAAGGTATATTTGAGTGGTTGGTTATTTCATTTAGATTGTAAAATTCTCCAGCTGCCTTCATTTATATTATGAGAATTTTATTGAGGCCTCTCATTGATTCTAGTATGATAGTGTACTTAGAAGACATTGATTTTTAGTAGGTCTTATGAGGATCACTCACCAAGAAAGGGTCTTTGAGATTTTAAGGGAGAACATACCTTTGTTGAATGCAAATAAGTGTGAACATGCCAAAATAAATTACTATAAATTGCTCATTTTGTGGGCAATGGTTAGATAATGATGGATCCCTCCAAAGTAGAAGCTACAATGAATTAACCCAAGCCAACTACCATTATTGAAACTAAATGATTTGTTAGTGTGATAACACCTTCAAAAAAATATAAATAACTTTTCATATGTGGTTGAAACATCACATGAGATGATGTGAAGGAAAGTAAATTCCATTATGGCAACAAGTAGAAGTGTTAGAACTTTGATATTTAAAGAACAAAATCAGCACAACACTAGTTCTAGCACTACATAATTTGTAATAAAATTTTGAGGTGGTGATGGATGCTAGTGACTATGCCATGGGTGCAACTCTTTTGCAAGGAGGTAGGCCTATTTTTAATCATTCTTAAATTTCCATGGGCTCTTAATGTTAAATTGTAGTACCTATGAAAAATATTTGTATATAGTCTAGTTTCAAAGCTTAAGAAATAAAAACATTATCTCATGGGAGAAGAGATTTATGGTTCATATCAATCATAATCCATTGGAATACCTCCACAAATGAAGTTGCAATAATCAAAACACAACAATTGGGTCAGATACCTTAAACAATTCTATCTAGTGGTTAAATACAAAAGTGGTGTAAAATAAGGTACAAATATGCTCTATAGGACATCTCTTTTATCCATGGTATCTTTTGACATTGTTAGAGCCCTTTTTAGAAAAGGTGTATGTGAAATATTATAAAGATGATGTTAATTTCAGTGATATGTATTAGAACTTATACAAAGAGGGAAAAGTGTTAGGTTTGAGCCTCATCTTGATACTACTACATTCAAGAATGGTTTCTCTACACAACGGGTGAGTTATACATTGCAAATGAATGCGATTTTTTGTTCATGAGAGGGACATACATCACGTGTTGTTATTAATTTGAGGGGTTACTAAAATAGTTAGTACACATTGATTTGTATATTGTCTATATATACATATATTGATGTTGCAAAGGTCATATGTAGTTATTGATTATGTAGTGTAAACAAGCCCAATAATAGTTTAGTTTGTACCAACCTTTTCCTATACTTGTAGTGTAGAAAAACATATCCCTTTACATTTTCACACTTAATTTGGAATTAATATTAAAATGGACTTAATTGTGTCTTATTTTTAATGTTGTAAAGTGTACCTCTTTACACTTTCACACTTATCTAGGGCTCCTTTAATTAATTGAGCTTAATTTGTCTTAATTGGCTCCTTCAATTCAAATCCAAGCCTATTCAATCACATTTTCCGTAGAGGAAACCTGACATTCATTAACGCCTAAACATAACATTCCTCATTGAGCAATGTGTGTCCTAGGTGAGTGGCCTACGACCCATTCGCCCATAGGTGAATGGGTCCTCCCTTAGACCTAGGACCTAAATTTAAATTATATTTTGGTGGTACTTTAACGTAATCTATATTTCGATGTCGTTTTGTGTTATTTGAATTTCGGGAAATTAATTTACATATCTATAAATATAAGGTCATTTCAGTATGTTTCACCTAGCAATTTTGACCTAAGCAATCTAAGAGTTTTCAAGTTATTCAAGAGAACTTTCAAGAGAAATTCAAGGCATTCAAAAGAATATTTATTGAAGATTTATTGCAGTAATTGAGATCCAATTATCACATCAAAGTCTTCTTGCATCATGCATGTTTTTGGAGCTAATATGATGATGTAGGTTTCATGATCCATTCAACTATTCAAAGCATTATATCAAGTCAAGATCCACATCCATTGAAGCCATTTAATGCAAGTTGCAAATTTACATTCCAAGATTTACTCAAAGGTTTGGTGAGTTGTGACATTAAGTTGTTCATTCATCATTCCTTTCATGTTATTTTATTTCATTTCAAGGTTTGATTACCAAAACGAGGTTTGGCCAAGGCAAACCCCCCATTCACCAAAAAACAAAACATTTGTCCCTCTTGATTTGTGTTTGTAGATTTAGGTGGAATAAATCTTGAAGATCTCTTGAAGAGCAAAATTGGAGAAGTTGTCAAAGTTGCAAAAGTTGTCATGTCATGGAAATTCATGTACAAAATTTATTTTCCGCTTTTCAAACCTGAAACCTGGGAAAATTGAAGGAATCATCTATGTAGCAAAGACTCGAAAGTTGCAGACAAACCCTAACTCAGGATCCATTCGCCCTTGGGCGAATGAGTCCCAAATCAGCTTCAACAACTGGCTTTTTGTGACTAATACACATCATCTTCCCTCTCTCCGATCTGTGATCTGATTTCTGGTTCCATTAGTATTGAGCTTAATCTATTAGATCCAAGTTGTAGATTGCATTTTGGAGTTAGTTTACTATTTTTAGTTTTTCTCCCCAAAGTGCTATTTGATCCATTTTCAAACATTATTCCTTCTACCACCACTACCACCCCCATAGTGTCATACATGCCCATACATAGTGTTTATACTTTATAAAACCTCCCTCCTCCATATTTCCTTCCTCTTAACTATGCCCCTTTCAAGGCACCAACATCCCTCATGGAGTATTACACCTCTATTCCTATTGCATCTACCACTACCCATCACCACCCCTCTTAGTTGATCCACTCCATCCTATGCAATGCCTATCCCTCATTATATCTACACATACATGCCCTTATATACCTTACATTACATTTCCTCCTCTTTGCTTATTTCCCAACCTATCACCACTTACATCCCTCTTTCCTCTCATGCCCCTTATTATACACACCATACTAACCCTTAATCTTCACTAGTTACCCTTGCATATTTTTCCCTAGATGCATTAGTTCACAAAATAGATCAAGTAGACAAGAGAGTGGATGATAAATTAAACAGAAATGATAAGTCACTAATTCAAGGATGCTAGATATACACCACTCTCATATGAGATTGGTATGCTTCCTCTCTTTATGAGCTTTACAACACTATGATGTTCAATGGATAATAGCAAAGGTGGTCCAAAAACACACATTTAAGATATTTTACAATGTTATGCGTAGACTTCCTATATAATCAAAGTTGATATTAGCCTTAGAGTTACAATTTCTTATTTGTTTAATTGTTCCCAAGGACCAAATTAACACATGAATGACTATGGTATAAATATCCAATCCTTATGCTCTAAGATGATTACTCCTTTATATGGCATTGAATTACAAAAAATATTTATTAAGGGATTGCTCAAACTAATTAAAATATATTTATATGTTTGCACCTATAAATTTGATGAATTTCTAGTGCTTAGTTGTCCTCAAATTGGCAACAAAGCCCTATTTCCGAGCCTTGTAATGATAGGATTGGTTAAAACTTTTGGCATTAAAATCTCTCAATCTGTGAGTGTTCATGAAAATTCTTTTTTCAAAATGTTTTTATGTCTCACCATGAGTATGCAAACTCAATTTCATGGAAATCAAGTGAGTTTTGAGGCAAATATTAATGTGTCACCATTTTAGAGCAAGTTCAAATGGTCCCATAAAAAGTTTCAAATGGCTCAATTGTGGTGACAAACTAGTTGTTATTTTGTCCTCAATAGCCTATATCTCCATTTTCGGATAGCATTAATATGGATCATCAATAAACAAAAATTTCAGTAGTGTTACCAAAGGAGAGCTCTGTGTGAGTTGCTTAAGTAAATGGGGTGAAGATGGAAAATTTTGGCCCAAAGACACCAAGGAAAAGCTGGGAAGGCACAATAGATCATGATTAGAAACCAGATGATAGGTTGAAAAAAAATGCTCAAAGAGATGGAACAACCAACATTAAGAATAAAAGCCAGAAGACAGGTTTGAAGAAAATGCTTAAAGAAACGAAACAACAAAAGTGCATATATGTAGGGCTGATGCAAAGCAAGAATGTGCATAGAAAACGCAGAATGGATTTACTACTTCCACATTCAAGAAGACCACAACAACTAATGGTAAGCAATTTTCAGATGTGACAAATGCTTTTTCATTTTTACCTGGCAGAGAAAATAACCTGGAGAGTTTTCATCCACCACACTTTACGATGAAGATAATCCAAAGCATCGGCTTAAAATTGTTTTATATTTGAATTAGTGGCTTGTTTCTAGAGTTGGCACATTTAGGAACGTTGTCTTAACTCAATTTGTTTATTAGATTTTATAATCTTTTCACGGTGTCTGGGAGATAGCTTGCTTGACAAACTTCCTTGCACAATGAGTATCGTCCGCTTGCTTTATTTAAAATTTTGAAATGAATTTACAAATTTTTGTTATCCTGATTGGAATTCTAGCTTTGGGTTTTGTTATTTCCTTTTGTATATTTTTCATAATCATTCAGAGCCAGTCTTGAATCCACCTGACAAAAACTACATAAGGCATTGTATTATTCGTACAAATCATCTCAGCAAAACAAGCAACCAACTCAAACCAATGGCCAAATGTTTGTTGTTGTGTGGATTTCTTATTTTGTTCTATTAACTTCTTTGGGATGCCTAAGGGCTGCAGCTCAGCAGTAGGCAGTTACTAATCAAATGCTGAGTCATGGGTTCAAGTTTCCTTGAATCCTCAATATTTTCTTATGGACTAATCGTCGCTGTGGGAAACTGGAATAACCGCCCATTGAAAGTGAAGAAGCAGGGTTTCCAAGTTTATTAATACTTGCAGATTTTCGTATAACGGTAAACCTTCATGTGATATCAAAGCCTCGTTTCAGGTTTGATTCTCTTAAATTACATCAGAGGGGGTGTTTAAATAACCACAACCCTGAAACTGTCAAAATGAAGATGTGGAGTTTAAAAGTTTACTAACAATGTAACGACAAACCTGCAAGAAAACCTTCTTTGGGAAAAATGCGTAGGCATTAAAGAATTATGTGAATGATGTAGGCATAACGGAATTGTACAAACAGTGTAATTACCTCATTTTCCATAAGCAGTCGTTAACTATGTTTAACATTGTATTTAGCTCATTTTCCCTGTATTTTTCAGGAATCATGCATCCTTCGACAAAAGTACTGAAGATTGGCAATTAACTAACCAATTTGTTCAAAATTGCTTTTTTTTACTACTTTATTGGAGTTTTTTTATTTTGTTCAAGTTCCTTTTCATGACCAAAGTGAGTTAAAAGAGCAGCCTGATGGGATTGCGACTTGTATTTATATTGTTTACTTCCACTGCAGCCCTCAAATCGTTTACCTTAGCAATCTGGTTTTCATATGCAAGGATCAGTGAAGTACCTGTCACAGAAACTTAAAAAACAAGCACCAATGCCTAACCAAGGTACATACAATATCCATTCAGAATTTCAGATTATGGATTAAATAGTATTACCTAGATAAATTCAATATCCATTTAGAAAGTTCACTTTTCTGAAGTTACGTTTTCTTTGGAAGAGCAAATAATATGAGTATTTCCATCTTCCAGGATCCAGGAGAAGGTAAGAATCCAGTTCACTTGGCACCAAAGCATTTGTCTGCAATACAGAATGATAAAGAATATCTTCCGCAAAAAGTCATTTACTCTTTCCATCAATTTGGTTCACTGCTTAGTGATTTTTGAAGTTTGTTTTGTTAAAAATAGTGATTTTGTTCAACCACTTCAAATCCGAAACCAATCTACAAATAGAGGGTAACTGAATTGTCACCAGCAGTCACTAATGTTTTCAACAAAATATTGGTGGTTACAATGAATGCAGTATCTATTTGCAACTGTTGTACAACAGTTCTATAATGGTTGTTCAATTTCTTGATGGCTATTATAATACATGGTGTTTCCATGCTAGAGGAGGATTCTTGCATTTGTAGTTTATTAATTATTAGAGATGGCTTTTATGCATAGAGGATGGGATTGTGGGAGTTTGTGGGTTAATTGTGTTAGAAGTTTGAGGAGATGTCATTGATATGGTTGTTGGCAACATGAGCATGAGCTTATACAATGTTGTCATTGATGTCAACATTGTGGTTTGATGACTGCATTGAGGTACAATTGGTTTGTAAAGCATGAGTGAGCATGGAGATGGTAATCTAGCACAGAGATGCAAAGGTTTTGCTTCAGTGCAAAACAGATATGTTGAATATTTGATTGTCCATAATACAATTTTTAGTATACAAAGCATGATTTTTTTGGTCCGCATTGGTTCGCCTTGAATTATTTTATCTTTGGTTCTAAGGAAATTTTGGTACGTGTTGGAGGATCGTAAATCAAAAGTTTCATGTCTTTATGACCTTCGGTGCAGAAGTTATGATTGATAGTATATCGGATTTGCCAATGATAATGTTGCCAATGCAGAGTACCTATTTTGATTGGTCTGCATTTCACCGTGGAATAATATTTTGTTATGCGGGTTTGAGGGAGTGTTTACAGGTGTCAAAAGGATGCATAGTCCAAGTGGCATGTGTTTTGGAGGTCTGTGTGTCAGTTTGTGGATAATCAATTGGTATATTTTGGTGTTGTCTTATCAGCGGGGCCGACCTAACATTGGGGTTGTGCGGACTTAAAGGAAGTGTTGATTGGTTTTGTGGGAACTATTATAGGTCCATGCTAACCTATTTGGATGCATTACAAGTTTGGTGTTGTCCGAAAAACATGTATAGTTTGATCTTAAGCCGACAAGTTTTGTTATGCATGATACTTCTAATTAGGCCAACCTAATTGGTGTTGTAGGTGTATGCGAATGTAATAGGTATAAATGTAAGATCATTTTCGGTGTTGTATGGATAATATGAGATGTGATGTGTACTGTAGAAAATGTGATGTGAATTCCTAAGCAGAGCATGCAAATGTGATGTGAATGTAAAGCAAAACAGAGTGTGGAAGTTGTGTAGTATGAAGTGTGTTGATTCAGTATATTGAGCTCCAGTGGAACTATATTTCCTACATATTGTAAATGCAATTTTAGCAATTCAATCTTGGCAGTGAGTCGACCCTCTTTCCTAGCAGTGAGCCATTTTCCCTCTTTTATTCTCTAGACAGTGAGTACACTTGGCAACAAGTCTTTCAGTAATATGTTATGACCAGTTATAATATATTGTGAGCTAATCTTCACCGTGGTTTTTCCACGTAAAAATTTGGTGTTCATGTGTTATGTGCTTTGATGATTGTTTCATGATTTCTTTCCTTACTACAAACTGAATATGATGTGTGGAATAAATGTTTAAATGAATAAGTGGTATTAGAGAATACTGATTCAAACCCCTTCCCGCCCCCTCTCAGTATTTCGGGTGTTCAACAATTGGCATCAGAGCTTGGCTCCTTCAATTGGCTTGATCGCTAAAGTAGATCTTGGAGTTGAACACATGGCTACAAGGAAGTATCCTATTCCCCCTGAAGAAATTATGCCAGAAGGATTTACTGAAGAAGATTACATTGTTGATATGGAAGGAGAACTCAAATCTGCCTTGGATGATTTGGATAGAGCAGAATCTGAAAACAAAGAGATCTGAAAAAGGATCTTAGTGATGTAGATGAATGCATTAAGATGTTGAGAGAAAAACTCAAAAAAGTTACAGATAGGATTAAAGAGCTCAAGCAATCAAATGAGACCATTCCCAGCCTGAAATTGCAGATTGAAGAAAGTAAAGAGTTGAAGACTGCTTGAATGCTAAATTGAAAGACAAATCTGAAGAATGCTCAAAGCTTGAACAAGAAGTTGTAACCTTGAGATCAGGTCTAGAGAAAACAAAGATTCAAGAGGACAAATTCAAGAAGAGTACTACAATGCTTGATGAAAAGATTGCGAATCAAAAAGGATCTAAAGACAAAGAAGGATTAGGGATTGAGAAAGGTGAAAGTTCAAAGGCAAATCAACCTCCAAACAAGACTTAAAAGAAGATTGAGGACAAGAGCAATGGCAAGCAGGTCTGGAATCAGAGGAAAGACTTCAAAAGACCACCAATCAAACAACCAAATGTACAAAGGTACCCATGTTTTAATGGTTTTTGTTATTCCTGCAATAAATTTGGACATAAAGCTATGGAATGTAGAAGCAGAATGAATCAGAATGCTCAATCATTTCCCGGTCAATGTTTTACATGCAAAAGATTTGGTCATAGAGCTAGTTAATGCAAAAATCAAATGATGAATGGCTATAACAATGGTATGATGTTTCAATATTTCAATGGCTACTGTTATACATGTAATGGATTTGGGCATTAAGCTAATCAATGCAGATCTAGAATAGGTGGAAGTAAGCTTTTTCAAAATGTCAAATGCCACAAATGCAATAAGTTAGGACACATTGCAAAGTTTTGCAGAAGCCAGAATGTGAAATTTGATTTGGTAAAGAAGAATGATCTAGTGAAGAAGGTTGATCCAATAGAACTGAAGAAAGAGATGGACAAAATTTGGGAAAAGAAAGAAAAGATAGAGGTTAAGCCTAAATTTGTGCCAACATCTGGTGTAGATGTTTCTTCCGGAAACTAAATGAAGAGCTTTGGCTCAGAGGGAGTTTTAACAAACAATCATTAAACCCCTGCCAAAGATATGGTGTTGATGCCTTCAACACATGGATATGAGGTGTAGGTTGATATGCTTGACCTATTGGTGAAAACACCGATGGAAAATATCAAGATGTGGAAGTTTGCAAAGCAATCGAAGGTGACTATGCATTGCAGTTAGGGTTTATCAACTTTTTGCCTAACTTCAAATCAGTGCATTCAATGTGTTTTAGGCCATTCCAAAAGGAATTATAAGTGATTTCACTTTTGATCTAAGTCATTTGCAAACGAGTATTCGAGGAGAAAAGAGCAATGAAGGAGCAAAAAGAAGTGTTTCAAAAATTTTGTGCACGAAACCCTAACCGATTGTGATCGAAAGGTATTTATAGTTTCTATTTGCCCTAGTTTTTGAAGTACTCTCATTGTGATTAGAAGATGTATACCCCACTAGTTGTTGAGGTTTTGGACTGACCTCATCCAAAATTCAAACGACACCCTGATAAGTCAATGATGACTGATCTGGATGGTTCTTTTTCGAGCATTCTATATGGTGTGTTGCATATAGATGTCAAGATTTACATTTATGCTAAATTGGAAAAGTATAATCACTCAAAGTTGGGTGATGTGTGGTTTAATGAACTCACTGAAGACCAATTTGAATTGAAATCCGAGTTTGAGAGCTTGACGAAGAAGAAGCTCAACGTTTGGAACAATTTCCCTATCTTTTTCTATGTGGATGAGTGGATTAGATACACATTGAGTAGAATATATGATAGGTTTATTTGGTTGGATGTTCCACATATAATTAATAAGGAGGCTATTAGGGTTGTTACAGGTTTATGTTCAACTGAGCCAGTTCCAACGCTCAAGTCAGTGAAGAATGAAATGATAATGGAATTAACAGGTGTGAAATATGACAAAAGAGCCCTGACTATCAAGGACATCAAAGACCCTGTAGTAAAATATGCATCAATGGTGATAGGGTACAAGATATATTTTACAAATAGAGAGAACTTTATTTTTGCAACTGCCATCAACACTACATATGAGATCGTAAAGAAAGGTGTTGATTATGATTTGTGTGAGTTGTTAAGGGAACAACTCCTGGAAAATTTGCAAAAGACTAAGAACTCCTAGTACCCTTCAAGTTTGGTACCTTGATCATTTGTTTGTTTTTCTACTTTCTTAATCAAGTTCCCGGAACCAGGAACATAGTGTGGTTGAAGGAAAGACCAGTGGCATCTCAAATCAGAGACCACCTGATGAGATTAGGTGATGAAGACACACAAAAGAAAGCATTGTGGGGATTCTTTAAAACTTTCCAAGAAAATATGCAAGCCGGAGAAAGAATTCCAAGAGAGTAGTAAAGAAATATAAAAATGATATTATCTTCACGACGAGTAAGGACTATTGCATAGTGGAGGTTGTTGAGCCTAGAACAATATGGATCCCATAAATGGGATATGAAGTTGCAGAGGATGTAATACTTGGTTTGGTTGACCATTGAGCAAGCCTAGAGACACCTCTGAGAGAAGATTTGGGACATATGAGGAGAAGTTTGGTGTTGTGCACATGCAGCAGAGGGAAAAACAAATCAAGAAAAATGTTGAGAAGATGATTGCATAGGTTACAAAGATGGTGGGTCTATCAAAGGACCAAGTTGAAAAAGCCAAAAGCATGTCTGGCTCTCTGACGGGTACATCCATTATAAGAATATTTGGTAGAACATCTACCCCCTCTCTAGTTTCCCCCAAGTCCTCCAGGACTATGCCCTCTGTCAATGGAACAAAGAGGAAGGAAGGAACCAATGCTCCGGCTAAACATCAGAGTGCATCTGTGAAGGAAAAGAGTGCTCCAATGAAACAACAAGGTTCCCCACACGAAGAAGAGTGAAAGCTAAGGCAACAAGAGAAAGAAACATGAGTTTTGATGAAGAAGAAGAGGTAGCAGAAGAACCTCTCATAAGAAAAAGAAAACCCAGAGTCTCTCAAGCAAAGACAAGTGCAAAGAAATTCAAAGTTGACATTGTAGACATTGATAGTGAAGTAGAGGTGGAGAAACAGAAAAAGAAATTTAAAATTTATGTGAGGGAGAAGAAAGCCAAGTCTGGTAAAGGAGAGAAAAATCTTTGAAAGCAAAGAATAAGAAGGATAAGTCTCCTCCGGTAAGAAAACATAGCCCTATGAAATTAGATGCATTATTTAATGGTATAGTTGAGCATGAAACGTTGGAACAAACTGCTGCATTATATACCACTGTGGATGACACTAATAAGTCTACAATAGAAGAGGCAATTGTTAGATATATAGTTAAATTTGATGTTAGCATGAAGAATATTGAAGGCCAATTGCCTGAAGATTTGAAAAGTGAATTATATGCAAGACGAGAAGAGGCAATAAATGAAGATGTGAAGTTGAAATCTTTTGCCTTGGTGAAAGTTAGTGCTACCTTTTCAGATGAGGATAGAGCTAAATTAGCTCAATTGTACAATAAAGAGTTTAGAACTAAGCAAAGGGTCACTACCCTAATGAGTAGAGAAAAAAATGATATTGAAAGGCTCGGGAATGAATATGTGGAGAAAGTTGTCGATTTGGCAAAAGAGCTAGGAATGATACCAGACATTGAAGAGGAAATGCATGATAATGTTTATGTTCTGGAAGTTAATGTACTAGAAGATACATAGCGGGAAGATGCCCCTTCGGTAGTAGAGAATGTGGCTATAGAAGAAGAAAATGTTACTGATAACACTCCTTTGGTAGGAGAACATTATTGGAGAGGAAAATGTTGAAGAGTTGCAGAAGGATACTCAAACAAGTCATATCTCCCCTCCCCCCGAAAGAAAAAAGAATGTTGGAGAAGAGGCTGTACAAGACAACACGGAGAGCAATAAGGCATAGAGCACAAAAAATATGCCTCCTCCAAATAACAATGCAAAATTTGTTGATGATGAGAAGAAGGATGAGAAAGAGTCCAACAATGCTGAGAAGAATGATGAAAAAGCAGAAGACAACATTGGTGACAAGGAAAATGCAGAGGAGAAGAAGGATGAAGGTAATGTGAAGATGATTGGAGAATCTTCCAAAACCTCTGAAGATTCATTGAAGAGTTTTGAGCATGCAATTACAATTCCAACCTATTGTTTCTGCCCAGTTATTACAAATTCCAATGTAGCATGGGCAAGTAGATATGCACAAGATGTCCCCTCTGCACAAGTTACAACTTGGTGATGCATTCCACGCCTCCACCAGAAAGGGGATCTTACAGACACATTAGAAGAGTGTGGAGTTGATAGATGAAGCAGTGAAGGTACTACAGGAGAGTATTCCCAAAGTAAGTATTGATAATTCTTTATCTGGTGTGCAAAATTGTGTTGATGAAGCTAAGGATCTATTTCAATTTTGCTTGAAGTGGCCTAGTTCAACTAAGAACATAAAGGGTGAGATGGATTCCATTGAAGCACAAATTGATAAGGCATCTAATGCTTATGACCCTGCAAATGATGCAGATGGATCCACAAGATTAGCAATTGAAAATCTACATGAACAATTCTTCCAACTACAAGAACAAAGAGAAAAGATTATAGTGTAGTTTGGACAGCTCAAAGACCTGGTGAATGCAAAGTTCACACCCATATCTAGTGCACTGAAAAGTGCGAAGAAAGCAATAAAGTTGAATATGATACCTAGTACTCCGGGTGGAGGAGAAGAACTCATGGAGTTTGAGGCACCAAACCGCATGCTTGGGTTGGCCAAGAAACATTGGGAGGATGGCAAAAAGGAATAGCAAGCACACCTTGCAAAATTGTAGGTGTTATACATTTCTTCTGGTTGATCTATGCATATTTATTTTCTATCTATGCATTTCAGATTTCATAAGTCAGATTTCATTGTACATATGCAGAAATTAGAGGATAGTATACCAGTGCAAATTTTGAGCAGTTTTGTTGGATAGCACTATTAGGAGTTGGTTTGATTTTTGAATAAGTTTGTTACTCTCATGCATCTATGTATATATCAATTAGGGGGAGTATGTGAGTAAGTCGTATATATAAAAGGGGAGCAAAGAACAAGAAATATGTATGCACCCTTTGCCCTTGATGTCAAAAGGGGAGAGTAGTTTGGAGAAGACATGGAGAAGAGCTGATGCATGTGTCCATCAATGACAAAGGGGGAGGTTGTTGGAAGTTTGAGAAGATTGTCATTGATACGGTTGTTGATGAGCATGAGCTTATACGGTGTTGGCATTGATGTCAACAGTTTGATGACTACATTGAGATACAATTGGTTCGTGAAGCATGAGTGAGCATGGAGATGGTAATTCGACACAAAGATGCAAAGGTTTTGCTCCAGCACAAAACAAGTATGTTGAATATTTGACTAAGTCCATAATACAATTTTTAGTATACAAAGCATGAGTATTTTGGTCCGCATTGGTTCGCCTTGAAGTATTTTTGTCTATGGTTTTAAGGCAATTTCGGTATGTGTTGGAGGATCTTAAATCCAAAGTTTCATGTCTTTATGACCTCCGGTGCAAAAGTTATGATTGACAATATATCGGGTTTTCCAATGACAATGTTGCCAATGCAAAGTACCTATTTTGATTGGTTTGCATTTCACCGCGGAATAATATTTTGTTATGCAGATCTAAGAGAGTGTTTGCAGGTGTGAGAAGGATGCATAGTCCAAGTGGCGTGTGTTTTGGAGGTCTACAAGTCAATTTGTGGATAATCAGTTGGTATATTTTGGTGTTGTCTTACCATCGGGGCTGACCTAACATGTTTGGGGTTGTGTGAAGTTAAAGTGTTGATCAGTTATGTGGGAACTATTATAGGTTCATGCCGGCCTATTTGGATGCGTTAGAAGTTTGGTGTTGTCTGAAAAGCGTGTATAGTTTGATCTTGAGCCGACAAGTTTTTTTATGCATGATACATCTAATTAAGCCGACCTAATTGATGTTGTATGTGTATGCAAATGTAATGGGTATAAATGTAAGATCATTTTCGATGTTGTATGGATAATATGAGATGTGATGTGTATTGTAGAAAATGTGTGATGTGAATTCCTAAGCAGAGCATGCGAATGTGATGTGAATGTAAAGCAAAACAAAGTGTGGAAGTTGTGTAGTATGAAGTGTGTTGATTCAGTATATTAAGCTCCAGTGGAACAATATTTCTTGCATATTGTAGATGCAATTTTAGCAGTTCAATCTTGGGAGTAGGCCAACCCTCTTTCTTGGCAGTGAGTCATTTTCTATATCTCTCTTATTCTCTAGACAGTGAGTCCACCAGACAGTGAGTCCCCCTGGCAGTGAGCCTTTTCTGTAATATGTTATATGACTGGTCATAATATATTGTGAGTTAATTCTCACTGTGGTTTTTCCCTTTTTGGGTTTTCCATGTAAAAATTTGGTGTTCATGTGTCATGTGCGTTGATGATTGTTTTATGGTTTCTTTCCTTACTACAAATTGAATATAATGTGTGATTGTGGAATAAATGTTTAAATGAATAAGTGGTATCAGAGAATACTAATTCACCCCCTACGCCAACCTCCTACTCACCCCGCTGCCGCCCCCCGCCCCTCTCAATATTCCGGGTGTTCAACAAATTGCTTCAATTACAAAAAACTGTTGCCACTTGGTGACAGCTGCCCCACCAATTTTGCCAATGGTTACCCTGATTTAGAGGGGCAGTTACTTGGTGCAAGTAGATTCTCTACACTCACAATATATGGTTGGCAATAGCACCTTTCAAATGGAGGCTTTTTTTTTTCCAGGAAGGAAGAGGCATTCGGTGCAAATTGGCTGCAGCCTGCAGGGAATTCTGCCACTAGTTTAGAGATAGAGACGTGTCTGCATCACAGAACTAGAATGAGTTTCATCACATCTTCATTTCTGTCATTATACTATTTCCTTTGGATAATGTCGAGCATATTCAAGGCCTAAAAGTTGTTGTATCTAGCAGAGATGTTTTCAACTTCTCGAAGCTAATCTTCCAAATGTCTGCAGCAATTATATGGTTTATAATCAGGTGTACATTGGTCAGTGGTTATCTATACAATTGAGGATCATTTGTAAAGCTCATATCTTTTACACACTCTTGTCTAGGAAGTTGGAGGAAGCATTTTCCTTGATGAATTATAAACAATTACACAGCTTGGAAAGTACATTGTTTATTCCCAATTGGAGATTCAATAGCAACATTTGCTTTGCAATGGACCGTGCAAGAAGAGAGGAATTTTGGGGTACCCATTTGACACTAAACAGACAGGAGAGGACTTAAGAAAGGAAGTATGGTTGTTTAGGTCTCACACACATACTATCTTACGTGGCTACAAAAATCTCACGAATGAAGCCCCAAATAGTGCAGTAGTTACTGAGTGAAACCAAGTGATATGCTTTAGTGAAGAGGCATGAAGTAGCTCAAAAACTGTTCTGTTGTTTTTATCTTTTGATAGAACTTTTTGTGCGATCCCACAATTAACTAGAACTGACACACTATGTCCTATTGGCCTCAGCATAGGCACATAGATAACAAAAATGGAGTGGTAGTTACCATTTAGATTGGACCAGAATCTGAATCTGAACTGCGCTTGATGAAATTGGAATCATAGTGTTTGTAAGATTTTGGTCTGAGTCTGCTGCTGAACTTGCAGCATTATAATGAATGAACAATTCAGAATTAGTATATGGAACTTTCAAACCACTGAATTTCAGCATTCCAATGATACTAGGTATTTTTCCAACACATCTTTTATTTGCATGTATACACTAGCTCTTGTTGCTATTATTAGTACCCATATAATTAACAACATATCAATTTCTCCATCTTAATGATGAATCATGAAATTAAAATATGATTTGAAACATTGATACAAAAATTGAATTTAGACCAAATCAAAGAGATGGACTTCAAACATCAACTTGAGTCACAGGAACAACTACTAAATACATCAGCACATCAACTTGAGTCACAGGAACAACTACTAAGCTGCTAAAGCGCTTGCAAAGGAAGGAAGAGGCCTATTAGAGGCAAAATTCTAGGCCTGTTGGCAAGCCAAGGAGATACTTCTTCCTCAATGGAATTTGCATAATTGAATTGTCATTGTGAATCCTCGATTAATAGCCACAATGCTAATAGTTGATTTAGCAAAGAGCACATAGCTTACCTGTTAATTAGGTCAATAATGCCAAGGGGGTCTCGAGTGGAAGAAGGATCCTTGATACCTAGCAATCTAAGGTATGAGTCTTATATGACAATGCATTTCAGTTAGTGAGAGGTTTTTGTAGATTGAACAACTGTTAAGTTCTGAATTAATAGAATTATTCTATATCTTGCTTACATGCAATGGATATGCATGCATCTATCTTGTTATCAGGTAAAGAGAAACAACAATTAAAATGGGGTCTAGAATTTGGGGATGTTACAAAGGCACTTAGAAGGAACCAACAAATGTCAAATAAGCTTTAAAAAGGAGGGGATAAGCCCTCCACAAGAAGCATAAGATAATTTTAATCAACCTATGAAATGTTGGAGGACTTGATGCCTCTGACGAGCAAAGGCTGCTAAGACAGCAAATAATTGATTACAAACCATACATTGTGTCGGTTCATGAAACTAAGATAAACAACAAATGAATGCAACTAAATCACTATGAAAATATGGAAAATTGTACCATATTTGCATTGAACTCAGGTATATCAGAAAGGCTTGCTTTTCTATTGAGTCCTGCAAAGGTTAGTAGCTTCCTTCTGGACTCTAGCTCCAATTGGATTTCAGCAAAATTCTTAAGCCTATCTGAATCCTTCAAATAAAATATTTCAAATGCTTATGGACCTACATCCTTGGAAAGAAAAATGGTATGTTGGTAGTCCTTAAATATTTTCAGACATTACTTCCTGTTAACAAATTAGATCCTTGGGAGCCATTCCAGTGCCATAGTAAATCTAGCTCCGAACCCATATAAGACAATGATTTTTTAGTTGATCTCACAACCTTTGGGATTTGAATCCAAAATTAGGGGAGTTCAATTGAAAAAATTAATAGAAAGGTTGGGTATCAGCCAAGCAATGGAACATAAAAACCACCCTTCAAATCTGACCATGTAGATTAAAGAGTGTATTCTTGTTAGCACGAAAAACTTCCAATGAAACCCTTGAGGATAAAGTGACAAAGGGGGGCATTAGGTACAAGAAACCAAACGGATGTGGCAGTTTCCCTCTGGTTTGAGAAGAGCACCCCCCTTATACCCCCCTTATAAAATTTGTTGTTTAGGGGTTCTTATTCACTTTTGCTGCTTTGCAGGAAAGTGGGAGGGATAGAAAAAGGTGGGCAAGGATGGAAATATTAACACTTAAGCTTGAATTAGACAAAGGAAGATGACAGGAATACCAATAAGGATTATAAAATGTAAAAAGGTGTCCTCAGATGGATTGGTTGCATTGAAAATGGGTGAATGACAACTGCATAGTGAAAAGTAAAACCATGAAACCCTGGAAAAAGTTTAATTGGTTAATCAAAACAAGTTGCCAAATCATGATAGAGAGTTCACTTTCCAAAACACCCTGGCACATAATCCCTGAAGATTCTGAATCATGTGCAACCTAAGTTAATTAGGTATGAATATAACCAACATATCAACAGATTTTACACCGGCCAGACACGATAAATTCAATGAAAGACCAAACTATCTAAATTCATCCAAAATGTAAAGTGATTTTCCACCTGCAGTAATTGTATCCAATTGTTTCAAGTAGTTGAACTAATGTTCTATGGAAAATGCACACAATTACTGATCTTAACAGTGAAAGAACAACATACAAAAGATGAAGCTAGCAATACCCATGTGCAGCCCCTAATGCAGAGACAGAGACAGAGACAGAGACAGAGATCATTTTATATTCAATTTAATGATTATTATACACTGCCCTGTGAAGTAGTACTTCCATGACTAGCTCTAAACCATTAACCACCTCTTCCAACCACTTTATAAACTAACTTCTTGTATCTACCAACACCCTATCTTACAGAACTAATCCATACTTGGGAAATTTAGGATTATGAACAGACATGGGAAAACTTTGTGCATCCCTTGAAAATTGTAAAGAGTGCAGCAATGTCCACTTTTTTACCTCAACTTTCATACTAGGCAATTTTTAGATGAAATTTTTTGCTCAATTTTAATACTTAACCATCTTAATATTCTATTGGGAAGAGTTGGAGGACCTTTGTGCACCACTTGCACTTGCCTAGACAGCTAGACCCTCCAATCCTGCGTAACTGTCACACTTGGTCAACTTTGGCCTAGATGAACTTTTTTGCTCAATTTTAATAAGCCATATTAATATTCTATTAGGAAGAGCTGGAGGACCTCTGTGCACCATTTACACTTGCCTAGACAATCCAATCCTGCCTAACTGTCACACTTGGTCAACTTTGGCCTAAACCTTTAAATCCTGCCTAGTATTCACACTTAAACTTCTGGATTTCTAAAGCAGGCTAGGAGGAACTTTTATTTGCAGAGCTAAATTGTACGCCACTTTGGACAGATTTGAAGGATCATTGTGAACCACATATGGATGATATTTGTGCTCCTAGACCCTCTTAGTCAACTTCTGTATTTTTAAGGCAGATATGATATTCATGGTGGAATTACACAGCTTCATAACTCCACCATATTTTGGATTTATGCAATTTGATTATTTGAAGCAGACAAAGACTCAGAATTCTGTCATGTTTTTGGAGTCTGCAATTTTCATATGTTTGTGTGCCAAGACTCTCATATCCTGCACAATTTTCAACCCTAGAGTATTGCAATTTTCATATATTTCTGTACCTAGATCCTAAAGTCCCACCTAATTTTAGACTTCTAAGGTGGGCTAGCAGGAAATTTGATATGCAATTTTGATTATTTGAAGAAGGGAAAGAATACAGAATTCCACCATATTTTTCCATTTGTGCAATTATAACTATCAAAAGTAGGGAAAAACTCAAGATACTTGCTGAATATTTTTGGACTAATTATTTGAAACCTGGAAAGACTTGAGAAATACCAATTATGCCATATTTTTGGACTCGTCATTTGAAACAGGGAAAGGCAACAGAATTCTGTCATGTTTCTGGACAGATTATTTTATTATTTAAAGCAGGAAAGAGTTAAGAATTCTGCCATTTGTGCCATCTTTTTGGACTAATGATTTGAAGCAGGGAAAGACTTCAGAATTCTGCCGTATTTTCTAACAATTTATTTTATTATTTGAAGCAGGGAAAAGCTTAAGAATTCTAAAATATTTTTGTATGGATTATTTTATTATTTGAAGCAGAGAAAGGTTTCAGAATTCTGCCATATCTTTGAACAGATTATTTTATCATTTGAAGCAGAAAAGGCTTCAAAATTCTATGATATTTTTGGATGGGTTATTTTATGACTTGAAGCAGAGAAAGGTTTCAGAATTTGGCTATATTATAGATTAATTATTAGAAGCAAGGAAACACTTCAGAATCCTTCCATCTTTATGGAATCATTGCAATTTTTATTATTCAATAAGGGAAAAACTACAGAATTTAACTTTGAAATTGACAGAAATTTGTCAAAATTTAGATTATCATGTGGGACCCATTCAATTTAGTTGAGGCAATGACTTAAACATATATACAACCACTACTTGACTCAAGTCTTATTTCTAAAACAATGAAATGTGCGGTTGTAAATAAGGTATGTTATCATCCCTAACTTCTCAATGCAAAATAAAACCTTGACTATCTGACATTTTAAGTACATGCTTCGTCATTGGTTACTCTTTGTTGAACCAGTGTAACCCATTTCAAAGCTCCATTTTTATGATTGTTCCAACACTTAATTGCTTCATGTCAACATCGCCATGTTCTGAAAGGGTGTTCAACCTGTCCTTATGTCCCTTGCCTTTCAAAGATCTGCAACTTACCCAATTGTAGATCCAATTCCGTATATTTTTTATAAGATGCCAATTCTGCTTGAACATCCCAATACAAAAGGATATGTTGAGAAATAATGATAACAATGTTGCAACAATTTACATTGCATGATGTCAAAAACAATTGTTCCAATTGGGCAGTAAATTATGCAATCCAACTTCCCATGCTAGATTTCTGCAAACTGGCAAGCATGGTTTTGCAAGAAGAAATCCAAGGCAAATGACCTTTCACTCTCAAAAACCTTCCCTATGTAGCTCACAGTTACCAAAAAATTCTGTTGTTTTTGATGATTTTCTACACCCAGTTCAAATGATTTAATTATCATAATCTATGAGAAGCATTTTGTTCTTGTTAACACTCTTTAAGCATCTGAAACATTGTGGATGTCTATTAAAGCTAATGAGAGCAGCTGCCTTGAAAGGAAGTTCCTCTGATTTTAACAGAATACTACCCATACCAACTACTGTCCCACAAAAGAAGATGTCCCTTTTCAATTCTGCAAAGCTACAATTATCAAGTTCACTGAGAAAATGCCTCATTCTTGCTGAAAAATTCATAATCATCTTCTCAACATTCATCCATGTGCTTGCACAGAAGAATGGAGCATGGTACAAATAGAAATATCTAATAATGCACAGAAGCTCCCAATTCCCTGCCAGGTGCTTGCAGAGCAGAATGGAACACAGTATAAATAGAAAGATTTACTAATAATGCACGGCAACTTCCAATTCCCTGTCAGATCCAATACATTGAATTTTTTGGAAAAACTTTTGCACCTTGACCAAGTTTTTCAAACATAGCTTATGGACACAAGATTTAAAGATTACCTGTAGGGAATCATGTAAAAGTTGGAGTCTACTCAAAAAAAGATGTAAATGACACATCCAGAGTCTGCAGGTAACAGATAATGATTCAGGCTCTTAAAAGTCTCCAGAAAGAACTTCTCAGTTTATCGAATATTCTCCCTCCCTCCTTCCCTCCTTCCCTCTCTCATACACACCCCGAAAGAAAAGAAAAGCAGGCAAAAAATTACATAAATTAAAGGGAAAGGATGCAAAAGGTTATGAAAATGCACTTAAACTTTAAGAGAAGTGAAAAGCCTTCTCAGTTTCTTGAAAAACGCATCATAAAAAGAAAAGCAATCAAAAAAGATTTACATACTGCAAATGAAAAAACCTCAACAATGTGTGCTAGTGATTGGTTAAAAGGGAAGTCAATCAAGCAAATAACACTAAAACGGAGGTTTGTTGGTGTTTTAATTTGTCACTTTCATGACAACACAAAACAAAACAATGGATGAGAAAATTCTCACTTCAAATTTGGAGGTGAAGCTCCTTGATTTGATATACACCTAAATCCAAAACAATAAACAAGCCCACTCCTATAAACACTGCATAATTTGTTCTTTGGGGTTTTGCATAAAGATAAAATGACTAAGCAAACTTCACCTATCTGTTTTTTCATTTTTGATCTCAAAGGTTACAGCACAAGACTTGAAGAACTCCTATCTCACCAACGAGGTTTCTAAATTTATGACAGCTGAAACATAAATAATAACACTTATCCAAAGATTATAACAAAGATCTTCAGGGTTGTATCGACAATTAATTTAATCTTGAAGAAAACGTAACACATAGAAATAGCAGTGCCTCGAAAAAGAATGGATGAAGACAGTTAATTATCGCAAAATATTCAAAGCTGCTTCATGGATTCGAACATCAATGTCATGCAAAGTTAACACAGATCTTATTAATTGGATCTTTCTTGAACAATTTTAACACTTGGGATTGCGCTTGAATGGAAATCTTGGCAGCATGATCAAGCTTCCAATTTGCATTCTTTATACAAAAACACTTAACAATTTAATTGGCATCAAACTTTAATAATTTCTGAAGCATAAGTCTAACATCGACTCTCATTACATTATATGTGTAAAAGACACATATTTATAACCTTCCAGCTGTAGCTTCTTGAAGCTTCAAAAATAATAAAAATAATTTTGAAAGCAATTTTACCCTCATCCTCTAAACTGTTATTTTATTTCTATTTCTAATTCTCATTTTGAGTATCCATCTAAATGAAGGGATCGGATCTTCTAATTTTGTCTTTAATTTGTTTTAACCAATCCTCATCTCCTTTGAAAATAATAAAACATCGATGTACTTCATCTTGGATATCACTTTGCATTGAAGGTATTCATCGTTTTTTATTCCACTTTATTTAATGTTCATCTTTCTCTTGGGCCCATATCTATGACTCGGGCACCACTTTTGCTTTGTTTCCCATTTTTTTTTGAGCAAGAAAAATATGCTATTTTGGTGCTTAATGGAGCTTAGGAGCCCATTTGCTTCTTGATGGAAGTTTTGGTTCATTAACACCAAGTGGAGATTTTATGACACTAACACCAAAAAGTGGAACTTTTATAACTTGGTGCTATGTGGTGATTTTTGGCATTGGACACCAAACAAAGGAAATTGTCAAAGTTGGTGCCAAGTGGAGGCTTTCATAACTTGATACCAAGTGGGGAAATTGACCTTTAGATGCTAGAAAGTGAAAACTATCAAAGTTGCACTGGGTGGAAGTTTCTCAACTTGATGCCAAGTGGAACTCTTGGTCACTTAACACCAAGTAGAGGTTTTCATAACTTAATGCCAAGTGAGGAAATTGACCTCTAGATGCCAAAAAGTGAAAACCAGAAAGTTGGTATCAAGTGGAAGTTTCTCCGCTTGACGCCAAGTGGAGATAATTATCACTTAATGCCAAAGTACTAAATGCCAGTTTGAAGAAATTTTCAAAGGATTGACTCACTACTTTCAATTTTCTTTAAGTTTCTTTCATTTTTCATTTTTAAGCATTCACCTTGATAAAAATCTCATTTTTCATTGCCTTTCATCTTTCTAAATTCCATGTCCATATGATGAAGCTTGAAACTGCCTTGATAACCTTCTACCATTGCCATCCATCGCAATTTGCTGAAAAGGCAGAAAAAACCAAAAAAGCAACTTTTTAAAAATAAGAACATTTGATTTTCCTACTTCTCTTCTCAATCCAAGACACAACAAAAAAGCAAAATGTAATTTTTCCTAGAAATAGAAAGTTTAATCTCTGGTAAGCACTAAAACTAATTGGATCTAATATTTTCCACAATGATAACCTTGTACTTGAAAGATGAATCCCATATATGATTATGTCTCAGTAAGCTGGAGATGATTTGCCTTGACCTCAATTCTTCTGACCTCTCTTGACATTTAACACCATAGTCTTTCTTTTAACTTCACCCATTCTTTCCTTTGCCTATGCTCAAGTCTCCTTCATGGTTCAAAACTTGATAATCATCGTGATGAACAAGCTGCATACATAATTAGTGGAACGATAGACCAACACCTAAGGACTTGCTATTTTGACAATAAAGAGAACATAGTTGACATTGATGTGACAATAATGACCTCAAATTTGGCTACATATATGATTGATCTTGAAGTTTTTAGGGGGTTGCCATTTTGGGTATCAACACAACTCATTTGGATGCCATTTGAGGGTTTATGGCTCGTACACCTTCCATTCATGCTTCCACCAGCTACACTTTGCACCCATGATTCTACCAGCTAGCTGACTAGACATATGCCATTCGGTATCATCCTAAGTGGAGTGATAATTTGACCTCAACATTTTTTCTTAGAGCTATCCCAATCTTTTAATGATAAGGTGTAATAATATCCCAAATAAGCATTAGGAGAGCTATGTTAATGTTTTAGAAATCAGATGAGTGGTTTTCATATCAATCAAGCAGATTCATCCTTCCTGAAGCTGTATAAATATGGAACATTAGATTGTATTTGTGTCTCATTGTGAAGTAACCTCCCTCTCTATCCAGAGAGTTAACCAGCAAATACGTGATTTACTTTTTCCAGCATTTTTTTCTCCTCCCAGATTGTGAAGTCACTTCTGGTCATAGGTAACAAATGTTTATTTCTAATAAAATGTAACACTTAATTATCAACTTCAACTTATCCAGTTACAAGATCATTCAATAATCCTTTTTGATAACAAATTGCAGCCACAACAGTATATACATGGAATGCTTGAAAGTAAACTTTTGGCATAACCATGGGTAGCACTATAGCAATTGAAAATGAAATTGCAAACTGAACTAATGTCAGAACAACCAAACTAGATCAAAGAGAGAGAAACACATTTAGTTTGAACAGTGTAGAAAGATAATAAACACAAAACTTCAAATTCTACCTGTCGACTCATATCAGAAAAAAAACTCGTTGCAGAATGTTTGAAGCTAAAAACATGCATTGGTCCATCTCAAACAGAAACATAGAACATCTTGAACCATCACAGACAAGCAACATTCAGACCTACTCAATTCAAAGCATAAATATACTGAAATTCATATTTTCCAAATGCTAACAACAATACACCCATTGTACATATGATGATAAACAATGCAGAGAGTGAGACCATGCATTATATGAATACTTAAAGCGCTTCATCAGCAGAAAGGGAATGCAAAGGCATATTCTAAACTTATACTACACCTAGCAAAGGAACACAATGAGTATTCCATTACCACATTGGTGGAAGCATTTTTCATTTCAACTAGGACTGCTCTTTTATACTCAAGTAGTCACTCCAAAGAGAAGCTAAAGAATATTGGTCAAATGATTTCTGGATGCTCCTACATTAAGTAAGAAAAAAGACAAGTCTACCGTCTCTAAAATCTTACACCTGAGAGGATTAGATTTAACTTCATTATAGTTATCAGACCAAGACATAACCCACTATTCTGATTTTCATGAAGATTTGATGCATATGCAAAATGATGAACACTTTCCTCAATACAAAGTATATTATCTAATGTAAAAGATTAATAACTATTAATCATCAACCACAAAAACCAATATAGTGTACAAGAACAATAATTCCTCGAGTCTTCATCATCAACTAAAAAGATTGAATCATAACTAGCACTATGATGGTATAAGTGTATGTGTCTTTCATTATAACTTGATGACACCTATTGGAAGAATCCTAATAATACTTAGAAATTAAATAAGAATAGACCAGCATGTTAAATGTAACAATATTTTTAAGAAAATGCCACATTAAAAGTCTATGTGCAGAAAGAAAAGGTTAAACAAAATAAAGTTCCAAATCAGTCTCAAGAGATGCTCCACCTTGCTATGTTTGATACGCTGTAACTTAACTTTTGTGCCAAACTTGAAAAACAAGAGATAGCCATTGGAATTTATGACACCTAACGAATTGTAAGGAATTATGCATGTGGTTTTGGTGATTCAGAAATACAAATAGCTATAGGTTAACAATACATTCAGTCACAATAGCATCCATCAGATTTTCAAATATATCAAGCTATGGAACCTAATATGCCCAGATCTTTAGCTCTCTTTTAATGAAGATACATAGCTGTATTCAATTTGTGAAGTTACATTATTGGCATGAATCATAGAAATCCATATCTACAAATACAAAAAAGTTTTTAAATGGATCTATTTGAAACTTAAAAGCAAACTTTCAATACCTGTAATTGTTTCCTCATTGAGAAAATTAACTTGGATAATCTGGATAATGGACAATTTTGCCATGGCAAGTGCTACATAAGCCACACTCAAGATACTCGCCAGTTTGAATTCAAGAGCAGAAGTAGTGGATCAAATTCAATTGAATGCAATATTGGAGTCTAAGTCAAGGTTTATATAACCGATGGATTGTTCCAGAACAAATCTAGACTGGTACTATCTTGAAGTAAGTTGCACATTAAATGGATGAGGACTTTAGATCAGACAACCCAACCAGCTTCAACATCTTAGTAACCAGAAAGAGAATTTTCATTTATATTCATCCTATGCTACATTTCTCTTAGAAAAGAATGGCACTATGCATGATATTAAGATCAAAGATTCTAAAAGACCTTAGCAGCATGCAATCATTCCATTATGTTCAAAAAAACCTCACAATTATTAACTACCAGGATAAATTATCGATCAAAAAATCACCTAAATGATCTTGTACATTCAAGAATTAAGGACTGAAGCCCAGCTCCATACTCTTGGAGCTGTCTTCAAGTCTTCCTGAACCTTTTTGGCTTCCCAAGATATGGTCTGGTGATAAGTTGTTACCTGTATCTATTTGAAACTTAAAAGCAAAGTTTCAATACCTGTATTTAATACCTTGTTGAGAAAATTAACTTTGATAATCTGCATAATAGCAATTTTGCCATGGCAGGCATGCTACATGAGCCATACTCAAGATGGTCACCAGTTCAAATTCAAAAGCAGATATACTGGATCAAATTCAATTGAATGAAATAGGTGAGATCCAACTGAAGTCTTCATCAAGACTTAAATAATCGATGGATCGTTCCAGAACAAATCTAGACTGGGACTATCTTAAAGCAAGTTGCATGTTAAATGGATGAGGACTTTAGATCAGACAACCCAACCAGCTTCAATATCTTAGTGACGAGAAAGAGAATTTATATTTATATTCATCATATGCTACATTGTTCTTAGAAAACGACGGCACTACGCATGATACTAAGACCAAAGATACAATAAGACCTTAGTAGCATGCAATCATTCCATTCCATTCGAAAAGACCTCACAATTATTAACTACCAAGACAAATTATCGATCAAAATACCACCTAAATGATCTTTGTGTATTCAAGAATTACCGGCCCAGGCCTAGCTCCATGCTCTTGGAGCTCTGTCTTAAAGTTTACCTTAACCTTTTTTGGCTCGCTAATCTATGGCCTGGTGATAAGTGTGGGTGCTTACCTCCAAGATGGCCCAGGCACAAATCTTAGCTGGCTCATTATATGGTTCCTATCCAGTGATAATGTCGTTATTTGTATGATGAATTTGTAGGGAGTTAAGTATCCTCTGTCAACAAAAATAAACAAAAAAACAGAATCCAAAAACGATTCATCGAGAAATTCCAGATACACACAATTTCAACGTGAAATAAGCAGCCACAAGCAGGGCATATGTTATCAATTTGACAAGTAATTAGAAAACATTTTAGAGGTTTGTTTAGCTCTAAAAGCAACAGCATGTGACACAAACAATACGAAATCCGCTAATCTCAGAAAAGAAATTCATCAATTTCTATCTCAATTTTCTCTCCATCATCAAAAGGATCGTCTTTCCTAGGTGGCCTTGGTGGCAGAGGAGTTGGTGGCAGCCCTCTTCCCTTCTTCTTATTCCTTGGCCGTGCCTGCCCATCGTAGAAAAAGCTTATCTTATAGGCTATTTATGGTCATTTTTTTTTTAATTACCAATTATATTTTTTAATTTCAAATTCTAAACAATTTCCTATGACCTGATGGTGATTTTTTCTCAAACATTCCCACCCCATAGAGACATTTGAAAAGATCTGTCAAACTTGTAATGAATATTTCAGTCCTAAGTTTTAGGCAATATTTAGTTTTAGAAAAATGGCTGAGTTATATGAATACATACATTTCCAAAGGAGTGATTAAATCTCTTGCCCTTTTTCGTCCGCCTATCACCCCTACCACACTGGACTGCAACCAAATACAGCAACTATAAGTCTTTTTCGATCAAAACAATAACTAAGAAATACCCAATTGTTGAATACGCATTTTCTCTACACACTAAAAGAAAATAATAAGAAAGAAATACCCAATCGCAGGAAGAGACATTCGTATACAAATCATGACAACCCATATCAATACAACTAAGGAAAACTCATAAATTGTTTATCTTACTTGAAGGGTAACATTGTACTGGAACAGCAAAGGATACTGACGTTCTGTTCTGTACACATCCCTTCACATGCTTCCATGAAAGAGAAGAGAGATTCAGCAGGCAACTATGAGCTGCGACCATTGTTGATGCCATGGAGTTAAACACATCAACAATTACTGGCTGAGAATCAACAAAAGGAAGAGATTGGAATTGGGTGATGCGCCATTTTCTCTTGAAATTTATATAAGTAACAATTACTGTTAATTTTCATGGAGAATAAGTAAGGTTTACCGTTTATGTGGGATTCAAATATTTTTTTGCGAAGAGATAAGCCCTTTAATTTTGGAATGAATCAAAATTCTATATTATTTTGCGAGTAGCGGGCTTCATGGAGGGGGATCATTAAAAAAAAATTGGGAGCCACTTCGTAAGGGAGTATCATAGATTTTAAATTTTCTTGCAGAGAAATTTAAGGGGAAAAGACCCAATTGCCGTCCATGATCCAATACCCGTTCATTTCTTGTTTATCTGATTTCCAATAATCGTTTACATTTTAGTCATTAAATTGTTTTAATTATGCCAATAAAAATTTACAAATTACACCAATATATGTTCACTAATGAATGTGTAGTTTACAAAAAAAATAAAACACATTGAAAACTATTGAAAACACATTTTTAACTATTGAAAACACTTTAAATTTTTGTGAGTTTTTATTGTTTATCTAATGAACGAGTATTGGCGAAGTGGTAGAGATGTATGGGACGAAGGTTTTAAAACACCCTTTTTGAACACCTTTCGCTTTACGGGTTCCACAAGGCGCGTTTTAAAGACCCAGAAGTCAAAAAAAAAAAAATTAGGTCCTAACTCGCTTATGAAGAAGCCCAAAAAAATAAATTGAAATCGGACCTATTTTGCACTCTGCACGAATGCACGAAGTTAGCCCTGACGGCTACTGGTACGTTTCCCCTATACAAATACATGGGCTAATTTAAATCTTAAAATCATGTCGTGAGTTTGATGGTAATGATACCTATGTTATTTGAATTTTTAATGAAATGTTTAGAAAGAAAATTGTGGAAGATTTGACAAAGATTTTTTAATTTTCATATTTTTTTGTTAAAAGTTTTAACAGTTAATTTTAAAAAATGCAATGAGCAAGGGAAACTATATGGGGTATGTGGGTTAAAAAAGGATGTTCTTTTCATAGCTTGACAAATCTATGCTCAAGGTACGTGGCAGAATATTGCAAGCGTCGGCAAAGGCCAAAAGATCTTCAAAAGAAGTAATGTCAATAAAGAGCATGTAAGGGTCAGGAGTATTAGGAGGATGCGACCCATGTTGTACAAGTAAATAAAGCCAACCACAACGACATATGGCGAGCAATTGGAAGTAGATGAAGGTCATGTTTTATCTCTAATGAGTTTGTGTTTTTGTAGGTACCATATCTTTATTATCATAAAGATTGGAACAGAACATATATGTGCGAAGGATTTCATTTTGCCAATGTGTTTCAAATATGATTCTTTTGTTGTCTTTTCACTAGCACGATCAAAGGAGATATTCAAATTTAGTCAAAAAAAAAATATTGCAACCTGATCAATTGCTAGTTGAATTATTGCTAATTTGGCAAGTTTTACTTTGCTTAAAAAGATGGCAAATTTTTGTCTAATCTGCTGACATTGTCATAATGAATTTGTATGTTATGTATGTTGTCATATACCAAGGTCGATCTCATGTGTCTTGGGAAGGAGCAAAAGGTTAAAGAAATAATTTCAAGGCACGAATTCCAAGAATGCTTGTGTGAAAAAATGCATTTATTCATTTCAACAAGCATATGCATTCATTGTGAAGGTGATCGAATTCTCAATTTCTTCAAGAAGCTTCTCTTGGTTGTTGTCTCAATGTTGCAAGAGGCTTCATATGTCTGTGAAGTGGGTTGTGCAAACCAAAGGAGGTGTAAAGCTTGCCAAAAGTTGTGAATGGAATAAGTACTAAGGAACTATAGAGCGATAATCCCAGTTAATAATTAAGAGATGCCCTTCTCAGAAGAAATCAATAATATGGAATTTGAGCTTATGTTCAAAGGGCACTACCAACAGTTCAGGAAGGTTTTGAAAAGGGTCATCGGTCAAGAGATTTTGGAACCAGAAAATAATAGGTTGATCTTTCCTTCTCAAATAGTCTCAATTTTCATTTCCAATTTGCTTGATTTGTTGCAAAACTTTAGAGTTGTGGAATTCATTGCCAACAAGGTGGTGAAAGAGGCATACATTCTTAATGACGTTCTTCTGAGGGCTTGCCAATCTTATGATATGTGGAAGGGGAAGGAGTATATAGGAAGGTTTTTCCCTCGATATTTGCTCACATGCAGCCCTATGTTCATGGGACTTTTTAGTACAATAAAGAAAATCCTGGCAACAAAAAAGTTGGATTTTATGTTTTGTGCCTTGAACAAGTTTACAGAAGAGATTGAATATGAGTTGAATTCATGTTAGAGTGAACGCAATTCTGGTTTTGCTCACTCATGAGCATGACCCGCTAGAATTAGTTGTCCCAAAGCAGAACGAGCCAGTATTTGGACAAGAGGATGTTGCTCCTGAAGGTGTTCATATGTAGGGTGCTACTACTTCTGAAAGTGTTCATACACATGGTGTTGCTTTTCAAAGAATTAAACCAGTAAATTTTGAACCACAGGTCTTATATCAAGGTGTTGATGTTTCACAAAGGTGGGAGGATGTTCATGCTTTTCATGCAAACAATATGGAACTCAACCTCAATACAATGCCATGTGCTTAGCTTATAATGGGCAACTTGGACGAGCACCAAGATGAGAATGACATGTCAGTGGATTAGATGGAGGAGTGATATTTTGAAATGTTATAGTTTTTGCAGAATATGGGTGTTATGCTAAAAAATTTGAGGAAATTCTATGTAATATGTTGGGTTATTCTGGGTGTATAGATCAAAATCAGTTGTAGTTATTTTTTCTAGCAAGGATAGGGGGAGACAAGGGTTAAATCTAACTGATGAGAGTCAAAAAATATCAAACATATGCTTTGTACCTCTTTTATAAATATATATAGGCATACTGCCTTTTACCAAAAAAAAAAAAAGAAATAAAGATTTTGAATCTTTTTCTTTTATGTTTTATGTTGTGTTATATGGTCTATTAATTATTTTCAAAGTGATCATGAGTAAGTCATGGTGGTGTTACTATTTTTTATTTCTTCTGAATGGTAGTGAAATCTAGTTGATCAAGGTTGTGACCCCATTTGTCATGCTTTATGATCCCTCTTTAATATTAATAACCATTTTTTGGATCCCTCTTTAATATTAATATCTATTTTTTGGAGTTATCAATATGTATGCATCATTTGCAACTACTTTTCGGGCCATGTGTAAGAATTAAAATTGGATGAGTTGGTGGCTGATAAATGCAACAACTTCCTTATGTGTTAGGCAGTTGGTACATAGAAAGCTTGGTATTACATGTGTAATAAGTTAGGGTTTTTTTCCTCAACATTGGTTGTCGTCATTGTAACTCTATTTGCTACACATGAGAAATCCTTCCATCTAGAGTTAAAAGGGTGCTCAAGCGACTTCATAAAACTATGTTGTCAAGTCATCTTTCCTTTTGCCAGTTGATTTCCATTGCCAATCAAGCCTTTGCTAGAAATTATCCTTTCTGACCATTTTCACTTAATTTTTGTATTGAATGGCAAGCTATCATAAGCCCACTCTTGTGCACATACGACATATTTAGAACTTGGAGCCACATATTCACCATGGGATTGGCTAGATTTGATGATGGAATGATGCCATCAAGTGTACTTCTCACTTTTTGTATATCTATCTATTTACAACAATTAATTTTTGTTACTATTCATATGAGACCGCTACCTTAGAGCTTCATCATGCTCTTGTCAAGCTAGAAGAGCATCTATTTTCACATACTCTATAGCTAAAACTAGCTAAGTTCTTATAGTAGAAGAAAATTGTTGATAATCACATAGCCTAGGAGGCTCAAATTAAAGCCTGCCTTCACCAGTTCAAGATTGGGGACAAGGTTTCTAGAGAAATTTTAATCTTTGTACACTTCCTAAGTTTCCTCGAAAATCAAGCACATCAAAGAGGGCCAACATCTCATTACAAAGCTTCTTAACATTCTTCAATTCATGTTTGTCATTATTAATAATTCTTCAAAGTTCATGATCCTTCTCCTAAGCAAGACCACGCCCTCCAACAATACAAGTGTGCTCCATTGTGGGTAGTGTGTAACCAGTTGCTTGCCCACACTAATCTTCATGAGGCAATTTTCTCTATTACTAATGACAAAGGTCTAGGTTATGATGGCTACCCTTGTGAATTATATAAAGCTTTGTGGAACATTAAACTAGTCCAAGTTTATTTGGAAGCCCAAAATTATTTCTCACTAAACAATTGTTAGGAAAAGGGTGGTGTACACCTTGCACAAGAAAGAATTGTTTTAATTATGTAAAAAAAAATTGGTGCATCTTTAGGAGGTGTGTTTCACCACATTAAGTATTTATTTGGGTCCAAGTTTCTAAAGTTATACATAACATTGGTTAGATATTTTATGTGTGGGTTGCGCATGGGAAAATATTTAATATTAAAAAAAACTTAGTACCAAAAATTAAATGTCGGGTTCAATGGTTTGTGAAGCATGGCATGTGACATGCAATTACATGCTTGGACACACGAAGGATGCATTAGAGGAACTTGATGTTTCAAAAGTATTCATGGATACTTTGTATTGTATTGTAATGTTTTCATTGATAAATAATACATTAAGTGTGGATGCTTTTGGAGGCTGGGTTTTTCCCAAGGTATATCTTGTGTAATCCATTGATATGTCTTTGATTTTTGCATTATGGTTATTATGTAAGCTTATATGCATATTTTTCTCTCATGGGGTTATGTAGAAATGGTTTGATCAACCTAGTAGTTTCCTAAGAAGTGGTATCAAATCCATGGTTGTGGTTGGGGGAGGTGAAAGATCCCTATTTTTGTTTAACCCTTGTTTGACCAAATCCAATGCAAAGTTGAAGTCATGGCAATGCTATAGAGATTTCAAACACTTTAAGGTATGAGATATGTTGTGCAAGTTGTGAGAATACAAATTTGTGGTTATTTTTGTAGAACTAGGGTTTGAAAATCATTTAGTAAAAAGAGATTTTTCTAGGTGTTCACCATTAGGGTTTTGTGGGGGAAGTTTCATAGATGACCCCCTAAAATAAATAAACCTCACCATTGAATCTAGGAGACCCAAGAGATAAGGATTGAGATAGTTTAGTCACCAAGGCTTGAAGTTGTAGCATCATAAATTGTCACCCTTGATAATTTCACACTATTTTTTGCTCCCCTTTAAGTTATTGGACCTAATTAAGCACTTAATTTCCTAAATTATATATTCCATAACTTATTTTAAATATTTTCTAACAATTTGCAAACATAAAGCAAATTCTCACATTTAATACTTTGTCCTTGACACTTTAATTTCCTGAAAATAGGGTTGGGACACTCTAGGCGCCTATGTCCCCCTATTTTGACTCCAAATTCAAATATGTCAATGTTTGTATTTTATTATTTGAAATTCAAATGTCTAAAGTTAGTTGTCGAGATTTAATTTTTGAGAAATTAGAATAATAGCATATAAATACCTAGTTATTGCATCATTTGAAGATAGAAATGAAATTATCTAGCCATAAGTGAGCATTAAGAGCAAGTATTGTGATCAAGAGAATTATTCAACATGTCAAGAGTAGTCGTTAAAGGATTTATTGCAATAATTCAAGATCCAAACATCATGTCAAAGTGTATGTGAGTTCATGAACTGTCATGTTATCATTATTTTGTGAAGGCTAGCACTTTTTGTAGGACAAGAAAGATCCAAGACCTTAAGGTGATGTGTATGACTTCAATCCTTCAAGGAATCCATTGAAGGGTGGTGAGTTGCAGCACTTTGTGATTTCATCATTCCTTCATATAATTTATCCATTAATCATTAACATTTTCATTGTGGAAGTGGAAACACTTACACGAGGTTTGATTGAGGTAAGCCCCTAAATCGCACAACATTTTCTCTCTTTATGAATGTGTAGATTTCATATATTTTGAAGATTGAAGGAAGCTTGAAGAAAATTTATTCATTATTGCATTCAAAACCCTAGGCCTTGACAACTCATGAAAACTCAATTACAAAAATATTTGATAGTGATCCAACAAGTTTGTAGACAAGAAATGGAAGTACATATTCAACATCAAAGGACTACAAAAATAGATCTGAAAAGGACCTACTAGGACAATCGTGACCCCAGAGGAAACATCCTTGATAATTAGGCTTAAATTTGTACCACATGTGCACAGTGTCCTTCTCAATCTATTCCTATAGTTTAATTTTTCTTGTGACATTTCAGATCTGTTATTTATGTGTTAAAGTGGTTATTTGCATTATCAGGTCAATTAGATCATTGCATTTCATCTTTAGGACATTTTCAGATTTGGTTAAGGGTTGTTTGACTCACCTATCAGGCTTGGGAAATTAGAATAATAGCATATAAATACCTAATTATTACATCATTTGAAGGTAGAAGTAAAATTATCTAGCCACAAGTAAGCATTAAGATCAAGTATTGTAATCAAGAGCATTATTCAGCAAGTCAAGAGCAGCCATTAAAGTATTTATTGCAATAAATCAAGATCCAAACATCATGTCAAAGTGTATGTGAGTTCATGTTGTTATGTTATTGTTGTTTTGTGAAGGTTAACCTTGTCGTAGGTCTCTAAAGCATTCAAGCAAGATCCAAGACCTTGAGGTGATGTGTATAACTTCAATCCTGTAAAGAAGCCTTTGAAGGGTGGTGAGTTGTATCACTTTGTGATTTCATCATTTCTTCCTATCATTGACATTGTCATTGTGGAAGTGGAAACACTTACACAGGGTTTGACTGAGGCAAGCCCCTAAATGGCACAATATTCCTCTCTTTATGAATGTACAAATTTCATATGTTTTGAAGATTTAAGGAAGCTTGAAGGAAATTTATTCATTGTTGCATTCAAAACCTTAGGCCTTGATAACTCACGAAAACTCAATTTCATAAATATTTGATAGTGATCCAACAACTTTGCAGACGGGAAACAAAAGTGCAAATCTGACATCAAAGGACTACAAAAACATATTTGAAAAAAACCTACTAGGATAGTGGCACCCCCAAAGGAAACATCCTCAAAAATTAGGCTAAAATTTATACCGCAGGTGTACAATGTCCTTCTTAGTCTATTCCTACAGTCTGATTTTTCTTGTGACATTTTGGATCTATTATTTATATGTTAAAGTGGTTATTTACATCATTAGGTCAATTAGATCATTGCATTTCATCTTTAGGACATTTTTAGATTTGGTTAAGGGCTATCTGACTTGCCTATCAAGCTGGGGAAATTAGAATAATAGCATATAAATACCTAGTTGTTGAATCATTTGAAGGTAGAAGTGAAATTATCTAGCCACAAGTGAGCATTAAGAGTAAGTATTGTGATCAAGAGAATTATTCAACAAGTCAAGAGTAGCCATTAAATTATTTATTATAGCAAATCAATATCCAAACATCATGTCAAAGTGTATGTGAGTTCATATTTTCATGGTATCATTGCTTTATGAAGGCTAAACCTTGTTGTAGGTCTCCAAAGCATTCAAGCAAGATCCAAGACCTTAAGGTTATGTGTACGACTTCAATCCTTCAAGGAAGCCATTGAAGGGTGGTGAGTTGTAGCACTTTATGATTTCATCATTCCTTCCTATCATTTATCCATTTATCATTGCCATTTCCATTGTGGAAGTGGAAACACTTAGACAAGGTTTGACTGAGGCAAGCCCCTAAATGGCACAACATTTCCTCTCTTTGTGAATTTGCATATTTTAAATATTTTTAAGATTTAAGGAAGCTTGAAGACAATGTATTCATTGTTGCATTTGAAACCCTAGGCCTTGACAACTAACAGAAACTCAATTACATAAATATCTAACAATGATCTGACAAGTTTGTAGATAGGAAACAGAAGTGTAGATCTGACATCAGAGGACTGCAAAAATAGATCTAAAAAAAGAACTACTAGGACAATGGCACCCCCGAAGGAAATGTCCTTAGAAATTAGGCTAAAATTTATACCACATATGCATAGTGTCCTTCTCAATCTATTCCTATAGTCTGATTTTTCTTGTGACATTTTAGATATGTTGTTTTTTGCGTTAAAGTGGTTATTTGCATCATTAGGTCAATTAGATCATTGCATTTCATCTTTAGGAATTTTTTAGATTTGGTCAAGGGTTGGTTGACTCACCTATCATGATGTAACTCAATCTCATACCTTATCCAAATCCATCAAAATCCCATTCCATCTTTGCATTCCCATTCCATTTCCATCACTTCCATTATTTAATGAAACATTTAAGGAAAGGTTTCAAACCCAAAGGTTTCTCTTTCCCTACATTTCAAAAGCAAACAAAACTGTGCCCCCTTATTCCATAATACACTCATACAATCACAAAATTTGTAGACTTAAAAAATCAAATATGGGGTACACAAGGTCAACAAATCCTTGTGCCATGTACCCCATGGTACAATTAACTAGTGACCTAGGTTCCAAAAGGTTGGTATAGGGATGTCATCCCCCACCAGTGCTTATTAGCCCCCATTCAATGGGTCATGGTCAAAGGGATAAGTCCCCAATCCCAACCCCAATTAGGCAAGGCTAATGCTAGCCCCTACACAAGGTATTCAGAATTAAGAATCCATTTAACCATATTTGAATGTGTTGTCAAGTGCACAACCATACGATTTAAAATTTGAATTTTTATTTTTTTTAATTGTTTGAATTATACCACTCACACCGCTATTGTTGTCTACACACCATCAAACTACCACCCCTACACCAACCCAAAGCCACCAACCTACCTTCTAACTTGTCTAAAGAAGCTATTTTATTTTGAAGGGCATCACTTTCACCCATGAGATCATATTTTTGACTTCTTATAGTCGTCAAGAAGCTCTCATTGAAATCTATGTAGTGGTATAGGTTTGGTTTTCATATCGCTAGAGCCACTTGATCACCATCAACACACCGCTATTGTTGTCTACACACCATCAAACTACCACCCCTACACCAACCCAAAGCCACCAACCTACCTTCTAACTTGTCTAAAGAAGCTATTTTATTTTGAAGGGCATCACTTTCACCCATGAGATCATATTTTTGACTTCTTATAGTCGTCAAGAAGCTCTCATTGAAATCTATGTAGTGGTATAGGTTTGGTTTTCATATCTTTTTGTTAGAATTTGGTGCCATAAAGATAGCCTTGCTCCAAAATGGTTAACAAGTCATATCTTTCGCATACAAAATTAATTTTTTTATTTCAAATAGGTAAAAGGGAGCATTTGTATCATACTACATAATGGATTACGTGGTTTTTCACTTGAACATAGCAAAGAGAGTTATACTTTTTTGAGCACTTATAGGAGCTTAAAACTTAGGGTTATATAAGAATTTAAAGGAATTGGAGGGAAAAACTTGTGGGAGCGTATTTTTTTACAAAACCTATATAATGATGTAGTAGATTATAATATTTGATGCTTCCTAATTGTAACATGCCCATTGTTCTATGTAGTAACTTTCCTAAGTTTAACCTCAAGTAAATAGTTTAAGCATCTAATCATTCTAAGCAATAGAAAAAATTATTTCCAAAACTATAAAGATAGCATGCACATTTGAATAAATATCTTTCCAAAATTTTCCATTACATTATATCAAAGTATTAAAACTTTCCAAATTAATGATTACATAGTACATGTTAACATGATAACATTTCTCTTTTACAATATTTCCATAGAAATGGATACAAAATACACAAACAAGGCTTCGCAGATATTACTGGCAATAGATGTACAAATGGTCCAGGTGCCCTCTATCAAATCTTGGTCACCTACTGATGAGGAGAAGCATCACTTAAGCACTTTTTTGCTAATCTTGGACTATCTATGGTCCCCCACACATCTATCAAACTGATAAATGGCCCTACCCTTCATAAAAGAAATTGGTTTGGTAACCTCGTAATAAAAATTGACCTTTTCAGAGCTTGATGTTGTGTCCTACATATCTAGATCTGTCACATAGTGGCACTCCCCTACCTAGTATGTAAACTTGGATCATAGTGAGCTGACAATGTAAACAGTGGCAACTTACACTACTTTGGCCAAAGTATTCATCGCCCAAGATTTAGAGTGGATGTCATAAACTTCACCCACCTTCCTAACTAGATTTGTATTGACCATTCATAACCTATGTATAGGTTATCCCCTTACGCTATGGAGTAACCTTGACCCTAGGAATAACCTATAACCTCTATTTTAATTAAAACTCTTATACTAAGTAAATCAAAATATCTCTAAGACTTAACGAGGTTAATCATTCGCTATATAAGCCATACCCACAATATAGTATTTATCCCCACTATAACCACCCATTCCTTAATATGGAATATGTACAAACACTTCATACAAAATAGATCCTTACACTAAGTACAACAAGCAATCTTTCACTTTTACATAAGATTAAAATAACTTTTCCCTAATAAGCAATTGACCTAATTTTCCAAACAAGACAAGCAATGTCACACAATATTTTCAAACATAAATAGTATATAAAAGAGTAGAAATTAACATGCTTGTTTATACAATGCTCCAATTGAATGAACTGGATTCCTATCTCAGTTTTCCCTTAAATCACTATGAAATTTCCCCAAATAAACTTTCTCACTTTCCACCAAAATTTCACTCTCAAAATCCTCTCACAACTCTTAAAATCTCACTCAACTCAGAAAATTAGATAATAACAACTCAAAAAATCTTAGCAAGAATGCAGATATACGTACGTATTGAGGTAGATAGCTCCTCGATTTATACAAAAAGGTTAGCAACTAAAGGCTAGAAATAGGGTATCAAGAATGATACTTCTCAACTCAAATGGTTCGACTTAGCAAGGTTAAGAAAAGGTGGCAACGATAATTGTTGTGCAATAAACACATACACAACCATGGTGAATGAGTTGCTTTTCTCAAATGAACAATAGGTATGATAATCAGAAATGCAAGGTAATTGTCTTTTACAGGTCAGCTTACTTGGCCAACTACACACTTGACCATTTCCCACATTTCATAATGCTTCATAATCTAGAATTCATATTGTAAATCAGACTTCTAATTGATTCATACTTCTCACAAGTTGGCACCACATTGTTTCCTACATGTCCTATTCCTTTGGATATTGTTTGCAATGACTTGGTCAAAATTTCTTGTGCGTCTTTATTCATTTTTGCCTTTGCATTGACTTAGTCTATGGCAATTTACTTACACATTGGTTGGTATATGTGCTTTTACATGGCACTTCTCTTATTCATAATACTTAACACTTTAAATACTTTAACCATTACTTATGGTTATGTTTTGCCTTCATTTCATGCATTATTCCCTTTAATTGTTTGTTGTATGCATTACTTATCATTTGCTATGTTTATAATGCAATGCACTTTAATACTTCAATGCTATAAAAATCATTATCATTTATATTATATATATAAATAACATAATACATTATATGTATATATGTATATTTGTATATATGTATATATGTATATATGTATATATGTATATGTATATATATCACAATTCATAGGTTTTTAAAATACATTATTCAATATATGAATATATATTCACATATTCTCATAATTCACATATTGATGCATGTGTATGTATAAATATATATACATATGTGTGTGTATATATATATTAATATACATGTATATACTCATATATTATATATATACCTCACCTTAATATTTAAACATATATTCACAATCATATTGATTGACATATATATACAAAATGTATTTATATGTATATATATGTCACCTTGTCCAATCGATATTCCCATGCATATGGGTAAACCGTTCATGAGCATGTGTAGATATGTCTATCTACATATACTCATGCACACATTTACTCATGTGTATGAGTTTATCGTTGACACATACATATATACATATATGTACATTTTATGTGTATATTTGATCAATTAAATAGAAATGCATAAGGAATAACTCACACATTACAAAGAGACTCAAAACTTAAACTCCTAGACAAAGATGTCACAAACAATCCAGAAGCAAGACTAAAGGTAACTTACTATTTCCCAAACTATTATCCTAACTTGAGCAAACTAGAAGTGTGTGTGTGAAAGCTCGATTTAGGTCTTTATCAAAGGTTACCAGACCAAGTTCTTCTCCTTGAGTGATACTTCCCTTCTCTTCAGGAGGCTTGATTTTATTCTTGTATCCAACTTTACAATTTGCAATAGTAGTTAGCCGAAAACAATACATTCACTTGCATCATATATTTTCATATTCCAAACATTTCATAATATTAAATTAAATCAACATTTATTCTTCATATTTCCAAATCACATAAAGCATAAATACACTCATTTAAAGCATTTTCACCCAACTAGGTAAACGTAAATAAGTAGTAACACAATGGGGTGTAACACTAATACAAGTTTATAATTATTTTCAAAGTTTGGACTTTGATAGAGACAGGTATATAGGTTATCTTATGGTATAAGGACATAATATGTGTGTAAGACTTGGATTCTCAATTTAGTGATATTTGAGTATAGGTACAATGATGGTGATGATTATGGTGTCATAAATTTTTATGTACATTTTAGCATTGGAACAACATGATCATGTACGTGGTTGACAGGTTGTGATTTTGATTGATTCATGATTACGAGTGGTGGTGTGATTCAATGTTAGGAGGTTTTTATTATCTCTTAGATGCTTGTTTGGTTCCTTGACTATGGTTACTCATTTTTGGATTTGTTTGGTAAATAAATCTACGTGAGATCTTGTGCTTAAGTCTTGATATCTAATAGTTATCTCATTTTGTAGGTTACTACTATAATGATGAGTTTGGATGTTACATTGATTGAGAATATATTATTTATATACTTTTTTAGGTTGGTTACCTATTTGATTGTAGTGGGATGACTCAAATATAGATTGTTTATATCCATATGTATTTTCAATGATGATGTGTATTCAATAAGTTGACCTTGTTTGTGGTCATTTGTAAGTTACTATGTTGCATTGGGATGAGAGGATGGATTATTAGAGTGCCTAGATAGTCAATTATTGGGATTGTAGCATGTTTTTTTAATCACACTATTATGGATAGCATGGCTACATGATTCAAATGTATCTTTTGATAGTGATGTTATGGTGGTGGTTTATATTAGATTGAATTGGAGATGTTGGTTCTTCTCTATTCTCTAGAGCTACTAGTATTGTAGTTGAGTGTGTGTGGACCATAGGTGGTGTTCATTTAGGATATGGTTCTCACAATTTCATGGATAGCCTAATATTATGATTCAATGGGAGCTTTGGCAGTGGTGTGGATTCATTACCTTAGTGATGGATGATCTTCCACAATGGTTATTGGCATCATAGAGGAGCTCTTGGGTCTTGTTTTTTGTAGTGAGATTTATTTGACATAGTGAGTTTTATTGATATGATATGGTTATGTTCACATGATTAGAGACATTAACATCTTGGTTAACCATGGAGGACTCTTGGAGTCTTTAGTTGAGGTGTTAGTTTATGACTTGTTAGTTTAGATAGGTGATCCTTGGTTGAGAGGATGGTTTGGTGTTGTGTCATGGAAAACTCTTGATTGCATATTAGAGTATCAAAATGATACACGTACTATTTTGAGAAATATATGTTCATTAGAGAATATGATATTCTTTTGAGGATATGTTAGGTCATCATTTCATTATGTCTTCCTAGATTATGTAAAAATGTAGTGGGAGCTTTGATACTGGTCCGAATAGTTCTTTTGGTATTGAGTACATTGTCCATGTTCTTGTCGAGGATATGTTAGATCAAGATGTCATGATGTATTCTTGGATTATGTAAACGTATAGTGGGAGCTTTAACACTGGTCTGAATATTTCTCTTGGTATCAAGTGTACTGGATGTGTGCTTGTGAGGTTCACAAGAGTGTAGTGTTGCATTTGGATCTTAGCATAGATTGATTGTTAATAGGTACTCATTGATACTTGGAGACTTGGATGAAGATAGAGTTATCTTGAGTTTAAAGATATTTGTTGAGATAACTAATCTTTGATGAGGTTTTGGCAAGAATTTTAAGGAGCCTTCACATGGATATGGACATGATTTTGTGATAGATCTATAGAGAAGATTATTCTTAGAGGAAATCACTTTGTCTTGGTATACCTTGGAGGATCCATCTTGTTCCCCACTTTTGGTCCACTCAATGGATAATCATCTGAGAGGTATTGATCATCTTGTTTTCAAATCCATTATGTTTTATACTTTATCTTCTCATGGATATGGATTGTGAGCTATGCTTTCTTAGTTTAGGGAGGTTCATTTTAGATATGTTTGACATGTTTATCTCCTTGTGCATATGAGTTTATTTTTTATTTATGAGGATTTTAGGAGATGTTTTATTCCTAGTTTTGGGAAAAAATTTTAGTTTTATCTTCCTTTTTTAGAGAGGCTTACATCCATGTTTACTATTGGAGATACATATCTTTCGTTTGATCTATGAGATTGAACAACGTAGTGTTGGTAAGGATTTTCAATTGGGGTTGTGAAGGAGATCTTACTTGACACAACTTAGCCCTTTGAGGTGTTAGTAGAAGAACATGTTTTGTGATATAATTTACAAGTTTTCTCCCCTTTTTCTATGGCTATTTCTTATAGGTTCATGTTCACATGGTTTGGTGTGATGGACTTGGGAGAGTTATAATGACTTATTAGGAGAGACTATGCAATGGTTTTTTTTGCATTTGTGGGTCATGGTGATTATTCTTTGTTACTACATGGTTCAATTACTATCCACACCTTGGTATGGGTGTTGATTGGTAGACTTGATGCCTTGATCTATTTTCATATTTGACATTACCCATTTAGTGTGAGTTCATGGATGTGTATGTTCTTCATTAAAAAAAATTACACATGAAGCTTGTGATTGTGGTTTATGGGTTGGAAATGTTGCTAGCATGAGTTCTATTGATGTATTATAAGTTTAGAGGTATGGATAATTGGATGAATTGGCATTTTCTTGGTTTCTATTTCCAATCATATGGGTATTTTCATTTGAAAATAGCTTGGAGCCTTTGTTATCACTTGGATATGATGCTTGTGTTCTTTGGATTGATGCATATTCACCTTTGCTTGTTCCTTTTATTTCATATGTGACATGTTGGAGGATGAGAAGATTTTTTTCCTGAGATGGTGGTCACATTGAATTTTATTGTAGGCATCTTGATGGAGCACACGATCATGTTAGAGAATCGCGTGGTTTCATTGATGGCTATGATGATGTCAACAAGTGGGAAAATGCTAGAAAATTATTCTGTACACCTTGCAAAAGAAATAATTATTTTAATTATGTAAAATATATATTTCTTGTATGGTGCATATTTAGGAGGTGTATTTAGCCACATTAAATATTTGTTTGGGTCCTCTTATAAAGTTGTATGTAATATTGCTTAGATATTTTATGTGTGGGTTGTAGATGAGAAAAGTATCTAATATTGGGAAAGATTAGCACCAAAAAGTAAATCTTGGGGTCAATGGTTTTGTGCATTCATTTTTTTGAGGCAAATGGTTTTACCTTACCACTTGGTTATTTTTTGTAAACTTGATTTTGTAAAAACAAGCACACGTTTAATGGTTGGGGTTGGCTAGTTGGCTAGTTGGTTCGTTTGGCTTGTTTTTCATCTGTGTTAAGCTCTCTTGTTGAGTGCATATGTGAAGCATGGCATGGGATGTGTGGTTACATGCTTGGAAACATGTAGGATGCATTAGAGGAGTTTGATGTTTCAAAAGTATTCATGGAGACTCTGTAAGTGTATTAAAATGTTTTCATTCTTGAATAATACATTAAGTGTTGATTTTTTTGGACTGAGTTTTTCCCTTTGGAGTCTGGGTCTTTCCCTCTTTAAGTTTTTCCCAAGATATATATTTTGTAATTTGTGGTATGTCCTTGATATTTACATTATGGTTATTTCATAAGATTATGTGCAATTTTTTCTCTCATGAGGATATGTATGAAATGGTTTGATCAACTTGGTATTTTCCTAACAGTAACACTATTAATAAAGGAAACATTCATTCATAGCTAAGAATGTCTCTTACAACATTATTTCCACAACCCTTATTTTTCATTTTATTTCTCTTATATTTTTTCCTAAGAAAACAAGGTTCATCAAGAGGAAATACTTCTTGGATAATATTTATGTTACTTGGGAAGCTAAATAATAAGATCATTACTCTCAATAAGTCATTTTCATAAAAAATATTTTCCAAATCCTATGATTGTATTTCATAGTCCTTCATTCTTGTCAAGCTTCAAGTGTTGGGGTTGGGTTCTAGATTCCTTCATTCTATTGATATGCTATGTATTTCAATGTTTTCAATTGCCTCACATTAATGGTAGGAAATCCTCCTCTTTTGGGTTTTTCAATTCTATTTGATAGGGTTGTCTTCTCACCCATGATCTTTATTTTTTAATTACATAAGATTTTGGCTACTTTTTTGCTAATGTTATTTCTCAAAAGCATCTCAAGGATATTTCCCTCTCCAATATCAACCAGCAACATTTCAATGGCCACTTTATTGATGGTTATTCCTTACTCTCTTGGAAGAAGAGAATAATAAAAAGCATGATTTAGAATGTCTTGACGCTTTCTATTTAGCTTTAGGATCTAGCATACAGTGGTAGAAAACTCAATAGTACCGTCAATCATTCCTACTCAAGCCTCTCTAGCTCAATGTCTTTGTATGGAAAAGGATTGATCATTGTGAGATCATTACATTTATTGGAATCCATTTTTCTTTTTAATATTACTTCTTATTCTTCTCTTTAACATTTTTTTATTGCTCATGTTGAGAGTAAATTGCATTATTGGATAGTTAAACCTCTTTCTCTTATTATAAAACTTGAGGTTTTTTCTAAGGTGTTTTTAGCCACTCATGTTTATTACTCTTTTTCTTAGGATCTTTCTAAGGCTTCCAACCAAAAACTTAAAAATTTAATGATAGATTTCTTATGAGCTTATTTTGAAAAGGGAAAGGGATTTCATAAAGTTGATTAGAATTTCTATTGTCTTCCTCATGACTCTGGAGGGCTTGGTCTTAATGATACCCATTATCAAAGGTTAGCTTAGTCTACTTAATGGATTATAAGAGAACTTAAGAGAAAAGAGGCCTATAATGTCTCAGTGTTTCCCTTTATTTATTATAGGGTGCCTCATGGTGAGCATGCTCAAAAAGGGTTGGGTTTCAATCCATTCTCATCATGAAGGAGCCTATGCAAATTCAAGACACTTTTGTTACAAAATAATATGGAGAGTTTAAGAGGCTATTAAAACCTAGTTAATATGGAATTGGTACTGAATTTAGAAATGAATTTTATATCAACTAACAACCTCTTTAATGAACTCCTATGGTCACTTTCGATGATCAACCTTCAACCAAAGTCTAATGGATTTATGGTGTCAAAATTTTCATAAAGGGATTCAATCCATTTTAGGACTATTTTTAGATCCACTAAAAATTCACTATATTGAACTAAAGACAAGGTGACATATAGGATTTCCAATCAATAATTTGACTCTTTTAATACCATTGTTGAGTTGGTTCCTCTAAAAATGCTTCACAAAAATAGGGTTAGATGCACATGACCCTAGTGGAAAGATTGGAAATGGTCTCCAAATATTGCTTTCTACAATTACAAAGGACACTCATATATTTCTACATATATACCCATGGTTCAAAAACATAGTCACATTTGGATTTTGAAATCCATGACCACTATTTGGAAATGAAGGTATCATGCAGTTTGGTTAGCCTTTTTGAAACCCAAACTTTCTCATTCTACTTGGTGTATTCTTTACTAGGGTCTCCCCATTGGTTTTCATTATATCCATTTATGTGTTACTAACCCTTGTTGTCCTTTTATGGTCATCTAGAAATACTGAAGCATCTCTTTTATTTTTTCCATTGACTCAAGCTACTTAGATTTGGATACATGGTTCCCCTAAAATTATACATTTCTAAAATCTTATTAAGCATTGGACTAATGATCCCTATATTGTTGCACATGTACCACCTTCATCTTCTCACAAGGGCCAATATCCTCCCCAAGGGGCATAAATGTGGTCATATTCATAGTGATTATATTATGCATAATTATCATGCCTCACATGGATCTCCTGAACATGAAGGATGAGGATGGTTTTGTAGACACTTAAAAATATCCTGAATGATATCATGTACTCGAATTTGATATAATAACACCAGTTCATCCTAAAAGCCATCCTTTTTTCGCTTGATTAATCAAATTAGCCTAGCTATTTAATTAATTGCATCATTTTCATCTATTAATATGATTAATTTAATTAGGTTAATTCACCCCCTTTCATGCTAACATTTCATCCTATTAAATTGAATACATCAAATTATTTAATTTAATCCCTAAAGAATATTCCTCTTTATTTAATTAAATAACCATAAGTTAATCTTTAATTAAATAAATCAATATCACATCCAGCCCCCATTTTTTCACCTTTCGGTTCCAAAATCAATGTATTATTTATTTAATGCAATATCATTTAATTCCTCCATAATTTGCATAATTGATAACTTTATTTAATTATCAAATTACTAATTAAATCTAATCCTCCCACTTGCAAGGGAATGATTCCTCCTTTGCACATTCCCCCAAAAAGGGAATATTCCCATGGAATACTCCTTCTCCTTTGCACAATTAAATCTAGTTTTAATTAACTAAATATCTAATTTTCCTCACTCATGAGAATATTCTTTGAGAATATTCTCTTTCTTCACTCATTTGAAAAAGGGAATATTACTTTATGTAATTGTGAGACGAGGATTGTTAGGGTGGACCAATTACGCTTGATCCATGATGAGTCAAAGCATAATTTATCCACTAAACCACAATCTTACAAACAAGATAATTCAAATTGAAAGTTTAAACTAAGCATTTATTGAAATTGAAAGCTACACACTACGAAAACAGTTAAATGCCTACTCTAACCCATTTGAAACTTATCCCATTTTGGAATTGGTGTCGTGTTGATGTGGAAAAATGACCCTTTCCCAATCTTGTGATTAATGAGCCTATTTCAATCGATTCTATGGAAGAGAATCGATGAAACCATTGTGATAAATGGATGAAAACCTGATTTATGCTAAATTAAACATGATGCAAGCTAAATTAACTTGATTTTATGCTAAAAAAGAACTAAGTATGCAATTTATAAGCTAATCTAAGCTAATTCTAAGCTAAAAGATTCAAACCTTAATTTATAAACAAGCTAAGTTGATGGATGCATGAAAGCCATTAATGGAAGCTTAAAGCTATTATGCAACTAAAAATGAACTAAAATATGCTAAATGTGAGTAAAGTGAGAGTGTGAATATAAGAAAGTTCAACAACATAAGTTTTCAATTGAAAGATGGATCCATTTGTCTCCAAATAGTGTTCTATTTATAGGAAAGCAAATGAGAAGTGAAGGGTTTAGATAAAAAATATTAATCAACGGTCAAGGATGAAAGGAAGAAGAGGCATGGATCATGGATTCTCATCAACATATGAGAATGAAAGATGAGAATTAATCAAGGGCTCACATTTTTTTCCAAACAAACACACTTTTGACCTGCACACACAGGTCACAAGGTGACTTGCTCAAGATGTTAAAAGATAACTTTCATTTGAAGCCAAGTGAGATGATTGGAGGGGAGAGAATATTCTTTGGAATATTCTCATGGATGAGGATAAAGATATTTTGCAAATTAAAAGAAATTTTTAATTGTGCAAAAAGGGGGATAAGGAATATTCCTTTTTTAGGGGAAAATTAGTTTAATTGATAATTAAACAAGGTTTAATCACACAATTAGGGGTTTAGAAGAATTAAAGTGATTTTCATTAAATTAAATGATTTAATGAAAAGGGGAAAAGGTGAAATGACATTTAATTAAATAACTTAGGGTTATTTAATTAAATAAGAAGACTTAGGGGATTAAATTAAATATTTTGATTTATTTAATTTAATAAGATGAAATGTTAGTGTGAAAGGGGGTGAATTAACCCGGTTTGATGTGTTGGGTTAATAGACAAAAATGATGCAATAAATTAATTAGCTAGGCTAATTCAATTAATTAAGAGAAAAGAGGATGGGTTTAAAGAGGAAATGATGTTAGTACCTATTTTAAGTGCATGATATTGTTCAAGACATTTTTAAATGTCTACATTTTGCCCCTCTTTGAAGTGAAGTACCTACTACTTCGATTCAAAGAATAATGCTTCTCAGATTAAAAACTGTTGCCTAAATCAAAAAATAATTTTTATTTTTATTTTTTAGATGCCCTAGCAGAAGCATAAAGTTAATTCCCTCCCCCTCGAGAAATCAGGCAAAAATTTTTAATTTTGGGTTGATTTCTCGATAAAGGTTAAAAGCTGCTCCAATGGGTCCAAAAAGGCTCCAGGATGCAAGAATTATGCCAAAAATGCAAAAAACGATGCAAAATTAGGCTTTGATTGGCAAAATTGGTGATAAAACCTAGCTTGAAGGTGAAATTAGGGCAAAAATCCCTAATTTTCTAGCATAAATAAGCCAAGAAGGGTCATTTTGAATTCATTTGTGCATTCACACCTTGAGAATTCTTGCTATTTTGAGCTCTGACCGTCTGATGAAATGGTGCACTGACAGCTTCCACGACACATTTCCAACTTAGTTTGAGAGTACCAGTGGATTCTAAGCTCAGGACCAATGGTATGTAACTCAAAACTTGATTTGAAATTTGACTTTTTGATGCATTTATTGTGCTTTAGAATTTAGACTTTGGCGGCGTCGCTATTTAGCGACACCCATTTCACAATCAACAACACTAAAATGAATTATAGCAATGCATATGTATATGGTGACACTATTCACAATTCAAAATTAAGGTTTCTAATTTTAAATGGCAATGCATGCTTATATAGCGACACACTTGCCGATTTAGAAATTAGGGTTAGGGTTTCCAAAGCCTAAATCACGATGCCTGTGTATTTGGCGATGCATCTTGCGATTTGCGATTTGCAATTTGAAATTCCTTCAGGTGTTGCAATTTGGAATTTAAATATGGCGACGCTTTTGCAAATAGCAATGCTTTTGTGATTTTCGAGCTGAAAATTCCAAATTGAGTCAAATTTCTTTAGTTTTTTTGACACAGTGTGCTCGTGGGTATAGGAAATCATTCCACCCCTGATGTCGCGTGAGCATAGACCCACAGTTTTGGAGTGACTAGACGATTTGTCAGAGTTATGCCAGGAGCACCTAGGAGAGATCAACCTTTGGTATGTTTCATATGCGCCCATCATCTGGACCCATTTAGCTATGATGATTTCCCTATGCGCGAAATGACATAGTGAGACTTTGTCATTTCACCTTTTGACAGGCAAGGCGACTGTGACCTTAGAGGATGTATGGTGTATTATGCATTTACCAATACATGGGGATAGCATGATTTATGATGTTGATGCCGGATTTGATGCCTGTCATGAGGTTATGGAGTTGGAGAACATTGCTCTTGTGACATCACATATCGACCTCGAGATGCATAGAGGTCACGTGCTCACCTTCCAATTGATTATTGCAGCCATCATTTCAGGTTTGGTTGCTTCGAACTGACACAACAAGGGATTCAACCCAAGATGGGGCCTAACATGGCACCATATGTTGTATAAGAGGACACAGTTTGCATGGGGGCCAATGTTGTTGGCCTCACTATATCATGATATGCATGACTTTATTTATTGTGACAATAGGGCCATTGGTGCAGGGGTGACCTTGCTCCATATTTGGGCATGGGAGCATATAGTTGTGCTCCAACCGATAGTACAGATGGTAGATGTTGAGCTAGATGATCTTGTAATCTGGCAGTACAAAGGTGCTATTACCCTACGACACACTGAACAAATTGGGCTCCCATACTGGTGATGGGTTTTAGATGATATGATAGTGTTTATATGGTGACCCTAACTTCAGATGCCAACGTGGTACTATGATGCACAATAGTTATTTTTTGCCAGATAGACCCAGTACATGTAGGGTCGGGAGCATGCTATTAAAGAGAGATACTTTCCAGATAGGGTGGCTAGGCAATTTGGAGAGCAATAGGATAGGCTGGATGATGCCTACAGGTCCATTTTTGCAAGGTCTGCTCGAGAGATTCCCACATGGGGACCTACTATTCCAGCTCCAGAGGTAGTAGAGAGCTTCAAATAGTTGGTGGCTCAACCATGGGCTTACGACCAGGGTTAGGTGGTAGCACAAACTGCGCCTGCTTACGATGCATGGTTCACACCTCCTTGAAAATTGACAAATCCAGCAGGTGCTCCTCCGCGAGGGAGATCTAGAGGAAGAGGTGTAGGCAGGGGTAGATGATAGGGACAAGAGAAGGCTAGCTAGGATGGCCATGATGGATAGGTGCCATGGGCTCCACCAATTGGGAAACAACCTCCTCAGGTTTAGCCACAGGTTGTACAGTAGCAGGTAGCATCGCCACCACCACCAGATGCTAGAGATGCACAGATACAACAACTGCAACAACAAGTGTAGATTTTGACAAGTGAGCAGGATCAGGCCTATTAGTAGATTTTGTCTATTATTGTTGAGCGGGACCAGGCCATACATCATGTGGTGGCCATGATCGCAAATAGGGACCATGCCAGGCACTAGTTACAAACTGTGACTACTGAGAGGGATCATTAGATTGGTCAACGTCACTAGATAAAGGCCATGACAACATCATCATAGGGCATGGCAATTTCAGCAAGATTATATAGAGAGGTAATGACAAAGGTCGCATATTATAGGATGCATTACCACTAGGATGTACCATAGACACTCAAACAACCTAAATTTTCACAGTGTAGCAATGCACGACTGAGAGCTGAGGAGCAGCCAGAGAGGCAGGTCAGAGAGGGGAGCAACCATCAGGGCTAGCTCGAGTGTATAGACAATTTTTGATTTATGTTGCTCGATTCTTTGATACAGATATACATTCATGGGCTCTTTTTTGATAGCCTTGTGGATATTGTATTTATGATTGATATACATACACTAACTTAGATTTTGTACCATGACATTCATTTTTTATCCATATATGATATAGATATGGATTTGATACGATGTGACGTGTTCATTTTATTTCATGCGTATGATGTATGGATGCATATGATGTGAGTTGATATGATTATATTTTATCATGTATGCAAATGTTATGGATGCAATTTATTTATGCTTATGTGATACATGAGATGATATGTGATGCAATGTTATATTCTTTTTCAGTTTATTTTCATGATATGCTATGATATGCAAATGTTTATGCTATGATTATGTATGCAAATGTTATGAATGCATTTCTTTTTATGTATTTCCTATGCAATTTAATGAGATGATCATGTATGCATATGGATGTATGGATAGTTAATGCAATGTATTCTTATGATATATGCAATGCATGTGTATGATATATGATGCAACGATTTAAGATGCTTAAGAATAACAAATCTATATTATTTGTCACAACTTAAATGATGATGCATAATGTATGATGCAATATGCAATGATTATGTTGATGGATGCTTTATGATTATGCTATGATTATGAGATGCATGTATGCTGATGATTTGTGGATGTAGGGTGGATGCATGTGATGATTTTTTTGTTGACTGTCATGATACCAAGTTAGCGTGGAGAGAAGATAGAAGAATAAAGAATGACAAGACCATTGATTTTGATGATTTCTTCAAAGATCCAAAAAGTCCATGATCCATCAAGAATTTATTAGAGATGGTGACAAGACAATGCAAGATGCAGGATGAATGTAGGGTGATGAGTTGCTGACACCTTGGGATTGGGATTTTTTGTCGTTCCTTATTGTTTGATATAACACATAGACACATGCATCAAGGTAATGATAACTAGGACGACGTTGTATCTAATGTAATGGTATTTGACTCTACAAATAGATAGGATAGTTCTTGTTCACATCTTGAAATATAGAAACCTCGTTGGAATGTAAGTTAGAAGCTTAGAATTTATTGGACCAAAGCATACACAATAGTCAACAACATACTCCAAATGACCTTCCTACACATAACTAAGCAGGTATGCGCCAATATTATTTTACAAGAATACCCACAAGCACATCAAATGAAAGATCATGATCAATGCACCATTCCTTTCTCTCTAAATAATTTTGATAGACATCATTGAGAGGTCCTTGGAATGGGTCATTAAGATAAATCACAAGAAAAGATCAAAGACAAATGGTCAATGTTATCTATATCTCTTGCTCGTTTAAATATAGCTAAGTTGATGTTTGATACTGATGCCCATTGTAGGAAGGATACATCCCAGGACATGTTGATCAAATGGTTGTTTGATGTTAGGATAATGATGAGCTTTATGATAAGCCGTTGATACAAACTTCACTAACACATTTACCTATGATCTAGGCTTTAGATTTTAACAATTAAGTTTTCACTTTACGACTCGCTATACTTGCTTTCTATTTGCTTTGCCAAAGGTTGAAGGTGATGCTTAATTTATTGTGGATGGAGATTAATTACAGGTGAAATCAAGATGGGATGGATGGTTTTGGGTTTTTTTTTAATATTTCAATGTTTTTGGTTTTTTTTTAAAATGTTTTGAGGCTATTTTTTGGTCTTTTTGAAATTTTATGCGAATATTTTGGGATTTTTGGTTTAGTTGAGGCTTTTTAGAGTTTTCCAAGGTATTTGAGGCTATTTAGGTCTTTTGAATGTTTTCTAATGTTTTTGGTATTTTCTGATATTTGAATGTTTTGGGGTTTTTTGATATTTGGATGTTTAGGGGTTTTCTGAGTTTTTCAACCAAGAACCTAACCTAAGAGACCTATCCTAGGGATCTCGGGGGCTGATCAAAGATAAGCGTTTCCTACGTTATACACTCAAAGACCACGTAGTTTGACTAACTCAACTTATCATCAAGATGAGAAATGAATAGGTGATGGAAAAGTCAGTTTATTACAACAGACTCCTGAAGAACTGACTTAGGGTGTCTCAAGGACTGATCAATGATGGTCTTGCCTATGTTCAAGCTCAGAGACTCATAGTTTGACAAGGGAACCAATTTTTTGGATTTTCTATGTTTTGACCTTTTTAGGGATTTTGATGTTTTTTAGATGTTTTAGATTTTGCTTTTACAAATTTTCAAATGTTTTTGGATTTTAGTTGTACAAGATTTTGATGTTTTGGATTTTTTGATGAAGTTTTACGGATGTTCTTAGATTTTTTATGAGATTTTATGAATGTTTTGGGGGTTTTCAATGAGATTTCCAAATAACCTCAAGATATATAAGAATATGATATGATCCATAATAAATTTCCCCTAGCGTGACATGTTAGACTACTTCGATATAGGTAGGACAAACTGACCTTAGGAATATGCCAAGTAGTACTAAAGGGATATGATACTTCACATCTTCAAGCTATGATAAGGATGCAGATGGGTGATGGATGAATGGCAGTGAAAAGAATGATAGGACAAAAGAGCCAAAGAATAGATGGAGGTGTTTTATTTACGCAAGGCACCTATTTCTTAGGTTTTCACCAAGGTATATGTCCAAAGCACCACCGAAGTGGTTTTCACTAGAGGACAATTTTTTTCTTTACTTTTTTCAATCCTTGTTCTCATTTTTTTGGATTTTGGTCATTTTTTGATTTTTTTGTATTTTTTGATTTACACCCTTTAAGACTAGGCATAAAATCTTTTGAGATGCAAGCTGTTAGTTGGCTCCTGCAAGGGTTCACCTTCAGGTGTTGATAGTTGATATGCTCTTGATTCATAGCTTGTTGTGACAACAAAGGGACCCAACCAGTTAGGCTCAAACTTTCCTTTACTATCCTAATTTGGTAGATTCTTCTGATTCTATTTTAGGAAAAGATCCCCTAATTAGAAAGACCAAAATTTGATCCTCTTGTTATAGTTCCATTTCAATCAATTTTGATAAACTTGCAAGTGATTAAGAGCATCAAGATGATGCTCGTCCAAGAATTCTATATCATTCAACCAAAATACTTTGTATTCCTCATCGATGATCAGGTTCTATAGTGACACTCACAATGATTGGAGCTCAACCTCAATAGGTAGGATAGCTTCTGATCCATATACCAAGGAAAAAGGGGTTGCACCTTTTGGCATGCAGATACTGGTTTGATAGGTCCAAAGAGCAAGATTTAGCTGTAGATACTAGTCACAACCAACTTCATTGACCATCTTCTTCAAGATTTTCAAGATAGTTTTGTTTGTAGCCTCAGCTTGGTCGTTGCCTTGGGGATAATACGGGATAGAGAAACAACGTTGGATGTTCAATCTTCGGCATAGATCTTTCACATATTGATTCTTAAAGGGTGTTATGTTGTTTGATATTAGGGTTTGTGGGATACCATAATGACAGATTAGGTTCTACCCACTTAGTGAAGTACTCAGTGGCGGTTATGATAAAATTGTTGCCATTAGATGAGATTGGGGTGATTTTTTCTATGAGGTCAAGTCCCCATTGTGAAAAAGGCCAAGGTGTGATCATCAATTGCAATTCCTGAGCTAGGGCATGAATCAAATCTCCATGTTGTTAACACTGGACATACTTATGAGCTTCCTTCTCCATGGTTGGCCAATAGTACCTCGTCCTCAATAGTTTCTTAGCTAAATTCATACCACTAGAATGGGAACCACATATGCCATCATGTACTTATGTTAAAGCAATTAAGGCTTCCTCATGGTTAAGACATCGCAGTAATGTTCCTTCGATGCTTCAACGGTAAAGGGTATCACCTAGGATCACAAATTGGGATGCATTTTTTGACAAAGGTCTTTTTAAAGTTTGAGGTGATATCAGATGGGATGGTTCCATTGCCAAGGTAGATAAATATTTCATGATACCATGGGGATCTAGGACCAATGATGACACATGCAAATTCAAATTTAGGGATTTCAAAAGTTGGTATGAGAATATTTTCTACCAAGAATTCGCATTGGAGGATATTGTTTGACATGTCTAATAGTGATTCAATTGTTGTCTAATTTAGATTGAGAATTTTTTCTACCAGCTAAGAAATTTGAAGAGATGATGATATCCGCATACACTGATGACATGCCACCTAGCCTTAATGATGATGATCATGATAGTGAAAATGTAGTGCATGAAGAAGGATTGGATGAAATGCTTACAAGTTTCTTTGGGGATAGAAATAATGATGACAATAATGATCATATGGTTGACAGTAATGATGATAGAAAGGGTAATTACCACCAACGTAATGTTGATGATAACAACCCAAAAAAATCCATCAAGCAAGCAACAAAGACACCTGTGTTCAAATCAAGTGCAAGTAGAACCTCAAAACTGACATGCACATTAATATTATTAGAAACCAAGTCACTATTTGGTTGGTCAGACAAAGGATTCACTACCCTACTAAAGTGACTTGAAATCTATTTCTTACTTTGCATTGTCAATTGGTGCACATAATTTGTAAACATTCATCAACTTCATTTATATTTCTTTAAGGAGATTTTAAAACCATATATTGTATATAAACAGTCCTAGTATAGATTGACATATCAAACATGTTCATCATAACTCAAACATTCAATTGATTTAATATCCGACAATCTTACATAAAAACTAAAATATTCCCTAAAGAGAATGTGTTGCCATCAACTTGCAGAAAGGTACATCTATTATTGGTTGAGTTGGGGATTGAATATAATAAAATTCATTCATGTAAAAATGATTGCATTTTATATAGAGATGAATATCAAAACAAGGTAGAATGCACTATATGCAAAGAGAAGAGATATCATACAGATGTACAAGGTCCTATAGTTCCAAAGAATGTTTTACATCACATGCCAATTATACCTAGACTTCAAAGAATGTTTTGTTGTAAGTCACTTGCACAATTGATGGAATGGCATGCAAAGAATAGGAGTAAAGATGGATTCATGTGAATTCCAACTGACTCTAAGGAAATGGAACACATAGAGGAAAAATGGCCAAGAAAATTCAAAGATGAACCCCATAGTATCAGGTTTGGTCTTGCAATTGATGGAGTGTTCCCATTCTCTTTCCTGAGCTCAAATTATAGTATTTGGCCAGTCGGATTGGTGGTTTACAATATTTTTCCATGGATGAGTGTTAGAAAGGAGCACCTTATGCCGACTCTCATTGTTCCAGGAAAACATCAAGTTAAAAATATAGATGTTTATCTTGCACCTTTTATTGATGAGATGCAACTGCTATGGAAACGAATAAGAATGTATGATATATCATGTCCTCCATAAAATAGGTCCTTCATGTTGTATGGTGTGCTATGTTGGACTATTCATGATTTCCCAGGACTTGTATTTTGTTCTAGTAAGATAAAATATTTATGTATTTACACTCATAATTTATTTTCATCCCAACTTCAATACTTAGTTTTATACTATTTTTTTTTATGTTATTAACATTACTTATGAATTGCAAGGCTTCAAAAAAAGGGGATATTTGCATGTCCAAGATGTGTAGAACAATTTCAAGGGCGGTATTCTAAAGATCTACATAAATTTATTTACGCAAACAACAAGTTTTTTCTACCACTAGATCATAAGTTTAGAAATCATCTAAAGAATCAATTTGATGGAAAAGTTGAAAATAGAGGCCCTCCCATGATTATGGGTCCAGCTGATTGGATTAAGAAGTATGAAGATGCTGAATTGAAAGCTTGGGAGGATTTTTTTGATTAGGGTGATTCAATTGAAGAACCAGAACAAGTTGTAGTTAATATGCCAAAAGGAATTAAAAGGAAATCCATATTTTATGAGCTCCCTTACTGGAAGGATCTATTAATATCTCACCTATTAGATCCTATACACATCTTCAAAAATTTCCTAGATTCTATATTTCAAAATATATCAGGCAAAGAGAAGGATAGATTGTCTTCGAGGAGAGATATTGCTCTTTTGCGTACCAAAATTGATAGAAAACATTTGTGGCCAAACAAGGAAAATGAAACATATACAGAAGCTCCATGGATTTTGAAAAAAAGAAAGACCTAGACCAACTAAAAAATGTCATCCATTCAATAAGAACACCTACTAGCTATGGGTCATCATTGGCTAAAGCTTTTACAGTTGATGGACATATCACAAGATTTTAAACGCATGATTTTCATTATTTTGTGAAGGTATTATATATCATCATTTAACATTTACTGGTAACATTGATTAAGTACTAAATATATTTTGAGATTTTGTTGTGTGAGAAAAAATTACTAATGACCTTTTCATAAATGTGTTTGATAGCATATCATGCCATTGGCAATTAGGGGGGATTCTTCTCTTACAGTTGACTTAAGGAATTCCATAAGTTGATTGTCAACATTTACAAGGTATGTGGTTATATGAAATGTTCATGTGTGAGAGACATAGATATATTATATTACATTTTAATTTTTGACTAAAGGTTCATACTAATTTACTATTCTTATATTAGGTGGGTGACCTCCAAGGATATCCACGAATGTAAAGTGCCAAAATGGAAGAAGGAAATTGCAGAAATTGTATGTGTATTTGAGAAGGAGCTCCCTACAAGTTTCATGGAACTACAAGTCCATTTACTTATACACCTAGTTGATGACATTGAATTGGTGGGTGTCGTATCAACAAGGTGGATGTTTTCTTTGAGAGGTATATGAAAAATCTAAAAATATATGTCCGACAAAAGGCACATCTAGAGGGTTGCATGGCTAAATAGTATGTATTAAATGAAGCATTTTTTCTTCCTATGTGAATTCCTTGGTAAGGATTTTGAAGATGGGCCACGCTTTTGGGATGAAGAATGAGTGTCAGATATTATTGGTGGAGAAAAACCACAATCTAATGGTGTTCAAGTAGAAATTAGTAAGTAAATTCATGATCAGTGTAGTTGTTTTTCTTGCAATCATTAATTTACTCTATAATTTATTTTTAAAATTAACAACATGAAATTTGGAGTTTGAAATAAACATGTTGACATGTAATAGGTGCAGACGAAAGTTCTATACTCGACAAGTTCATTATGTACCACATGGACTTTATGAACAAATGGATTGATTTGTATGCTAGAAAAAGAGAAGAAGTGTTAGAAGCAAGGAGACAATTTAAGAGATTGAACCCAAGGAATAATCCACTTCCCACTGATCTGCTTGGGCAATGGGACAAAGATTGCACACTAGAATGGGTTACTCAACAAATTCAAAATCAAATAGAAGATGAAAGTATAAATTCAAACATAACAGAAGATGAAATCAATATGTCTAGAGGATGTGAAAGAAAGGTATAGTTGGAATTTTACAAAATGTTGTTTCCTTACAGTTTTGACACTATTAACTATTTCAATACTTGTCATTATATTTGTTTTCACTAAAATAAATAGTCTTTCATAGGTGAGGAAATATCCAGCAATGTGGGCATATGGTCAACATTATCATGTAGAAAGTGTAGATGTAAAGAGACGATCCTTTGATTGTGGCATCATGGTTGAATTAAAGCAATCCGATCGATCAAGCTCAAAAGATAAGAATATAATTGAAGAGAATCTACAATATGTTGGGAAAATACAAGAAATTATTGATTTGGATTACTGCTCTTTTAAATGTTGTATTTTTAAGTGTAGATGGTATGAAGGATTTCAAAGGAAACGAAGACATGATACCCATAGTAGATTATTTTCTATAGATTCCTCATGGTTCCTACTAGAGGATAAGGAGCCTTATGTTCTACCAATTCATTGTGAGTAGGTATTTCTTTAACTCAAACAAGAAGCGGTAGTGATCATTAATCTATTAATTCATAGTCTATTGTGAATACATACATGTGTTTATTAATCAATAAAATTGTTATAACATATGTCTAATATATGCATGTCGTTCATGTGCAGGTATTTTTCTATGAAGATTTTTTGGACCTGAAATGGATATTTTTCATACATTATGATCCAAGATTAAGGTATGTATTTGATGATGCATTAGTGGATACTGAGCAAAAAAATGATGGCCAAAAAAATGAGAGAGGGATTAGAGAACATCGAAGAAATTGACATCCATGATGATGTTGAAGATGGTTATGTTTAGGCACAAGAAGACAAAAATCCAGAGTTAGATGATGTTATGGAAGACAATAATATGGATGGTATAGAAAATGATGATCCAAATACATCTGGTAACAATATAGATTGTCTACAGTCAAATTTCAATGATGATGAAGATGATGCAGGTCAAGATGAGGATGATGATAATATTAAATACTTGAAAGAACATATGAACATTGACAATGATACACTGGATGAAATTGTAGCAAACAATAATGTTAATGACCAAGACTTCTAAATTTTTAGAATTATTTGCAATCCATGTTTAAAAATAGATGATTCTTATGGCCTAAAATTTGAAATGCTTCAGTAATATTATTTGTGTCGATACAAATTACCTATTGCAATATCCTTAAATTGTTCAATCTTAGGTATGAATTGTTGGCAAAAAAAATTAGGATTGCTTGGATGCTTCTTCCATTCATTTTGTATCAACATATGTTCGTGAAGACACAAAAGTTAATAAAATATTAATGCACATAACTCACAATTATTTAAATAAGCAACTTTGTTAACTTTATTATTTTTAAATAGTTTCCATTTTTATGTTGAACATAATTTTGAACATGTAACTAAAAACATCCACAGTAAATGCTTTACTGTATCAACATATTCATTCACATAAGAATAGTATTGATCTCAATAACTGATATTCATTCAAATATAAGAAGAAATAAGTATGAAAAACATAAGAAAAATACAAAATGATAACATAGTCATGGAGAATCTCTGATAATAAGATGTTTTATTTCATTCATAAGCTCAAAAGTTACACCAACAGAGTTTTGGTATACCCTTCCACTCATACCTTTATTATTTTTTTATCAAAGTTTATATAGAGATTACATAATATCAACCATAATCCCTAAGCCATTAACCATTAAACTACCTAACCTCTAAGCCCCAAATCCCTTATCTTTTAACCCTTAATCCCTTAAACCATAACCCCTAATCCCTTAACCCTTAATCCTGCTAGATTAGAACAATTAGGCGCTCAATTAGGCACTAAAGCAAGCTCTAAAGTAGGTGCTAAATTAGGCGCTAATTTAGGTGCTAATTTGCACCTAATTTAGAGCCTACTTGTTTTGATCAACGCAAAAAACACCAAAAATAGCACCATCCCGATAAATAGCGCCGACTTTTTAAAAAAATTGAGAAAAATTCATTAAAATAGTGGGTGGAAGCAAAAAAGGGAGCTAATCACATGGATTTGTTGTAGTGGACATCATTGCCATCTAATGAAATCCATGAATTCTACAACCTATCAATAACATGTTTGGATTTATAGCGATATTTCTACTGCCACAATCTCTCAAAACCTCCCGCTAATACTATACTCTAATAATTGATTTGCTCAAAAGAATCTGAACCAAAAAAAATAAAGAATAAGAATATTTAGTAAAGGGTTTTCACAACTAGTAGAAAATATTATCACAACTTTTATACTAAAATTGGTCGCATTGATAACAATGCTCCATTATATAGACCATCTTAGGGGCCCCACTCGTAGTGTATTGCAAAACACAATCGAGAAACCAAACATTTTAGAACCCTAAACATCTTGACAAAAAATTCTTCTATAGATTCATAAAAATCCACACTTTTGATAAAAACCTAAAATTTTGCATCTTAAACAACATAAAACCACAAATTCATCAACACATTCAAGGTCAAATGGCATCAATATTTTCATCTAAATCAGAATTTTCAAACCTAATCTTCATGATATAGGCCATAACCTACAATGATCAATATATGAAACTATCAAACCCAAAAAAAATCCACAATCCAGGAATTTCACAAACCCAAAAAATCCCAACATTTTCCAAAATCTAACCCATCATTTCCCACATGAATATTATGCAATATTTCAAGGTCGAGAGGCCTTAAAACCCCTATTTTCCATTTTTCCCACACATAAACTAACACCCACCATCCTCGCCATCTTTACCAAAATTTTAATTACATATCAAATGGGTATTAAAATTAATAATTTTTTTAAGGAATTAACACTGTAAATAGCATAATCTAATGAGAAGGATGAGTAGAGTGGTCAATATATAAATTGGAGCTCTCTAGCATGTAGGTGATCTTCAGACTACAACCAATTTCAAAATGTCATCTTGTTGTTGTGTATGTTCATGTTGTTGTGTTGTTCTATCCTTTTGACTTGATTTTATATTTTCTTTAGTTCATCTTAAAAAGCCAACAAACTTCGTGAACAATTTTTTCTCTACCCATCAAACTTGATTTCTTTCTTCTTGTTAGGTTCCCTCTTATTTTTCTGCAAAAGATGGTCAAAACAACATCATAAAAATTTAAATGAAGTGATTGCCACAAATGATTAGCATGGCATTGACAAGCATATACACAAAAATTTGAAACCCCTCTTAATCTTCCCATATTAAAACCTTATTCTATTCATAAGAGAGGAGATAAGTAGCGGAGCCACTAAAGTTTGGAGGAAAAACTAATTGTGTCCTAGTAGCACCATGGCCATTTTCTCTACATCTCGGCCTTGGGGATAGGTGATCCGATAAGTTTGCGCTCCCACACAACTTAGTGATGTTGGAATTACCTACAAAAGCACCATTTTCTTTAGCTACCTTTGGCTTAGCGATGAAAGTTCCATTTTCTTAAGCAACAATAGTGCCATTTTCTTTGTCAATGTTTGGCTTAGCAGTGGGAGTGCCATTTTAAAACACACAACCATTGTGCATTAAGCTATTTACAGGCATATAAGTTTGTAGTAATCTTGATTAAAAGTCATTCTTAAGTAACATTAGATCCTCTTATTGGATTTTACCTCATAAAGAGACCTCCCATTGCCAAAAATGAAGTCTATAATGCCCGTTATGGTGTAATTGAGAAAATAATGGTTGCCTTGCTGGTCATAGAGAGTATCCTAGTGACCATAGAATCCACAATTGAGAAATATGGCCCCATTTGCAAATATCGTTAGTGCCACAACTTGTCTGAATCTAGCTTGTGGTGGAAACATTGTTGTGTTCTACATCATAATAAGCCATGCTTATAATCAAAAACCAAATATAATCCATGCCTACATTCATAAATCAAATATAAGAGATGCCCACATTCATAAATCAAATATAAGGGATGCCCACATTCATAATTTATGTACATTGACTCGCCTATTTTCATATATCAAAACTCCTGCAATTTAAAGTTTTCAATCATAAAAAGAAAAAAATTGCAAGAAACATAAAGGAGCACTTGAAAAGAAATGTCAGATACAACAAAGTTATCAGAAGTCATAGCAACTGAAGCGAAAATTATGCATCCATTTTGAAGACGGATACCAAGTTCAAAAAGGTTACTGAAGAAACAATTATGTTATTTTGATCTCAACCATAAAATGATTACCGAAGAAATAGTTACGTAGGTTCCCGTGATTTAATCTTATGGCGAACTCCTCTATTCTCCTTTATTCCTATTTATTATGCATTATTCATGATTTTTTAAATGGAGGGTGATGATTTTAAGAACTCTCCTTGATTTAACGTAGAGTTTTTCTAAACACACCCAAATGCCATTGTAAAACATCTCTCGACGTAATTAATATTATTATCATATTTTTAAAATTTAATAATATTATTTTTATGTCTTTAGTCAATATTTTATAATTATAATAATGATCCCTTTATTATCATTTTATAATATATTTAAAATTATTATAATAACATAATATTTTAATTTAATAAAAATATAATTTAATTGTTATTATTTAAAGTTTAAATTATTATAATATCGTAATATATCTTTACATTAGAAATTGTTATTTTTTAATAGTAAAATTTGGAGAGAAAATAACTATTCTAGTGTCCATCGTCCTTAAATCAAGGACAAAAAATAACCATAAAGAAACCATACTTTATAAAAAGGATATGCTTGAATAATATAATTATTAAAAATATTATAATAGTTATTATAAGTGTTTTTTAGATTGAGGAATAATTATTAATTAATTAATTTAAAAAAAATTACATTATAATTATTTTTATTTATTTCTACATGATATAGTTTTTTTTTAATTTATTAAAAACATAATGTAATACTTACCAATTAATTTATTCTTTATAATAGGGTAAGTGCACCAAGATGGTACACAAAAAGGGGGTCAAAAGTGGTAACTTTTTTTTTCTGAAATCAATTAAACCTAAACTTGGAGGAGTAATTTAAGATTCTTGAACTCAAAATTTGAAGATACCAAAAGAACAAGAATTGTAGTACTCTAAATCTAGTTTCTAAACTACTATAGTTTTTAAAAAATAGATACGATTAAGAAGATCAAATGTTTCACACATACAAAAGTGTTCCTCTTTGTTAACAAAACATAACATAGTGTCTCCGGAAATGGGTCAACCAAGCCAACAAAAATCAATAGGGCGGAGGTAACTTGGCAGGCCCCAGAGCCAGGATGGATCAAAATAAATTTCGATGGGGCGGCTCGTGGTAACCCAGGCGCAGGAGGCATGGGCTATGTTGCAAGGGATTCCCAAGGCAATCGTTTAGCAGAACAATCCCTACACCTAGGTTTCTGCACAAATAATGAAGCCGAGTTCAGGGCGGCATCACAAGGCCTGCAACTGGGAATTAACTTGGGAGTACAAAAAGTTCATTTGGAAGGGGACTCACTGATAACAATCAATGCAATCAGCCGAGGCTCCACCTCTAACTGGAAACTAAACCATCTTCTGCAACACATCAAGGACTTAACCATCAAATTCAAAGCCTTCAAAATCAGCCACGTCTATAGAGAAGGGAACAACATGGCTGATGAGTTGGAAAAATTGGCATTCAAGCTTGCCACGTAGGCTCCATTAAGTTGTGGCATCAGAAAGAATTTCGATGCCGCAAAATCAAAAGGAAGACAACCAAAAACACACATGGTTGTAAGGACGCTCTATGGGTCTTTTCGGAAGTGACAGGCCCATTAGTGGAAGGCGAAGTGCAGGCTACTCGATCAAGTCCCAAGGCACCAGGAAGATTGAGCGGATCTCAATCTTACCCAACATTATATCATGTCTGATACTCCAGTGAGGTGCTAGCAAGCTCACACGAGCCTTCTGACGTGTCCTTAAGTAAAATAATCATGAAGATTTATGGTCGTCCGTTGATTAATATTCCACCCAGGGTCATGCATTCTCAAAAAAAGAAAATGCGGTTTTCTCCAGAAGCTTGAAGAACTTGTTTGGTACGAAATGGAGACGTCGTTGGCCCTGGATACCGACAAGCAACAACAGGCATTCTGAGGGGAAATAACGAACAAAAGACTCAGTGGGTTATTGACTTGCTCCCATCTAGTTGTGCTTTGGGCAACCAAGAAGGTGTTGGGCCCTGAATTCCTTAAAGCATACCATAGGTTTAGGACAAATGCGAAAATCCCAACCATGTTTCTAGTGGTCAGCCTTCACATGGGAGTCCCGAAGTCTTTAGCGAAGAAGCTGACCCAGATGGTGTTCATCCACACATGGTTGGGTGATATTGATGGGGCTCTCGACAATCTAGATGAAAACAATCTCATCCCCATGCCCCAACATTACAATGTGCTGAGCGTACACGGTCGTGAGGTGATGAAATTTCCACTGATCAGGACAATTGACCCGGAAGGCTTCAAAAAAATGTGGGACGAACGAGACCAGAGCATCACCTTTCTTCTCGGGGTGGTGAAGTTAACCACCAACCAACCTCGAGGTTGGGCCCTGAGGTATGTGAAGAATGAAGGGCTCGAAGCAGTCCTACCATCCGAGGATGCCACCGTCTGGGACTTCGGCACCAGAGAAGAATGGATTCCAATGGATGACAGAGACCCTAAGGAAATGGCACTTCGTCCAACGCACCAGAAGTGCAAAGCTGACTGCCCGGTGTTTGCAAACTACTTAGCCTACAAAAAATGGGTGGTGTCAGAATGTTCTGAGGACGATGCTCTTGAGGAGAAAGATGAAGATTGAAGATGCCCAGGCGACTGCTATTTTCCAGTTTGTAGCAGGGGTTTCTAGCTTTAGTCAGTCCTAGGTGCTTATTAGTATAGCCTATATGTATTCAGGTTTTTTTGTTTGTTTATGCAAAATTGGAACATCCAGCTAGGTAGTCTTTTAGTAGTCAATAGGCCTTTGGCCATTTTTCAAACTGGGCCTTCAATTGCTCTTTGTCATATAATCTGCAAACTTGTATATTTTTTTGACAATCAATATAGGGTGCTGCCCCTCTCCAGCGGTTTAACTAGCAAAAAAAAACATAACATAGTGTCTCGTGTGCACCCCTCAATTTTTAGTTGCATTTAGTATTTTCAAAAACCCATTGGTAGAAATATAGTTAAAAGAGAGTACTCAAAGCATTTTTTTTGAAATTTTTTATTTAGTATTTTCAAAAATGTAAATTTTAATGTTCCAATGTGTGAAGAATGAAGTGTAGAACAATATCATATAGTTTTTTCAAATTCGGACAAGTAGGTCAAAAGTTATTAAAAAATTCAATACATATATGCCTCTGATAACTATGAATACATTAGTGAGAGAAATTAAAAATAAATATGTTAATGTAGTTCAAATCTGAAAAATTATATGGTTAGAAAGCTTAGAAGACGTGTGAAATTATGGTGGTAATTTTATTAATATTCAATTTCTAATTTGTAAACTTGATGATGAGCAAGTTGAGAAATGAGAATAGAGGAAAAAATCATGTCAAAATGAGGCAAATGAACCATCAAAGTTAAGGCTTGTCATCCAAGCCTAAGTACAAACCAAAACATGTATGTGTTTAGTACAAGACAAAACATGTATGTGTTTTGTACAACCAAAACACATATATGTTTTGTAAAAGCCAAAGCAGCTCATGTTTTGGCCTGCACTAAAAGCACCATGTTCTTGAATCTAACTTGCCAACTCTCTCTCTCTCTCTCTCCACCTCTGTCTCTAACACTCTCTATATCTCTCTCTATCAATATTCCTCTCTTTGTTCCTCCATCCCTCCCCCCAAAATCTCTCTATCCCTCTCTCTCCCTCCAAATATATGTATCTCTCCCTACCTCTCTCTCCCTCTCTCCTCCCCTTTGTACTCCTTTTCTCAAATCTCTCTATCTCCCTCTCTTTGTCCCTATTTTCCTCCCTTTTATACTCATTTTCTCCCATGTATCTCTTTGTCTCTCTGTACCTAACTCTCCCCATCTCTAATTTTTCTTTCTCCTTATCTATATCTCTCCCTCCCTCCCTCCCTCCCTAACTCTCTCTACTTTATCTCTCTCAATATGTCTTTATCAAGGTTATAATTTTCTCATGTTTCTTGAAATAAAATGTCTCCCCCATGCTCAAAAAGTCATCTGCATAAGCACTAGATCCGTGGCTAGTACGAAATTTATCATGGAACTCTTTCATTACTTGCACTGCTTCTTCTTTGTCGAGGCATATGAGATAGATTCCCACATGATTCCTCTTGTATAATATAGATCCTTGTAGCATGTAGCAGCTTCTCTTCAATCTTAGAGTACACCTTTGTACCCCTTGCAACTTGGACGAGCACTTGTGATTCAAAAAATAGTAGACAATATCATTGTACCACTCTACAGGAGAAATATCCTCTAGTTGATACTGTTGCACGGTGATCTCAGGTCTGACTTAAGCTATTGTTTCAGCTATCATTCGAGTGAGGGCCTGCCCTCAGACTAGCTTTATGGGTTGAATCTCTATGTCATACTCCTATAGTAAAGTAACCCACTTAGCTCTTCTTTCTCCCAGCTCATTTTGCATTAACAAAGTTTTAACTATTGGATCAGGCACAATTGCAAACACCTTGTTCCGCAAAATGTAATGCCAATTTTTTTTAACTCCTCTAACCAAGGCATATGCTTGATTCTCAATATTGTGGTATCTTAGCTCCACATCCTTCAATGTAGCACTCATGAAGGCAATCAAATGCTCATTTCCTTCACCATTTTTCTAAGTCAATGTGTTGGCACAAGAGTGGTCTGAAGCGAATGAATAGATGTAAAACGACTTCAAGTAATTTGGGTTGACTAGCACTAGTGCATCAATGATCGCTTTCTTGATCTCTTCAAAAGCTTGTTTGGTATTTTCCATCCATTTGACTTTCACATCCTGCTTCAACATAGCGTTTAGCGGTTTGACTATTTTAGCAAAACCCATGATGAAATTTTTGACAAAGTTTATCTATCCAAAGAAAGACTTCAATTCCTTCTTACTGCCCGAAAGCTAAATTTTCATTATGGCCTGGATGCGCTCAGGGTCTATGGAGATTCCCTTCTGTGAAAGGATATGTCCTAGCAGCTTGCCTTTGGTAACTCCGAAGATGCACTTCTTCGGATTCAAAGAAATACCAAACTCTTTGCACCTTTGGAAGAACTTACATAGATCAGAGGCATGATCTCCTCTATTCTTTGAAAACATATTAAGATCATCCATATAAATAATTATGCATTTTCCAATTATGTCCTTGAAAGCGATGTCCATCGCACGTTGGAAGGTGGCACCAACATTGATTAATCCAAATGAAATTATTTTGTATGCAAAGGTTCCCCATTTTGTGGTGAATGTTGTTTTATGTCTACCTTCATACTACACCATTACCTGGTTATATCCTGAGTACCCATCCAAGAAGGACATCATTTGTGATCCATTAACTATTTGCATTACCTCATCTAGTGAGGGCACTGGATAGTTATCCTTTCTCAAAGCTCTATTCAAGTTTTGAAAGTCTACACACAATCTTATTTCTCCATTCTTCTTGACTGGAACCAAATTTTCTACTCAAGTGGAGTGTTTGACTAGGAAAATGATCCTTGTAGACAACATCTTTTGTACTTCTTTGTAAATGATGGGCTCTAGCAATGCATTGATTGGGTGCTGATGTTGCCTAAAGGGTTTAACATTCGGCCTAAGGGGAATGGTATGTGTGATGATCAAGGTATCATAAGTTTTCAAGTCCTTATAACTCCAGACGACCATCTCATGATACGTGAGTAGGACATCAACGGTCCCTTTTCTTTCTTTCGGAGTGCATACTTTACCAATGCACACATTCTTGGCTTCTTTACTTGTCCCCAAATTATGGGCATCACACCAATTGTTAATGGAATCCTTCTTTGTTTGTAGATCTTGGTCCCTTATCTAATCTAAATCAAATATCCTTTCTAACTAGACCATACCTTGGGGTATCATCTTTTTCTTGAGATTGATGGCATCCTCTATGTCTAATTCAACCTCTCTGAGCTCTGTCTCATCAATGATTTGAGTTGCAAACACATCGGATCTTGTGATGAAATCTAGGATATGCTTGTCATCATTAAACACCTGGAAATTGGTGATGTTATCTAGCACAGACAGGGTGGACGTAAGTTCAACAGTGAAATTTTTTAGGCCAGATAAGGAGAGGGGCTGCAAGGTAGTGGCTCCTTGAGTTAAGGCATCAACAGTATAATTCTTAGCTCAAGGGATCAACTGGATGTTAAATGAATCCAAGCCTTCTACGAGATCCCATACCCTATGCCTATAATTTTCTAGTCTTCTATCATGGCAAGAATACAACTTACTTACATGTTTTACCACTAGTTCGGAGTCACCAAATACTTGGAGCATCTTAAATTTCTTTCTCAATGCCATCAAGAGGTTGAGAACTAATTCCTCATACTTTGCTACATTATTCATGTAATAGAATTGATGTCTATGATGAAAAAAGTATGCCCTACCTATAGGGTTGATCAATTCAAAGCCAACTTTGGCCCCTTGCTTAGACTTGGATCCATTAAAGTGCAACATCTAGAACTTGGAAGAATCCTCAATCTTGGGACCCATAGATTTCACTTCTCCATTCGACGGTGTACTTGCCTCAGCAACTTCAGATGACTGAATGGATTCATCATGGCCTTGATCTGTGTGTATCATTTGAAGCACCCATTTTGGGGTGAATTTTCCTTTGATAAATTCAATTGATGTTGGCATAAGCAACATTCAAATTCTGAGTGGGCAGTATTGTGTAGCTTGCACCAATTGGGCAATAAGAGCTCTTGAAATTTCATTCTTGCTCCTAGACTAAGCTGATCTTGCATTCATTTCTCCATGAAATCTTGGAAACCATCCACCAATCCAAGACTACCATCCTTATAGGATTCTTCATCATTTGATTCAATCAATGCCTTCATTCTCCCAGGTGCACGGGTTAAGTTGACAGACGGATTGCATAACACAAGAATGACCTCTTCAACCACTTCCTCTTCATAATATTCTGGTTCGTTTGAGTATGCCACTGGGCAGTAATTTCCCATCTTTGTTTCAGTAAGTAGTACCTCATTTGTGTTAATGTATTCTATAATCATGAATTTCATATGGGGCTCCCTCTCGATACGAATTTGGTTTGGTAACCCTTTCCATGGCAACCATAAATGAGAATAGTTCATGGCAACATATCCGTTCAGTGCCCAGGTGAAATCCATTCCTAATATGATGTCATAAGTTTTAGGGATATCAAAAACTTGAATATCAATTGTCTATTGCACCCTTGGATCAACAACAATCTGCATAGCTATTCTATTAATTTCCCCAACTATGTTGATCTTCATCTTATCTAGTTGTGTCACCTTACATCAAGATGGGGTAAGAACTATTCCCAAAGCTTTGCACACCGCCAAAGGCATTGGAGGCTCTCGAGTCAAGCAAGCAGTTCTGCAAATTCTTTCCAAAAACTCTTATAGTGTTCAGGAAGGTAGGGGTCTCCAACTTGCCTTGAATCAACCCTCCTGAGATGTCAAATTGGGCTACCTGACCCTTGTCTTTATCATTATTCTTTTTTTGGGTTTGGGCTTGATCCTGTTCTTTAGCGGGTTTTTTGTTTGCTTACTAATTTGTGGGCTGATCCATTTTCTTTCCAAAAATTTGTCGGATTATAGGCTCATTTTTTGAATCATCAAAGGAGTCCCTCTTAGCGGGCACCTCCGGGGCTAACTTAGATGAAGGAGTCCCATTGAGCATTCTAAATAAAGAGTTCCTAACTATTGGGACTCTAAGCATCTCAAAGGCTGAAAAACTCAGCTTGACCTTCTTGAATTCTTTTGCCACGTATTCCCCCATTTTTTTCAATTTCAGCTTCAAAGGAGTTACCTTGGGAGGAGTCGATAGGCTGATTTTGGGCTTGACCATGCTGCCTATTCTTGTTGGAGTACCTAGTGGGTACATGGGGATAACTTGGGTTATTACTAGCATTTAGGTCAGGAGGAGTGCTAAATTTTTTAGGCGGGATAGAGGTTGTAAAAGGGTCGCCTACTTATCTATTTATTAAATCATATAGATTTTCCCTTTGATGGAACATTTAGACTTCATCCTCATGCAACTCTTCCTCATCTATTGGACCATTATCTATAGAATTGAAGAGCTAGGATAAAGGGATTTCATTACTTACCTCTTTTGCTTCATCGTCATTCGTGGCAACAATCTCCTTCTCAGGTATGTTGCTTTCACCTTTTGGAAACGGGGCTTGATTGATCAGCAGCAGTGAGGACTCATACGACTTCAAAGGAACAATATCCCTACAACCTAAACCATCAACTGCATTCTAGAATTCTATTTAGAAATCTCAGTGGCCGTTTGGAACTCTAGCTAATCCAATTCAGAATGTCAGCTTGTCTTGTGAATGTGGAACCAACCGGATAAAGTGGCCTTAGTCAAGTATAATTTGCTCGTCATCTTGTCATTATTTCTTGGCTAGTCAAGAGGTGTGGGGGCACCACCATTGTTTGGCCTTGTGTTCAACATTCAATTTTGTCTTTATGAAGGCCTTCTATCGAAGTTCTACCACAATTTCTATACTCTTTCATAATTTTGTCTGGAGGAAGCACCTGTATCGCGATTGTAACCGTTGAGATTGGCTTGAATGCTTCTTTTGGATGCCTGCAATTGGTTGTTATGATTTCGTAGATGCATCATTTTAGTCAACCCTCCTTCTAGCGCTAGTTCTATTGATGGGTTTTTTTGCACCTTCTCAACACATGCAACACACAAGTATGCTAACTCTCTTGAAAGAGAACTTCCTACAACAAGTTACATAAATTATCCCAAGGTCTCTCGAGTGTTAGGTCATGACTTGAAAAAACAACTCAGTGGATTGATGTGATTTGTTGGTAATCAAAAGGGGCACGAACAATTGTTAGGTTGGATGGAGATTGGATATTCAAATGGAGTTTCCTATGATTCTAAAAAATGATAAGCACTTGCTGCAAATCCAAAATAGTAGTCTAAAACTCGAATTTCAACATTAGATTTAACTTTAGAAGGGTGCTGGAATCTTGTTTTAACTTCTATTTTCAAAGAAAAATCAAAAGGGAAAAGGGATAGAAGAGTTCCTAGACCTGCAACTAATAATGAATAGTGACAATGGAGGATGCTACAATGGACAACCTTCCTATAGCTAAGTTCCACTTAACCAAAACATACAATATCATGAAACTAGTGCTATCTTCTAAGGTCTGCAGATTTTTAGCTGTTCATTAACCATAATGCATGAATAAAAGATGAAGTTTAAGTGCAACAATGAATTTATGTTCAGACTAGCTTTACACAACTGTTTACCATTAATAACCAACAAAACACATGAACATGGAAAGCATCAACACAATAGCATTCTTCAAAATCAATGGACAACATCAACTAAACTACTAAAAGTACTTGAAAACACTTAGAACAACAAGCTAAAGTAATCTAAATTTATCAAATTTGAGGAGAAGAATCATGCAACATGAGAGAAACACAAGAATCCACTAAAAGCAATGAGATTCTATTAAAATTTCTGCAACATGTCCTTACAACAACTCAATTCTCATTATGAAAATGAGAGAAGGGACCCCTATTTATAGTTTTCAAAAAGTGAAATGAATGGCCAAGATTGATTTACATTGTATGGCCCAAATTCATTACAAGTTAGGGTTTCACCTACCCCCAAATATATAGGAATTTAAAATACAACTTTGTCTTATTCCTATTTTGTCCTGTAGCAGCTACCTTGGTACTGTAGTTGTAGCAATTTTGTCTTCTAGTGGATTGCCTTCCCTTTTAGTTGCACTGTCAAAAAATCATCATCAGTCACTGGTTTTCCTTCATTTTTCTATTTGGTGGCATACTCCACAAATTTCCCAATCAATGCTTGAAGCTTATCCCATTCCATAATATCAGATTGGAGCACCTGGAAGGATAACTTCTTGGATCTACTCATGATTTGCTCCCAGTTTTTAGTGCACTTGGGTGTGAATTTGACTATTTGTTCTGATTGGGTGAATGCTCTGGCAGTGAAATCCAAGAAGTTTGGCGTGAGTTCATCGGCTGCTCCCTACTCCATCATTTTATGAAAAAGAGGTCTAATCTTTTTTGGATCGAGCTTGAGGGTTGGCATCTCATAATCAATCAATAATTTAAGGTAATATTTGACATCCACCCTATGCTCAGTCACCCATTCAAGGTCAAGCTCTACTTCATGTAGCACTCTCTCCAAGATGTCCCTCTGGTGATCCATGCCCATCTTCTAGGTTTCCACCAACTAGTGATCATCCTTGGGTAGCGCTAATTATTTTCCCCACATGCTCTTAGGCATCTTAAGAATGGCCTCAAGCTTTGGATAGGTGATCCTATACATCTCGGTAAACCGTTTTCGTGCCTTCCAGTTTCCTTTGTAGATCCTTGAATTAGTTAATCACCCTAGCAACATAGTGGATGCCCATATCGCCATTATATATCACCTGTTGGAAACAATTTTTTGTAGCCTTGGTCCAATTCTTCATCTTTTTCATCTGGGTGAGCTCTTCTTGAGAAAGGAGCCAAGGAGTGGAGGATGTCATTGGGGCATCTTCTTCTAAGGATGTCCACTATTGAATATAGGTGGTGAGATCCGCCACTTATGGATTTAGTTCTTCCTTCATGGACTTATCCTTGTCCATATTTTTTATTATTGTGGCCACCGACCCTTGGAGTCCCTCAATTTTTTGCTCCTTGGTTGCTAGGCCCAAGTTGATAGTAGAAATGTTGTAACTGACTCCTTATCCTTGATCTATTATTGGGGTGGAGATCTGTACTATTCTCAATTCGAAAGTGTCCACAGTAATATGAGAGTGGACTCTTGGCTTCTATGCTTTCTTTATCTTTGTTTGCGCTCTTCCCAAGATAGCCTCCAATCTAGCTTTCAGATCAATAAGGGCAAGGGCCCTCTTTTGTAGTTATCCATTTAGGTACTTGAGCTTCCCCTTTTTGTGATTCATGATCACCTTCCTCCTGTTGAGGTTGTTTCTCTTCATAACTTAGGGCTTCTTGCTCGGTCCTTTCTTCTTCATCAGAATCCTCAATTTGAATAGTCCTCTTTATCTATCTCAGCGATGACTATGCTTTCTTTGGCAATATCTTCTTCTTGAGGGATTCTTTCTTCTTCTTGTTCAAGCTCATAGTGCTCAAACTCAGGGCTCTTTTTCGGTGCATCTTCTGGCTTGTCTTCTTTCTTTTCTACTTCTTTTTCCTCATAAGGCACCTCCTCTTCTTGGAAATGGCCCTTATCTTGGCCTATCTATGGAGGCTCCTTGAGTATCTCCACATTCACTTTGGTATCATCCTTTTCTTCGGAGGGAGGCCTCTCAAGTTTGACCTCTTCACCTATATCTTCGAGCTGATGGGACAACCCCTCTTCTGGTTCTTGATATGAGGTCTCAATTATATATTTCATGCTGAGAGCTTCAACATCCTCCTCTAAAGATTGTGAATCTTCTTCATTAGTCACTACTTTGTCCAAATTGATAGTTAGCTTGCCCTCTGGATGTTTAAAGTAAGGGTCTCCGGTCTCATCCATTATACCCTTGCCATCTTCGCTCTGGAATTTCTCCATTTCTTCTCATATTCTCATCATGGCCTCCATCTTTGGTGGCTCTGTAGGTAGCGGAGGAATGGGAAAACCAGCGGCGATTTGAGCCATCAGAGCTTGAATGATAGGATTCATGATCACCCTCAAAATTTCAAAAGGTACACCCTGCATATATTTTGTAAAGGCTTTCAGAAGGGTGAGCTAGGGGATAGTGGTAGTAGTTGTAGTCATAGGAGCATAGAGGATGGGAAGTGGAGGAGGCAGCGAGGAAGTCGATGTCGGTGAAGTTGTGGCTGAGGAAGAGTCAAGAACTGCCATGGGAGCCATTGGCGGGGTGGAAGAGAGGTGGACCGAGATGTCCACAATAGGTGGAGATGAAATAGGAAATGCCTGTGAAGCGGGAGGTGGTGGAGTGGCAGTAACGACAATGGTAGCGGTAGGAGCAGAGGTGATCGGTGGTGAGCACGGATTTTCAAAATTTTTGTCTTCTTCTCCCTCATATTGAGGGTCTTCCTCAATGTTTGGAATTTTGGTTGCAAATCCCCTCGTCTTCTTTGATTTCTTGGAGGGTTCTCCCTATGTGGCCTTTCATGAATAAACCTTATGCTTAGGATGGCATTCGAGCACATCCTCCCTTTTCCTTAACCTTGTGGATGGAGGGGATTTCAGTGCTTTGTCTACAGAGGTGGCAATGGTTCCACTATTAGTTTCACTTTCAAGTTCATCTTCAAGCTTGCCTTAGGTTAGTGTTGCACCTTGCACTTTGTGTTGTGCAACCTGGGCATCTACTCATTGCTTGGTTCTGTCCATGACTGGTTGCGTTATTGTATCAAGGTCATTGACCTCTTCCTCATTCCAATCTATTAGTGGTAGTGGAAAATTGGCCATGACATCAAATCTCTGATCACAGATTGTGCCTTCTTCTTCAACTATCTAGTCGGGCACATGAAACAAATTGATTGATTTTACGAATTGGGAAGTCATTTGCATATATTGTTTCATCCTTAATTCTTTGTCAGCCAAACAATTGTCCCAAAATTCCTTAAGGTGCAGCCGATGGGCATACTACTTTCCCACCTAATTTTTCAGCTTACCATATGGGTCAATCCTTGGTCGAGTTGGGTGGAGTTCCAGATTATACTCCACTATCTCCTTTTTTGAGTAGTCTAAACATTGGGCGGCGAGATAGGAATGCATTCCTTGTTCGAAGGTAAGGGGGTATGGAATTGTTGCTCTATGCTTATTGCTCAACAAAGCTTGATCGTTATGTAGTTGCCTGGTGACTTCCAACAAAATCATCTGGTCGTTGGAGTAGCGTGCCAGCTTGTAAGGCTTATTAGAGAAACCTTCTGCTCTTATGTATGTGAATTTCGAGAATTGGATGAACAGGTACCTGAACCTCTAGATGAATTCCCTAGCACTATGTGAGACTCTCATTTTAAAGTATCCCCCAAGAAGTCTAACAATGTACCCAATAAGGGCATCATTTAACTTTCGATAATCCTTCTTGAAATTTTTGTATTGCAGCTGAGGGTATCTATCATACACCTTGAGATATCTGCTAGGATTCAGATTGTGTGTGATAGCGAGGCCTTTGTACAGGAAGGTTTCAACCAACATGTACACTAGGTAGGAGGTCATATTGAACTAGAAGGTCTTTTTCACAACCATCAGCTGGCTATGAATGTTGTCACTGATGATTTTCACACAATGAAACTTGTTTTTTCCTTGGATGATCTCCTCTATGAAATAGAACATCCATTCCTAGAAGTAGGCAGCAGCGGAGAGAGCCATTACCCTGCTAAGTAGAGTAACCAAGTCGTGGTAATCATCATGGAAGTCACTTTTGAAAATATCTTGTGATACATTGGCTGCACTTCCCCTCTTATCTTTCAACCAATGTTGGTTGATCATTTTATTTAATGCTAAGGGGTCTATCTTCCACATACTTTCAGCAACCTCCCTCTCTGTTTCTTCCATTTTATCGAATGTAGGGATGTGGAATGCATGGCCAATAGACCTAGCAAATAAATCTACTAACACTCTACCATCATAGTGTATGATTTTCTTTTTATTGTGATAGAATTGTGTGCATGCCATTACCAACTTCGAAGTAACGAGCGCAAGAGGGAAGCCAACCGCCTTGGTGAGGCCACTTTTTATGATTTTTAAGGTGTTTTCCGTTCTTGGGCTGATTTTCACCCTTTGTTTGAACTCCTCCATATTCACATGCCCGAGGTTGGAATTGGATATGGTGCCCCAGTCTGAAGCGACCTTGGAAGTGAATTCCACCTTGTGCAATTGGTACTTTATCTGGTCTTTGTCTTCTTTTCCCCTAGGTGCTTTGGCAGGCTTCTTTCCTTTCTCTTTCTCTACAGATTCTCCTGATGGTCCCACAACTGATTCCATAAATCCTGCACAAAAGACTGCAGTAAGCACATTCATAAAGAATCAGGAAGTGTTCGCTAAATCTTGCAAAATAGGGGTTAGATCCATCAATATATCATTAAAAGCTCATAAAATCCATTAAAACTCATTGTTTAATGCTCGTTTGGGTAAATTAAGGGAATGCGGGCCTAGGGATGTAGGTTTCCCTGGGCTAAAGGTCATTTGGGGTCCTAAGGAATAGGATGATGTTGGGTGCATGGCAGCCCACAAACGACCTCCTGCACAAAAAGTTTCGCACTCGAGGTTTGGCCATCAGGCGATGCCTGAAGGCATTTAACATGTGCTTAAATCAATTTGGAACCATTTGGAGATATTCAGTTAACTACTTGGTTCATCCAGGCTCAAGGCATGCAGAGGTAGGGAGCATCAAGGTTGTTTACAGCTCCGTCATTGAGAAACTATGGTGAAGAGGCAAAAACTTGCAGATGGAATTTCGCCATGCAGGGCCTGCAGATGACTTAAACGGTTTAGGTTATTTCTTTAGGGTTCGACCATCTGGAAGATTACGGGCAAGGAGCTGCAAGAGGTTGCTAGGAGATGGATGTTTTTGGGACATCGATCATAGGACAGCGAACTGCACACAACGGTCCACATCACCAAGTCCGTCTAGAGGGTTCAACATTTGAATGTTTCGTGTCAGACGACAAAGGAAGGCTCGAGCTCTGCCATGTGGAAGGATGGAGAGGCATGATCGTTCGCGAACGACAATCATAGGATAGCGGGTCGCAAATGGCGGCCTGCAAGGGTAGGCTCACACACATTAGGACTTAGTCATTTTCTTGTAAGCGAGTTTGGGGGAGACAGTGAGGTCAGAACCCATAGCGCGGAAGGACAAACCTCCTTGGTTGTTTGGGAACAATGACAACAACAGGTCTATCTACAGATAGTGGCCCGCAAAGCCCGAACTGCAGAGGGTTTTCACTTGGCATTTTTCTCGTAAACGTTTGGATGATAGGAAGGACTGCGGGGTCTATGATGTAGGAGGAAGCGAAGACTCTGTTGTTTGAGGTTAGTCATTTGGCAACAACGGCAAAGGGTAGACGGAAGTCCACTAGGAATGGCCCATAATAAGACTTAGGTTGTGTTCGTTTATTTCAGCGGCGAAGGTCTTGATGGTACCCGCAATGCGGGGAGGAGGCGTAGGATGGTCGTTCTTAGAACAACGGCAAGGTAAAAGGCCTCCCACACGTGATGGTCCACAGATGTGGACCCATAAGGGTTTGTTGATCATGTGTTTTCCACCAGAGTGTTTTGGAGTTTTCATTGTTTTGACGGAAATGACGAGGGTGTGGGTCGCAAAGGTCCCACGACCCTATTAAGAATGATCGTACAAAGGTAAGGTTCTATAAGGCCCTAGAGGCCGAATTTAAAAAGAAATCAGGGTTTTTGTTCATGTGGGTTTGCGTAGAATTTGGGGGTGATTTAGCCACATACAAATATTTTAAAGTTCTCCCTTAGGATTTTAACATTTTGAAAACTCAACTTAAATAACGTTTTTGGGTTGGGCAACAACGGACTTACCTAGAAAGTCCAAATAAATGGATAGAGATCAAGCTCAATCATCCAAGAGGTCATGCGGGCATGGAGGCGACAACAGGTTGGAGCTCTAATAAATTATGAATCCTAGTCAGTGAAAATGACAAGCCGAATGGCCTATTTACAGGATTTTTAGCATTAATGACCCACATTAATTATAGGTACAATGGTAGCTGAAGTTGGTGGGCTCGGATTTCAAACCAGTAGTGATGGGAAAGGCGGGGTCCACAAAGCGAATGAAAGCCAGGGCAGCACCGTCGAGGAGTCAGTGAAAGAGATGGCCATGATGAAGGCGGGACCCACCATACGAAAGGACGTCCTACATCGGCCATCGATGGAACGATGGATGCAAGACAATGACCCGTAAAGGGAAGTCCACAAGGGCGGATTTGCAGAGGGTAGAGGATGCTTGCTTGAAAAGGCAAGGGAAACTACCAAGGATAACCCACAAAAGGCAAAGAATTAGGAATTTTGGGGTGGTGAACTTGGTCAATTGAAGATGATGACCTTAAGGTCCATGACCACTTTGACACTCAAAAATAGGGGCATGCAAAACAAGGCAAGGGAAAAAAGTGACCCGACAAAGGCGAAAAGTGAGGGTCCCCGTTCTGAATGGGGCGTGTGTGCTATAGGCACAATAAATGGTGACTCTACTAGGAGAATGCTCTCGAGCTTTCTGAGGATAAAGATTCATTTAGAACCCAGATTTTCTAGTTTCGCATACTAGCAGTCGACTTCCACAAGTGAACTAAGAACTCAAAGGAGGACGATATCCTTAGTTGAATCAAGGCACTCGAATATCTCAAAAGTGTGTGCATAGTGAATTCATTCCCTTTCCTCAGAGACCACACAAAGAACCGTTAATTAGGCAAGGCAAGCTACGTAAGTTGTCTAGCCCCAAAAGTAACCCGGACATTGCTCCATTGTCAGCTAGGCGTCCATAGCCCCGACGAAGTTATCTTTGTGACCCCATGAACATTACTCTATTGCCAACCAGGCATCCATAGCCTCGATAGAGTTATTCGCACACCCACACAGCTGCATATTTTAACTTGTCTTGTTTTTCTTCTCTTTCCTTGATATTTTATTTTGGTACTCTTTTCTCTTTACTCAACTGCGTAAGCACTAAAGCTCATGGTGGATTTGGAGTCACAGTGGTCACTGGAGTAGAATTAATATTTTTCACTTGCCTAGCCCTCCTAACAACTATTGTACAACTCCTTCAAAATAATTAAAGTGTGTGTTTATGTATGATATGAGATAAGTGTAAAAAGATTCAAATAAGGGTTCCATCCTAGGTCAAATCAAAGTTCAAATCAGAAAACCAACTCCACTAAGGCGGTCAGAAACCAATAGTTACGAATGAAGATTTATCCAAAGAACAAATAAGAGTGGGCAACAAAGTGAACCATTTGTGAAACCAAGCACAACCACCGCATCAAGAAAAAAAGACACCCTCAGGAAAATAAAACCAACCAAGAAATGAGAAAAAGTAAAAGAAAAAGCGCAACAGTGAAGCAAAGGGAACCTAAACTAACCTATATACAACTATGTACAAAGGTGAGCTTTGGAAGCTCAGGAAAGGAAATAATTCTTGAGATGTTTCCCGTTGATAGGCAATGAGCCATCCTCTCTGGTGAGCATCTTAAGGTGAAAGGCATTATCTCCTAAGATTTTTGAAATCTGAAAGGGACCAAGCTAGAGCTTGTCGAATTTGACATGTCCCCCTTTCTTTTCATGGGCCTTGTTCCAACAAAGGACCAAATCATAAATTCTAAAGGCCTTTACTTTGGCTTGACGATCAAACCATATTTTGACTATGCCCTAGTGTTTGGCAAAATTTTCAAGTGCTCTATCGCAGACTTCTTCTAAATGTAGCAGTTTAGCGAGATGAGCCTCTTGGGGCTCTCCCTCCTCGTAGTACATGTTGAGAAATTGGAGCGTAGGGATTTTGAGGTGAACAGGGAAAAAAAGCTTTAGGCCATAGACGAGACAGAACGGGGAATTCCCTAGGGCAGCCTTGTGGCGAGTGTGATTTTCCTAGAGGGAAAAACACAATTGGGAGTGCTAGTATTTGGGGTTCATTTCAAGCATTTTTCGATCAGAGTTATCAAAATTTTATTGGTTGACTAAACTAGGCGATTGCCCGAAGGGTAGTAATTGGATGAAAATTTTAGTGCAATTCCATAATCAATGGCCCAACTAGAAAACTTAAGTGAGGAGAAGGTGGGGCCATTATCACATACAATAACATCAAAATAAAACTTTCTAAAAATTTAGTTACCACCTCAATAGTGCATTGTCTACATGCTATTGCTTTAGTCCATCTAGTACAATAATCAAAAGCGGTTAGAATGCACCTATGGCTGACAGAGGATGGTGGGCTTACCGGACCAACGAAGTTGAGGCCCCATTGAGTGAACGGTCTTACCTCCAGAACCAGATGGAGCAGGAGAGAAAAATCTCCTTCTCTAGTAGCGGCAGTTTGGAAAACATGACAAGTTCTAACATGGTTGTGCGCATCTTTGAACACCATTGGGCAATAGTACCCAGCCCGCAAGATTTAATGAGCGATGGAATGGATGGATCCATGGCCAGTACCAAATTTATCATGGAACTCTTTCATTACTTGCATTGCTTCTTATTTGTCGAGGCATATGAGATAGATTCTCTCATGATTCCTCTTGTAAAGTATAGATCCTTGCAGCATGTAGTAGCTACTCTTCAACCTTAGAGCACGCCTTTGTACCCCTTGCAACCGGGACAAGAACTTGTGATTCAAAAAATAGTAGACAATATCATCGTACCACTCTCTAGGAGAAACATCCTCTAGTTGATATTGATGCATGGTGAGCTCGGGTATGACTTCAGTTATTGTTTCAGCTATCATTCGAGTGCGGGTCTACCCTTGGACTAGCTTCATGGGTTCAATCTCTATCACACTCTTGTAGTAAAGTAACCCACTAAGCTCTTCTTTCTCCCAACTCGTTCTACATTAAAAAAATTTTAACTACTAGATTAGGCACGATTGCGAATACCTTGTTTTGCAAAAGGTAGTGCCAAATTTTTTTAACTCCTCTAACTAAGGCATACTCTTGCTTCTTAATATTATGGTATCTTAACTCCACATCCTTTAATGGAGCACTCATGAAGGCAATTGGATGCTCATTTCCTTCATCATTTTTCTGAGTCAATATGCTGGCACAAGAGTGGTCTAAAGCGAATGAATAGATGTAAAACGACTTCAGGTAATCTGAGCTAACTAGCACTGGTGCATCAACAATTGCTTTCTTGATCTCTTCAAAAAATTGTTTAGATTCCAACATCCAATTGAATTTGGCATCTTGATTTAGCATAGCATTTAGTGGTTTGACTATTTCAGCAAAACCCGTGATGAATTTTTGGACAAATTTTATCTTTCCGAAGAAAGACTTCAATTCCTTCTTACTCCTCAGAAGCTCAATTTTCATTATGGCCTGGATATGCTCGGGGTCTATTGAGATTTCCTTCTTTGAAAGGATATGTCCTAGCAACTTGCCTTCGGTAACTCCGAAGATGCACTTCTTTGGATTCAAAGAAATGTCAAACTATTTGCACCTCTAAAAGGCCTTACACAGATTAGAGACATGATCTCCTCTATTCTTCAAAAACATAGTAAGATCATCCATATAAATAATTATGAATTTTACAATTATTTCCTTTAAAGTGATGTCCATCACACGTTGGAAGGTGGCGCCAACATTGATTAATCCAAATGAAATTCTTCTGTATGCAAAGGTTCCCCATTTTGTGGTGAATGTTTTTTTATGTATGTCTTCATATTGCACCATTACTTGGTTATATCCTGAGTACCCATCCAAGATGGACATCATTTGTGATCCATTAACTATTTTCAATACCTCATCCAACAAGGGTATTGGATAGTTGTCCTTTTCTGAAGTTCTATTTGGGTTTCAAAAATATACGCACAATCTGATTTTTTTGTTCTTCTTCTTGACTAGAACCAAATTTTCTACCCAAGTGGAGTGTCTGATTGGGAAAATGATCCTTGCAGTCAACAAATTTTGTACTTCTTTGTAAATGATGGGCTCTAGCAATGCATTGATTGGGCGTTGATGTTGCCTAAAGGGTCTAACATCTGGCCTGAGGGGAATGGTATGAGTGATGATCAAGGTATCATAAGTTTTCAAGTCCTCATAACTCCAATCAACCACCTCATGATACGTGCATAAGACATCAATGATCCCTTTTGTTTCTTCTGGTGTGCATACTTTACCAATGAACACATTCTTGGATTCTTTAGTCATCCCCAAATTGTGGGCATCACACTAATTGTTAATGGAATCCTTCTTTGTTTTCCGATCTTGGTCCCTTATCTGATCTAAATCAAATATCCTTTCTAATTGGACCATACCTCGAGGTATTGTATTTGTCTTGAGATTGATGAAACCCTCTATATCTAATTCAACCTCTTCAAGCTCTGTCTCATGAATGATTTGAGTTGAAAACACATCGGAGCTTGTGATGAAATCTAGGATATGCTTGTCTTTGTTAAACACTTGGAAATTGGTGATGTTATCTGGCATGGACGGGATGGACGTAAGTTCAACAGTGAAATTTTTTAGGCCAAATAAGGAGAGGGGCTGCAAGGTACTGGCTCCTTGGGCTAAGGCATCAACAGTATAATTCTTAGCTCGAGGGATCAACTGGATGTTAAATGCATCCAAGCCTTCTACGAGATCCCATACCCTATGCCTATAATTTTCTAGTCTTCTATCGTGGCAAGAATACAACTTCCTTACTTGTTTTACCACTAGCTCGGAGTCACCAAATACTTGGGGCATCTTAAATTTCTTTCTCAATGGCATCAAGAGGCTAAGAACTAACGCCTCATACTCTACTACATTATTTGTGCAATAGAATTGAAGTCTATGAGAAAAAAGAATATGTCCTACCTATAGGATTGATCAATTTGAAGCCAACTTCGGCCCTTTTCTTAGACATGGACCCATCAAAGCGCAACATCCAAAACTTGGAAGAATCCTCGATCTTGGGACCCATAGAGTTCGCTTTTTCGTTCGGTGGTATACTTGCATCAACAACTTCAGATGACTGAATGGATTCAACATGGCCTTGATTCGGTCATATCATTTGAAGTGCCCCTTTTGGGGTTAATTGTCCTTTGATATGTTCAATTGATGTTTGGAATAAGAAGCATTCAAATTATGAGTGGGAAGGATTATGTACCCTACACCAGCTAGGAAATAAGAGCTCCTGAAAGTTCATTCTTGCTCCCAGACTAAGCTGATCTTGCACACATTTCTTCATGAAATCTTGGAAACCATCTACCAATCCAAAATTGCCATCCTCATAGGATTCTTCATCATTTGGTTCAATCAATGCCTTCATGCTCTTAGGTGCACGAGCCAAGTCGATAGACAGACTACATAACACAAGAAGGACCTCTTTAGCCACTTCCTCTTCATAATATTCTATTTTGTCCAGGTATGCCACGGGGCAGTAATTTCCCAGCTTTGTTTCAACAAAAAATACCTCATTTGTGTTATTGTATTATGTAATCATTAATTTCATATGGGGTCCCTCTCGATATGGATCTTATTTGGTAACCCTTTCCATGGCAATCATAAATTAGAATAGTTTGTGGTAGCATATCTGTTTAGTGCTCAGGTGAAATCCATTCCTAATATGATGCCATAAGTGTCAGGGTTATCAACAACTTGAATATCAATCGTCTATTGCACCCTTGGATAAGCAACAATCTGCATAGGTATTCTATTAATTTCCCCAACTGTGTTGATCTTTGTCTTATCTAGTCATGCCACCTTACGTCAGGACGGGGTCAGAACTATTCCCAAAGCTTTGCACACTGCCAAAGGAATAACATTGGTGGACGCTACCGAGTCAAACAAGTAGCTATGCAAATTCTTTCCAAAAACTCTGATGGTGGTCAGGAAGGGAGGGGTCTCCAGCTTGCCTTGGAATAACCCTCTTGAGATGTCAACTTGGGCTACCTAACCTTTGTCTTTATCATTATTCTTGTTTTGGGTTTGGGTTTGATCATGTTCTTTAACCAGTTGTTTGTGTGCTTGCTGATTTGTGGGCTAATCCATTTTCTTTCCAAATATTTTTTGGATTACAGGCTCATTTTGTGAATCATCAAAGGAGACCCTCTTAGCGGGCACCTCCGAGGCCGACTTAGATGAAGGAGTCCCATTGAGCATTCTAAAGAAAGTGTTCCTAACTATTGGGACTCTAAGAAACTGAAAGGCCAACAAACTCAGCTTGAACTTCTTGGATTCTTTTGCCACGTATTCCCCATTTGTTCAATTTCAGCTTCAAAAGATTTACCTTGGCAGGAGCTGAAATTTTGATTTTGGGCTTGACCTTGCTGCCTATTCTTATTGGAGTACCTGGTGGGTACATAGGATAACCTGGGTTAGTACTAGCATTTGGGCCAGGAGGAGTGCTAAAGCTGTTAGGTGGGGTAGAGGTTGTAAAAGGGTCGTGTGCTTGTCTCTTTCTCAAATCATACATAGTTCCCCTTTGATGGAACATTTGGACTTCATCCTCACGTGGCTCTTCCTCATCTACTGGACCATTATCTATTGAATTGAAGAGATGAGATAAAGGGCTTCCATTACTTACCTCGTTTGCTTCATCGTCATTTGGGGCAGCAATCTTCTTCTCAGGTACATTACTTTCACCTTATGGAAACGAGGCTTGATTAACAACCAGCATCGAGGATTCATACACCTCCAAACAAACAATATCCCTACAACCCAAACCATCGACAAAATTCTAGAATTCTATTTGGAAAATCTCAGTAGCCGTTTGGAACTCTGAACAATCCAACTTGGAATGTTGGCTTGTCTTGTGAATGCGGCACCAATTGGATAAAGCGGCCTCGACCAAGTATACTTCGCTTGTCATCTTGTCATTGCTGCTTGGCTGGTCAAGAGGCACAAAGACACCACCATTGTTTTCCCTTGTGTTCCACATTCAGTTTTGACTTTGTGAAGTCCTTCTATCGAAGTTTTGCCCCGAATTTCGTCCTCTTTCATAATTTTGTCCAGAAGAAGCACCTATATCATGGTTGTCATGGTTGAGATTGGCTTGAATGCTTCTTTGGGATTCCTATAGTTGGTTGTTCTAATTTTAGAGATGTGTCATTTTAGTTGACATATTCTTGACTAGTTCCATTAGCTCATGTATGCGATCCTTTTCTATGTTGCTCGGTTGCGAAGTCGAATTCTGAAGGAAGACTGGTTGTACTGCTAGTTGGTTTTGCTAAATGGGTGGGAACTCATAATTTCATAGGTATGCAGGTACTTGAGGCTGCTGAGTATAGGCTTGTTGTTGTTGTGCCTGCAAGTATTAAGGCATGGGAGGTGCCTGATTTAATGGCATCCTCGAATGAGGCACTACCAAGAGTTGTGGAATCTGATTCATCAAGGGCATTTGATGTGCCAAGGCTTGGGTAATCCCTTGAATTTGATTTGGATGGGAAGATGGCCCTAAAGATGGAAGTGGACCAGTGATGTGCTGTCCTAAATCTATGTTGGTTGCGGCTGATTTTGCATAGGAATCCACCAATCAAGTCGGCGGCAAGCACATTCTTTTCACCAATGTGGAAGTGAGGTTGTCCAAGGCTGCATAGTATACTAGGTAGGCGAAAGGATCGTCAACCACATAGGGTGTTTGCAACCTCATATAGGCTCAGTGGAATCTGTCATTGAAGGAGTTGATCAACTCATTAACTTCTCTTCAAATGGCCATGAATTTTTGATACAACTCGGAAGGGTTGACTTGGATCTTGAACTTTTGCAAGAAGGCATTCTTTAATAGGTCCCAAGTGGTTATGGTCCTTGTCAGCAAGTGAATGTACCAATAGAAGGCCTCCTCCCCCAAGGAATAAGGAAAGAGCCTACATGCCACATCTTCAAGTTCAATTTGCATATCATTAAAGGTGGTTTGAAAGATCTTAATGTGCTCTTCTGTCGTCCTTTGTAGATCTCGAGGATTGAACTTAGTGAAAAATCCCTCTAGATTCTTTGGCATATCATGATAAACATTGAAGGATAGAGGAGATGGGTTGTTACCCAATCACGCCATGGGAGGTAGAGGTGGAGGAGGGTGTTACAAAGTGACTTGAGGCTGGAAAGGGACAACAACAACAGCTGGGACAACACCTTGGAAGGGAAGTGCGTTGGGCTGGAAGACAGTGCCTGGGCTATGGGAGTTGGAGGTCTGGAAGGAAATTTGGAGTGACTGAGAAGGGGGAGGTGTTTCCAAGGGTGAAGGAGAAGGTGAGGGTGAATGGATGGAATGAGAAGGTGAGGATGGAGGTGAAGTGAGCTAATTGGAAGTGTCGGAGGTGGATGCTTCACTTCTTTTAGCTCTCTTAGCCTTAGTAGAGGGTGGTAGCTCTTGGAATTCCCCTTTGTTTGGTGTATATTTTAGCACTCTATGGAACCTCTCAGTGGAGAAGGAACCAATTCAATCCAACTTAGCAAAAAAGGTTGCCTCTGCCCTCCTTCTAGAGCCAGTTTTGTTGATGGGTGTTTTCGCACCTTCTCAACACAGGCAACACACAAGTATGCTACCTCTCTTGAAAGACAACTTCCTACAACAAATTGTAGAAAATTATCCAAAGGTCTCTTACGTGTCAGGTCATGACTTGCAAAAACAACTCAATGGATTGATGTGATTTGTTGGTAATCACAAGGGGCATGGAAAATTGCTAAGTTGGATGGAGATTGGATCTTCAAATGGAGTTTCCCATGATTTTGAAAATGATATGCACTTTCTATAGATCCAAAACAATAGTCTAAAACTCCACTTTCAACATTAGATTTAACTTTAGAAGGGTGCTAGAATATTGTTTTAACTTCTATTTTCAAAGAAAATTCAAAAGGGAAAATGGATAGAAGAGTTCCTAAACCTATAACTAATGATGAATAGTGACAATGGAGGATGCTACAGTGGACAACCTTCCTATAGTTGAGTTCCACTGAACTAAAACATATAGTATCATGAAACTAGTGCTATCTTCTAAGGTCTCCAGATTTTTAGTTGTTCATTCACTATAAAGCATGAATAAAAGATGAATTTTAAGTTCAACAAAGAATTTATGTTTAGACTAGCTTTACACAACTGTTTACCATCAATAACCAATAAAAGACATGAACATGGAAAACATCAACACAATAGCATTCTTCAAAATCAATGGACAACATCAACTAAACTACTAAAAGCACTTGAAAACACTTAGAACAACAACCTAAAGCAATCTAAATCTATCAAATATGAGGAGAATAATCATGCAACATGAGAGAAGCACAAGAATCCACTAAAATCAATGAGATTCTATTGAAATTTCTATAGCATGTCCTTACAACAACTCAACTCTCATTATGAAAATGAGAGAAGGGACCCCTATTTATAGTTTTCAAAAAGTGAAATGAATGGACATGATTAATTTACATTGTGTGGCCCAGATTCATTACAAGTTAGGGTTTCACCTACCCCCAAATATATAGGAATTTAAAATACAACTTTGTCTTATTCCTATTTTGTCCTGTAGCGGCTGCCTTGGTACTAAAGTTGTAGAAGTTTTGTCTCCTAGTCGACTGCCTTCCTTTTCAGCTACACTATCAAAAACTCATCATCAATCACTGGCTTTTCTTCATTTTTCTGTTGGGTGGCATACTCCACAAATTTCCCAGTCAAGGCTTAAAGCTTATCCCATCCCATAATATCATATTGGAGCACCTGGAAGGATAAATTCTTGGATCTACTTGTGATTTTCTCCCATTTTTTAGTGCACTTGGGCATGGATTCAAATATTTTTTTTGATTGGGTGAATGCTCTGGCAGTGAAATCCATGAAGTATAGCATGAGTGCATCGACTGTTCCCTACTCCATCTTTTTTTATGAAAAAGAGGCCTAATATTTTATGGATCAAGCTCGAGGGTTGGCATCTCATAACTAGTCATTAATTTAAGGTAATCTTTGGCATCCATCCTATATTGCTCAACCACACATTTGAGGTCAAGATCTACTTCATGCAAAACTCTCTCCAGGACATCCCTCCGGTGATCTAGGCCCATCTTCCAGGTTTCCACCAACTGGTGATCATCCTTGGGTAGTGCTAATTCTTTTCCCCACATGCTCTCAAACATCTTAAGAATGGCCTCGAGCTTTGGATAGGTGATCCTATACAACTTGGTAAACCGTTGACATATATTTTTTGTACCTTCTAGCTACCTTTGTAGATCCCTGAATTTGTTAATAACCCTAGCAACATGGCAGATGCCCATATCACCATTATATATCAACCACTGGAACCAATCTGATGTAGCCTTTGTCCAATTCTTCACCTTTTCCATCCAAGTGAGCTCTTCTTGAGAAAGGAATAGGGGAGTGCAAGATGTCATCAAGGCATCTTCTTCTAAGGATGTCCACTACTGAATATAGGTGGTGAGATCCACTGCTTGTGCCTTTAGTTCTTCCTTCGTGGACTTATCCTTGTCCATCTGTTGTATTATTGTGGCCACCGACCCTTGGAGTTCCTCAATTTTCTACTCCTTGGTTGTTGGGCCCAAGTTGACATTAGAAATGTTGTAACTGGCCCCTTCTCCTTGATCTGTTACCAGGGTGGCAATCTCTACTATTCTCAATCTGGAAGTGTCCATAGTAATATGAGAGTGGACTCTTGGCTTCTTTTCTTTCTTTTTCTTTGTTTGCTCTCTTGCCAAGATAGCCTCCAATCTAGCTTTCAGATCAATAAGGCTAGGGGCCCTCTTTTGCAGCTATTTTTCTAGCCATTTAGGTACTTGAGCTTCCCCTTTTGGCGATTCATGATCACCTTCCTCCTATTGAGTTTGTTTCTCTTCATAACTTAGGGATTCTTGCTCGGTCCTTTCTTCTTTATTAGAATCCTCAATTTGAATAGCCTTCTCTTTATCTGTCTCAACAGGGACTATGCTTTCTTTGGCAACATATTCTTCCTAAGGGATTCCTTCTTCTTGCTCAATCTCATGGTGCTCAGACTCAGGGCTATTTTTTAGTGCATCTTCTAGCTCGTCTTCTTTCTTTTCTACTTCTTTCTCTTCTTCTTTCTCCTCAGAAGGCACCTCTTCTTCTTGGACAGGGCCCTTATCTTGGCCTATCTATGGAGGCTCCTTGAGTATCTCCACATTCACTTCGGTATCTTCCTTTTCTTGAGAGGGAGGCCTCTCTAGTTTGACCTCTTCATCTATATCTTCGAGTTGATGAGACAACCCCTCTTCTAGTTCTTGTTCTAAGGTCTCAATTATATATTTTTCGTTGAGAGGTTCAACATCCTCCTTTGAAGATTGTGACTCTTCTTCATTAGTCACTACTTTGTCCAAATTGATAGTTAGCCTACCCTCTGGATGTTCAAAGTAAGGGACTTCAAGCTCATCTATTATGCTCTTTTTCAGCTTCCCTTTGGTGTTTCTCCATTTCTTCTGATATTCTCATCATGGCCTCCATATTTGGTGGCTCTCTAGGTGGTGGAGGAATGGGAAAACTGGCGGTGATCTGAGCCATCAGGACCTAAATGATGGGATTTATGATCACCCCCAAAATTTAAGAAGGTACACCCTACATATATTTTGTAAAGGCTTCCAACAGGGTGAGCTGGGGGATACTGGCAGTAGTTGCAGTCAGATGAGAAGAAAGGATGGGAAGTGGAGGAGGCAAGGAGGAAGTTGATGGTGGGGAAGTTGTGGCTGAAGAAGAGTCAAGAACTACCACATGAGTGATTGGTGGGGTGGAAGAGAGGTGGATTGAGATGTCCACAATGAGTGAGGATGAAACATGCAATGCCTGTGAAGCGGGCGGTGGTGGAGTGGCAACAACAACAATGGTAGCGATAGGAGCAGAGGTGACCGATGGTGAGCGCAGATTTTCAAATTTTTCTTCTTCTTCTTCTCCCTCATGTTGAGGGTCTTCCTCAATGGTTCGAATTTTGGTTGCAAATCCACCCATCTTCTTTTCTTTCTTGGAGGGTTCTCCCTTTGTGGCCTTTCCTGAATAGACCTTATGCTTAGGATGGCATTCAGGCACATCCTTCATTTTCCTTAACCTTGTGGCTAGAGGGGATTTTGGTGCTTCTTCTACGAAGGTGGTAGTGGTTCCATTGTTAGTTTCACTTTCTAGCTCATCTTTGAGCTCACCATTGGTTAGTGCTACACCTTACACTTTGAGCTACACAACTTGGACATCTACCCATTGCTTCGTTTTGTCTATGAATGGTTGCATTATTATATCGAGGTCATTAACCTCTCCCTTATTCCAATCTATCAGTGGTAGTGGAAAAGTGGCCATGGCATCAAATATTTGATCAAGGATTGTGTTTTCTTCTTTAACTACCTGGTTAGGCACATGAAACAAATTGATTGGTTTTATGAACCGGGCAGTCATTTGCATATAGCATCTCATCCTTACTTCCTTTTCATCCTAACAATAGGCCCAAAAGTCCTCAAGGTGTGGCCGATGGGAATACTTATTTCCCACCTTCTTCTTTAGCTTACCATATGGGTCAATTCTTGGTCGAGCTGTGTGGAGTTTCAGATTATACTCCATTATCTCTTTTTCTGATTAGTCTGCACATTGGGCAATGAGACATGAATACATTCCTCGTTCAAAGGTACGGGGGTATGGAATTGCCACTCTGTGCTTATCATTCAACAAAGCATGAGCATTCTGTAGTTGTTTGGTGATTTCCAATACAATCATCCAGTTGTTGGGGTAGTGCGGTAGCTTGTAAGGCTTATCAGAGAAAACTTTTGCTCTTATGTATGTGAATTTTGAGAATTGGATTAATAGGTACCCAAACCTCTAGATGAATGCCTTGGTGCTATGTGAGACTCTCCTTTCAAAGTATCCCCCAAGAAGTCTGATAATGTGCCCAGTAAAGGCATCATTTACCCTCCGATAATTCTTCTTGAAATTTTTGCAATGCAACTGAGGTTATCTATCATACACCTTGAGATCTCTGCTAGGATTTGGATTGTGTGCGACAACGGGGCCTTTTCTATGAGAATGTTTTAGCCAACATGTACACTAGGTAGGAGGTCATATAGAACTGGGAGGTCTTTTTCACAACCATCAATTGGCTATGAATTTTTCCACTGATGATTTTCACCCAATGAAACTTGGTTTGGCCCTGGATTATCTCTTCTATGAAATAAAATATCCATTCCTGGAAGTAGGCAATAGTGGGGAGGCCCATTACTGTACTGAGTAGAGTAACCAAGTTGTGGGACTCCTTGTGGAAGTTGGTTATGAAAATATCTTGTGGTACTTTGGCTGCACTACCCCTCTTATCTTTCAATCAATGTTGGTTGATCAGTTTCTTACATGCGAAGGGGTCTATCTTCCACATACTTTCAGCAACCTCCCTCTTTGTTTCTTCCATTTTATCGAATGTAGGGATGTGGAATGCATGGCCAATAGACCTAGCAGATAAATATGCTAACACTCTGCCATCATGATCTATGATTTTCATGTTGTGATAGCATTCTCTGCATGCCATTACCAGCTCCGAAGCAACGAGCGTGGGAGGGAAGCTAGCCTCCTTGGCGAGGCCACTTTTTCTGATTTTTAAGGTGTTTTCCGTTCTTGGGCTAACTGTCACCTTTTGTTTGAACTCTTCCATATTCACATGCTAGAGGTTGGTATCAGATATGGTGCCCCATTTTGAGGAAACCTTGGAAGTGTCTTCCACCCCGTGGAATTGGTACTTCATTTGATCTTTGTCTTCTTTTCCCTTGGGTGCTCTGGTAGACTTATTTCCTTTCTCTTTCTCTACAGACGCTCCCAATGGTCTTGTAGCTGATTCTATAAATCCTACACAAAATACTGCAGTAAGCACATTCATAAAGAATCAGGAAGCGTTAGCTAAATCTTGCAAAACAGGGGTCAGATCTATCAATATATCATTAAAAGCCTATAAAATCCACTAAAACACATTGTTTAATGCTCATTTGGGTCAATTAAGGGAATGCGGATTTCCCTAGGCTAAAGGTCATTTGGGGTCCTTAAGATTAGGATGATGTTGGGGGCACGATGGCCCACAGAAAGCCACCGGCACAAATTTTTTTGCACTCGAGGTTTGGCCATCAGGCGATGCTTGAAGGCATTTAGGATGTGCATAAATCAATTTGGAACCCTTTGGAGATATTCAGTTAGCTACTTGGTTCATGCAGGCTCAAGGCATGTAGAGGAAGGGAATGCCAAGGCCGTTTATAGCTCCACCGTTGAGAAATGATGGCCAGGAGGTGAAAACTCACTGATGCAATTTTTCCATGTGGGGCCCTCAGATGGCTTAGGCAGTTCAGGTTATTTCTTTAAGGTTTGACCATCAGGAAGATTACGGGCAGGGAGCTACAAGAGGTTGCTAGGAGATGGAATTTTTTGGGACGGTGGTCATAGGATGGTGGCCTATACACAATGGTCCGCACTACCAAGTCACATTTGAACTTTTCATGTAAGACGACAGCAGAAGGCTCAGGCTTCATCGTGTAGAAGGATGGCGAGGCACAACCATTCGTGAATGGAAATCATAGGACGACGGGGCGCAGATGGCAGCCCGCAAGGGTAGGCCCACACACATTAGGACTTAGTCATTTTCTTGTAAGAAATTTTGAGGGAGACGATGAGTTTAGAACCCGCAGCACGGAAGGACAAACCTCCTTGGCTGTTTGGGAACGACGGCAAAAATAGGGTTATCTGCAGATAGTCGCTTGCAAAGCCCAACCCGTAGAGGGTTTTCACTTGGCATTTTTCTCATAAACATTTGGATGGAAGGAAGGATTGCAGAGTCCTTGGCATGGGAGGAAGCGAAGGCTCTGCCAATTGAGGTTAGTCATTTGGCAATGACAATGAAGGGCGACTGAAGTCCGCCAAGAATGGCCTGCAATAAGACTTAGGTCAAGTCTTCATTTATTTCAACGACGAAGGTCTCGACGACACCCGCAATGTGGGGAGGAGGCACATAATGGAAGTTCTTAGAACAACAGTGAGGTAAAATTCCTCCCACACGTGGTGGCCCATAGATGCAGACCCACAAGGGTTTGTTGATCATGTGTTTTCTGCCAGAGTGTTTTGGAGTTTTCATTGTTTTGATGGTAATGACGAGGGTGCGGGCCACAAAGGTCCCACAAACCTGTTAAGAACGACCATGCAGAGGCAAGGTTCTGCAAGGCCCTAAAGGCCAAATTTAACAAATTTTTAGGGTTTTTGTTCATGTGGGTTTGCATGGAATTTGAGGGTGATTTAGCCACATACAAAGATTTTAAAGTCCCCCCTTAAGATTTTAACATTTTGAAAAATTAACTTAAATAACATTTTCAGGCTAGGCAACGATGGACTTACCTAGAAATTATGAAGAAATGGATGAAGATTAAGCTCAATCATCTAGGAGGTCATGCGGGCACGATGGAGGCAGCGGTAGGCTAAAGCTCTGACAAATTCTGAATCTTGGCCGGTGAAAATGACAAGTCAAATGGCCTATTTATAGGATTTTTAGCATTAATGACCCACATTAATTGTAGGTATGGTGGTAGCTGAAGTTGGTGGGTGCAGATTTCAAACCGGCGACGACGAGAAAGGTAGGGTCCACAAAGCGGACAAAAGCCAGGGCAATGCTATCGGGCGGTCAGAGAAAGAGACAACCATGGTGAAGGCGAAACTCGCCATGCAAAAGGACATCCTACATCGACCGTCGACAAAACGATGAATGCAAGATAGTGACCAACAAAGGGAATTCCGCAAGGGTGGACCCGCAGAGGGCAAAGGATGCCTGCCTGAAAAGGCAAGGAAAATTGCCAAGGATAACTCGTAGAAGTCGAAGACTTAGGAATTTTAGGGTTGTGAACTTGGTCAACTGAAGATGATGACCTTAGGGTCCATGACTACTTTGACGCTCAAAAATAGGGGCATACATAATGAGGAAAAGGAAAAAAGTGACCCGATGAAGGCGAAAAGAGAGGGTCCCTGTTTTGAATGGGGCATGTATGCTAAAGGAACAAGAACTAATTTCTCTATTTATCAAATTTTCTCAGAAGCACTTGGAAACCAAGTACCAGAGACATCATCTCAACTCATTACTTCATTCCAACTCATCTCTAGATGCTGCAACAAAAGATAGCTCCATGTACTCATAATACTTCCTCAATATGTCAACTATACATGCACAACCTGCAACAACCTGTTTTCCTATTTTTCATAATTTTCTCAATATCCTTGACATCTTCATCATGCAAAAACCTCCTTAACACAATTGAAATCAATGACAACACTAGTCAATAGACATCATGTTGACATTAATGACAACACCATCATACTTGCAGCAATCTCCCCCTTTGTCATTGATGGCAACATATGATGTGAAAAACCATCAAAGACAACACAACAATTCTCAGCACACTTTATTTTCTCCCCCTGAGCTATTTGACAATATGCACAAATTTCTCCACTAATACCTTACACCTTTTCACATGATACTTTCTCCCTCTTTGACATTAATGGAAAAGGATAAAAGTTCTACATTATTCTCCCCCTTTGACACTAAACCAACATACCTGCTCTAAATACTCCCCCTTAGGAGTACATCCAATCAAATCAACAACAAAATGACAACACATGACACTACCTACTCCCCCCGAGAGGTATCCACCAACATCAATCCAGAAAAGAAATAGATCCATAGATCCATTGGACGGATGCACCTCCATATGCATCTAGTTCAACGAAGGAGGGGTAATAACCCCAACCTCTCTCGAAGATATTCAAAATTATCCTTAGGAAGAGTCTTAGTAAATATGTCAGCAATCTAATCCTTTGTAGTTACATACTCAAGTTTCACCTCATTCTCCATAACCTTCTCTCTCAAAAAGTGATACCTAATAGATATATGCTTTGTCCTTAAATGCATCACTAGATTACTTGAAGTGTTAATTGCACATGTATTGTCACAAAAGATAGAAATAGGTTCGTCATATACAACTTTGATATCCTTCAATCTGTATCTCATCCACAAAACTTGTGTGCAACATGATGCTGCTGTAATATACTCAGCCTCTATAGTAGAGAAAGAAAATGAATCTTGCTTCTTGCTCAACCAAGACACCAATCTATAGCCAAGAAAGAATGCACCACCGCTTGTACTTTTTTTTTCATCAACACAACCAACCCAATCTACATTTGTGTAAGCACTTAATGTGAAATCAGTATCCTTAGAATACCACAAGCCATAATTTAGAATGCCTCTTAAGTATATGAATATCCTCTTTATTTATGCATTATACATGTTTCTTTAAGGTCTTCTTGAAATCTAGCCACAAGACAAACTACATGCATGATATCCGATCTAGTAGCAGTTAAATATAGCAATCCACCAATCATAGATCTATATTTTCTCTGATCAACCTTAGGTGAATCATCATCTTTGCTCAATTTACAACCAATCACCATAGGAGTGCATACTGGTTTGGAGTCATCCATTCCAAACTTCTTCAACATTTCTTTGACATACTTAGATTGTGAAATGAAAATCCCTTTATCTGTTTGATTGATTTGTAGCCCAAGAAAGAAATTCATCTCCCCAAACATTGACATTTCAAACTCTTTCTACATCTCTTCAGCAAATTTCTTACACATAGCTTCATTTCCACCAAAGATAATATCATCCACATACACAACCACTATCAAGATCTTTTCTTCCTTAATTTTGAAGTAAAGATTACTATATGTGGTGCCTTTACTGAATCCTTGATGTATCTGTATACACCTAAAAATGGTCTGGAGAATCCAATTGATTAAATATGATTTATTTGATTAATTACCCTTAATTCCTCTACTATTAAATAATTGGAAATATTTATTTATATAGTTCATCATAAATTCTTTAATCTCTATTCTATTATTTTAATCTTAATTAAATAAACAAATTTCACTTTGTTTTATTTAATTATCATAGTTTAAATTCATCTATTTAATAAAAAAATAGAAATATTTATTTATATTAAGTTCACTATTAATTCTTCTATTTTTATCATATTTCCTCTTAATTAAATAAAGATATCCTAAAGTTTTTATTTAATTATCACACCCCTTCTTATTAAATAAGCAAATATCAAATATTTTTTTAATTTTTAAATTAAATATCTTATTTTGCTAAATTTAAATAAATCAAAATATTTAAATAAAAGGGCATAAATCAATTTCCTTTATTCACTCACCAATAAAATTAGATATTTTATATTTAATTAATTCAACTGGCATTCACGGGAAGATTTGGAGACAAATTGGGAATCAATCTCTCAATCCTCTTCCATCAATTCTTCCTATCATCTTGCCTGGTGTTTTCATGGGTAGGAACCAGTCCCAAAATCTTCTCTAGCTTCTTCATCTCTCACCATTCAATCCTCCAGATTGAATCCAAGCCTCTGTTTGTTGCCCCTGTGCAAATGTGCTCCTGGGAAATCTATAAATACAACCTTGTAAAACAAAGAATGAATCCCAACTTTATGCAAGCTTACTGTGCAGGAAAGAATCAAGCATTAAACATTAAGAATTTTAGCAATAGCAATGGATTTCATTTCATGGCTGCATACTGTAGCTTTCATCATAGTTTCATGTCAATTTATATTACAGTAGCTTCTTTTTATCAAGTAGACATCATCAATCATCAAATCATTGTATTTAGCATCATCCTCATTCTTCAAATTTTCATTTTAACAGTCACAGTGCTTACATGATCTGAGAGCCATAGCGATTTAATAAATCTTTGGAGATAGAGAGCAATATGACGCTTTCAATGGATCTTTGGTTTTTAATAGCTTAATTGTTGATTAAATTCATTCATATAATGTCGTATTAAGAAGTGTATTTACATTGTTACTTATTCACACTTACAGTATCAAATGTTTTTCCAATCTTGCATACCAAGCTCTAGGAACTTGCTTCAACCCATATAGTGCCTTCTTAAATTTACATATCATATCTGGTTGATTTGATAACTAAAATCCTTCTGGTTGTTCCATGTAAACCTCTTCTTCCAATCCACCATTCAGAAAAGAAGACTTCACATCCATCTGATAAACCTTAAAGTCTTTATATGCTACAAATGCTAAAAACACTTTGATAGCTTCCATCTTGGCCACATTAAGATCCAAAATTAAATCTCACGTGCCATGCTACGCTTCCATAAATACTTGAACATTTCTAAATGTAGTGTAGACACTAATTCGGTCATTACTCGTGAAAACACATTAAACATTAAGTACACGCTTCTGAAAATTCTGATACATTTAACCACAAATCCTCTTGACACAAGCAAGAGAACAACACCATTAAATATCCTTCAAAGCCACAAGTCCTAAAAAGAAACTGCAGAGAAATGTGGAGCAAATACATTTCTCCCCAACACCTCTGTACAACACTGCAAAACATCACATACTGAAAAACATGACTTCTTCTCACCGATGATCTAGAACCCAATATTTTGAATAAAGCAACCTCTAACAACCTTGAACAACATATCAAATTTTCACAAGCATAGCCTCAACACATAAGAAATGTGGAGCACAATCTAGAGCACATTCTGAACACTTGTACAACACTATTTTCTCTATTTATCAAATTTTCTCAGAATCACTTGAAAACCAAGTACCAAAGACATCATCTCATCTCATTAATTCATTTCAACTCATCTCTAGATGCTGCAACAAAAGATAGCTCCATTTACTCACAACACATCCTCAATATCTCAACTATACATGCACAACCTACAAAAACTAGTTTTCCTCCTTTTCACAATTTTCTCAATATCCTTGACATCTTCATCATGCAACAACCTCCTTAACATACAATTGGCATCAATGACAAAACTAGTCAGTAGACATCCTATTGACACCAATGAAAACATCATCATACTTACAACAAAGTTTATGGTTGATGATAGAGGGTTGAGGGTCTACCTACCTCTTTATATATCACGTCACATCTCCACCTCTCTACTCTCCTCCCCATCTCTATTGTTCTCTATCTCACTTCTCTCTCTCACTAGATCTAATTCTCTCTATCTAATCCCCCTCTCCCTCTCCACTATCTACCTCTATCTATCTCAAATTTCTATCTATTTCCCCTTCCTACCTCTCCCCTCACCCCTCCTTATCTACCTCTCCCTTTCTCCCTATATAGATATCTCTTCTCTATATCTAGCATATCTCTCTTTCTCTGCCTCTCTTCTCTATATCTAACATATCTCTCTTTCTCTACCTCTCTTCTCTATCTCTCTCCATTTAATATCTCTAAATTATTCATTATTTAGGGAGTAGGGCCTATGGTTTATGGGTTTAGGGTTGATGGTTTATGATGGATAGTTGAGAGTTAAGGGTTTAGGAATTAAATTTAATTATGTAGGTTTTAGTGTTAAATTAGGCTCACAAAATGACATAACCTAATTTAACTATCTATCTATTTTTATTGGAGTTTAAAATCATTTTTTCTTTCATAGAAACTAATTCTAAATAAAATACAAATCAAGCATTCAAACACCTTACTTGTAAATTTAATCTAAAGAAATAAAATACAACATACTAGAGACATAATTCAAAAACATGGATTTGTTAATGAAATGTTAAGAAAACACAAAATAGAAGGTCAAAAAATGAGTGAGATAGAGGAATAAAATACACCTAAGAAATAAAGAAAATGGTTGTATAGGTTCAAGAGATGATCAAGGAGTGCTAGCTCAAAAACATTGATATATAAGAGCTCTTTTCTAGCAAAGGGGAATTAGGAGTGGTACCTCTATCTATATAGGGATGCTATATGCATGAAATAGTAGCTATTATATAGGAAAGGGATAAAACCACCTCTTGTGTGCAAATGAGATCTAAATGACTATAAAACTTTAAAGAATTTGGTTTTTTATGAGTACAATATATAGTACAAATTGAAACTTGAAAATTTTGTATCTTGGATAGGGATATTATAAGTGTTCGGCTTGTCATGTGTGATAGGGGTGATGGATAGGCATAATGGTGTCTCTATCTAGTGCCCTAAAAGGATTCTAAGCTCCTCTTCACTTCATTGGTTAGGTCTAACTATTGGAAATCTATGGGTTCTCCCATAATTCATCTAGAAATAAACTTGACAAGAAACCCTACAAAATCTAAATGTTAAATGGTGCCTATTTTTTATTCTTCTTTTCTACCTTGAAAAAATTCAAATTCTCATGTTCATAGAAAAGATATGCATTATTGAGTTGATCCCTTAAGCGTGTTATTTTTATTCCAAGTAGCATGTGAAGCTTCTTTTTCACCTCAATTTGATCAAATTAAAAAAGATAAATTCTTACATCATCAATTCTTGGTCATAAATACACATAATCATATTGACGTGTTGAATTGCTTATCAAGTCAAAGTCATCAATTGTTGGTTGTAGTCATAAGTGCCCTCATAGTCAAGTTTAATCTCCTTAGTCTATTGCAACTTCCCCATCAACCTAAATTGAGAAGGTGGATAAGTGTTCAAGATTAGATATCAATGAAAAAAATATAGGGTTTTGATACAATTTGATAGGTTTATCTTCTCAATGACTTTCTAGCATATTTATTCCCTCACAACTCATAGTTTCATAAATTTATAAAATTCCTTAGAAAGTTAATATTATGTTTCTAAAGGGGTTCTTTAAAGCTTAAATGTGTCAATTTAATAATATATATAATTTAAATGTAGTAGGATTTGGTTGCAAGTACAAATCTATGCCTTTGACTCATAGTCATCAACTGATACACTATGTGCAAACTTCCTAGGAACTTCAACAGTTGGTTTACAAAGTAATTTTAATTCATTTTCCCCATTTTAAAGTTAAATGAGACATAAATAAGTAGAGTCACATTATTTAAATCTATTTTATCTTTTTGTTAAACCCAGATCATAATTCTAAAAGTCTGAATATTCTATCTAAAATTCAATCTACAAGAACAAACATTTATCAATTTCAATATAAGTTCTTGAGAATCGAATTCATCATATGTATATAGATAGGGAGACACGTCCCATGAGTGGGACGCATCTTTTTTCATAGAGTCCCTTCGTCTTAACTAAGACAACCGAAATGTTAATCGATTTATATAAGAATCATTAAAGACGTTTAGATCTATATATATATGCAATTGAATATATATACCATTTATATTCATTTAATATTCATTAAGAAATATACTTGGTATTAGCGATTTATATCTGACCATAGCTATTTCATTTAACACTCCCTCTTAGCTAGGGAAGATAACTTCAACCAAGTATAAAGTGATAAAACCTTACTCGTGATATCAGAAGATATGGTATGCTTCTGAAAGTGTCAAGTCACATGACATTCTTCATAACACATCTTCATTATGGTATGTGCACTGACATCAAGTCACATGATGTCTACCATAATAACTCATGGCATATCCATGGATATATATACATATCCACCATGAATAAGGATCATAATGATCTTCAAATTGATATCAAATCTTATGATATCTATCAAAATGTCCAAAAAATTACTATCATTACATGTCCTCGGGTATCAAGTCACATGATATCCATCATGATATAGTGAAACTAATCATTGTAAAGTCGTCACCTTACAATGTCAAAGTGTTCATTATTGAAAGATAGTCACCTTTCAATAATGTACACAAAGGGGGTGAGCCCATATAGTCATGGAGTCACTCACATGACATAAGAGTTTACACATTAAACATATTTAAAACATATTAGTACAAAATAAGCAATTTGAGTCTTAATCTAAAAAATAACTTACATTTCAACCATACCAAGTTTCTTTCTGAAGGGTTCAATTTTGACTCTGGAGAGAGTTTTGGTGAATGTTTGTTGTTTGATCATTTGTACTAATATACTCCAACTGTATCACATTCCTTTATACCATGTCTCCCACATAGTGGTAAGGAATCTCTATATGCTTTGATCAAATAATCCCACAAGCAATTTCTGGAGCCATATTGCTTCTCTTGCTCCCATAGAGGCTGCAATATAATCGTCTTTTGTTGTACTCAGTGCTACATAAGATTGTTTCCTGATACATCAAGATAACATCGTAGACCTCAACCTTTGTAGAGATTCAAGGTTGTCCTTTTCAAAATCATCCCAAGTCTCTCTATTATAAGTAGGTTTGCAGAGCTACCAATGTTAAATCTAGGTTGATGATTTGAGTAATTTTGATCTCAACTACTAAAGAGTTACTTCAAGGATTTAGCATCAACATTGCAATCCTTATTGAATCATAGAACTCCCTCTGAAGGTTAATTCTTCCTCTTCAAAGAGATGTCTTCAACCATTCACTTAGTCTTCAGGGCTGCAAGCAGTGTCTCCATTCTCTTTTCTCTTGAAAACAATATCTTGGTCCATCATGACTTGCTCTCTCAATGTTAAAGCATGAAATTAAAATTCATGAACATTTTTTCAACCATGCAATTCTTATCTTAATGAAGTCACAATCCTGTACGTAGAACTAAGAGATCGATATCAACGATCACAATATCTTCTCTCTCTGCCCTTTACAGTGGCGTTGATCGCTACTGCTCTTTAATGAACCTCTTGTCTTTGATTTAAACTGATCACACAACATTGGAGTTAAAATCTTCACAGGACTGGAACATTGTGAAGGATCATCATCTAATTTGCATAAAATCGATGTCCAGACAACACAAAATAAGATTCAGTTATCTTAACTTATCCCAGTGATCTTTTACTAACACACATGATCAAACAAATGTTATTAGATCTGCACAACTCAACATACTGACTTTCAACTCAAATGAAAATGATTTTAAGGATAAACAAAAGAATACTTATCTTGATGAAATCATTTGGTTGCACCCATCGAACTCAAACTTCATGCATTAGTAGCTTGATCTATCAATAGATGAACTTTTGACTGCAAGGATGTATATTGTCCTTCAGATTAAGCTAAACCACGCCAACGGTGAACTCATGAATATAAACCATAGAACCACGGAGAAGGACGATGCCGATATCATGCTACACCCTTTCAGTGGCATCACACATAGCCAATGTCTCCTGTAGACTCTATGCACTTCAGAAAAGAAAAGAAAGAAAATTTCTTGAAGCCTGCATTAGTCTCACGAATGACTATGTTCTGAGGTCTCTTCAAACCAGAGTTCGAAAGATACACAATTTAATACTGCCCATGCACATGAACTAATCTAGGAGAGATCATCAAGTCCGACGGGAATAAGCATCAGACGACTAGGTTGGGCGTGAATCACATTCCGTCCCCTTCACGATAAAGGAAGCATCAAGAGATGTCTTCAACAATCGAACGAAGTCACAAATAATGCGATATTCCCATTCCTCAAAGATGTCAACTACATTTGAAGTAGATGAATTCTTCATGAAGGGTAGCCACGATAATTTCCCAAGTAATCGACATTAATTCTTCACCACACGAGAGATCAGGGCGGAGTGGAGATTACTCAAGAGATCATGGGAAGTCTCCTAGTTCGCATGATCCATTCTCAACAATGATATCGACGACTCTCAACATTGAAGGAATTCTCTTGATGACATATACCAATGTCAAAAAGTTGACGACTTTAATACCTTGTCCACTCGATGAAGGAGATAATCAAACTTACGAAAAAAATAGACTTGGTCTTAAGTGCCATATTGGATGATGAAGATCCAATGCTTCCTATTAAACAATCATCAATAAGTGATGCCGAGAGAAAAGACATGCCCAACTTCGAGTCTTCGAACTGCCTCCAACGTGAAAATCATATTTATAAAATAGACACCAATAGTATGCATAAGTCCAACCACCTCACAAAGGTAGTAGCAGTAGCAAGGCTCTTGAGATCCGTCCCAGAAACAAAATGAATCTGCTAACATAGAACTGAAGTCTTTATCAAAATTGCACTGCACATATGATGAACTCGCATTGCTCCTATAATGAATTCGCACTTGAGATAAGTGCTAATGGAATGAACTAAATGCTATCTCATATATCCATCTTGCCCATAAGCGATATCATCCAAGTGACCATGGAGGCAATCTTTTTGCAGGCAGCTACATAGCCTTCGACTCTCGCCACCTGCACCACCCACACCATCGGGTCCCTCAACTTCACATCGTATTCTCATGATTAAGTGGCAGATGCATCAGTCGTGGTCTCCTGTGCACATAAGTTTTTCACTTCCTCCTCCATGGGTCTCCTGTGTTGCCGTGGCTTTCAAAAATGCTGCACTACAGGTGTCGATCTGCAGGGGACAGATCAGGTGATGCTTCACTCAAAAGATGGCCAGAGTTGATATCACACTGGTCAGGAGTGCGCGCCTGAAGAGGATGAAGATTGAAGATTTAGACTTGTGATAACCTGGCTCTGATACCATGTTAAATCCAAATCATAATTCTACAAGTTTGAATATTCTATCTAATATTCAATCTGCAATAACAAACATTTATCGATTTCAATATAAGTTCTTGAGAATCGAATTCACCATATGTATATAGATAGGGAGACACATCCCATGAGTGGGATGCATTTTTTTTCATAGAGTCCCTTCGTCTTAACTAAGACAACCGAAATGTTAATCGGTTTATATAAGAATCATTAAAGATGTTTAGATCTATATATATATATATATATACAATTGAATATATATACCATTTATATTCATTTAATATTCATCAAGAAATATACTTGGTATTAGCGATTTATATCTGACCGTAGCTATTTCATTTAACACTTTCAAAAGTTGTAATTTGCACTTTGCAATTTAAACATGGCCACAATTCGATTCTAGATGCAACTTTGTTAAATTCAACAAAATTTTAATTATTCAATCAATTAAATTATCGAATTAATATGAATTTATAAATTTTTATTTTAATCCACTTGATATTCAGTAAATTTTCCAAAGATTTATCAATATTTTTTTTGAAATTAATTGATGTATTAGCAAATCACATACTATAAATTAATAGAAGTTTGAAAGTCTCATGTAAAAATTAAAGTGTGTTTTAAAAATTAAGTTAACCAAATCATAAAATTGAGATACAAAATGATATGCATAAATACAAATTTTAATTTTAACTTTTAAATCTTCACCTTGGTGTAATTTGTGAAATTGGCAAGCTTACAAGAAGAAGATGGCACAATTCTCAAGTGTACATCCAAATCCCACATTCTCAAGGAAAGGGTGAAAAGTTTAAAAAATAAATCATAAAGGTAGAAAAGTGGATCCCATGGGGCCACACAAAAAATTCCAAGATAAAACAACTTACTGACCTTCCTTTCCTTAGACAAGTGAAAGTTCATCAATATTTATATAAAAGGTAACACAAATTAAAGGTAAAAATGTCTTGACTTGCCTTACACATGGGCATTTTGGCAAACTACACACCAAAATCCACTCCCTAAAAACCACAAATGCTTCCAAGAGTTGTGATTTAACAAACACTAAGATATGCACAAAATGGATTTTCTTAAAGAAATTAACCTTATGCAACAAACATGTGCAAAGTAAAATTCTAGGACTCTTATGTGTGTCATTCATGGCTTTTACTCTAGAATGAAGTCACATGTATAAAATGTTCAAGGGGAGGTAATGATGTGAGTGGTTGGAAAAAAAGTAAATAGAGATGTTGTTACATGTCACATTTAACATGGATTTTTTGAAGAAGGCATTAGAAACTTTAAAAAAAAAAGGTTGTTATTGTCTATAAAGCTATTCTCCCAAGTCTTCACTAGCATTCTTTTGTGATATGTGCCAAAATGATAGGGAGGGGTACAGAGGCAACAAAAAGGAAAAAAGAGATACAAGGAAATGACAAATGGAGACAAAAAAGATACTAGATGAGATTTGAAAGGATTGGATGGGATAAGGATGCTAGGGCAAGGTGTATGTAGACTTGGTAAGAAAACAAGAGGTCTATAAAATATATAATAAAAAAGAGAGAGGAGGGTAACTCTGGTGTGCAAGAAAGACTGCAAGGCTTCAAAATGGCCTACAAGTGAAGACTCTATATCTCCATATCTCCAACTCTACAAACTTAAGCTCCTATATGATATGCATCCATAATTATCTTACAAAAAACTTCAAGAAAACATTTCATATGTTGCAAATAACCATGTAGATGACTATGTTTAAATGTAGCAGTGTTTGCTCTCATAATAAGGCTTACCTAGTTTTTCATCTCCCTTTATATGTAAAAATGGATTAAGATCATAATCTTATAGTTGGAAAAAATTACTACATAATGATCTTATTAAAAATTGATTAAAAATATTTAAAAAGTTATAATTCTTACCAATGCTCAAAGTGAAAAGAATAATTAGAAGTGTTGATATTATATTTAAGAAACTATTAACATGAAACACTGAATGTGTGTATAGATATGTGTTTACACTCAAATATTTACCCATACGATATTAAAAGCATGTGATATTGGATTTCTATTTGATATTGATTTTTTTAAGATACATAAATTTATAATTAAGTAGATTTATGGTAAAGAGTATATGTCTTATACAAAGAAAGTAGGTCTATTTTAACCGTTGCTTCAACGTGGCACAGCTATGTATGAAATACCTAATTCCCCCAATTCAAATTTAAAAATGTAAACGGCTAGATTCCTCTTCTCTTTATGGGTATATACGAGCATGCTTCAGTTCTTGAGAAATATGATCTGGCCGTCCATCTTCAATGGTTAGCTAGCAATGGATTCGCCTTCTAACTTTTGGAAGCCCACTTATTATTTAAATCATTTTATTTTAGGCCAAGAGTACAGTTCATCTTCCATTACTATGAATTATGTGTGCTAATCTGTTTCCTGGTATGGATTTTATTTGTTTAGATGTTTTAAACACCATTTAGGAATGGATTTACGAATGTTTTTGTATTGGTTTCGATGTTACATTATTTACGATTTATTGATTTCTTGTGATTGCTGTGTCATGTTGCAGGGAGTTCTTAATGAGAATGGGAAGAAAATTTGATAGCTCAAAGGTACTTGGATTTCTTTTCCGCTTTTGGATTGATTCTGCTGAATTTATAGAAAGAATAATGCAAGGAGCAATATATACTCTGTATTTTAGGGTATAGTTTTCTGGGATCCCTGTAACAATGGGTTTAAAAAGATAAGTTAATTTTTAGCCTGGGCTGTTCTGAAATTTCTGCTGCAGCTTGTCTTAAGATTGTTTGCACGTTTTTGTGTTTATTTGACTGAATTTTTTTATTTGTGTCATAAGAAATTGGGGATTTAGGTCAAGGAAAGGTCAATTTCTGTTAATTTCTCTATAACTCTCAACATCTCTGACATCCATTTATAAAATACTTATGGACATATCTTATACCTAATCTATAATTCCATGGATTGTTAAGTCTCTTACCACCAATTAAAAGCTGCCATTACAGAAATATTTGTTGTGTTGTTCATAAAAATTAAAAACAATTTCAGAGGGATAGGGGAAATGGTATAAATTTTAAAATATCCCATTGCGTATTGTATTATATGATCCTGATTATCAAATATTTCCATTGTAAAAAAATACAGATATGCAAAACATGCCAACCCCCAACATTATGCCAACCAATTGGTAAAAACCCCTTTTTTTATTGAATAACAGAGATAGTGATTGATTGAAATCCAAGCACTTTTACTTTATTGATGGATTCAGAAAATTTATTGATGGATTTGATTTACTTTTAGTTTAGTCTTCCTTAACAATCCGTTTCAAAGTGGTGAATGCTGGCCATATAGCACATGCACTCCCCTGTTTTGCTTAGCTTATAACATAGTTTTAATTTGAAACTCAAAGTATACAACAATATTCCGATAGCAAGCACATATTTAATAGACCTCCATTTTTATTATAATGATTTATTTTTCTCCAGGGATAACATAGAACTAACAAGCTTTCTGTAAAGTTTGTTTTAACTGCTTAAATTCATATCGATTTTTGATTGATTCTCCTTCCCCATAGACTCACCTTGAAGTAGGTAAATAATCTAAAAAATATTGTATAGCTTGTCTGTAAACATTTCATTCAGAAGATATACGCATGATGTTTATGCAGCTCATGTACTCTCTTGTTTTCAGATCATACATTAATAATTTACAACTCAAAACATGTAATAAATCAGAAGAACATGAAATCTAAATTTAACAGTTCTTAAATTTGGAAAAATAAAAGAAGGATAACACACATAACCTTCATTTTTCTTAATAGTATAAAAAAATCATTTTTAATATATTCTGATCCAGAGAAAATAATTCCTGTTATATTTTCCTACCATATTTACCTAACTTCTTATTCTAATTTTCCTTTTAACTGCTAATTTGTAACAGTTTTGTGGGAGGCCAGTACTACTTGAAATTTCCCAACTAATTTTTAATTTGGGCAGTTATAACATATCAGAAAGATGTGTGATTTTTATTATTCTCTCCAAGTCAAATAATATCTGAAACTGTAGATTGATAGATTATCATTTTTATTGTACTATATTCCCATGGCTTCATGATCATGATCAGATCACTTAATATTTAACATAGACCACTTTGGATACTATTCATCAAAGATCTAAAACCAAATCACCAATTGGAGTCTATACCTGCTCGATTTTCTAGTATTGCACCATTGACACATTTGATCACTAGGTCTCTCTTTCCCCTACTTAATATCTCATGTTTAAAGAATATTTTGCTGAATATAATTCATCTTGGATTGAAAAATTCAGACCGTTGTGATACCTATCTTCTTGCAAATTAGTTTAAAGTTAAATTCTCATAAATTATTTTCTTTAATTATGCATAGATAATCTTTTGTCTCAAGTTATTAAACTATCTAGACAACTTTTGTTGGTAATCTGATGGTAACATATTTTCTTCCAGACCACGTTTAACCTTATCCCACCAAATGTGGACCTTTGACTTGATTTTTACTACTTAAAACATTACTTTTTTTCGGTCATCTTCTTCAATGTTCTTTGTTTTAAAATACCTTTTATAATTCTTCTAACAAATCTAAAACCTCAATTCATTTTTCCAATTCATTTAAATTCTAATGTTCTCATACTCCAAGGATAAGTAAACATTAGAGAACTCCAAAGAATGAGAAATGGAATATTGCAGATTGTGAGACAAGCATAAATCAGAAATGAAGCAAAAACCAATGTTTCTTAAAAGTCACCTGCCAACTCAATTTTCATCCATATTAGCAATGTGGATAAGAAAGCAGATAGCTGGTTTTCTCCTTTTCTCTTTCTGCAAAATAAAATTAAAAGGAGGTTTTTCCAGCAGTTCATGCCTACCCTTCATGTGCTTTGACTTTGTTGTTTGAAACAACCTTTGATATCCAATTTTATGATATTCTAGAATACAAGAAGATAAATTTTTGTCTGATCATATTATTCCTCGAAGCATCAAACAATCATATTCACCTAACAATTTGTCAACAAGATTCAATTGAAATCCTTCACATAATAAATGGCTTCTATAAGACCACCTCCTATATTTACTTTTTCTTGTCCTAATTTTCATTATCGTTATGTTCAAGGATGTGTTCAAAACATTTTTATAAATGAAGATTTAGAGTCTGTATTAGTGGGCACTCACAAGAGTCATACTGCTGAGATTTAGAAGTTTTATTGTGAAGTTTGTATACCATTGCATTTCCTGTTATGGATTTTATTGGTACAAATGTTTGAACACCATTTAGGATTGTCGTTCTTTATAACATTTAAAAATGGATTTAGGAATGTTGTTTTTTTATGATATACTGATTTCATGCGATTGTGTAGGGAGGTTCAGGTATGTCATTCTTAGGGATATGCATATGAAGAAATAACTACGTCAATGTAAAAGAATGCAAGCCAAATCTGACAGCTCAAATGTAAAAAATGTTGTATTTCAAGTTGTATTCTATGAGCTTGTTTCCATTGCCCAGTTTTTCTAATCCACCAATGATTCCTTTAATAAGAATATATTTGCTTCTTATGCTGTAGGGAAAGGGACAGGGGACATTGTAAAAAATACCTAGATAACTTATTCCAGTGTGTTTCTACTTTCAGAATATCTTATTGCATCTTGTATTCTATGAGCCTAATTATCAAATATTTCCATTACTAAATTTTTCTTATCAACCAATGATTCATTTCATAAGGTCTATTTAAGATAAAATAGATATGCAAAGCATGCCGTCAACCAATAGAGTTAACATTTGATTGAAAACAAAGCACTTCATTCTACTGATTTCATCCTTAGCCCACATTGGAGAAAGTCATACCTCCATCTTGAACAAAGAACAACTTCATCAGTTTGATTTGCATCTGATCATTGGCCGGTCAACAAAGAACGACTTCATCAGTTTGATTTGCTGCCGTTTGTGCATCAGCTAAAGAGAGTCTCACACCATCAATGCATTTGTTGAAGATATCATTGTTATCACTATTCTATCAATTTCACTTTACTAATATTACGAAATGTCATAAATACCCAACCCCTAGCTTTGTCTTTAACATCTTTTCAAAGACATTCGTATACTAGGCTCATATTATATATGCTAGCTTTACTGATTTCAAGTAAAAACCGTGTTACATCAACTAGAAAAATTACATATTAATAACATTATTTTTGTTGAGTACGATTTATCTTGAGCATTAAAAAAGAGCTATAGATTTTTCTTTCGATAGAGTTAATATTATAAGAAGGGAAGCTATATATGGGATGATTCCATCTAATAAAATTATAGATCATATAATAAAGAAAAGAACCAAAAGATCACTTTACCCAATGCACTAGATCATTGTGAGCCACATTAGAGGATCAGATTAGGATGTTTTAGTAGCTACTAATATGGGAGTAGCACAATATTTTGATCCTAAATTGGTTGTTTTAAAAAAAACAAATGTCTATTCCCTTGAAAGCACAAATGTTCACCCTCTGATCTAAAGCCATGAGGGCATTAAAACAGTTGCCAAAATTGCAAATAAACACTCTTACAACAATAACCGGGTATAGAGCAACATACAAAAGAGAAAAAGGAGGACAAAACAAGTCAGGTTCAACAAGATTAATTTGCTTATTTTATATTAAGGCCTTTAACTGCAGTATAATAGAATGGTTTGAAAGGATAACCACCTTCAATAATGTTGTTTATCTCATCTATTTGTCTAACTATATCGGATTGTGACAAGGATTCGCTAAACCTTGCATGCAAAATGCGGAAGCATTGACAAGACACAAGTACCGTTGTCAATATGCCTCACAAAATGTTGTTTCAAGGAATGCCCTCATTGTAAGACAAGATGAATATGGTTTTTGCAAAAGACTTAAGAAAATTCAAGGAAAATAATTGACAAGTAGAAGCCAAACCTGGTAACATTTTCGAGCATTCCCTCTAGTCGAGTCAAAATGGGAGTTTTGAAATTGGGAACGTGATTCCCTCAACATAGTAGATGCGAAAAATATGCATGTGAAAAACAATTGCTCAAACAATACACTAAATCCATTGGAAAAATGCTTAAAAGAAAAGCGGCCATGAGGAATGCCAAAAGGATAGGATAAGCACCATACCTTTGTTGAAAAATTGGAGTACCTATCTAGTAAGAGCAAAGCATTGGTAGGTGAAAACAAAATCAAATTTTGCAACCTACCCTAACACCTCTATCATGCCCAAAGAGAGCTTTAGAGTAGGGAGGCATATCCAATAAATAGGAAAAGGTCATGCATGCTAAATGTGGTGGCTTAGTCAAGGCACATGAATCGCTAAGTAAAAAGTCTCAAGAAAAAGGTCTCATGGAATACCACGTTTGCAGAATATGAACAAGAAGGTTTTGATTTTTAAGCTTAGATAGGGAATACAACATACAAATGACCATCAAGACAATTACCTTGCAAACATGCATTCCATGTAATTTCATTAATACCAAATCCATACACTACAAAAGCAATATTTGGTTCCAAGAAATTAATCTCTACTCTACTCGGATAGAATTATTAATAAAGATAGAAGAATGAGATGGAAATTGATTAACCATTGTATTGAGATTGATTCAGAAGTCCAACAAGTCTGATTCTTCGAGCCTTTATTATATATGGTGATGAGATAGATGAAATGCTTGTTTCAGGGATTGGATTACTTCATCATTCCTTATTTTTGATATAACACATAGACACAATGCATCAAGGTATCGATAACCAGGATGGCTTTGTATTTAGTGCGATGGACTAACTCTACAAACAAATAGGATAATCCTTGCTCACACCTTGACATACAAAAACCATATTTGAATGTAGTTTAGAAGTTTAGAACATTTCCAACCAAAGCATACGCAATAGTCAACAATCTATTCAAAATGGCCTCCCTACACACAACAAAGCAAGTATTCGCCAAAGTTATTTTACAAGAACATCTCACAAGCACAACAAATAAAAGATAATGATTGATGCCACATTCTTTTCTCTTTAAATCGTTTAGACATTATCGAGAGGTCCTCAAAATAGGTCGACAAGATAATCATAAGACAAGATCAAAACAAATAGTCAATGTTATCTATAAATTTTACCTAATTAATGTGTTTTGTATAGGATAAGTATCCAAAGTGATTGCCAATGATAATGCCCATTGTAGGAAGGATGCATCCTAGGACATGTTAGTGAATGGTGGCTAGTTGATTGGTTGTTTCAAAGGCCGCTGATATAAGGTTTGATTAACATGTTTGATAATGATCAAGAGTTTGATTTTTTACATTTAGGTTCACACTTCACGACTTGCCATACTTGTTTTACCAAAGGTTAATGATGATGATCAATTTATTATGGATGGAGGTTTATTGTGGGTGAAGCGAAATGAGATGGGTGGTTTTGGAGTTTTTGGAATATTTCAATGTTTTTGAAGTTGTTTTTAGTCTTTTCGAATGTTTATGCGAATGTTTATGTTTTTTAGGAACAATGACGACAGTCGAGTTAGGATGACTATCTAAAGGTTGGTCTCCCTATCCATTGCCCAATCTTGCCCAACATGACACCCCTTCCAAATCCCAACTTGACAAAATGTAAGACCAAGGTAAGGTGGGTCAAGCGTTGTAATGGGTCATAGGGATATCCTTGAGTCAATAAAAAAATGAAGAAAGAGTTCATACCATTTTATCATCTTTGATTATTGCATACATCCTTGGGGAATTATTCTCACCCCAACGTGACACCCTTTCTTGACCCCAACTTGGCAAAATGTAAGACCAAGGTAAGGCGGGTTGGGTGTTGGGCTAGGTCGTAGGAATACCCCTAAGTCAATAACAAAAATAAAAAATAAAAAGAACTTTGTACCATTTTATCATCTTTGAAAGAAATTTGGATTGGAATATTTTGATTAATTGGTGGCCATTTTGCAAAAAAACATAATGTGATTTTAGTGTACTTGTTGATTATCAACCTACCCTTTGGATCAAAGGTGCCTTAGAAGAATTTATTCGTACCCTAGCATGACACCCCTTCTTGACCCCAACTTGGCAAAATGTAAGACCAAGGTAAGGCGGGTTGGGTGTTGGGCTAGGTCGTAGGAATACGCCTAAGTCAATAACAAAAAGAAAAAAGAAAAAAAACTTTGTACCATTTTATCATCTTTGAGAGAGATTTGGATTGGAATATTTTGATTAATTAGAGCCCATTTTGCAAAAAAATCATAGTGTGATTTTATTGTACTTGTCGATTATCAACCTACCCTTTGGATCAAAGGTGCCTTAGAAGAATTTATATTCTTGTGATCCAACTCACCCATTTTCGACCCCAACTTGGCAGAATGTAAAACCAAGGTAAGGTGGGTTGGGCATTGAGTTGGACCATGGGAATACCTTTGAGTCAACAAAAAAAAGATGAGACAGAAGTCCATAAATTTTTATTATCTTTGAAATGGGTTTGGATTGGAATGTTTTGATTAATTAGAGATCGATTTATAAAAATTCACCAAAGGACTAGTCTCGCCCTAGTGTGACACCCCTTCCCGACCCCAACTTGGCAAAATGTAAGACCAAGGTAAGGTGGGTTGGGTGTTGGGTTGGGTCGTAAGGATACACTTGATTCAATAAAAGAAAAGAAAAAAAGTTCATAATTTTGTATCATCTTTGAAAGGGGTTTGGAATAGAATATTTTGATTAATATTGTGACACCCCTTTTTTTGACTCCAACTTGCTTATGTATGATGATATAATCCTAGAACAATGTTGATCCAATGAAATATTATGTTTTACAAAGTGTTTGAAAGTGAACATGTGATGTTTAGGCTAATTTTCAGCCCCATTTAATCCTATATAAAACCTTAGAGATGATTTTTTAGTCTCTCGAACTTCTTAAAGATCATCATGAATGATTTTTATTATGGTTCTATAATACAAATGTTCATAATTGATCTCATTCATGAATGTATGCATTCATTATATTTGTCTCCTTTAATGTCCTAATTTAATGGTTTAGTAACGTATCCCTCTCTACCCTTTTTTTTTGTTTATATTGTGATAATGATATAATATGAATGAAATATACCTTATGTACATGATGTGTCGTAAATAATTTTAGTTTGTATGATAATATTCATGCTAATATCCTATACAACTCTTTTGGCATCATGCTTTTATATTAAAGAATGAACATCATCTTTACTTTCCATCTTGTTATTTCTTGAAATGTGGTGATAAGAATTAAATTGTATGATTTTGTAAATATACATATTTTTTTTATGAATTATGATAAAGTTTTGGTGATCCAAATTAAATCTCACAATCCTAAATAGTATAATTTAGACTTAAACTTGGGGGCTTATGTTTGTTTAGATTGATAAGTTAAGACTCACGATCATACAATGGAAATAATGGACCAATTAACAAGCATATGAAAATATTCTATACATCTAGATTTGTAGGCCAAAGGAGGTTATTCCCATAGATATTTATAGATAATAAATTATAAATAAAACATAAAATAAGTCACATGACTTAGTCACACCCTTTGTAAAGCCAAATATTTATCATTGAGCATGCCTTACACTAGCTTATTGGTTTAGAAGACCTAAATATCTCTAAAAAAAAGTATAGTAATATTAGGTTATATATACAAGTAAATATGTAAATAATATTTATATACCTATATGTGATCATTCATAAAATCTTATTTCACATATAACCCCTAAAATCCTAGAAATCCATAATCCTATAAAAATGACTAGTAAGTGAAGGCTCTCCATAAATATGGAAAGGGTCAGGTGTTACTAAGTTATGTAGACTAGTAGGACTATAAATTAAATAATTCTAAAAATAATAAATGATTTATATATGTAGAAGAGTTAAGTACTAAAAGATTAGTTACTCAATAAATTTGTGATAAAGTCGAGATTCAAAACCAAGGACATACATGTAAGTATGAACCTATTAATAATATGTGAATCAAAATAAAATAGAGAATTATAATGGTTCTACCTACAAATTCATCCAAGTACACTTCACAAACTACTAAAAACTTCACATGAAAAAATCTACTTTAACAATCTAAGGTTGATCCAATAAACCCCATAAGCTATTATGAAAAGAGTCTTAAAATAATTTACTTTTTTACAATTACTATGATAATAAAATAATAAAAATAATAATATAGTAGCAAATATATACCTATATATTTTTACTCATCCTCTAAATTTTTTAGCCAAATATGGAGACTTTAAGATCATGTGGAGGAATATTTTTTTTAGGAGAAAGGTGGTAAAAACCTATAATATATTAAATTATTTAAAAAAATTACACACCAGTTGAGAATACATAGAAACACACTTAGTAAGCATCGCAAAATAGAACACCAAAACTAAAAAAAAAGGGAAATGACTTTAAGAATAAACACAAATAAAGGAAAAGCCCCACCATAGTAAAGTAGCTAACCATAGACATGCAATGCATACATCAATTAATCATTAAAATATATTTTTCCTCAACCTACCCAATAAATTTATTAACCACAACACCCATCATTGCACCATGATGACCCAAGTTGAAGAGGAAAATAAGGGAATTCAACACCTCTTTCCTTAGAGGACAAGATCTTCACCTAGGGATTCCAAATTAGAATCAAGGGATTTCAAAACCAAACATGCATTGCATTCCATAGTTCAACATATTGAATACACATTTCACATCCATGGAATGAAACATATCTGGAAGAAGAAAAGGAACAATCTAATGCAGGAGCATCCACGGGTACTAACAATCAACATCACCCAAAAATATTATTTTTTTTAATTTTAATTTTCAATAATAGCTAATGTGGGCTAATGTGTGGGAATTTAATTATTTCTAATTCCCAAAATATGATTTGGTGATTTGTAAATGTAATTTTGGAGGAAATATGCTTTGGAAATGTTTCTAAGGCATCTCCAGGGGAGTATTTCTTTTGGTTGTCCCATTTATGGGTGGAACCACTCCTTTATGTCAATCATTTGCATGTCATTTCATGCATTTGAATATTGGTCGTTCAACTTTACATGTTGGTGCATGTTCATTCTTGGAGTTGTCAAGGCCACTGAAGATCAATGAAGATGCTATAATTGACCAAAGTTGATAAGTGGAGAGATAAGTGTCCATGTGAGGGTCGTGTAAATAATTAAAATATTCCTTTTAAGTTTTAATTCTCCTAAAAGTGGGCGTGGGTTTTCAAAGGAAGTTTTGGCATGTTTTTGAAAAGTTAAGCAGCATTTACAAGGCGTCATACCCTTCACAATGAGCCACTAGGGCCAAAAAGGGAACAAGATTAAACAACAAACATAAAGGAAATTAAAAGTAAAAACAACCCACAGGCATTACAGTGACCGCAGAGAAACAACCGACAGATAGGCACAGGGAGTAGCTAACTGGGGTTGTCCCAGTTTTTAATCAGGAGGTCCACCGCCTCATCACCCACCCACTCTTTGTTCTCCTGGCTGTTGTTTCCCTCCTACTCCTCTTTTATAAAATTAGACAGAGTGCTCATGACGAAGTGGCCCAACTTCATGGTGAAGCGGGTTAGCCCCCAGAATCTTTTGTCGAGTGTGTCCATTCTCTTCACCACAACGCAAGACTCAACCCCAATGTCCATAGTCCCCTGAACCTCTCCCGGCTCATCAACCAGGGGATGCAGAGAGTGAGAGGCGGAGCCATCAATAGGAATCTTGCTGTCCTCCAGAGTAAACTGGGGCCCCTCCACATTTTCTTCCTCCTCATCTTCTATTTCTTCTTCCTTATACCCTTTGCTGTCAGACTGCTCTTCCTCAAAGTCTTCAATAATCAAACCCTTTTTGCTGTTCTTTGCCAGCCTCCCGGATCTCCTCCTGGCATTTTTCCCACCAGTCATCTCAGTGGTCCCCACAACCGTATCACCTCTGGAGTCTTTCCTTATAGCATTCTTGCCCTTTCCATCCTTAGCCGTCGGGGCCAACATGCCTTTCTCCTTTCCTTTTTTAGCAGAGGAGGCCTTGTAGGTCGAGTCTACCTAAGTGGATTTTAATTCACAAAGACCTTCCCCCACGCTGGCATGGGCCTTACCCAGACCACCCTTAAGTTTCTTGGTGGTTATCTTGGCTTTAGGATTCCCCACAATGCCCGAATTGGATTTATGAGGAGGGATTTTAGACTCGGCCAGGGAAATATTCATAGTTGACAGGGGTTGAATGTTCTCAATACGGACATCCGTGATAGCTTTTGGCATGTTATTTTGGGATACCATAGTGATATTTCCCCTCTCAAACCTCTATATATTGTGGCCTTGTCATTTAGAGAAGATGGCTTTGGAGGAGTTGAAGCTGGCATAACTAGATGCTAGTTGAATGGGTATAGATTTGAAGACTCCAATACTTTTAGTTTTTTTCATATAGAATGCCCATGAGTGAAGGGAGCTTGTGAGATTCCATGTTTTGTAATCTATTTTAATTTAAAATAATAATATATATTGTTTTATTGTAATTTGTTGTGTGGTTGTTTGTTTCATATGTAGAAGGGCGTAGATCTTGGTGAAGGAGACCAAGACTCCATTTTCTTGCAAGTTTGAAGGTGTTTGGATAACAGAAAATAGACTTGAAGATTGTTGATTTATTGCAGCAGTGACTTCCATTAAAGATTGCAGGTTGAAGGAGCTAGAAGCTACAAGAAGAGGATAGATTGAAGGAGGTCAATTTGTGATTGATATTTTTTTTTGTAATAGACCTATATCAGATTGTAATAAGATTTATGATGTTCTCCATCAAGCCATATGGCTACAAAACTAATTCATTTAGATATTTTTGTAATCCATGAAGTTTCATGAGATTTTGAATGAAATACGAAATAATACTTGCAAATTTTTGTGTTGTTTAAAATAATTTTTGAGTTACATTTTATGTTGTTCAGAGTTTGTGTTAGAGGGTTGGTTCCTTCTACATCACAGACTCTAGGTCATAGTTTTTCACAATAAGGAAAAAACATTCTTTAGTAATAAACAACTCTTTCACATACTTAAAATCTATTTTATGCAGAAGAGTTGAGCACTGAATCTTAGGAAGATGGAGGTCATCTCGAAGGGATACACCACTATGTATAGGATTCTTACATGCAAGCACATTATCCAAAACTTGTAGACATGCAAGACACAATAAAATAGACTAAAGATGGACAACTAAGAGTATACATGACTCAATGACACACTTAGAAGGATTTGGGTTTCTTTTGTGTTATAGTCTTATTGGTGTTTCTATAAATGCAATTGGTTTTAATTTAGAGGATGAGATTTTTCCTAAAAGGGTTTTCATAGTATATACATTGTGTTTTATAGTGAATAATTTTTGTATCTTTTCTTTCCTATAAATTATGACCATTATTTTTTGTGTGTTTCTCTCTCATATATTAATGTATAAATTTATTAAAATATTATCTTCCTTTGATTTGGTATTATATTTTAATCAACTCGGAGCCTACGTAGTAGGAAAAGAGATTTTAGAACTAATCTATATTTGAGTGAGAGCATGTACAAAGGAGATATTATGTCAAGGGAGATCACAAGCATGTCTATAACACCCATTTTTATCTTTGAAATAAGATATAGGACACACATAAATAAATATTTATGAGTTTTAGTGTCTAAAAATAAACCTATACCTATGTTATAAAAAAATTAGGATATAATGGATAGGAATGTGAGAGCCTTATGAGACTTTTCTTGGTTGATTCAATGCTTCTAATTTTTTTAAGAAAACACACTACACAAATTCTTTGGAAAAAATGGTAAACCTATTTTAGTCAAAATTCATGATAAATGAGCTTTTCTATAGAAGAATTTCTTAACATGTGTGATATAAATTTAATTCCAAGAATCTTAATAGATTTGAAATGATTTTGGACTAGTTATAGTTTATTGGTGTAAACATGGAAGACAAATATTGATGTATGACCCCTATTGTGGTATTTTCCAAACTTTTTGGGCAACTTGGTGATGGCTATTAAAAGTAAATTACTTAAAATATTATGCTTGATATAAGGCAACTAGTGTATAATTTATTCTTAGAGGAGTTGAGTTTAAAGGATTCCAAATATTCCAAGGAAGCGTTGGTTGTTTGTGTGTGGATGAATGCAAGAGGAAGGAAAGAGGAAGAGGAAGGAAGAATGCAGAATATGGATTTATCTCTCTTGGTAGTAAGTCCAAGGAATTTTTTTATGAGTTATAACAAGATAAGTCATTTTAGAAGAGACTATAAGGACGATACAAATAAGAAAAATAAAATTGAAACTTGTGATGATTCTAATAAATCTTCTTAGGAGGATGTAGGCAATTCTTTTATTTCAGTGTTAATTACACATGCATGTGAAGATGCATGGAAGATGAAAATTGGAGTACCTTTCCATATGATTATTGATTAGGATTGGTTTTTAGACTAGGAGAATTTTGGTAGTGGGAAGGTCTAAATTAGTGACAACTCTTACCTTAGTATTTTTATTATGGGAGAGTCAAATTTTGATTTTATGATGGGAGGATAGAAGATATTATTGGGGTCTACATATACTTGGTTTGGCCAAAGATATATTGTTTTCTAGTAAAATGAATGATGTGGGAGTGCATGCTATATTTTTTAATAAAGGGTGTAAGATGGTTCAAGAATATTTAGTATTCAAGTAGGGGTTTTGGGTTGGTACTTTATTCCATATTAATTCTATCACTTATATACAATGCGATTGTTCCTTTATACATGTGGTAAATAAATCTATTAAATCTATACCTTTGACATTGGAACCTACAATGAAGAGATTTGTTGCATCTAGTTCTAATGGCTATACATTCTAGGCACCTGAGTATGCTATTATCTTAGGGATAAAGTTACTAATTGAGAAAATAATGTTTTGGAATCAACGCATGAGCCATATGAAAAGTAAAAGTATTTTAGAGGTGTTTTTTAATTGTTTCCTTGAGTTTAATTTTTTGAATAATATTTATGAAATAAAATCATGTTCTTTTATTCAAGTTCTCATAAGTCATTTTCCATTTAGATCTTATTCATTCTAATGTATTTTGTCCTATAAATGTTCCTTCTAAAATCCCTATATTATGTGTCATTTATTCATGTTTTTCCTAGGTCTTAGGTTTATTTTCTTAGGAGTAAAATTAAACTCTCTAGTTAGTTTAGGGAGTTTAAGGCTCTCAGGGAGAACTAGCATGGATAAAATATCAATATTTTGGGGAATAAATATGGTGGACAATTATGTTTAGTAGAGTTCAATATAACCTACAGTTAGAATGAAATTGAAAGGGGTAAGAAAACTTTATACATCCCTCAACAAAATGAAGTTATGCAAATAATAAATAGAATGCTGGTGAAAAGGGCTAGGAGTATACTTAGTGAGGTTATAATGTACCATAGATTCTAGGAAAATTTGGTTAGCATATCATGCTACCTAATTAGTAGGACTCTTACATTAGAAATAGTTGAGAAAAAACTTATAGAGGTTTTCTGAAGAAAAATCCCTCATTTTAACATATTTTATTTTTTTTGTTTTGCGGTATATACTCATATTCCTAGGGAAAATTAGTTAAATTTGGATTATAAGTTTATGAGATGTATATTTTTTAACTATCATGAAAGAGTACAAGATTTAAGATTAAATCTTCCCCCTTAGTTGAGAAACCATATGGAAGTGTGAAGTCTACAATATAGTTACAAACAAATACTAAGAAAACTATATTTAAGGCTAAATTGGAGGTTAAGGATGGACTATATGATGAGGTGAGTATCAATATTTTCTAGAGCTATGAGGAAGAATCTTCAATTTGAGGAGGTCTGATTGGTAAAGGAGACAACTAGATAGGTATAGCCCACATGATTTTATATATATTTTTCCATTGACTAATAATAGTGATGAGCCTCAAACTATTAAAGAGGTATTAGGTATAGATGATAGCATTTTTGGAGACTAGCAATGGATGAGAAGATAACTCCATTAAAAAAATGAGCTTTGAGACTTGGTCTTGTTGTTAGAAGGAAGAAAGCATGTTAGTCATAAATGAGTCTCCAAGAAGAAGTTTGGTTCAAATTATAGTGCTAATAAGTACAAGGTGTGATTGGTAAGATAGAAATATATTATTATGATGAGGGGGTAAACTTTGGTCATATTTTATTCTCAAACACTAGTTTGGCAACTATTAGGTTAGTTTTATATATTGCAATAGATTTTGATCTTGAGATAGAATTGATGGATGTGATTTTTTTCTTCATGATGAATTTGAAGAAGATATTTATATACCATAGCTAGAATACTATGTTGTAAAATATAAGGAGTCATCAGTTTATAGATTAAAAAATATTTGTGTGATCTTAAATAATCACCTAGAATGTGCTATTAGAAGGTTACTTCTTTTGTGTCGAGACTAATATATCTAAGGTCAAAAATTAGATCATTGTGTTTATTGTCAATAAGATGGTAATGATTTCCTTTTTCTCAAATTATATGTCAATTACATATGTTATTTTGTGGTAATTATAAGGTTGTGATTAAGCGTACTCTTTTCTGGATCTGTCACTCTGGATCTCCTGCTCTTTTTTGGTTTGATGCTTGGGATGGTCACCCACCCCTTCTTTCTGATTATCCTCATCTTCAGCCCCTTTGTGATGTTTTTACTATTGCTGGCTGGGACACCGTGGAGCATTACAAGATTATTGAGCTTAGTGGTTTTGTGGTTACCTTTTGCTGGAAGCAACCTGCTGAATGGCTTCCTGGGGGGGCTGAGGGGTGCAGGCACAAGCTTGCTCAGCTTTTGGTTTCTCATGCTTGTAATTATTTGCGGGCCCCAGATATTTTGGCTTGGGATGGCTCTGATAGGTCTAGGAAGTACTCTGTGTCTGCTGGCTATAAGCAGTTGGGTAGGCAATTGTTTGGAGAGATTGAGGTCCCTTGGTGGAAGCAAGTCTGGCATAAGTTGGTTTGGCCTAAGTGCAATTTCTTCATGTGGTTAGTGGCTCAGAGCAAGTGTCTTACTTGGGATAATCTTTGCAAGTGCGGATTCCAAGGTCCCTCAAGATGTGTGTTATGTTGTAATTCAGAAGAAAGTGTCTCTCATCTCTTCTTCCAATGCTCTTATGCTAGGGAGATCTGACATTTTTGGTGGGGGGTGTGGAATACGCCCTGCTGGAATGTTTGCTCATTAGCTAAGTTTGTGAATTGCTGGGGCAGGGCCCCCGTTTCTACTTCCTTTCTTCAAGCTGCTTGGGGGATTGGCCCTTCATTATTTGGAATCTTTGGTTGGAGAGGAAGTGTTGAGTTTTTTAGGATGTATTATTGGTGGCCCCTCGTTTGTGGCAAAAAAATATGTATTCCTTGGGTGGAACTATTGCTGTAAAGTGTGATATGTTTGTTTCAGTGGCCCCTTGTGATGTTAATTGTTTTAAACGGCTTCATCTTCCTCCTCCGCAACAACAGCCCAGGCGCAACAGATGTCGTCATCTTACCCCAAAGGTGAATAGGGAGGGAAGATGGTCCCCTCATCCTTGGGGGGTCCTCAAGCTTAATATTGATGGCTCTTCTCGTGGAAACCCTGGTCATGCTGGTATTGGTGGTGTTGGTTGGGATAGCTTTGGAGATGTTCAGTTTATCTTCTTGGTGTATAAGGGTTTTCATTCTAATAATCTTATGGAGGCTCAGGCAATCCTTTTGGCGGTGAAGCATGGAAGTCAATTGGGGTGGCGTAGGTTCATTTGTGAATCTAATTGCCAAGTTGTTGTGAACCTGTTGAATAGGCAGAATTTAGATGATGTTAGTTGGCAATTGGCTCTGATTGTGAAGAGATTCTCAACCTTTGTACTTCTTTGGAGTTCGTTACTTTTACTCATATTCCTAGAGAATGGAATGGTGTTGCGGATGGTTTGGCGAAATGGGCTTCAGATCATCTTCAGGACTGGAACATGGTAGATCGGGGTCAATTACCCCCTGATTTGTCTCAACAGTTGGACCACTTGGTGGATTTGGATAGGGCTATGTAACGGCCTTGCTTTGTACTTTTCCTTGGTTTAATAAAGTTTTTACCCCTCTTTTATATTTAATATTTACCCTTGACATTAATGCTAAAATTCATCACCAGATGAGGCCAAGAAATTGACTCTAGCTTGGGCATATGTTTGTTTAATGAATGCTACCTATCATGGCCTTGTAATAAATTTTAAGTTCCAACTTGCTGCCATCATAACGTGAATATTTGGATACATGCTCCTTATGCCAATCAAAAAAACCATCTCTCAAAAGGATTCAGTAAGAAGCTAAAATCTATCCTCTTATACAAGCATTGCTAGATTTGGTAGGTCCAATAGCCAACTTCGATCAACTTCGATCAAGCAATAACTAAAAACATGGACCTCAAAGTCTTTGATTTCATTTTATTTATTTTGTTGGTTCCACCATACACCTATTCTAGGATAACATATTTTGCAAATCAACATTTGCAGCGGAGAGTGGATTCCTATCATTTCTAACTTAGAGAGCAAGATCGACCAACTTAAGACACTCCTTGATGGCACGTGTGGCAACCACCATGTATCCAATAAACTAATTATTATTATTTTTTTACCCTATTGAACACCATCTCTCCTAATTTATTTTCCATTATCTCTGGAGCTGCTTTGCTTATACCATTTTAAAAATGGCACATGCCTACCCTTCACCTATACTTGACAAATTCTACCCTCTCACACCATAGGTTTTATAAGGCGATCTTAATCATACTTGAAATTGAATTATCAATCTTTAAAACATAATACTCATGCACTTGCCTTTAAACCATTTCCTAATCATGGCTTGGGTGGTATGAACTAACATGAACGCTTATGCCCTAGAATAAAGGCCCCATGACTCTCCCACAAATTCATAAAACTTAATAAAAACTAAAAGAAAGTCCTTTCAGCATACTGAAATACCCTATATTTTCAAAATTGATAGATTGTGTTTGGAAAAAGAAAGAAAAAGAAGAGTGTTTGCGAGATTGCACTACAAATATGTTAAATTTCCATAAAACTCAGTCAATAGATAACAACATTCCTCCTTCCCAAATCAGGCCAAATTTTCTTCCCAGAATAAAGATTACTGCAATTGTTGCTTGCAAACTCCTACCAACATGCATAAAATATACAAATAGTGCTTTACTTACAACATCATGTTTGGGCAACTAGAATACAATTTACACATGAACACACTCGTGTAGATGGGAAAGTGGGTCAAAAATCCTGTGAAACATATACATACCTTAAAGATATTGAGAACCACCCAACAAAGCATATACATGCAATCAATTACCCTCTTTGTTCTTTGCCTCTCTGTCATTAGATTTCTTTCAGGGAAACCATGGGTTTGCTTCTTCCCATTGTTGTTACTAACAGGCACCGTAGGACCAACTATGCTAGAATCTTTATTATTATTATTTTTAGAGTATTTGCAACACCAACTTTCAGCAAAAATAGAGAACTTACTCACATTTACTTGCTCTGCACACTTCTCTCCATCATTGCCACTTGATCTGCTCCCCCTTTCGAATCCAGGAAATAATCTCTTTTCTTCCTCCAATTAGAACATGCTGACAGGAAACTCCGGCACACATAATACTCCTCCTCCCTCATAATGACTAGTGCACTCAAATAATCCTCCATTACAACTAAAACAAGCAGAATTAAATGGGTCAATCATGCCACAAGATCAAGTTCAACAACCCATGTCCAAAGCATAATAAATATGTTAGTAAAAGGTATGCAATGAGTAGACAACACACCATTGGCCAAAGTTGCAGAGTTAGTACAAATTAGAGAGGCAAAACCCAATCACGCAACCAATATGTAGAGAGATAATCCTGGCAGTGGGTAGTTACAAACATTAACTTCAATTGTTGGCTGACCCTTGAGATCAAATGTAATCGATTCTATTATTAATTTAAGTGTATATAATTTTATCAATATAATAATACATATTTCTTTTTATTTCTATCTGCTTATATAGTGAGGTAATGGAGGTTGCAATGAGATAAGGTTCCAATATAAAGACCTATCATTATTTATATGCTTACACGTTTAAGCAATCTTAATTAAAGTTTCAAATACAACATATTTCAATATATATGCTCTATACACCACACAACTTTACCTCAATAAACGTTGCAATCTTTAGCTCTTAACATAATGGCCATGAAGTATTATATATTATTTCTATAGTAGAAAATTTTACAAGCATAATATTAAATGTTGAACTTTATTAGTACTAGTATTATTAACATCTCGATCAATAACTCCATTAATATTAATTTTAACATTTATGTTAATAGAACATGACTAATAATAATAATACTACCATGATAGTTTGAGTTAATATTATTGTTGGTAAAATCCATAGTGAATGCAACTACAGTAAGAGTAACGGTATTAGTTAAAAACCTCATGGTACTAATAATGATAGAATTAATAATGGTATTAATTCAAGTATTATGGTTATTAAAATTAGTAATTGCATTAATGATGGGATTGATATTGTTATTTAGATAATTGTAATACCCCTTCGTTTTGTATCTTTGATTGAACAGTGTTCTGCTTTTTTATGTTGTACTTTCTATTAGTACCTTGACTATGGTACTCGGCTTCTATTTGATCGCTATCTATAAAGCGACATTAATGTTATCTTTTGATGTGATGGTAGGGTGGGTGCATAGAAATGGGTAGCAATTTCGTGGACACCCTAAAAAAAAAAGTTGAAAACCATAACGTGAGCGCGTTATAACACGCTCGCGTTATGTCTCCGTTAAACCTAGGCAAGGTCTCGGCGGCTACAACTACAAATAAATAACATGAGCACGTTATAACGGGCTCACATAATTAACTGTTAAAAGCAAAAAAACAAATGCAAATCTCTCATTTGCATTTCGACTGGTTTTTTTGTTGCACCCGTGGCCAAAAACCCCAGAATATCACACTTGTGTTCTAGGAGGAGAATTTCTTCACCAAGAATCCATATTTCTTCACAAAGATGGCGCCACAATGACGAGGAGCTGTAAGAGGTAAGGATTCTATGGTTTTTGTTTTGAAATTGTTAGTTTTAGGTTGAATTTGTTATTTTTAGGTTGAATTTGATATCTATTTGTTTGAATTTTTAGGAGATGCAAATCAACCTGCAAACCCTCAAAATCCTCAACAAGAAGACCAACCAAATACTCAAGATCAAAATCAACCACAACATCAACCTCCTCCACCAATCACTCAACCCTCTCCTAGCACTCAACAAAATTTAATGAGTGAAATTGAGAACAACAAAAAACAAATTGAGGATTTGATCAATAGGTTGAGTGATCCAAATGGTTCAACCACAGAGAGAATGACCCTAGCAAATTCATTGAAAGATATGTTAACAAACGTAGATTCAATTAGCAAACAAATAACTGGATGGGAAGATAGGAGGCAGGCGGCTAGGAACTATTATGCAAATAAACTATCATACAAGGATGTGAAAGATTTACAAATTACAAAAGGTGATTTGTGTTCATTATTCACCGACCCACGCACAAATCAAAATCTTACCCTCAATGCGAAGAGGTTTCTTATCCATTGGTGCCACCACCAACAGATGAAGGACTGGTTTTATGATAGGTGGTACATGGTCTTCAATTACCCACCATGCAACAATTGCGAGGTCCTGCAATATTTCCTTAGGAAACTATACAGTGAGTTCATATTGAACAAAATCCCAAATTATTTTGATATGAGGGATTTCCAGGGGAGAGGTGGGGGGTCAGCTCAGGATAGACCTGGTGCACAACCGGATCCTATGCGGCAAGGTAGATGAGCTCTCGCTAGGCCACCTCATGAGCACATTTTTATGCCTTCCGTCGTGAAGGAAAGTGCTGACGTAGAGACATTGCAAGCAATCAACACTTTGATCCAGAGTGTCATCCATCATACTAGCCCTATTCTATAGCACCATCTAGGGGAGTCTTGTAGTGGTGGCCTTCAAACACATGTGTGTCAATCTTGCGGGGCTACTTGTTCACATGACCCCACCAACCCTCAGGAGACTGGTACATAGGATCTGTCTGCAGCTATGGAGATGGAGAGGGTAGCTAACATTTTGGATGAGGCATATGGCATTGATAGTTAGGTAAAAGTTAGTGCATGTGTTCATTGAATTTAATTTATTAAATTTTGATTTTGAAATGAAAGATTAACTAAAAATGTTTTATGATTTTAATAAAATTGCAGGGTCACAGTGTTGAGACTGGATACACCGGCCCCCCACCAACCTATTTTTGTAGTACACCTATCGCTAGGGTATGTAACTAGTAAGCAATTATAAATTTATTGGATATTAATGGCATTGTTTTACGAATGGTAATTTAATATGCAATTTTGGATGTTGAACAAACTAATATTGGAAGTTTTGATGGAACACTTCCCAGTGGTGGTGGATTTACTCAAAACTTCACACAGGTAATAGAATAAAGAGTTTAACTAATGAATCAAGTACTTAATAGATTTGTGTAGTTTATACATGCACATCGTTGATTACGTTGAATAATTTTTTGTTTTATTTTCAGTTGTTGTGAGACGATACACCTCCGAATGTGATGAGGGCAATGGATATTGGTGTGACATCTGCTATACAATCCTTGATGGCTCATATAGAAGAGGTATGGGGAAAATTAGTAAATTTTAATTTACATTTGTTGTTATAGATGTTAGTTAGTGAAAAATCAAACCATTATTGATTCACGTAGTTTTTGTCTATTTGTATGGTTTATACAGGGCTTAAGCACGCCTGAGCATGGGCGTGAGGATATTTCCTTGGTGGAGAGAGATCGTGAGATGGCTGTAAGTGATTATTTTGTCAAATATATCATTTTTTATAATGTAATTTCTATATATTCATGTCTTTACTTAGAAGATTAGGTGGTACTTCTCACTAATCAAGATAATTATGCCTCACTCATGGACCCAAGTGCTCGGTTAGGCTTGGGATGGGTGGGAAGGCCTGGAACGGCAAGGTCATCTATCTTGTCTATACGAAAGGTATTTGATTCCGCATTAGTAAGTATGAGGGTCGAGGATCGGTAGAGGCCACCAGGATAACCCATTATGGGGGGTCGGAGCCTATGAAAATCCGCAGTGGGTAACTCATGATGAATTGTGTGATGACACTCTGTCTAAGACAATAGTTGGTAATTGTTCTTTATGTGTATGGTTCTCTTAACATACTTGATCTGCTTTAGATCTGGAAGCAGTGTAACCATGTTAGAGTTTTACTTGAGTTGTACTTGTCATGTACTTGTGTTGTACTTGTGTGGTACATGTGATTGGTTGTTTCAGTTTGGTTTAGTTTTGTGTTAGCCTGTGCCTAGAGGTAGATGGTCTTGCCTAGGATTCCTTGTTACTATCTGCTAGCATGGGGGGTGGGCCTTTGGATTCCACTTGGTTGGGTGGTGTGCACCTAAATCCGTTGGGCTTTCTTCTTGTTCATGTGGACGAGATTTCCAGTTGGAGAGCTCGTTGGATTCCGTTTCAGTTTTTGCTTCATTTCTTTTCAGTTGTTCTTGTAATTTATCACCCCTCAGTTGTTATCGAGGTGGAGTGACTTGCCTCATTCGGGGAATGAGAGTTGTAACCTTATTGTTTAATGAATGGATTAATGAAATTGGAAGTTATCTCTTATGTTTGATGTAAATTAGATTAATTGGAATGTATGTGTTATTTATAATTTAAAAAAAAGACATGGTTTAAATTCATGTTTTTTGTTGAGGTTCTATATAACCTCTATCTCATAACCTTAGAGGTTGTTGGCATTCATTAGCGAACTTGCTTATTAATTGCTTTTAAAAAAAAAAATTTGGCCGATTTAAGTAATTGTTTGCAACTTCCTCTAGGGTTGCGGGGCAGGGCGTTACACATGGTATCAAAGCCTAGGTTTAAACACTAGGTACTCTGGGATTTTGATGGAGCCATTAAGCTTTTAGGTGTGTAGGCTTTTAAGTTGTGTACCTTGTCTAATACCTTGAAGTGTCTCTGTAGGATTATGCCTCCCATATGCAAAAGAGGTAGAGGGCATGGATGTGGCCATATAGGTGATCGTGGTGGGATTCAACATGACTCTCCTCCTCGTGTATCAATTGTTCTAGATCAGGAAGAACCTCTAGCATCTCAGAATGCACCTTGGGTCAGGGATCGTCAGCAGGATCTAGCAGGGATTGAGGTTGCGCGTAGAGCTCTTGAGGAGGCTTTGGTACTCCTTGGTCCGAGGCAGGTAGAGGTTCAGGTTAATCTAGTTGTGAGGGAAGTTCCTCCCCAGTCTGAGTCACACATGAGGGACCTACTTAGGGCACAACCTCCATTATATGATGGATCAGGTACTAGTTTAGAGGCTGAGAGTTGGTTGATAGACCTAGATAGGTGTTTTGCCATGAATTCGTATGGTAGTAACACCAAAGCTCGTTATGATATCATGCATATGAGAGGGTTTGCATCCATATGGTGGAGGCTAGAGGAGCAAAAGCTCCATATTGACATTCACTTGGCATCTTGGGAGATCTTCCTAGAGCGATTGAGAGCTCATTTCCTATCTGAGCATTGGCGTCAGCATCGTGGTGACGAGTTGCATGCCTTGCGCCAGATGGCCTTATTTGTTGAGTAATATGAGCGACGCTTTTATGAGCTCAAACAATATGCAGGGATTGGTGATGATGAGAGTATATTAGTGCACCATTTTGTCAGGGGCTTAAATGCTCATCTTAGCGGTGGTGTGAGGGTTTTCGAACCCAAGACCATGGATATGGCAGTGGAGAAAACATGTCTTGTAGAGGAGAATCTGACCATGGCACTAGGAGGTCACATGGGGGTACAGATTGGTAGTAGTTCAGCAGCAGGATCTAGTGCTTGAGGAGGGCAGCCTCAGGGAGGTGCACCTTCTAGATCTCAGTAGGGGCCATTACAGAGTGGTCAGTAGCAGGAGAGTATGCTTGGGAAGTGTAAGGACTCTCAGCCGTGTTAGGATGATGGAGGTTCTTCACCTAGAAGGAACCAAAACTGGTGGCGCAACAAGCGCAATCGACAGGAGCAGCCAACCCAGAGTTCACGGTCTGTGGTTGATTGGGATAGTGTGCAGCAATCTACTGCACCTATAGGAGATAGAGGGTTTGGTCATAACACAGGGTGTTACTCTTGCGGCCAACATGGCCACCTTGCTAGGAACTGTCCGCATCAAAATACTTCTGGTTTTGTTCAGGGCCTAGCAGTTTTAGAGCTGACAGTAGGGGATGGTAGTAGATCTCATCGAGCTTACGCTACGGTTGCTGACCGTCAGCCTAGGTATCAAGGAGCTGTCGTTGAGACTTTTGGAGTTTGTCATCCAGTGCAGTATGCTCATCCTCAGGGGTCGAGGTTTTGATTTATATGCAGTTTGTATGAGGGAGTTATATCCCTTTTTGCAGGCTTCCAGGAGTAAGCCTAACCCTAGGGGGGAGAATGTAATACCCCTCTGTTTTGTCCCTTTGATTGAACAATGTTATGCTTTTTTATGTTGTTCTTTATGTTAGTACCTTGACTATGGTACTTGGCTTTTATTTGATCGCTATCTATAGAGCGACGTTAATGTTATCTTTTGATGTGATGGTAGTTTAATATGATGTTATCATTATGGCACGTTGTGATTAGCATTATGGATATTTGAATTAATGATGTTTATGCTTTGGACTATATTAGTATGTTAGATTTGTCAGTTAGTTACACTGTATTGGTGAAGGGGACGATATCGCATCACTCGCTTTCGAGTGTTCCACGATTCCGTGATTTCCCCTTCACGGTGTGTTTTAATTATGACATGTTTATGTATGTGGATATACTCTTTGTTCGCAGGTTGATAGGTACAGGACATCGACTCCACCTGGTTTCACAGGTTTGAGCGTGTCCAATGCCCAACGATATTCGATTGGGAGATAGTAGCTAGGTTTTTCATGCCAAGTCGTCACCCTAGTCATAGTGTGTCATCTGGTGTGAGTCAGGTTAAGTTGTTTTAATATTGATCAATTTGCTTTAATTTTGCCATTTGGCTTTGATTTCAGTTTAAAGTTGCAAACTAGAAAAATGTTAAAATATATGCGTTTAAAGTTAAATTGTCGATTACCTAATTTGGTTTATGTTGAAATGTAATTTATTTTATTATTAATTTAATTGGATTAATAAATAATTTAATCGTTGATTAAATCTATTTTATTAATTAATTAAATTTATGTTGTTGAAGTAAGTTAAATTATTCATTTTGGAAATTTATGCATATTGGTTGAAATTGGAAATTAAAGAAAATATTTAAAAGTCAAATTAGAAAATTTGAATTCAAAAATTGGAAAAATGAGATATTTGCTATTTTGTTTTCAGATTTTTATGAGGGTTGGTGCATGATATTTTTTGAAGAATTTTTTTATTATTGAATTTTTCTTCACAATTTTGGATCATGAAAATTTTGAAAAAGATTGAAATAGAAAGAGGAGAAATTGTTGGATTTTGTGGGTTTTGGGATTTAAGCTGTAAAAAATTTGTGGAACTGGATTTGGAAGCAAGGTTGGAAGCTAAGCATCATCTGGACCTCCTCAAATTCAAAATACTAGGTTCATTTCTTTAGTTTTAATTGTTTGTAAATACATTTATAAATGTTTTGTTTTTGGAATGCATGATGGAAAATTCAAAACTTGATCTTTGTTGGAAACTTCATGTTGGAAATTTTATCAAATCATAAACCTATGTTCTCTTTTGTTTTCTCAAAAAAAAAGAAAATTGGTGTTCTTAGCTGAAAGTCTTTGTTTCTTTTCTAGTTTTTTTCAATTTGTTTTGAAAAATTATTCCTGGAAATGTAATATATATATATATATATATATATTTTCCTCTTGGAAAAGTTATGCTGGCCATTAAAAAAAAAAAAAAGGCTAAATAAGGAAGATGGAAAACTAGGGTTAAAGATTGTATTTGTTTTTTTTTTTTTAAACATATATAAAATAAAATAAATTTAAAGAAAACTGTGGGGAGGTGGCACTGGGGGCTCACCTCCCCACCGCGCCCCCCATGGGAGGTGCGTGGGGAGAGAGCCGTGCCCAGCGCGACCCCCCCCTTCACTGGTTGCGCAGGGAGTGGGGTAAGGGTTGTGTGAATACACAGCCGCCCCATGTAAATGGGGTCGGCTGTGTATTCCCACAGTCTGCCCCACTATGTTTGGCGTGTTCCCCACCACAAAACATGGCACGTGCCCCGATAAGGGCATTGACCTTATTTTATTCGGTTTTTTTTAAAAGCAAAAAATATATATATATATATATATATATAAATATATTTAATATTTCTATATTATAATTTTATCATATTAAAATATATTTAATATTTTAATATTATATTTTTATAATAATAGAATATTAATATATATATATTTGTAAATAAGAGTTTTAATATAATATTTAATATTATATTATATAGTTTAAAAAATATATATATTAATATGTATATATTTATATAATTTTAGATGTGGTTGTAAATTTAACATGCATAAGAAATTGTTGATTTAAATGGCATGATTTAGAAGTAATTAGTGAGTTTAAATTACAATACTCTTAGTCAAATTATGGATTTTAATTTAAAACGATGGATTTAATGGAACATTAGATTTGTTTTTGGTTGATTAAGTTAAGTTAATTGTTTTAAAAATGAATATGTCGAAAAGAAGGAACAAATATTTATTTTTAAACGATGTTTTGTAAATGGTTGAAAATAAATGTCTAATTTATATTTATTTTAAAGCAATTAGTGAAATTGAATATTTGATTTAAATTTATGCTTATGTCTGGAAGATACATTATTCAATTAGTTTTATTGTGGCAATAACCTATGAAATTTTATTAAAAGGATTTAGGAAATCCGAAGCAGGTTTAATTCGTGATTAATTGCTTGTTTGTATATGAGTCTCTTGTTATCACCTTAGGGAATTTGTTCAGTTGGGGTTAACAAGTCTTCCAGATGAGGTCTTTTAAATATGTGGGTTGTCATGTCATGTTGTCAACCTGTTTTGAATCCCTTGGGTAGTGCATGTTACGTTATCAGTTATTTACTCGGTTTCTACGAACGGGGACTTTTTGTGTCTCCTAAGAAAGGAGTGGATTATGGGATCCGTGTCTCCTTGTAAGGAGTGACCTTGTTATGTGATTTGTTGCCTCCAGTATTGGAGTGAGTTTCATTTTATGTCGTCTCCTGAGAAAGGCGTGGTTGTGATATCTTGTTTGTTGCACTTTGTACCTTTGGTGATTGGATGGTGTGTGTGTTGTCAAGTAGAAGAGTGGCTTCCATTTGGGGTCAGAGCCCGGAAGAGGTAAGATTGGGTAACCTTCAGAAGTAGTTTAATCGAGTGATAACTAAAACAATACTTAGAAGATTAGGTTGTACTTCTCACTAATCAAGATAATTATGCCTCACTCATGGACCCAAGTGCTTAGTTAGGCTTGGGATGGGTGGGAAGGCCTGGAATGGCAAGGTCATCTATCTTGTCTATATGAAAGGTATTTGATTCTGCATTAGTAAGTATGAGGGCCAAGGATCAGTAGAGGCCACTAGGATAACCCATTATGGGGGGCCAGAGCCTATGAAGATCCGCAGTGGGTAACTCATGACGAACTGTGTGATGACACTCTATCTAGGACAACAGTTGGTAATTGTTCTTTATGTGTATGGTTCTCTTAACATACTTGATCTGCTTTAGATCTGGAAGCAGTGTGACCATGTTAGAGTTGTACTTAAGTTGTACTCGTGATGTACTTGTGTGGTACATGTGATTGGTGTAATACCCCTCCGTTTTGCTCTATTGTGTGAACCCTGTTGTTTCCTCTTTTATGCTTTAGTATTGTGTTATACTTTGACTATGTACTTGGTTACAGTTGATCACTGTCTTATCGGGAGGTATTTTGATGTGATGATACTATATTTTGATGTGATTATTATGGCATGTTTGGAATTAGCATATGTGGATATTTAAATTTATGATATTTCATGCTTTTGATTATGATACTATGTTGGATGTGTCAGTTAGTACTATTGTATTGGTGAAGAAGACGGTGTCACATCACTCGCTTGTGAGTGCCCTACGATTTCATGATTTCCTTTTCACGGTGTGCCTTATTTATGACATATTATTGCATGTGGATATATTCTTTGTTCGTAGGTTGACAGGTACAGGACATCGACTCCACCTGGTTTCACAGGTTTGAGCGTGTCCAATGCCCAACGACATTCGATTGGGAGATAGTAGCTAGGATTTTCGTGCCAATTCGTCACCCTAGTCGTAGTGTGTCATCGGTCCTAGTATGACCCAGTGGTTCTATTTTGTTCAATTTGCCTAGTTTCATTTTATTTAGGAAGTTAGAATAATGTTAGAAATGTGATTAGATTATTGAATAATTTAATTTAATTAATAAATAATTTAATCTTATGGTAGATTTATTTTATAAATTGATTAAGTTATTTATGTTGAAATGATTTACATTATCTATTTTGGAAATGCATGCATATTTGAGTTGGAATTGAAAATTAAGAAAATGAATTAAAAGTCAATTTAGAAATTTGAAAATTCAAAAATTAAAAAAAAAAAAGATATTTCCTATTTTGTTTTCTAAAATTTATGAGGGTGGTTGTAAGAATTTAGGGAAAAAATTTGCATTATCTTGAATTTCTTCACAAGTCTTGAGAATGGAGTTTTGGGAGAAAAATTGAAAAGAGGAGAGGAAGAAATTGTGCAACTTAGTGGGTTTTTGGATTGAAGCTCGAAGATTTTGAGGAACTGAAGAGGGAATCAAGGCATCAACAGGGTCTTCACCCAACTTCAAAGAAAATAGGTTCATGTTCTTTAATGAAATTTTGTTTTCAATTTTATCATTTCAAATTTCTGTTTGATCTTCAATTTGGTCATTTCAACTTGATAAAAACTTCATTTGGATGAATGAAATGTGTATATATATATATATATATATTTATATATGCTTGAGCTAGTTTTTTTTTTAAATTCCTCCCTTGTAAAGTTTGCTGGCAATTTTTTTAAAATATTCAAAATTTGTAAACAGACTGTGTTTTCTTAGTTTCTGATTTTTTTTTCTTTAAAAAATAAAATAAACCTTGAAAAAAAGAGCAAATTTTTTAAAGAAAAAATTTAAAAAATAAAAACTAAGGTTGGGGGCCTCTCACAAAAAATCCGTGGCTTTGGAAAATGCTTTAGGGTTTTCACGAATTTCGAGGCCAACGAAAATTACATCTTTTTTTATATATAATAATATTCTATTATTATATTCTATAATATTAAATTATTAATATTTATTATGGCTTAAATAATATATATTAATATCTAATATTATATGTTATAATATTATATAATACTATTATATATATCTTTATATTTTTTTTAATCAATATATAAATATATATATATTTAATTAAATATATATACGATGTGTATATGTATGTTGATAGAATGATTTATTTAATGGAAATAGTTAAGTGAATTGAAGAATTGAAACATAGTAGGGTTGGTTAAAATTCATACTTTGATTTTAAAATATTATTTTGATAGATGAATAACCTTGATATTAAATGATACATTTTCACGAGTTGATTGTTTTAAATGATTACCTTTAAATGAGAAGACGAAAATTATTATTTTTACATCGTTGAATCTTGATTAATCTGATCATCTAGTTAATTTATCATTAATTAAATGCCAGTAGAGAAATTAAATAATTGGTGTTAATTTATCTCTTATTTGAAAGAACGAATTTAATCCAATTTGTTTAATGCAATAAATTGTTGAATGCTAATGAGGGAACGAGTTTAGTGAACCCAAATTAGATTTGATTCTTGCCTTGTTTTGATTTGTTCGTATGGTCATTTGGAAAATGTGGGTCCTAACACTTAGCAAGTCTTCTAGTTGGGTTTTCAAGTTTGTGGGTTGTCGTACTGTGTAGTCAACCTTAGATGGCCTTGGGTAGTGCGTTTAACCAGTTTGTTCCCCGATTATCACGAACGAGAGTGTATTGACTGTATGTCATGGTTAGGGATGTGATATCCTCGCTTAACACTTGTGTACCCTTGGGTTGTGGAGTTGTTCCATGTGTCGTCTTAGAGGAGTGGCTTGTAACGAGGGCTGACACATGAAGTGGTGCCAGGATAACTTGTTGTAAGTTAGTTAATCCAGTAACAAATTAATTAATTGATTAGAGTATCATGTAGTATCAAACACTTAATAAGATAATTATGCCTTGCTCAGGAACACAAGGGCTTGTAAAGACATGGGTTGAGACGAGAAGGCCTGGAATGGCAAGATTGTTATCTTGTCCCTACGAAAGATAACTGATTTCGTATTGGTTTACATGAGGGTCCGAAAGTCGTTAGAGGTTACCAGGATAACTTGAGTTGGGGGCCGGGGCCTAGGAAGACTCACCAAGATTTAACATTGTGATGACACTTCTCCTAGGTTGACGGTATGTTCGTATCAGTGATGTAGTTGATTATGTAATTTCTGGAAGCATTGTAACCTTGTGTTAGTGATGTCATTGTATTTATTTCAGTATGGTTATGTTAACCTTTGTGTAGAGGTAGACGTCCTTGGATAGAAATCCTTGTTACTATCTCCTAGCATAGGGGGTGGACCTTTGGGTTCCACTTGGTTGGGTGGAACATGCACCTCTATCCATTGGGCTTCCTTCATATTCGTGTGGACTAGACTTCCAGTTGGAGAGCTCGTATGATCCAGTTTCATTTCATGCCTTGTTATTTCAGTTGTTCTTATGATGTATTATCCCTCATTGTTATTGAGGTGGAATTTGTAATTGTATCCTTATTTATTGAACTTGCCTCATTCGGGGAATGAGTGTTGTAACCTTATTGTTTAATGAATAGATTAATGAATTTGAAAGTTATCTCTTATGCTTGTGGTAAAATCATCTTACTTGGAATGTATGTGTTATTTCATTAATTAAATAATTGACATGGTTTATATTCATGTTTTTTGTTGAGATTCTATATAACCTCTGTCTCGTAACATTAGAGGATGTTGGCATTAGTTAGTGAACTTACTTATTAATTGTACTTAAACAAAAAAAATTATTATGTTTAAGTAGTTCCTTGCAACTTCCTTTAGGGTTGCGTGGCGGGGCATTACAATTGGTTGTTTCAATTTGGTTTAGTTTTGTGTTAGCCTGTGTCTAGAGGTAGATAGTCTTGCCTAGGATTCCTTGTTACTATCTCCTAGCACGGGGGGTGGGCCTTTGGGTTCCACTTGGTTGGGTGGTGTGCACCTAAATTTTTTGGGCTTTCTTCTTGTTCATGTGGATGAGATTTTCAGTTGGAGAGCTCGTTGGATTTAGTTTCAGTTTTTGCTTCATTTCTTTTCAGTTGTTCTTGTAATTTATCACCCCTCAGTTGTTATCGAGGTGGAAGGATGTAATTGTAATCTTATTCTTTGGACTTGCCTCATTCGGGGAATGAGAGTTGTAACCTTATTGTTTAATGAATGGATTAATGAAATTGGAAGTTATCTCTTATGCTTGATGTAAATTAGATTAATTGGAATGTATGTGTTATTTATAATTTTAAAAAAAGACATAGTTTAAATTCATGTTTTTTGTTGAGGTTCTATATAACCTCTGTCTCATAACCTTAGAGGTTGTTGGCATTTGTTAGTGAACTTGCTTATTAATTGCTCTTAAAAAAAAAAAATTGGCCAGTTTAAGTAATTGTTTGCAACTTCCTCTAGGGTTGTGTGGCAGGGTGTTACAATAATCATACTATTATTAATATTAGGAGTACCATTTTCCAACTTAAATTATCGATTATAAGCATTAGATCAAGTTTGTGTAGTACATCGATCCAACACGACTAATCGACAATAAGGGCACCAAATAAAAGAAATGTGAGAGATGTAATTATTGCACTAACAGTGGGGCCTTACAATATCACAACATATAGTAAACAAAATATAGAAAATGTCATTTTAAAGTTTAAATTTAAGAACAACCAAGAATTTCAAGAAGAAAATCTGGTATTCTCCTTCGGATTCGAACAAATGATGAAGCCAAACCCAAGAATTCAGACAATGTAACTTCCTCAGCTTGAGCAAAGCTTTCGAATTTTGCAACCTTCAATTTTTTTCAACCAAAAACCCAAAAAAAGTACAGAGAAAAACTTATTCCAGAATCTTGCAGTGAAAACCCACCTTTCTTCCAAAACCAATTGCTGTGAAAAATAACATAATCTCCTTTTTCATTAATTCCCAATTAAATGCAAATCACAAAATTAACTACTTGATTGCATGCACTCATAAATGAACGGGCAATTAAAAGTGAGTAACTGAGCAAGTTACAATCTTCCTAACATCTAGTTCCAATTCAAGATATTTTACAAATTCAATTCAAAACAACTTATTTAAAAATATCAATTTTGAAATCATTCAAGTTGCTCAATCAGAAGCAATTACATTTAATTAAACTTAAATAATATTCTATTTTAATACTCTTTCATAAATTAAATCTTCTAACATTTAAATTAAGCTTTTAATTTAAATGTAATCAAACGTAACCATTAAATCTAATATTGCAATTAATCACAGTTAAAGTTAATACTTATGAATAAAATCATTTAACCAATTAAATAAATCAATCTCAAACATAACCATCAAATGAACGACATGACGGGGTAACAAACAACATGACGAAACAAACTTCAACTAAAAACAAATGGATAGCGAACAGGTACTCATTCTTTCCAGAACGATGGTTAATGATAGAGGACCAAACACTATCTCCCATCAACATATTTCCATTGGCCTTGGTACACTCAAACCTGATGAAGTAGGTGGAGTCGATGCCTGTACCTGCAAACTACATCAAATGACAATGTCAACCATATCAACACATATATCGGAAAACACACCATGAAGAAGAGTCGTAGCATAGCAGGGTACTCACGAGTGAGTAATGCTACACTATCTTCCTCACCAGGATTGACATGCATCATAACTATTAGAATCAAACATGCTCTGATACCATGTTAGAATTGGCTATGGATGCCAAGATCTATGGACCAAATAGAAAGCACAAAGAAGAGAGAAAATAATATGACAAGAATAAACTGTATTCAATGTCAATGATAATGCTTCAATGTGTGTTTACAATGAGAGACCCCTTGGTTATATAGACAAGCTGAGAACATAGGAGTGCATAAGATTATGACAAGTGTCGTAATATTATGACATGAGACAACAATGAAAAGCTATCACTCCACCTAAAGTGGAAAGGTGATAATGTGATAACCACCACAAATAGTGGATCTACCACAAAAGGTGGAAACCTAATCACATGATATGTCCATGAAAGGTGGAGGTGATAGAGTAATAAGAAGATAAGTCCACCAAAGGTGGAAATTCTCCAACAACTCCTATGTGGTCCCTAAGTAAACTTAACTAAGATGTAATTATGACCTAGGACAAGGTACAAAACATTTAATTACACCAACACCCCCCCTTAAGTGCAACTTAGGGAGAATGTACACAAATGCAAACAATGTAAGATGGGTCCCGACAACTAGGCCATATTAGGTACCCATGTACAAATGCAATGCAATCTCTCACAAACGGAGAAAAGGAGAAAACCCAGTGGGACAAAACTCCTCCCCAAAAGAGAGATGAAATACAATATAGAAATGCTCTCAATGATGCATGAGAAGGTAAAAACCCCATGTGAGGAAAAATAACCCCCAATAAGAGAGAAGTAGAAGAGAGACAAGGCAACCCCCCCTCAATGTTGAGTCTCCTGCAATAGTGGTAGAAGCTCAACATTGAATGCTGAAGATGATCCAATCTCACTGAACAACGTTCCTCCCCTTAGGAAGAAACAAAACCAAGGATGTATGCAGGATGTATGATGTCTCTGAAGCATGCTCAAGTGCCTCCATGTTGATGTCGAAAGTTGGCACACTCCAAACAGGCGTTCTAGGCCACACTGCTGAAGAGTACAATCCAACATCTAGTAGAGAAGAATGTAGAACATGATCCAAAGAGAATGATATCCCCTCCAAAGAAAAAGAAGCCTCCTCCAAATGCTGTCCAAAAGTATCCACACTCATGTCAAACTGTAGAGAATGATCATGTAGAGAATGAACAAGAGGGTCAGAGTGTTCCCTCACAACAACTGAAGAAGGAGCATCTTCATCAAAGAGAAGATGAATGCCATCAATGGTGTCCCCCAAATCTGCAAGATGAGACTCCACAAACAAGTCTAAAATACCTGTCAAGAAGCCATCCAAAGTAGCCATATCTGGAAGACAATGTATATCTTGCTGCACTGAATCACAAGGAACCCAAACTGTGGAATCACAAGCATCATCAACTGCAATAGTAGATGGAGGAGATGAAATGCATGGCTTAAGTACTAGATCTGATGTGAGAACTCCCAAGTTCAAGTAGCCAAATGTCTCCTCATGGTTCACACTAGAAGTGTGATCAACAACCGAAGGAATAATGTCACCATCAGAAGCAAAATCTGCAAAGGTATACAACTGAGATGAATGATCAACCACCCCAGTAGCAATGATCTCTCTACTCTCCAAGTCACGAATGATGACTGAATCAGGTGTGAACTCCACAGTTCTCCCATTTCCACCATGTGTAATCTGATATATGGAAAGAAGATTGTTCATCAAATGAGGAACACACAAAACATCCTGGAAAGTGTTGTCCCCAAAACTAATAGATCCCTTCCCTATTACACTCATGTATGTATTGTTTCCCTTCAAGATAGGAGACATAGAACAAGGCTGAAATGAAGAGAAAATAGATTTTGAAGATGCCATATGATGTGATGCTCCTGAATCTAGAAGCCATCTACCTGATCCTGGACTTGAATAAGCACAAAGAGCTTGACCTTTATATCCTGATGTAGATGCTTGACCTTTGTCCTTAAACTGTTTTGAAGAAAAAGAAGGAGAAGAGTTAGACATTCTAGAAGGAAAATCAATTTGATTTCTTTTGAGAAGATTTTTCAACTCATCAATATCCTTCTTATAACAATAGTGTTCTTCATGTCCATCCTTCTTGCAATATGCACAAAAAGACCTCTTCTTCTTAGATGATTCTTCTTTTGAATGAGTGGATTCTGATTCTTTATGTGGCTTGTTCTTTTTCATCTTTTGCTTCTTATCAAGATTCCCTGATTCTTTATGTACCTTTGACTCACTAGAAACCAATGCATGTGGCTTGGAAGACTTGATTAGACCCATGTTCATTAACTTAGCTTCCTCTTGGATTAGGAGATTTGCAAAGTCATCAAACTTAGGATCAACATATGATGCTCCCATAGAAAGTCGATGGGTATGAAAGCCAGAAATAAATACTGAATACTCAGGACCAAGCTTGGATAACACATTCAGAATTAATTGAAAATCCTCTTTTTCAATACTGCATTCTTTCAACTGTGTTCTTAATTGCTTTATTTTGGAGATGTAGTCTTGGATGTGTTCAAAACTTTTAGGATCAAGATTCATCAAATCATTATCAATCTGATATCCCCTAATCTTATCTGTTTTACCATACAACTTTTTAAAAGTCTCCCATACTTTTTTAGCTATTGTACATGAATCAATATGAAATTGTAAATCAAATGAGACTAGTGAACATATGCATCCAAGTGTTTTCTCATGATTAATCTCCCATCTTGCCAATTCATTAGCATCAGTAGGTTGAGAAACGGTTTCCTTTAGATAGCCTATTAAACCTTTTCCCAATAGATAGTTCCATACTGATTTTCTCCATGTAGCATAATTATGTGGAGTTAGGAGTTCAATTTGAGATTTACCCATTGCAAGAACACAAACCAAGCAAAAGAATGCAACCAATCACTGCAAGATTACCCCCCCAAATCACTCAATCATGAAGCCCCCCCCAAGCAATATATGATTTGGCACTTTATACTTAGTGCGTTTACAATTTCCACTGCCAAAAACAACAAGGTGGACTTTGATCTTGGTACATGCAGATGCCAAAATAGGCCACAAACTCATAGTATAAAAGTTATAGTAGATGAGATAAATATGATCACACCACTGGAAATTACAGGAAAAATCATGCACTTTAAAAAAAAATGGCACTCAAAAATGTTACCGTAGGAGCAAGTTATGGGCTCCCAAAGTTCCCAAAATGAGGACGAAGCAACAACACCTATGAGAATCTGCAACTTCTAGAAAAACCAGAAGCCAAAACAAAAAAATAGTTGCACCACTGTGTAGAGCACGAAAAATTAGCCCAAATCAAAAAAATTGCTCGAAAAAATGAGCCAAAATGACTGAGTTATGAGCCTCCAAAGCTGAACTGCAAAATCAAAAACCTCAATGGTGAGGGGTCATGAAATTTCAAATGATTGCTGATGTCAGCACTGATGCATTGCTGATGTCATAAATTAATAGGATTAAATTTGACGTGCGTCGGGCCGTCAAAAAAGAATATGCACTTGCTAGAGAATATTCACCTTGCTGGAATATGCCTTTGTTCACGGAATATGCTTATGCCGACAAAATTCGCAGAAATATTGTATTGGCCGCCAAAAAGTTTGATGCGCCGATTTTATGTGGTCATCGGTGATGATGCCGGAACCAGCTATGTGAGGGCTCACCAGTAGCGGGTGAAGAAGGGGCCACGTGGCTCCTTTGCAGGTTGCTTGGTACCTGCGGGTACGCAGAGGTACAGATCCGTAGGCTATTCAGTCTGCGGACATATGCAATAATGACGCTCAGGGGGCCGTACGGCTCTTTGGGCAAAAAAATTTTGCCTCACCAAATGACTTGCTCCGATTTGGACGATTGGACAGTCGATCTTAGGGTTTTTGGCCCTTCCGGATGTGATGGCAGGGTCGGATTTGACCCAAAATGCTCCAAAAATGCAGCTACCTTTTGGATCTGGCAACCACAATGCAGCTTCAAACCCTCTTAGATTTGGCCTCGTATGTCCGATTTGGATGAAACAAAAGGCAAAATAGACTTTCTCGAATCTTCCGGATGCAATGGTGAGATCAAATTTGCTCCAGCAAGCTCCAATATAAACCTGCAATAAAGAGCCAAAAATGGAACCTCCCCAAATCTAGTACCTCTCTTCAGAAAATGACTCTCCAATGGCACCCAACCCGCTCTGATACCATATTAGAATCAAACATGCTCTGATACCATGTTAGAATTGGCTATGGATGCCAAGATCTATGGACCAAATAGAAAGCACAAAGAAGAAAGAAAATAATATGACAAGAATAAACTGTATTCAATGTCAATGATAATGCTTCAATGTGTGTTTACAATGAGAGACCCCTTGGTTATATAGCCAAGGTGAGAACATAGGAGTGCATAAGATTATGACAAGTGTCGTAATCTTATGACATGAGACAACAATGAAAAGCTATCACTCCACCTAAAGTGGAAAGGTGATAATGTGATAACCACCACAAACAGTGGATCTACCACAAAAGGTGGAAACCTAATCACATGATATGTCCATGAAAGGTGGAGGTGATAGAGTAATAATAAGATAAGTCCACCAAAGGTGGAAATTCTCCAACAACTCCTATGTGGTCCCTAAGTAAACTTAACTAAGGTGTAATTATGACCTAGGACAAGGTACAAAACATTTAATTACACCAACAATAACATCATAAACATCAAATACATCATAATAACATCATTACCATACAAAAACAACATAAACCATAATACACACATATCCATCATAATGTCATCCTAAAAACATAACTAGATGATCATATTGTCAACTGTATCATCTATAGAGTATAGCAACTAACATAGCACCAATGACATACTGAAATAATGTAATGTTGCATCCAAAACAATTAAATGACCAAAAAACAACCAAAAGCAAACTGAAACAATAATGTCATATGGAGGGACACTAAATGGCACATTGTAAGTTTTTTAGATCACTAGGATAAATCCTCGTGTATGATTACTAGAGTCCCTCACATTTGGTTACCCACAAGGGTTGTTCCCCTCCTCATGGCCACCAATTTGGATGCAACCAAAATGATAGGGAAACTCTTGAATCCAAATCACATTATTCTCATCCCATTTCTAGATGAGTTAGGGGTAATTATACTTGTAGGTGATCACATGATTCGTACTTCCTTCAACCTCCTTACATATTAATGATCAACTTGCTCTTGGAATTTTAGAGATAGGTGAAGATTTTTGACAATTTCCCTCACCTAGCTCTAGCAATTTATCCTATTTTTTCTTAGTCATATGATAATTAAGATAAATAAGAAGGTGTTATTAATGGTTGGGATATTATCACTGATGACTAGTCCCACTGATGTTTGTAGCATGCCTAATGATTGTGACCCTCTCCTTGATGCTTTATCTCTCACCAAATCAATAGATATGCTATATTATTTTTTTCTTATTTTTGGGCTTGGCCCCACTTATATTTTGAGGGTTTGCATGTAATATCCCAGTCCAAAATAATTGTATTTTGGCACACAATATTCAGTTTTACTATTTAACTTAGATCTCATAAAACTCAAATTTAATCACTATTTACATCACATTATAACAATATCATTTTGAATAGTAACCTAAAAAATAACAAAAGTAGCTCTTGATCCTTTCATTATTACAATAAAATATGATTTAAAAAAAAAAATAGACTATAACTTCATTAGATGTAACAAAAATAAACTATCATGAGCATACCATGACAAACAATAAACAACACCAATACAATATGGTTGAATCCACGAATAATGAAGAAGCTCCAATGTGACATATAAGCAAGATCATCCTTTAGCCAAAGGGGTGGCATCCTTTATCCTAGTGTCTTCCCATTAGCTTAGAATATTTCATATTGTCCTTATACAAGTGGGAGTGGGTCAAGTTCCATCGAACTTGTTGGTTCCCAAAATTATAGATTGTGAACCCTAAGAGTATGCCAAGCACTATGGTCAGGTTTACAATGTTTTAGCAAACGAACGAAGTCAACCAATATGGTTTGGAACTCCCTGCCCTTCAAGTTTTTCTAGACCTAGCTAGGTGTACCTTTGACAATTGAGTAGATTAAGGATTTTAAACTTTGATTATCTATTCCACACTGGCATATAAATATGAAATAGATGCAAACATAATAACTATTCCTACTCCTAATGTTTGAAATTTGAATGTGTGAATGAGGTTTTTATGAAGTATTATTTTATAATGAATATGACCAGTGCTTTGTATCTACTTTAGGAAATGAAGTCAAGATGTGTATGATAAATGTTTCCTACCTCTTGTCTTAACTCAAATTATTTGGCACTTTTCAGATGTTTATACCTTGTATAAATGTGCAAGGTTGTCAATTATCAAGGTCTTCTTACAAATCCTAATGATATCTTTCTGAGTTACTATGATATTTGAAAGGATTTTAATTCTTTCTTGAAGGAAACCAGTTAAGATGATTAATTTAAAAGGATTTTAATTATGGGCAGAAACCAATTAAAAATAATCTCTTAAAAGGAATTTGTATTCTCTTCTTGCAGAAACCAATCAAGAAAATCACATAGAGGTAACAAGTGTGTCTTGAAAAATTAAGTATATACTTGATATATTCAATTTGAATAACAAGAAAAGACCATTCTAGAGATAACAAAGATAACATATATGAATCAATATCAACAAATAATTGAACATCAAAATGATGGACACTAGATTAAAGCTTCTTCTCCATTGATTTGATTCAAAGGATTATATGGCTCATATCAGAAGTCTTTATTTCTAAAATTATTTTATATTTTCCTACCCTATTCTCTATTCACTTTTTTATTTTTATGATATATACATTAAATATTTCCAACGGTTATGACCCTTCACATATCTGTCTAGTGCAATGCTTCATTACTTATCTTTGACAAATAAAATATTCCATATTGTCCTTATACAAGTGAGAGTGGGTCGAGTTCCATAGGACTTCTTGGTTCCCAAAATTACATATTTGCAAACCCTAAGAGTATGCCAAGCTCTATGGTCAGGTTTACAATGTTTTTGAACTCCCTACTATAATACCCTGCCCCGCAACCCTAGAGGAAATTGCAAATAACTACTTAAACAGGCTAATTTTTTTTTTTGTTTAAGTACAATTAATAAGCAAGTTCACTACTAAATCCAATGACCTCTAAGGTTATGAGACAGAGGTTATATAGAACCTCATCAAAAAACATGAATATAAACCATGTCAATTATTTACTTAATAAAATAACACATACATTCCAAATAAAATAATTACATCAAGCATAAGAGATAAATTTCAATTTCATTAATCATAATTAAACAATAGGGTTACAACTCTCATTCCCTGAATGAGGCAAGTCCAAAACATAATTACAATTACAACGTCCACCTCGATAAAAACTAAGGTGCAAAATATTACAAGATCAACTGAAATGAAATAAAGCAAGAACTGATACTGAATCCAACGAGCTCTCCAACTGGAAGTCTCGTCAACATGAACATGAAGAAATCCCAACGGATTTAGGTGCACGCCACCCAACCAAGTGGAACCCAAAGGCCCACCCCCCGTGCTAGGAGATTTTAACAAGGAATCCTAGCCAAGGACATCTACCTCTAGACACAGGCTAAATCATAACTAAACCAAACTGACACAACCAAACACATGTACAACACAAGTACAACTCAACAAGGTCACATTGCTTCCAGAAATAAAGCAGATCAAGTATGTTACGAGAACCATACACATAGAAAAAGTACCAACTATGGTCACATCAGGTATGTTAAGGAAACCAAACCCATAATAATCAAATGCCGACTATTGTCCTAGACAGAGTGTCATCACACAACTCGTCATGAGTTACCCACTGTGGATCATCAAGATGGTGGCCTCAAACCAATCCCTGGCCCTCATACTTACTAATGCAAAGTTAAATACCTTTTGTACAGACAAGATAGATGACCTTGCCTCACCAGGCCTTCCCACCCATCCCAAGCCTAACCGAGAACGTGGGTCCATGAGTGAGGCATAATTAACTTGATTAGTGAGAAGTTAGTCCTAATATTCTAAGTATTGTTTTAGTTATCACTTGATTAAACAACTTCCGAAGGTTACCCAATCTTACCTCTTCCGAGCTCTGTCCCCAAACAGAAGCCACTCTTCTACTTGACAACACACATACCATCCATACACCAAGGGTACAAAGTACAACACACAAGATATCATGACCACTCCTTTCTCAGGAGGTGACATAAAATGAACTCACTCCAAACACTAGAGACAACAAATCACTTAACAAGGTCACTCCTTACAAGGAGAAGTGGATCCCATAATCCACTCCTAAACCAAGGAGGTACAAAACATCCCCATTCGTGGAAACCAGGTAAATACTAACTAGACACCATGCATTACCCAAAGAACTCACAATAAGTTGCCAAACATGACACGACAACCCACATGATGGAAAACCCCATCTGGAAGACTTCCAAAACTTTATAACTCAATTTCCCCAAATGAAGACGGAAATCGATCACAATCACGACGAGCAAGAAGATATGAATTAAATTCTACTACGGATTTGCTAAATCCATTTCTTCATTACATTCGGTACTCTATTGAATTAAATAAACTGAATCAAAATACGTCTTTCTCAGACAAGGGAGCAAATTAAGACTCAATATTTAATTTCCTAATTTCTCTTAATTAATAAAATAACATTTACACCTTCAATTCAAATATGTCATTTTAAGATAACAATATCTCCTTTGCAAAATAAAACATCAATTAATTACAATATTAAATACGTCCTTGCAGATATAAATCATTTTAAGGCCAAGGGCCTCATTATTAAAACATGAAATCTTCAAATCTAATTTGTCTTTCCAAAATAATATTATTTTAAAATAAATTCAACAATTTGTTTAAGAACATCATATTTTGATTTCTTCAATTAACCTTACATCATGCCTTCAATAAATCATCTTTTAAAAAGAATATAAACACTTGTATATTTTGCATATGAATATATTACATATATACCCCTACAAATAATTTTTTGATATATATACGTAAATAATATTATAATATTATATATTATAATATTAAATATTAATATAATAAATATTAATATTATAATATTATTAAAATATAATAATAAAATATTATTTTATATATAAATACTTATTCTATTAAGAAAAAACCCGCATCCAAAGGAATCCTTGAACCGTGCGCCAACCCTAAGGGTTGGGCGGCTGCGTCGGTCCACGCGCTAAGGATGGTCGGGTGGATTAGGGCATCGGCCACGGGTTGCAAGTGGCAGCCATTTTCGTGCAGGGTGTAGGCATGTTTGGGTGGGGTAGCGGCTGTGTGTAACACAACTGACCCCTACCAAGAGTTGCGACTGTGTTAACACAGTTGCCCCACTAGGTGGGCGGCGGCTATGTTAACACGGCCGTTCCCTTGCTGGTGGCGGCCGTGTAGGGAGAGGTGGCGACAGATGGAGGAGGTGGGGGGGTTGCGCTGGGCGTGGCTCCCTCCACCCGCCTCCCATGGGGCGCAGTGGGGGTCGAGCCCCCAGCGACCTCCCAATGCATATTTTTTTTAATATTTTTAATATTTTATGTTATTTATTAAAGAAAATCCCTGCGGATTTAGAAATCCGCGCACACAAGGGCATTTTTTAAAATTTATTTCAACAACATAATCCCCCACAAAAACCAAAATTAAATATATACAATTTATATGTATATAAATACATACATATATACATATATATACATATATATATATATATATTTAATTATCTAATTTTTTATTTGCAAATCAGATTGAGCAAATAATTTTCAAAACTATTATTTGCAGCCAAGAACACAAAGTTTTTTCTTGAAGATATATTTTCCAACAAAGGTTTAAAATTGAAACAAAATTTAACATGAAGTTTCCATTATAGATCAGATCTTGAATGTTCCAAATATGATATTCAACTACAAAATATAAGTAAATGCATTTTTTTCCAAACAATCAAATTTAAAAAGAATGAACCTGGTTTCCTTGAGTTTGTGAGGGAATCCAGACGGTGTTTAGCTTCCAACCTTAGCTCCACAGATTTTCACAGTCACAATCCAAAACCCACCAAATGCAACAACTCTTTCTCTCTAATATTTTTCCATTTTTCAAAACTTCATCCTCCTAAATTGTGAAGAAAAATTCCATAATAAAGAAATTCCAAAAATATCTCCAAAATATCAGTGCAACCACCCTCATCAATTTCAAAAAATAGAAATAGAAATATCTCATTTTTCCAATTTTGAATTCAAACTTCAAAAAAATGCAACTTAAATCATTTTCTTTTATTTTCAATTTTAATTCCAATTTCCAATTAAAATATCAATCAATTCAAACAAGAAACTTAATTCAACATCATAAATTTAAATAATTAATAAATAGATTTAATCAACGATTAAATTATTTATTAATTAAAATAAATTAATAATAAAATAAATTACATTTCAACATAATCCCAGATCAAATTAATCCACAACTTAAATACATTAAGTCATTTAATTACCCTTTTTAACTTGCAATTAAATAAAATCAAGGCAAGATGATCAATCATAAAAGCAACATAACTCGACTAACACCATACGACACACTAAGACTAGGGTGATGACTTGGCATGAAAAACTTAGCTACTATCTCCCAATTGAATACTGTTGGGCATTGAACATGCTCCAACCTGTGAAACTAGGTGGAGTCGATGTCCTGTACCTATCAACTTGAAAATCAAGTAAACAACAACATATAATATAAACATCATAAAATACACACCGTGAAGAGGAAATCACGGGATCACAGGGTGCTCGCAAGCGAGTGTTGCGATACTGTCCCCTTCACCAATACAATGCAACTAATTGACAATTCTAACATATTAATATAATACAAAGCATAAAACATCATTGATTCCAATAATCCATTTATGTTAATTGAAAACATGACATAAAGATAACATCATATTAAAATACCATCACATCAAAAGATAACATTAACGTCACTTTATAGATAGCGATCAAATAGAAGCCGGGTACCATAGTCAAGGTACCAACAAAAAGTACAACATAAAAGAGCAGAACACTGTTCAACCAGAAGGACAAAATGGAGGGGTATTACACCTACTCTTCAAGTTTTGCTAGACCTAGGCGAGTGTACCTTTAACAATTGAGCAGATTATGGATTTTAAAGGTTGTGTGTACTCTTCAAATTTGATTATCTATTCCACACTGGCATGTAAATATGAAATAGATGCAAAACTAAAAGCTATTCCTACTCCTAATGTTTGAAATTTGAATGTGTGAATGAGGTTTTTATGAGGTATTATTTTATAATGAATATGACTAGTGCTTTCTATCTACTTTGGAAAGTGAAGTCAAGATGTGTATGATAGATGTGTCCTCCCTTTTGGCTTAACTCAAATTATTTGGCACTTTTTAGATGTTTATACCTTGTATAAATGTGCAAGGTTGTCAGTTATCAAGCTCTTCTTACGAATCCCAATGATATTTTCCTGAGTTATTGTGATATTTGAAAGGATTTTAATTCTTGCTTGAAGGAAACTAGTTAAGATGATTAATTTAAAAGGATTTTAATTCTGGGTAGAAACCAATTAAAAATAATCTATTAAAAGGAATTTTAATCCTCTTCTTGCATAAACCAATCAAGAAAATCACACAGAGGCAACAAGTGTGTCTTGACATTTATTAAGTATATACTTGATATATTCAATTTGAATAACAAGAAAAGACCATTTCAGAGACAACAAAGATAAAATATATGAATCAATATCAACAAATAATTGAACACCAGATTAAAGCTTCTTCTCCATTGATTTGCTTCAAAAGATTGTACTGTTCATATCAAAAGTCTTTGTTTCTAAAATGATTTTCTATTTTCAACCCTATTCTCTATTCGCTTTTTTATTTCTATGATATATACATTAAATATTTCCAAGGGTTATGACCCTTCACATATCTGTCTAGTGCAATGCTTCATTAATTATCTTTAAGAAATAAAATATTTTATTTTAACTTCCTTTTGTCGTTCCATCCCATGAAAAATAATTTTAATGATTAACATCATTACCCTTCGTTTGTTGACAATTTCACGTTTGCATTTTCACCCAATCTGATAATAAAAAATATCCTTTGGGTAAAAATAATTACCCACTCCAAGAATTTTATACTCATTTAATTCCTCCAGTGAAATTGTTTCACTTCTCGGTGAAAATATTTTATAATTGCATGTTACATTTAAACTTCATTCCCTAAAATAAATTTACACTCATGTTGTGATTACTTTTATGTGTTTTTACCTTTTATGCTTCCCCATTTTTCTTTAATGCATTACCACATCCAAATTAAATTTTTCATCTGAGACTTTGCAGGGACACAGAGAATATTTTAAATTACTCACTCTCCTGCACATTTGTTAAGTTATGCTAGCATGGAATATATCTCCCCAAGGTAATTAAATGTTGTGATTTAATAAATTCTCCTTAAATACTCATCACATTTTAATGCAACAATATATCATTTAATGGCTTTACCATATTACCACATGACATTTAGGGTTGATGGCTTGGTTCTTTGTGAGAGTGCGTGAGAAACGCCACAATACTGTATTCACTTTAAGGTTTCTTGCTTGCCTTCATGTGGGGTACGAGAAACACTTGATTGCAATATTTTGAATATCTTGTTCGCTGCTCAGTTTCTTCAGCATGTAATCCATCATCATACTCCTCATTTAAACTAACTTGTTCTCAGTTTGAATCACCCTTTATACTTCTATTTCCATTATGCCTTTTGAATCGCCCTTCATACTTGCAGAAGTCAGGCCGTTGAATTTTGTGTAAGTGTGGTGTAATACCACTGCTTCTTCCAATTTGATCTCATTAGGTGTTTTCATGTAATGGTGCCAATGATATGCACCATTAAGATGAAGGTGATCTTGAACTCGTGCAGCTGCCTGTCCATTTCCATGAGTTACCTCCTTTTATAAGACAAAATATGTCTCCTTGGTAATGTGATCATAATTCTGCTTAAACACAAATGTCTCACCAAATGGCTCCTTTATAAATTTTGTAACTTCCTCTGCCATCAATTTTCCTATCGATCTTGAATGTTAAATTTCCCTTTATTGATCTAATTTCCTTGGTGATGCGGGTAATGAAGAGAGGAAAGTCACAATATCCTCAAAAGATGATCCACTTTCAAGATGCTACATGAATGTGTTTTAGTTTGGCAGGGGGTCTTCTGTATTGCTTATGTCAAGGTTGCATCATCTTTAATTTGTAGATTAAATGATCCATCTAACCTTTTGTTTTAGTACTTGCAGCTTCATCAAAGAATTCTTCAAACAATAAAGAGAAATTATTTGACTAAATGGTTCTTTCTTGATTTTGTTTATGTTTTCTTGATATAACACTTTGAATGTCTTCTCCATGATTGGAGTTTTCCTCCATGTCTACTGTCATGACCATACTAGCAAATAGACTCTAGAAAATTGGAATTGATGAATGCCACTGAAATAGGATTAAAAGAGAAAGGAGATTGTGAAACAACCATAAAAATGTAAAATGCATCCAAACTGAAGTGGGTAGTCCTCAAAATTTATTTTTTGATATTTTGCACTGTGACCCAAATAAGTCAAGTAGCCTCCAGCATCACCTTGGAAAACTAATCAAACATTTTCCCAGAGCCATAAAAACGTACTTCCATGTTGATTGATGATATGGGAGCATGGTTTCCAAATGTATTTGCATGAAGCCATAAGGATTATAAGATATCAATGCTCAGAGTTGCTTACTCAGTCGTTTCTGAAACTGCACCTGTTAAAAAACCAACTGGAACTCACCAAATCACCCCTTTGAAAAAATACCAGATCTCTTTTTGGGAAGCCGCCACTTCGGGAATTATTGTTCATTCAAGTCCAATGAACATGTGTACATAAGGTTTTCTCACCAATATACTTCCTTCACAAAGTATTAAAATTCAAAGTTGGTCTCCCTGGAAATGCAGTCATCAAAACAGTGAAAATTCCATTTGCTTTTGATTTTGAAAAAATAGCAAATGAGATGGCGAGGCTTTGAAAATGGACTTGGATGCATATTGACATGGGGAAAATCTGAAGCACTGATTTTTTTTTCATGAAATCATCCGGCTCATAAATATTGGCCTCCAAAATTGACCTCCCTAGGAGATCTAACATTGTGCAGAAACCGAACTCTTCTAGAACCCTCCAACTCGGTGCTTCAAAACCCTGTCAAATCTGATTGTAGGAGGCTGAAATCAAACATACACATTTATATATGGTAGATAAAATATGTTTGCAAAGTGATTTGGCATAAAATTGAACAAGTATCAAGTTATGATTTTCTAAAGTAGGTTAGTAGGGTAGGTTTCATAGATGCATTTTTTAGTGTTGCAATCCATTTTTTGATCATTGGAACTCCAAATTTTGCCAAAATTTGAAGGTTCCAATAGGGCTGTGACAAGAGGTAATTTTATATTTTAGTGCAACAATCCTTCACAATGTAGTTTCATGATTGTGCCCACATTCCATTTTTGCACTAATCTTGATGGGGTTATTTTATTCATTGTAATAATGGTGGGATAGTACTCATAGAAGTTTCTCATCATAGTATATAAATTCTTTGCAGTGCAATTTTTTGTTAGTGTTCCCTTCCAAAATTAGTGATGATGCACTTTGTTGACGTGTTCCCTCCATGGCGAATGGACGCAAGTGCCATGGTTTTCTTCTATTGGGCTTAGACTTTGTCATAGGTGAACGAAAAGGAATGCAGGTGAATTTTATATGTGTCATCCCATCATTGCAGTAGGCATTATCTTTGTAGCTTAACTTGACAAGAGGAATTTTCAAATATTAATTCACTAGCCATTGATTTGGAATTTAGGAGAGATCAATGGTCCATATTCAAAGAAAATAAATGGTTCATGGAATGTCATATAGTATCACTTGTATGAGCATTTAATTCTAAAGGTGGTGAAATATTTCATTTCTTATAAGGTTGTGATTGATGCTTAGGGTACCATTTCTAATCTATGAAGAAGAATTTTAAGTGAAGAATTGTGTGACACGTGACTTTCCATGAGGTCCTCTACTATGATTTCAAATTCAAGAAAACCAAATTGTTCATAGAATGGGTATGTTAAAGCTTTCCTTTTTGTTCTTGCAAATGTTTTATTAGTGTTAGGGTTTTTATTTTTGAGAGAATTAAGTATTTATTGTAGTTATAAAATTGTTCCTACATGATTTGAGAACTCCTTACTATAACTAAGAATATCATATTAGGAGATGAGTCAAACTACGTAGAGAAGTAGGGGAAAAAGGTTTTAGAGAAAGAGATTTTAAGTCAGCTTCTTGGCTCTACCAAGAGCTCAAAATATGCACAACACACAAGAATTCTCTACGATTAAATATATGACCAAGTTGAATCAGTTAGAGACATAATTATATTGTTCGCAAGGTGGAAATTGTTCAAATTATGTTACAATGATAGTATAAAAGAATACCCTATTTCAAATATTTGACAATATGATGTGGGAAAGCTAGTAGCCCCTAATGTCTTTGTAAATGTTGAGCTAATTCATGCTACATGTAAATATAGTTCCAATATTAGGAAATTGTATAATTATAAGAATGCGACTCTATTTATAATGAATAAAGAATTAATCAAGTATTCAACCTCAATCTTAGGGAAAATATTAAGATCAAATTTGGTGAGTTGCTTAAGGAGTATAAGAGAGATATATTCAGTTACATGGTTTGTTGGTTACCACATCATGGGAAGGGGATCTCTTTTCAAACAATACCAATTGCAACAAGTGAGTTGGAACCTTTCAATGAAGATACATTTGAGGATTATTTAAGAAAAAAAATAGCATGCTTTGTGCTAGGTGTTGGGAAAAGAGTTTAGGCCTCAAATACAATTCATTTGATGATGATGGCAACTAACACTCAACATAGGGATATAAATAGGGATTATGATTATGCATCCTTTATTGCTAAGGGAATTCACAATGAACTAGTAGCTTTCATGGAAAATAATAAGACCCCTCATTTCAAGTGGTATTTAATGTTATGTCATATTATGCTACATAATGGCAAGAATATCGAGGATAAATACCTACAGTTAAAACATCAAACCCAAAAAGGAGCTCTCATGCTTGTTCAAAGAAAAACTCACATTTGGGATTCACATTATAATACACCAAATTATTTCATGTTTGAGAGGTATTTTGTGCATAAGATGTTTAAATTGTTGAGATATGAAGGATCAAGATTATCTAATATTGTCATGAAATTATTAAGACCTCTAGAAAGGAAACATGGGGAAGGATATAACCATAATTAGGGTGATTAGTCCCTACACTCAAATTCAATAACTATTAGGGTCTATGATGAAAATGTGGAGCCACTTGTTTTACCCAATTGGGTTCCAGAAAGAATTTCCTTGAAATATTATGGAAATTGAATGAATTGAATAAGCTTCATTTGAGGAACCATAAGAAATGTTCATTCTTCCCACCAATAATAGTTATCTTTAACTTCATAATTAATTCATAAGAAGGATTGGAGCTCTTGGAATATAAATTGCAAGTATATAAGATGAGAGTGGTGAAGGAAATGAATGTGTACCTAAAATACTTGATTGGTCAAGTCAGGAAGAGACTAGAAATGTCTACTTATGAGAATTAATATGATAAATTTGGGGATTTGTTCAAGAATTGTCTATCTGATATAGAAGTTGAATTCATAAAATAAAATTGGTGTAGGATCTTCATTGGAGAGAGAAAAATAAAGCTCCATGAACCAAACTACAAAGGAGAATTCATATAGATTAAGGATTCAATTATCAATATATATATATATATATATATATATTGTTGGATCATGTTAACACTCTTTTATTTGTTCCTAACAAATTAGTTTTAAGAGTTGTAGGACCTTATGTACAAGGACCTATTGGCGAGGAACAATAAAAAATAAATAAATAAGTGAAACAACCAATTTTTCAGCCACCAATAAAGAGAGTTGAAGGTACAAGTGATAGAAATTTTCAAGAAGGAGCATAGTAGTAGGAGGTAGTGCAACCTCTAGTTCACTACCCAAACATTGAGGAAATTTTTAATGTCCCAAGCTAACATGCTAAAAAAAAAATATGATGAAACAATTTTTTTGAGACAGTGACAACAACATAATTAATGCAACAACCACATGTCACACTTGCACAACCATGTGCACACAAGTGTTACATGAACACAATGAAAAAATAGAAAAGAGACAAGACAATGTCACCATTGCATAAAAAATGTAACTGTTGTGTGGTCTCACAACATGCCCCATTTTTCTCCTTGGAAAAGTATGGACCCCCCTTTTTTTTAATGCCTCTTTCTTTGCTCTTGCTTTCACTTTATTTGGTGTGATTTGGGGGAGTTGGTAAAATGAAAGCTTTATTTAAATTTTATTATTCTTTGCTTAAAGTCCTTGTTCTTTCCTGGATTTGGTGTTTCGGTTGCTTTATAAAGTTTTATTAATTTACCAGAAGTCGGAGTCTCAGGGTTGTTGCAGTTGTGTCAAAGATGTTGTATCTTTGATTGTTCCTAGTCCTGCCTGGTAAGTCGTCACTCAGATGATCCATCTCGGTGTTTGTGTTCTTTTCTTCATCGGCTAGCCTGATGATTACTCTTTTTTTCTTTAATCGGAGGTCAAAAATTGGAGGTTCCATCACAAAATGTTTGAATCACTTTTGATCTTGTTTGAACCCGGTTCCTAGTTCCACTCTCTACTCCCAATTTTTTTTCTAAGCTTGGAGGTAAGTGTCCCGGTTCCCGATAATCTTAGCAAGGTTTGATACCGAAGGTTGTCAATCCAGGTGATCATCAATGATCATGTATCAAAAATTCCTTTGCCTCGTAAAAATAAGTGACACAAGAGTGCCATACAATATTTCTGTGTCATATTCTTCTCTAGTGGTGGGCTTGCACGAAAACCAAGTTGTTCATAATTTGAGCTCTAATCAGTCGTGATTGGACCTTTATTCAAGAAATTAATGCATTGTAATAGGTAATTAATGAAGGTGGTGAACTACACACATGTACTTCACACCACCTCGAGCATGTAGTTTCTTTTATAACATTTAACCTCGTACTATATTACAAATTTGTAAAGGACATTGAATGAACGAGACTGATATTGTGGCGTGTAAGGAAAGGTAAATTTTGAGAAACCAAGAACACAGCTACCAAGGGTTTCAAATTTGCATTTTAAAAGATTTTTATCAGTAGCAAAACCAGGTATGTCTCGAATAACATAAATTATGTTAACCATTTTACGCATGTAAGTCTCGAGATTATGATATTTCCCTTAATAATTGAAATGTGATTATTCTAATGTAAATTTAACCAAATGGTGAATTGAATTTTTTTATGAATTGTTAACGATAACTGGTTAAATTTAACTCTAACTCACAAATAAAGAACATATCTAAAAATGCATAACACGCCTGCTAAAATGAGTACTTCTGAAGCAAGACCAAAAAATGAATTCAAATACTGCACTTCACAAGCTATACCAATTGGTGGAATAGCTAACAATACTCATTCATGATGGTTCTCTGATGTCGAATTCCTCGCATAGGCTAGACAAGAAAATTCCTCTCAATGTACAAGGAATGTTATAGTAAGTGGGTTACATTTAGCAAGAGGGTTTTCGCCAACAATGGAGGCCCTTGAACTAGTTATGGAATGTTTAAACTACTACAACCTAGAAAAAAGAGTCATTGAGAAAAAGGGAAGAATCTATGCAGATATTTCTGAAAAAGGAAATGTATATACATTTGAGCTTCTCACATTTACTTAGATGAACCCTATAGATATAAATATGAAGGCTAAAGTCTACCTCAGCATAGAAGAACAAAACAAAAGAATCATGAGTACAAAATATTTTTAGGAGGAAATTACAAAACAAACTAAGCCAATTCTAAGATCTATGTTCAACCTAGATGTTCAAGATATTATAACCATGATAAATAGGATAGCTAGACTACGAGATGGCAACAAGTTTGAATTGTGGATGTTTGTAATCATAGCTAAATTAATGGCCATGTGCAAATACTTTGGGGAGGTTTTATCAGCGACAAAGTGCATGACCAGATTAAGGTATTTACAAATTCAAGATGTTTTTCTATGTCCTCATATGTGATCTATTCATGTGCCTTAAGGACAAATAAGCAAGGGTTGAATAGAGTCGGTACTCTAGGCAAAGAAGTGGGAAACAGTCTGATATATGCTCATTTACCTCAAATTACTATTCATGAATACATGGAACATTATCAGAGAGTTAATGATGTGTTTTCCATGAATATGGTGAGAATAATAGAAGGCGATAAAGCTAAAAGATTATCTTTGGAAGCACAAATAAATATTAAATAGGTTGGAGGCTAGTACATCCAGTTTCTCACTTTCACCTATATCAGGATGGAAGGGTTTGAAGGATATCCTTTCATGTTTCCCAGGTACCCTACAGATAAATTAGCATTGTTGGAATTGGTAAGACAGTTGAAGCCATCTCAAGCTCTTTATAGTTCGGCACATAAGAAGGTTTCTCTCAAATTTCCTATTGTAATGGAGAACTACAAATGTAATGCAAGTAAAGCAGTTGATTTGTGTGAAGAGGAGTTAAAGACATACAAGGTGGAGTATTTTCCACATCAAAGAAAAAACTATGACCCAAAAGGGTATATTGCCAAGTGGATAGTCAGTAAACGTGCTCATGTTTTCCATTTAGAAGATTACTAGCTCAATTGTGACGATGAATATAAAATAAGGAAAAGAAAATATGAAAGGTTTTCATTAAAATATGTGCAAATTCTTAAGATTCATGACATTCCATATCAATTGGAGGAAGATGATGGCGAATTATTGAATTCGACTTATAATGAAAACAATTTTTTTGATGAACCTATCCCAGATCCAAATTATGAAAGTAGAGAAATAAAATTTGTTGAAAAATTTTATGAACCAATTTCAAATGCAGACTCAATGATGGATTGATGATTTTTGTAAAGCTTTAAGAAAACCTGGAATAAGGCCCACATACTCACTTGATACAAAGAAGAAACAACGGGAAGAAAATGAGCTTGAGCATGAGGAGCCTGCTAAGAAAAAGAGAAAATATGGTAAAGCAATTATTTATATACATATTGAAGGAAGAATGTCTGAGGTTTCAAGCCAAGGTGTTTCATTAAAACCAGCTTGTCAACGTAAAGAAGTCAAACCAAGTAAGGTTCAAATAAAAGTGAAACCAAAAGGTGTCATCTTCTTCCACAACAAAGCCAAAGACTCGGCCTATGACTGATGAAGAGACAAGAATGACATGAAATGTGTATGCATAGACAAGGTCTGCATCTTAGAGAGTTGCAACATTATTACTTCTCCCCCTTCAGTCAATATAGCCACACTAAAACAAAAACTAGGAAAAACTCCTGTGATTTTAGATGAAAGTTTTGAGCTAGATGAAGCTCTAATTAAAGCACAAATGGATAAATTGGGTGCCATGTGGGAATGAGAAAAAGAAAAGAAGTCTAAAGAAAATCCCATGGTACATCCAGCGGTGGAAGAGATTCCAGAGACAAGGTCAATTCCTATGAATGTTGAAGAAGAAGAATTCATAAGAGGAACACTCACCTTAGAGGCGAAAAACCTTGAAGTTCTTGAAATAGAAATAGGGGAGATTGTAGGATATATTCCCATTGATACTATTGTTATTGAAGATACCTTTGAATCCTAGCCTTCACTTGGGAATGATCAGAATGATGTTGAACAATCGTAGGTTTCTAAAAATTCAAAAGAAGACTAGGTTGAAATTGAAGATAAAGAACCTTCACAAACTTCAGGTGATGGGGTTAGAGATGAAGAGAATCCTGATGTGATAGGATATGAAGAAGGTGATGTCCTATGAATTGATACCAAACAATTGGCTAGACGGGAAAATACAAGTCTCAGAACTTAAGAGATAGTGTTGAATCCCAGTAATCTAGAATCCATGCCAGTGAATGTTGAAGATTTTGTAGTTTCGAAGGATATGACAGATAAAGTTAAAAATGTGAGAGAATAAGTTCTTGAAAATAATCAAAACCAAGAACAGATAAATGTTACAAAGGTAGAATATAATGAAGATGCACCTGATTGGTTAATTAGAGAATTAGATTCCCCATTGGAAGTAGAATTAGTACCTCTAGATCTCAAAAGTTTAATGCAGGAAGTAGAGACTCCTAAGCCTAGACGAAGATCTAAAATGAAACATGTCATACAAAAGAATGTAGATGGAGGCAGAACACTCCATATAGCTACTCCGATAGTAGATAAAAATAGACATGAAATAAAACCTAAGGAGTATAACATAACAAGTATCAATGTTGGACACTCATCCTAGACACAAGAATTAGAAAAAATGAAGATGAATTTATATACAACCGTTGCTAGGGTACAAAAAAGTAAATAAAAGAAAAAAGAGTTGAGGGAACAAATTTCCAGTCTAGAGAATTTTATAAATCATTGACCCAATCTAGTTAGATGCAGACTGAATTGCCTCAGAATCTAGTACTCATGTCACAAGAGCAGATGGATGTTATCACAACACTTCGTCATAAAATGAATGTATTAAGAATGGATCGAGTATTGGGTAAGGTAGGGAGAAGAGCTTATTACATATGAAATTGGGAAGTATAAAGAGGCATACCATTGGTTTGAAAAGTCCAAAAGATTGGAAGGAGAATGCAGATTTCACTAGGAACAAGTTGATTATGAGAAACAATTAAAGTGGGAAAGTGACACTTTGATACAGTGTATAGAAGGATATGAGGTCACCAAAAAGTGCAATAAATTGACTAATAAAGATCAAGATTTCATTGAAATGCTAGCATGACAGGATTAAGATCCCCAGACACTAGGACATGAGGATAAAGAAGTGAAAACTTTTAAGGAATGGATGGAAAGAATAAATAAGGATCATGTTCATTCGTTAAACCAGGAAGTCATTGATGAAATCATACATTGCATAAATACTATGATTAAGTATGAAATAGAGAAAATGCAGAAGAATGCAAACATCCTCCAGATATCAGAAGAATGCAAACATCCTTCAGATATCAAAAGAATACACCAAGCTCAAGTACAATTGGAAAGCGATCCAAGGAATTTCAAAAGAAAGTATGCATCATATATTAACTTCTTTTTGAGAGTATCAATTGAAGAAAGGTGGAGAAGGGTTCCCAGACCTAGAACTTGAGACAAGGCAATGAATCACTGGATATTAGATATCGGAAGTATTACAAAGATATATTGTTGAAGTTAATTTTGCAAGTTGTTCCTAGTCACAGTGGATGTTTCTTGTCTAGTATTCTAAGGAGTACCAATGACCTTGTTTTGTGTGGATTATTGTGTACCGAAGATTGAAGTTGAAGATTTTTGTTGTTGAAGAAGTCAAAGCTTTGACTTTTTCTGGAAGATTCTAATAACAACTGGCATCTGCTATGTGCTACATTTGGATTTGTTTTATGATTCTCTTGACAGAATTTAAGTTTGAACTCTTGTGGTCTTGTTCCTATGAAAGGTCGTTTACTACTTTACTTTTATTTTAAGTTCAAAATTTGTGGATTTCGAAAGACCCAAAACTTCTCTAAGTTTTGTTATTTTTTCCTATTTTCCTTGAATCATTCTAGATTAAAAACTTATATGCACATAGAGCTTAATCAATATTAAATCTAATTTGATAGCTACCTATCTCATGTATCTTTTATAGTTGGTTTCTTCGTTCCATTGGACAAGACCGTGTGATGCACCATTTAAGGGTGCATATAGAACCTACTTGGACCCCTTCTTTAAAAGCTCAAATTGTTTTATTCCTAGGTGTGAAGCAATCTGGTGAAGTATCAAGTGGTTTGATTTGATTTGATTAATTCTTGGGGCATGCGTGGAGAATACCCGAGAGAACTTTTAATTTTCAAGTATTTTGATGCTTTATTTTAGATTAGATGTTTAAATTTCAGAAAATATTCCAAAAAAAAGATGAATGAATTGAAATATTATTGAAAATCGTTCATTTCTATGAAATTGTTGAATTCTTTAAGCTAAATCTACTTAAGTGATAGAAAAATTATTTGATGTTTATGAAATATTATTGCAAATATGTTGATTTCATGAAATCGATTAATGATCAAATTGAAAATCTCCCATTTGATACCTGAGATTCCTTTAAGAACTAATAATAACCATAGACCTCTTGAGATTAACAATAACATCACATCATACCCTTAAGTGAACCTAGTATGGTCAAGACTTGACCACTAGAGCCTTGGGATTAAGCTAAGTCAACCTTTAGGTTGCCCTTGTTCAATCTTTCAAGTAAAGACAGGTTCTCCACGGTTTGGATGTGAGGATTTTATCTGCACTATTGTTGCGACTAACATCATCATCAACAGGAACTAGCACTAGAAGGAGGGCCTCTTCATTGTTCTATTAGTTTCATCAATTTTGAAACTAGAATTTTTTTTTAGTCACTAGATCCTAGTCTAGTGATCCTCGTGTGACTTTGGTCGAGCTTAGTGGTCGAACGTCATCTAGACCTCAAAAGTCTAGAAGTGTAAGTGCAAATTCAAAAAATCCGACTGTTGTTATACCACCACCACCTCCCATAGTAATGGTTTTATTTAACGTAGATTCACTGATTCAATTTGTCTTATATAATGATCTTCCAAAAAATCCCAACAAGTTATGTCATAAATATTATCTTCATAAGGACGTAGAAGAACACATCAGTATCTTCGAGGATACATGTTTTAGAGCAAGAATACAACATGAGGATGTTATATGTAGATTGCTCCCTTACACTCTAAGTGATGAATTCTACCAATGGTATATCAGCCTACCTCGTAATTCAATTAGATCTTGGCAAGATTTGAAAAATCAATTTGTGGCCAGATTTAGAATGCCGATTGATTCAGCCTTGTTATATCATCAATTCTCTCAATCAATAGGTTTGACGGTGAACCTATAAATGATTTTAATGACATGTTTCAGAAGCCTTATTCTAGGTTACAAGTACCCTATTTAGTGGACATTTTTTTTTCCATTGCGGTTTATTATTAAATAGTAGATCCTTTAACTATTATGTTTTTGAAAAGAAGGGAAAATCCTCCCACTACCTTATCGGAATTTTATGCTAAAGCTATAATTATCAACCTAGAAATGAAACATCTCAAGGGTGGATCGTCAGTAAATGAAAGAAATGGATTGAATAATTATCCTACTCCAAATATGAATGGAGTCTTGTTAAATCATTTGATGACTCCTAATTCTTTTTCTTCAGTGGTCCAGAATGGGACGTTTCCTTAGAATACTTTCTCTCAACCAAGAAATAGTCAATATTTAGTCCCTCACCCTAGTCCAGCTATCACAAAGCTACATCCTAACAAAAATTCCTTCTTCTCATAGACTCAAGAGAGTCAAAATATTAAAATTCCCAATGATAATGAAGTAATTAGAGAAATCACAACTCAAATCAAAAGGTTAACCACATAGTTTACACAATTAAGAAATCAAAATTTGTATTCTCAAAATAACAATCAGAGTTCACAAAGTTGAGCATACAACGCTCACATACCACCTAGACCTTGGAACACAAAACCAAATAATGGAGGAGTATCCACACCTTTAGATAACATTAATCCCTCTGATGATAGAACCACATCAAAGGTGAATTTAGTTGACCTTGCGATGAATAACTAGTGTAGAATTCATAAAACAAATGTGCATTCTGAAGTGGACTATCCACAGTTTAAAGTTGCTTCAGATATTTTCTTGGCTGCTATACACTACAACGAATAGTCTGAATCTCATCCTCCTAAAGGAAATGAATTAGTTACAGTAGGATATGATTATGCTTTGGTCCTTGAAAGTTATGAACTTGTTGAGTCACCTATTTTTGTCAGGAGTCATACTCATGGATATGAAGGAGACTATTTCACCATGACTTTAGTAACTTATATGTTTCCTTATCAAGATGAAAATGAACCTCAAGATGAAGTTGACAAAATTCATGCTTTTTAACAATATCAAAAATGGCATAATCACAACTTGAGAAGCAACACACATAGTGGAAATAAATTTAATGGGTCATTGACCATGTCAATTCTGCTCAACAACTTTAACACTCCACCAGATGATAAATCAAGTAATACTCCAGGGTTACCTAAGGTGACCTCTCAATATAATTCATCAAATGTTTCAAGAAGTGAAAATATATGGTAGATTCCTCTAATCAAAATAATTTGACTAATTATTTAGCGAAAAAGATCAAAAAGGTAAAATTCAGTCCTTCTTTATCAAAATTGCTCAAAACACCTGTGATCCAGAAAGCTTTCTTGAATACTTTAGAAGAACTTCCAAAAGAAGGAAAATTTAAAGAATCTCAGGTGAAGAATAACCTCATTAAGGTAAAAGACAAAAACATTGTTCACATGGCGAATGTGTAAGTAGCCTTTTATAAAGGAAAAATATAATCATTTAGTAGATTATGGAGCGTCTACTAATGTGATACCTTTGTCCATATATCAAACGCTATGGTTAAATCCAATGAGTTCCTTAAATAAAGTTACTCAACTTGACAAAATTGAAGTAAATATGGTCAGAGAGTTAACTAATATTCATATGTAGCTAGTGTCAAATCCCAGGAATCATTATTATATAGATATTCAGGTTGTTGAGATACTTGATACTTATGGTATGCTATTGAGCAGGGATTGGTCAAAATATTTGAATGGATACATGGCCATAAATTTCTCACACATGTAATTACCATGGAAACGAGTTCCTAATCAAATCAGAATTGAGAGGGAACCACGTATGAAATACATGATCACTAATTATGATAGAAAAAACGAAATTCTATACATCAATGTAGAACCAGGGGTTTATAAAATTCGAAGCTCAGGAGTAAAAATAGAAGAAGTATTCATGTGTGATGTTGAAGAGCATAATCAAATAACTCCTGGAACTGACATTTTAATTGATTCATATTATGATTTTTTTGAAGAAGAAAATGGTTATTATGATGAATTTTGGAAGAATATTGTTATAGAAGCTCGAAAGAGCAAGAAAATTAAAGATTCATTGAAAACATTTTTGTTGGAGGATTGGTTCATGTTACATAATTATGTACATTCAGAAGACAATTACATCATGTGCTTGGAAATCATTCACAAAATTAAAATCCAACACTGTCTAGAACATGCTAAGATCAAAAGGTCTGAACAAAAAATACATGGATATAAAATGTAGGCTACATAGACAAAAAATGTTAATTCAACAACTCTTAAGAATGGTTGAAAGTTTGTAGCTACTGGTGATCAAGCCTAGATCCTTAGGTTTGATGGATCTAAATCAAAAAAAGGAATTGGAATTGGAATTGAGCTCATCAATCCATAAGGTAAATCTTTCTTGCTACTTATAGATTGCAATTTCAATGCACTAACAATGTGGCAAAATACGAGGCCCTCATCTATGGTTTGATGCTCGCAATCAATAAGAAATTCAAGATTCTTAAGGTGTTTGGTGATTCAGAGTTGGCATTCAAACGAGGTCGAAAGCAATACATTTGTCATTACAAGAAATTGTCCAGCTACTAGCATAGAGTGTGGGACTCAATCAAAGATTTTGATGCTTTCAACATTACTCACATTCCATGAAGATTTAATCAAAGAGTCTATGCTTTAGCCACTGTTGCCAGTGCTCTAGAACCTTTAGATGCTTCAAATTTGAAAAGATCTATAGTTGAGATGGTGTAGTTACCTTATGTTCCCAATAATGTTACAAATTTATAGGTGTTTGAAGATGATCGACACATATTGGAATTTATCACTAACTCTGGTATCTTCAAAGCACAAATAATTGAATAAATAGATCACCCTGGTGGTGAGATTCGAGATGAAGAATTAGCTCAAGCTAAAGATAAAAATATTATGAAAGGGATAATTGAGTTGGAGCGACTATTTGATATAGATCAAATGTGAATATACCGTGCAATCTTCCCACCATAGGTTTGTAATAATGTATTTTTTCATCTTTCTTCTTGCTGCCCTCTTTACCCATTCTCTCTATTTCATAAGAGATTTCAACTTGTAACGCCCCACCATACAACCCTAGAGGACAACATGCTACAACACTTAAAAATGGAACATTTTTTTTCAAGTGTAAACATTTTAAAATTTATAAATGAAACAATAAGTCATGTTCTAACCTAAGTCCTCTAAGGTTCCATGACTACACTACTAGAATCCCATTAACTAAACTGACAAGAATAAATCTATTAACATGATTTATCTAACATTAAAGAGTATATTAAATCCATCACACTATATAATCAACAATATGAACATCCATTTTATGTCATCAATATCACAACATCAAGGATCATTTAATTAATTGACATATGCAAGATACATCATTTATATTTTCCATAATAAGAGAGAGAGTTCACAATTAATTACAACAGTGCTTCTTGTGATCAATAGGGAAGAATATACATATGAGTACAATACATGACACAACTAGTTTATAGTACGATACAAGAACATGGAAGATAGTCCACATTGACTGGAACAAGTGCAGGAGTCCAAATCATCAGGAGAAACCACCATGAACATGAACAATAGTAAGGGTAACCCAATGGATTATGAGGCACATTGCACCTAACCATGTGCAACCCTAAGGCCCCCCCCCATTCTAGGAGATAGCAATAAGGTCCCACCACCATAGTGACCACAAGGTGACAACCAACTGACAGAACAAGACTATACAAGATTCTGACATGAAAAGTACAACATAACATTACCTAATAGTGACACCGCTTCCAAAGGCACACAAACATCAAAGGGAGATACAAGACAAGGGAATACTAGGTTGTAGTATGGAGGAATTTCATCACATAGCTTGCTATAGGTTACCCTGGCAGATCTTCTTAGGCCCTGGCCCCCATCCTAGGTTACCCTACCAATGTAACGCCCCGCCACACAACCCTAGAGAAAGTCGCAAACAACTACTTAAACAGACTAATAATTTTTTTTTGTTTAAGTACAATTAATAAGCAAGTTCACTAACTAATGCCAACAACCTCTAAGGTTATGAGACAAAGGTTATATAGAACCTCAACAAAAACATGAATCTAAACCATGACAATTATTTAATTAATAAATAAACAAATACATTCCAATTAAGGTAATTTACAACAAGCATAAGAGATAACTTTCAATTTCATTATTCATAATTAAACAATACGGTTACAACTCTCATTCCACAAATGAGGAAATTCCAAAGAATAAGATTACAATTACATCTTCCACCTTGATAACAAATGAGGGGAAATAAATCACAAAATTAAATGAAATGAAATAAAGCAAGAACTGAAACTGAATCCCACGAGCTCTCCAAATGGAAACCTCATCCATATGAAAATGAAGAAAGCCCAACGGATTAAGGTGCATGCCACCCAACCAAGTGGAACCCAAAGGCCCACCCCCCGTGCCAGGAGATAGTAACAAGAAATTCTAGCCAAGACCATGTACCTCTAGACATAGGCTAACACATAACTGAACCAGACTAACACAACCAATCACATGTACCTCACAATTACAACATAAGTAGAACATGAGTACAAATTAGGTACAACATAAGTACAACTCGGGTACAACTCTACACTGTCACATTGCTTCCATATACAAAGCAGATGAAGTATGTTACGAGAACCATACACACAAAATCAAATACCAACTGTTGTCCTAGATAGAGTGTCATCACATAGCTCGTCATGAGTTACCCAATCCAGATCTTCATAGGCTTCGGCTAACCTGGTGGCCTCAACCGATCCCCTGGCCCTCATACTTACTAATATGGAATCAAATACCTTTCGTAAGGACAAGATAGATGACCTTGCCATTCCAGGGATTCCCACCCATCCCAAGTCTAAGCAAGCACTTGCGAACATGAGTGAGGATAGAACTTATCTTGATTAGTGTGACGTACCACCTAACCTCTAAGTACATTGATTTAATTATCACTTGATTAACTACTTCTGAAGGTTACCCAATCTTACCTCTTATGGGCTATGGCCCCTAACGGAAGCCACTCTTCTACTTGACAACACACACACCATCCAATCACCAAGGGTACCAAAGTGCAAACAAACAAGATAACACGACCACTCCTTTCTTAGGAGGCGACATAAGTCAACACCCTCTCCAAACATTGGAGGTAAAAAAATATCAAAGTCACTCCTTACAAGGAGACATATCTCACATAAACCACTCCTAATCCAAGGAGGCACAAAACATCCCCATTCGTGGAAACTGGGTAAATAACTGATAACTTCCCATGCACTACCCAAGGGATTCAAAACAGGTTGACAACATGACACGACAACCCACATAATATAAGATCCCCATCTGGAAGACTTAACAACCCTTCCAACCATTTTTCCCCAAGGCGATAACATAAGATATTACTTTTAAACAAGTAGTTTAATCAAAATTAAATCTACTTCAGATTTCCTAAATCCACATCTTTCATTTACATTCAATACTTAATAGCCTTAAGAAAACTGAATTAAATATCGACTCTTTCAGTTGAAGGATGAAATTCAAACCAAAAGTTTAATTTCACTAATTGTTTTAATGGTAACAGGCAATCATTTATATTTCTATGTTTCAGAACATAACGTTTAGAAATTACAATAGGTTTATTGCAAAATAAATTATTAAATAATTACGATGCTAAGCACATTTCTTGCCAATTCTATGTTTAACCTTTCAAATATGCATTTAAAATTTCAACTGATAATTTGACTAAAAGCTACATATTCTAATTCTCACATGTACATTTAAAAAATCCCTTTGATTTAAACTAATATTTTTTTAAAAATATGCCATAGTGAAATATATACAAAACTATATAAGCAAATTACCAAAAATATTTTTTCCTTAAATATGTATTTCAAATAATACCCATATATAATTATTTATATATTAATACTTTAATATTATAAAATATAAGGTTAAATAATAATATATATTATATTATTATTATAATATTATATAATATAATAATAAATATATATTATATTAATATTACAATATTATATATATTATAATAATAAATATTAATATATATTATATGTATTATACATATATGTTAATATTAATATTTATAATAATAAAAAAAACAAAGTAAAAAGAAACCCACATGCAACCTCGGTCTACACGTGTGCCCTATACACAATGGGCGGTTGTGTTTACACACAGCCGACCCCCATTAATGGGAGTGACTGTGTGTAAACACAGTTGTCCTTGTTGGGTGCGGCCATGGAGGGGAGAGGGGAGCGCACTGGGCGCAGCTCCCCCACTTGCATCCCATGGGGGGCGTAGTGGGGGTGAGCCTCCAGCGACCTCCCCCAATTTTTTTTATCATTTAAAACCCTAAAAAAAGACATGAATTCGTTTTTCGACTACGGATTTTTAAAAGAAATCCGCCCATTTTTTAATTTTGATTTTCTTCAACAACAAAACTTTTAACATCATGTGTATATGCATATATATATATATATATGTATATATATTCCTCAATGTATATATATATATACCCATATATAATTATTTATATATATGTTTTCTTTTTGTAAAAAAATACTAAAATCATAAATCTAATTGGGCAAATAAATTCTGGGAAGAATTATAATAGTCATATTTCCATTTCTTTGAAGAAATTCATTTCTAAACAGGGTTTTTTGCAAACAAAATTCATATTCAACATGGGTTTTTTCCTTGCAATCCACAAACATAATTTAAATAATTTCCAACAGCATAATCAAACTGTGTAACCTTCAAAATGAAACTTCTAATTGAATGAACCTGATTTCAGAAGCTTGATAGCTGATAAAGAAGCAAGGCCTTCTCCTTTATTCCAGATCCTTTCAAAAATTCCAAATCAACTTCTCCAAATCCAAAATCAAAACCAACAATTTTTCCGTTCCTTGTTTTTCAAATTTTTCAAGCTCTCCCAAAACTCCATGAAAATCCATAATAACCAAAAAAATTGAAAATATCTCTACAACCACCATAATAAATTTCCAAAAACAAAAAACAAAAAATATATTTCAATTTCAATTTTTGAATTCAAAATTTTCTAAAAGAAATACAAATTCCTTTTCTTTAATTTATCAATTTCCACAATATATCCATAACTTTAAAATGAATAACATAACTCATTTCAACATAATCAATTTAATTAATTAATAAAATAATCTAATCCATGATTAAATTATTTATTAATTAAATTAAATTATTTATTAATTAAATTAAATTAATTACTAAATTGAATCATATTTCTAACATTGAACCAGATATGCTTAAATAACAATTTAACTACAAAAGCATATATATTTTAACCTTTTTCTAACTTGCAATTTTAAATTGAAATCAAAGTCAGATGACAACATTAAGGCAACTTAACCCGACTAACACCTGACGACACACTATGACTAGGGTGACGACATGGAACGGAAAACCTAACTACTATCTCCCAATCGAATACCGTTGGGCATTGGACACACTCAAACCCGTGAAACCGGGTGGAGTCGATGTCCTGTAATTTTCAACCTGCGAACAAAGTATATCCACATACATAAATATGTCATAATTAAAGCACACCGTGAAGAGGAAATCATGGAATCGCAGGGCGCTCGCAAGCGAGTGATGCGATACCGTCCCCTTCACCAATACAGTGTAACTAACTGACAAATCTAACATATTAATATAATCCAAAGCATAAACATCATTAATTCAAATATCCATTTATGTTAATTCAAAACATGACATAAAGATAACATCATATTAAAATACCATCACATCAAAAGATAACATTAACGTCGCTTTATAGATAGCAAACAAATAACACCCGAGTACCATAGTCAAGGTACTAACAAAAAGTACAACATAAGAGAGCAGAACACTGTTCGATTAAAAGGACAAAATGCAGGGGTATTACAACTAGCCTCTACCAATCTCTGGCCCCCATACAAACCTATACGAAATCAACATACCTCTCATAAGGACAAGGCAATTGATCTTTCCATTCCAGGACTTCTCATCTCATCTCAATCCTAAACAAGCACTTGATCCATGAGTGAGGCATTCACTTGTCTTGATTAGTGTGAATACTACCCAACCCCCTAATTCATTTTATGTTATCAATGAATTACGAAACTCCTAATTGGTTACCCTAGCGCCACTTTGTGCGTCGGCCCCCATTGAGAGCCACTCCCCTACTAGCAGCTAGGAGACCCAATGAAATCAACAAAGGCAAAGCCAACTTGCACCAATAAAAAAACCTCATGAACATACATAAAGAGGCAAGGCATAAACCATCCTGCACAAAGTTCTCAATCAATGTGGTGAATATACCGTGCAAGGCTAATGACCCTCGTATACTCATTCAAAATTGAAGGAGAAATACAATCGAATTGAATCAAAATTCAAATACCGAATGCCAAACTTGTACATCACATTGCAAGTCTTGAATACCCTGAATTATAACTATCGAGTGAAGTCGAGTAATAAGCACAATATAGTCATTTGAATGAAAATCGAATTATCATGCATAGAACCTCGATTACTATTCATAAGACAAATTTAATAAGACAATAGATGATAGTGGGTAGATTGAGCTCGTATGAGATTGAGTGAGGTCATCCTTGAACAATATATGGGTCCCAAGCGCTTCTCAAAACAAAAAATATTTTCATTTATTCCCTTCTGATCATTATCACAATAGTATAAATTATGGCATCGAATGATTTATTCAATGTGTAACATAATAGGAAGTTTGGACTTTGAACCATGATTTGAGTGGGTCTATATGTAAGCATTGAGGGTTTATTAGATGGAGAGAAAATTATTCGGTTAGAATGACTTCCAATAATGTACATGGGATACATGGCCCTCAAGAAGAAGGTATAAAATATGAAGTAAATGAGGTTTCTAGTGTAATTAGATTTGTTGAAAAGACTTAAGAAACTATAAAAAAAAATGGGAACGATTGATGGTGTGCAATTGTAAGATGATGATTGATGGTGCGAAACTGTAAGACGACACGTGGAACAACTCCAAAACCCAAGGGTACACAAGTGCGACATAAGGGTACCACATCCGTAACCATGACATACAATCAACACAATCTTGTTCATGATAACCGAGGAACAAACTGGTGAAACGCACTACCCAAGGTAATCCAAAGGTTGACTACACAGTACGACAACCCACAACTTGAAAACCCAACTGGAAGACTTGCTAAATATTAAAACCCACATTTTCCAACTGGCCATACGAACAACTCAAAAACAACGAAAGAATCAAATCTACTTTGGGTTCACTAAACCCATCTCCTCACTAGCATTCAGTAATCAATGCATTAAATGAACTGAATTAAATACGCCATTTAAAAAAAACATTTTATTTCCACATAGCATTTAAATACATGAAACGTTAACTTGTATCTCAATAATTTAGATAAAAGCAAAAACCCATTTTTAAATAAAAATATTTATTCCATATTCGATAAAACTCATTTTCTAAAAAAAAAATATTCCCCTTTAAATAATAAAAATAATAAAATGAAATTCTCACATTTTAATATGTTAATAAAACATTAATATTATTATCATTATTTAAATGCATCATAATATTATATAAAAAAAAACATAATATTCTACTATTTAAAAGCATTTTAATATTATAACAAAACATAATATTAAAATATAATCATAATCTGTAACATTAAAATATTATAATAATTATAATTTTATAATATTATAAAACTTATATTATTTAAAATAAAAAAACTTATTATAATATATTTTTTTGAAAGGCCAAAAGCCAAGGGCACTGCCTCGATTTGTGTGCCAACCCCTAGGGTTGAGTCGTACGACCTCGAGCTCTGCACGCAGGTTTGGTTGAGGTCGGTCATGGCTTCCATGGCCGACGGTGGCAGTTTATTTCATGGAGGCCACAGGAGATGTGAGGCACAGGCGAAGAGGGTAGGTTGCAGGGCACGGACGTTGGAGGGGGCATTGAACACACGACGGAGGGTGAAGAGCGGCGGTGCTAGTAGAGTCAGCCACCAACTATGGTGGTGCGGGCTGCACAGTCCGCACGAGCCGCAGATGGGGAAAGATGTGCGCGCTCCCCCACTCCGCTTCCCAAGGGAGCTGCGATGGGGTGAGCCCTAGCCCCCATCAAAAATTTAATAATTTTTGTTTTTAAATAAAATAATAATAAAATTTAAAAGGACAAACCTGGAAAAATTTATAAAAGTTTGCCAGCATAACTTTACAAAAAGGAATTTAAATCAAATATATAAATCTAAAGAAGTATATGCACATATATATACAAAGTTATATATATGCATATACACATAATTTCCATTCAATCTAGATTGAAACTCAACAATTTGAAGAACAAAAGGAGCACAAAATAGAATAAACATAACAATTTGCAACCAAGAATTTATTTCCAACCTTAAACAATCTTATTCAAATTTTGAAAGCAAAATATCAAACAGATTTGTTTTGCACACAAACTATAGATTGCAAATAGTTTTTCGTCCACACAATGCCTTTGAATCAACAAAAAATCCAATTAATACAAGATGAGAACCTGATTTTTTTGAAGTATGCTGAAGATCCTGATGGTGGTTTGAAACCCTTTTAAGCTCCATAGATTCTTTGAGCTTTTAATCCAAACCCACAAAATTGAGCAATCCTTCCTCTTCTCTTCTCAATTTTTCTCCAAAAACTCCATTAACAAGACTTGTGAAGAAATTCAAAGATAATGCAAATTTTTACCCAAAAATCCTACAACCACCCTCATAAATTCTAGAAAACAAAATAGGAAATATCTCATTTTTGAATTTTTGAATTTTGAATTTTCTAGATTGACTTTTTAATCATTTTCTTAATTTTCAATTCCAACTCAAATATGCATGCATTTCCAAAATGAATAATGTAATTCATTTCAACACAAATAACTTAATCAATTAATAAAATAAATCTACTACAAGATTAAATTATTTATTAATTAAATTAAATTACTCAATAATTTAAATCACATTTCTAACATTATTCTAACTTCCTAAATAAACTGAAATGAGGCAATCAGAACAAAATAGAATAACTGGACCACACTAGGATCGACGACATAGTATGATCAGGGTGACGACTCGGCACGAAAATCCTAGCTACTATCTCCCAATGAAATGCCGTTGGGCACTAGACACGCTCGAACTTGTGAAACCAGGTGGAGTCGATGTCATGTACCTGTCAACCTGCGAACAAAGAATATATCCACATGCAATAATATGTCATAAATAAGGTACACCGTGAAGAGGAAATCACGAAATCGCAGGGCGCTCGCAAGCGAGTGATACGATACCATCCTCTTCACCAATACAGTAGTACTAACTAACGCATCTAACATAGCAACATATTCAAAGCATAAAACATCATAAGTTTAATATCCACTTATGCTAATTCCAAACATGCCATAATAATCACATCAAAATATAGTATCATCACAACAAGATACATCATGATAGAACATTGATCAACTATAACCAAGTACATATTCAAAGTACAACACAATACTAAAGCATAAAAGAGGAAACAACAAGGTTCGCACAATAGAGCAAAATGGAGGGGTATTACATCCTCCCCCCCTAGGGTTAGGCTTACTCCTTGAAGCCTACGAACAAATAGGGATAAAGTTCCCTCATTCTAGCTGCATCTTCCCATGTGGATGACGTGTCATCCCTAGGATCCCACTGAATCCTTATCTGATCAAATAGATCATCGATCCTAGGAAGCGGATATCGGTTCCTGATGGTCACTTTGTTCAACTATCGATAATCAATACATAACCAAAGTGAACCATCCTTCTTCTTCACGAAGATGACTGATGCTCCCCATGGTGAAACACTAGGGCAAATGAAGCCCTTCTCTAACAACTCCTCAAGTTGTAAACGAAGCTCTTTCAGATCCTAGGTAGTCATACGATAGGGGGCTCGAGAGATGGGTTGTGAACCAGGTATAAGATCAATCTTGAAGTCAATATCCCTCTGAGGTGGCATCCTTGGAATCTCGTCTAGAAAGACATCGGAATACTCCTGAAGGACGAGGTGACTATCAAGAGAGACTTTCTCTTCTCCACTAACTAGATCCAAGTCATCCACTATGACAACAAACAACTAGCAACCCTGATGTACACACCTTCTCAACTGCATAGCTGAGATGACCCTCAAAGAAAATGGCCTTAGGACTCCCACTATCTCTACCTCTCTACTAGATGCCTCACTGCATCGAATCGACTTGCGTCGACAATCTAAGATAGCACTATGTGACTTCAACCAATCCATCCCTATGACGATGTCATAAGAACCCAAAGGAATAACTCAAAGGTCCATCATAGTCTAAAGAGGTCCAATCTCCAATCTACACTCTGGCACAAGGGAATGCGATGCGACTTTCACACCCGAAGCTAACTCTACTTGCCACCTATCCTTATCGCACCCAGTCTACATCGTGACACGACTGATGAAGAAATGAAGGAGTCTGTCACTCTTGAATCAAATAAAATGGTAACTAGGTTATCTATCAACATACCATATGTCTCGATGACAGTGCCCTGATGCTCTACCTGGTGGTTATCAACTGCTGCAAAAACTCAATGCCCTCTACCTGCATCACCAACTATCGGCTCAGATGCTGCTGGTCCTTGCAAAAAACTAGATGCGCCCCTGTTGGGATAGCCTCTAGCCATGTGACCCTACTGACCACATGCGAAACACTCAATACCTCTGCCAAAACCTCTACCTCCAGATGGTGTGCTAGACTACTGTGCACTACCCCTGAAAGTAGACTGTGAACTCTATGTTGGATGCTCGAAGCTGGAGCGTTTCATACGCCTCCAATTCCTATCTCCCTATCTTGGTTGGAAACCTTTACGTTTCCCTTGCGATACCTGCTGCTGCTGCTGACCACCCTGAGATGGCCCCTGCTGAGACCTAGGAGGTAAACCTCCCTGAGACTGCCCTCCTCTAGCACTAGATCTTGCCACTACACTACTGCCAACTGGAACACTCATGTGTCCTCCAAGTGCCGTACTCAGATTCTCCTCAATAAGGCGTGCTTTCTCTACTGCTACTTCCATGGTCTTGGGTTAGAAAACCCTCACACCACCACTGAGACGGGCATTTAAGCCCCTAACAAAATGGTGTACCAACATACTCTCGTCATCACCAATCCCTACATACTGTTTGAGCTCGTAAAAACGTCACTCGTACTACTCAACGGATAATGCCATTTGACGTAAAGCATGGAACTCGTCGCCTCGACGCTAACGCCAATGTTCAGATAAGAACCGAGCTCTGAATCTCTCTAAGAAGATCTCCTAAGATGTAGTGTGAATTTCAATATGGAGCTTCTGGTCCTCTAGTCTCCACCAAGTGGATGCAAATCCTCTCAACTGCATGATGGCATAATGAGCTTTGGTGCTATTGCCATACGGATGCATGGTGAAACACCTATCTAGGTCTATGAGCCAAGTCTCGGTCTCTAACCAGTACCTAATCCATCGTATAATGGAGGATGCCCCCTAAGTAGGTCCCTCATGTGAGACTCAGACTGGGGTGGAGCTTCCCTCACCACTGGATTCACCTAAACCACTATCTACCTCAGACTAAGGAGCGCCAAAGCCTCCTCAAGCACTCTACGCGCTACCTCGATCCCTATTGGATCCTGCTGACGATTACCAACCTCAGGTGCATTTTGAGATGCTTTTTGTTCCTCTTGATCTGGGATAAGAGGAACTAAAGGAGGAGAGTCATGCTGACTCTCACCATGACCGCCTATATGGCCACGAACACGCCCTCTACCTCTTTCATGTCCGGGAGGCATATTCCTGAACACACACTTCAAGGTATTAGGCAAGATATACAACTCAAACTTAATGGTTCCGTTATAATCCCAGAGTACCCAGTGTTTAAACCTAGGCTCTGATACCATGTGTAATGCCCCGCCACGCAACTTTAGAGGAAGTTGCAAAGAACTATTTAAATAGACTAATTTTATTTTTTAAAGTATAATTAAAAAGTAAGTTCACTAACTGATGCCAACAACACTTAAGGTTACGAGACAGAGGTTATATAGAGCCTTAACCAAAAAAAATGAATATAAACCATGTCAATAATTTAAATAATAAAACAACACATACATTCCATGTAAGATGATTTTACAATGAGCATAATAGATAACTTTCAAATGAATTAATCCATTCATTAATAATAAGGTTACAACACTCATTCCCCGAATTAGGAAAGTCTGAAGAATACGGTTACAATTACAAATTCTACATCAAAACAAATGAGGGGTATTAAATTATAAGAACAATTGTAATGAAATCAAGCAAGAACTACAACAAAAACCACGAACTCTCCAACTGGAAGTCTCGTCCACACGAACAAGGAGAAAGACCCAACGGAGAAAGGTGCACGTTCCACCCAACCAAGTGGAACCCAAAGGTCCACCCCCCATGCTAGGAGATAGTAATAGGAATTTTTAACCAAGAACATCTACCTCTAGACATAGACTAACACAACCATACTGAAATAAATACAGTAACATCACTAACACAAGGTTACAATGCTTCTAGAAACTACATACTCAACTGCATCACTGATGTGAACATACTGTCGACCTAGGAGAAGTGTCATCACAACGTTACATGGGTTATCCTGGTGAGTCTTCCTAGGCCCCGACCCCCATCTAGGGTTATCCTAGTAACCTCTAACGACTTCCGGCCCCTCATGTAAACCAATGCGGAATCAATTATCTTTCATAGAGACAAGATAACGATCTTGCCATTCCAGGCCTTCTCGTCTCAACCCAAGTTTTTACAAGCCCTTGTGTTCATGAGCGAGGCATAATTATCTTATTAAGTGTTTGATACTACGTGATCCTCTAATCAGCTAATTAAGTTATCACTGGATTAACTAACTTACAACGAGTTATCCTGGCACCACTTTGTGTGTCGGCCTTCATTACAAGCCACTCCTCTAAGATGACACGTGTAACAACTCCACAACCCAAGGGTACACAAGTGCGACATAAGGGTACTACATCCCTAACCATGACATACAGTCAACACAATGTCATTCATGATAATCGGGGAACAAACTGGTGAAACACACTACCCAAGGTAATCCAAAGGTTGACTACACAGTACGACAACCCACAACTTGAAAACCCAACTTGAAGACTTGCTAAATATTAACCCACATTTTCCAAATGGCCATACGAACAACTCAAAAACAACGAAAGAATCAAATCTACTTTGGGTTCACTAAACCCATCTCCTCACTAGCATTCAGTAATCAATGCATTAAATGAACTGAGTTAAATACGCCATTTAAAAAAAAAACATTTTATTTCCACGTAGCATTTAAATACATGAAATGTTAACTCGTATCTCAATAATTCAGATAAAAGAAAAAACCCATTTTTAAATAAAAATATTTATTCCATATTCGATAAAACTCATTTTCTAAAAAAAACAATATTCCCCTTTAAATAATATAATAATAAAATGAAATTCTCACATTTTAATATGTTAATAAAACATTAATATTATTATCATTATTTAAATGCATCATAATATTATATAAAAAAAAACATAATATTCTACTATTTAAAAGCATTTTAATATTATAACAAAACATAATATTAAAATATAATCATAATCTGTAACATTAAAATATTATAATAATTATAATTTTATAATATTATAAAACTTATATTATTTAAAATAAAAAAACTTATTATAATATATTTTTTTGAAAGGCCAAAAGCCAAGGGCACTGCCTCGATTTGTGTGCCAACCCCTAGGGTTGAGTCGTACGACCTCGAGCTCTGCACGCAGGTTTGGTTGAGGTCGGTCATGGCTTCCATGGCCGACGGTGGCAGTTTATTTCATGGAGGCCACAGGAGATGTGAGGCACAGGCGAAGAGGGTAGGTTGCAGGGCACGGACGTTGGAGGGGGCATTGAACACACGACGGAGGGTGAAGAGCGGCGGTGCTAGTAGAGTCAGCCACCAACTATGGTGGTGCGGGCTGCACAGTCCGCACGAGCCGCAGATGGGGAAAGATGTGCGCGCTCCCCCACTCCGCTTCCCAAGGGAGCTGCGATGGGGTGAGCCCTAGCCCCCATCAAAAATTTAATAATTTTTGTTTTTAAATAAAATAATAATAAAATTTAAAAGGACAAACCTGGAAAAATTTATAAAAGTTTGCCAGCATAACTTTACAAAAAGGAATTTAAATCAAATATATAAATCTAAAGAAGTATATGCACATATATATACAAAGTTATATATATGCATATACACATAATTTCCATTCAATCTAGATTGAAACTCAACAATTTGAAGAACAAAAGGAGAACAAAATAGAATAAACATAACAATTTGCAACCAAGAATTTATTTCCAAACTTAAACAATCTTATTCAAATTTTGAAAGCAAAATATCAAACAGATTTGTTTTGCGCACAAACTATAGATTGCAAATAGTTTTCCATCCACACAATGCCTTTGAATCAACAAAAAATCCAATTAATACAAGATGAGAACCTGATTTTTTCGAAGTATGCTGAAGACCCTGATGGTGCTTTGAAACCCTTTTCAGCTCCACAGATTCTTTGAGCTTTTAATCCAAACCCACAAAATTGAGCAATCCTTCCTCTTCTCTTCTCAATTTTTCTCCAAAAACTCCATTAACAAGACTTGTGAAGAAATTCAAAGATAATGCAAATTTTTCCCCAAAAATCCTACAACCACCCTCATAAATTCCAGAAAACAAAATAGGAAATATCTCATTTTTGAATTTTTGAGTTTTCAATTTTCTAAATTGACTTTTTAATCATTTTCTTAATTTTCAATTCCAACTCAAATATGCATGCATTTCCAAAATGAATAATGTAATTCATTTCAACACAAATAACTTAATCAATTAATAAAATAAATCTACTGCAAGATTAAATTATTTATTAATTAAATTAAATTACTCAATAATTTAAATCACATTTCTAACATTATTCTAACTTCCTAAATAAACTGAAACGAGGCAATCAAAACAAAATAGAATAACTGGACCACACTAAGACTGATGACACACTATGACCCGGGTGATGACTCAACATGGAAATCCTAGCTACTATCTCCCAATCGAATTTCGTTGGGCACTAGACATGCTCGAACCTGTGAAACCAGGTGGAGTCGATGTCCTGTACTTGTCAACCTGTGAACAAAGAATATATCCACATGCAATAATATGTCATAAATAAGGCACACCGTGAAAAGGAAATCCCGAAATCGCAGGGCACTCGCAAGCGAGTGATTCGATACTGTCCTCTTCACCAATACAGTAGTACTAACTAACACATCTAACATAGCAACATATTCAAAGCATAAAACATCATAAATTTAATATCCACTTATGCTAATTCCAAACATGCCATAATAATCACATCAAAATATAGTATCATCACAACAAGATACATCATGATAGAACAGTGATCAACTGTAACCAAGTACATAGTCAAAGTACAACACAGTACTAAAACATAAAAGAGGAAACAACAAGGTTCGCACAATAGAGCAAAATGAAGGGGTATTATGCAGAAGCTAGCTTTAGTTTTAGCTCTACCCCTACCTCTCCTTGAAGTCATAAAATCCTTATTCCCATCCACAACAACATTCTCTTCATTTTGTAGAACATATTTTATAGTATTTTAGTGTAAGTAGAGATAGCACATAGCAACCATGAACCCTAAGCACTTAATTCACCTGACAACTACTATTTTCAATAAAATATATGAACTTATGCATCACGTCCTTGACTACAAGTTATCTCTCTAAATAGAGGGTGTGTGACATTGCAATCAGAGATTATAGGAGCATGACAAAATCATAAGATATAATATTTCATTTCCATTAGTATAATCTTACTCCAAATAAGAGCCACATCAGTCAGGTAACAAATACTAAATCAAAGAAAAAGTTCATCTTCTTATTTGAATCAAATTCTCAATTTATAACAATACAAGTCATCAACAAGATCTAAGAAATTAAGGCTCTCTATAACTAATTTTCATAACCCAGTGAGTGGGAATGAAACATGACATTAATTTATATTAAAAGATAAGATGCGTCTAACCATCTAAAAATACATGAAAATGCAGCTACTTCATTTTGAATAGAAAATGGGTTCTCTTCCCTATGAATGTGCCAAAGGGAAAGATAAATGATTCATGCACCCCTCTAGGATGGGAAAAGGAAGCATTTCATTAGTTCACAATGTTAATATGAATAGTGACGTAAGATGAATCCAATTAAGCAATGGGAATGAAACCAAAGCTCCTGGTAATCAGATCATCGGGTTTACTAATGAATGTTATTAGGTAATCCCAACTTTATTCATCCATTCAAAAGTAACCATTATAATGCACTAGAAAACCATGAGTATATAAATAGTGGTCATTATATATAACTGAAAGCAAAACATTATAGTTTCATGAAAATTCTCTTTCCAAGAGTTCAAATATAAGAAAATGCAAGCACAATGTTGCATTGGTAATCGACCATCCCAGTTCTTTAAGTGCATAAGTATCAATCTTAGGTATATAAGCTTATAAGGTGATAACTTAATGGATAACTTAAGTTCCAAAAAACTGAGAATCCATCTACAATGATGCATTAACAAAATGGTCACATAAAAGACCAACTCATAAACATGAAAAGTAGACAGTGAGTGCTATCTTCATCATTTATAACCTTCCAAGTTATCACTCAATCATATGACATGGGCCTACCCATACTTGAAACACATATCCCAAAAACTAGATAATCATAACCCTGTCCAACACATGATTTCTGATATTGGTTTAAGTTTCAGAAAATATTTGAAACTTTAATGAATTCATTTACTCAGTCTTGTAAACAAAACTAACCAAGCATGTATCACACAGGTTGTATAGAGACAAAAAATTGATATGAATACTGACCTATTGCATAATTAGAGGAAAATGAGTGCACAAAATTTTGTGGCCATTTTCATCAAGTATTTTTTCCAGTGATATATCTTGTAAAGCAACCAATGTAGTCTCTAGCATATCCAGGCATGCCTGATTTACAAATGTGAAAACTAGTAATGACTACACATTGACCACCATTTGGGCTAGATTCAATATTTGAATAATAAAAAATAGAGTGCAAATGATAGGGATACTATGATATTGTTTCGTATGAAACTCATACCTTCAATGAACAACACATGATTGCAGCTAAAGGGTGACAAAGAATTTTAAAACAAGACAAATAGTGCCTGAGACGACATTCCATAGAACACCATCATTGCCATTTAATGAAATCCATGAATTCTACAGCCTATCAGTAAAAGGTTTGGATTTATAGTGATATTTCTGCTGCCGCAATCTCTCAAAACCTCTCGCTAATACTATACTCTAATAATTGATTTGCTCAAAAGATTCTGAACCAAAAAAAATAAAGAATAAGAATATTTAATAAAGGGTTTTCAAAACCAGTAGCAAATATTATAACAACTTTTATGCTAAAATTGGTTGCATTGATAACAATACTCCATTATGTATACCATCTTAGGGGTCCCACACGTAGTGTATTGTAGAACATAATCGAGCAACCAAATATTTGAGAACCCTAAACATCTTGACAAAAAATTCTTTCGTAGATTCATAAAAATCCACACTTTTGATAAAAACCTAAAATTTCACATCCTAAACAACATAAAACCACAAATTCATCAACACATTCAAGGTTAGATGGCATCAATATTTTCATCTAAATCAAAAATTTCAAACCTAATAAATAAATTCTTCTTCACGATATAGGCCAGAACCTACAATGATCACTATATGAAACTATCAAACCCTAAAAAATTCCAAAATCCAAGAATTTCACAAACCCAAAAAAGCCCAACATTTTCCAACATCTAAACCCATCATTTCCCACATGAATATTATGCAATATTTCAAGGTCGAGAGGCCTTAAAACCCCTATTTTCAACTTTTCCCACATAGAAACTAACACCCGCCATCCTCGCCATCAAACCAAAATTTTAATTACATATCAAATGGGTATAAAAAATAACAATTTTTTTAGGAATTAACACTATAAATAGCATACTCTAATGAGAAGGATGAGCAGAGTGGTCAATAGCTTGGAGCTCCCTGCAGGCAAGAAATCTTTGGACTGTAACCAATTTAAAAAGGTCATCTTGTTGTTGTGTCTGTTCATTTTGTTGTGTTGTTCTATCCTTTTGACTTAATTTTATATTTTTTCTTTTAGTTCATCTTAAAAAGCCAACAAACTTTGTGAACAAATTTTTCTCTACCCATCAAACTTGATTTCTTTCTTCTTGTTAGGTTCCCTTTTATTTTTCTGCAAAAGATGGTCAAAACAACATTATAAAAATTTAAATTAATTGATTGCCACAAATGATTAGCATGAAATTGAAAAGCATATACACTAAAAGTTGAAAGCCCTCTTAAAATTCCCATATTAAAAACTTATTCTATTCATAAGAGAGGAGATAAGTAGCGGAGCCGCTAAAGCTTGGAGGAAAAAATAATCGTGTCCTTGTAGTGCTAGGGCCATTTTTTGTGCGTATTGGCCTTGGGATAGGTGATCTAATAAGGTTAGGCTCCCACACAGCTTAGTGACCTTGGACTTACCTATGAAAGCACAATTTTCTTTAGCTACCTTTGGCTTAGTGATGGAAGTTCCATTTTCTTAAGCAGCAATAGTGCCATTTTCTGTGTCAATGTTTGGCTTAGCAGTGGGAGTGTCATTTTTAAACACACAACCATTGTGCATTAAGATATTTACATGCATATAAATTTGTAGTAATCTTGATTAAAATTCATTCTTAAGTAACATTAGATCCTCTTCTTGGATTTTACCTCATAAAGAGACCTCCCATTGCCAAAAATGAAGTCTACAGTGCCCATTATGGTGCAATTGAGAAAATAATGGATGCCTTATTGGTCATAGAGAGTATCCTGGTTCACCATATAATCCCCAGTTGAGAAATATGGCCCTGTTTGCAGATATCCTTAGTGCCACATCTTGTCTAAATCTAGCTTGCGGTGGAAACATTGTTGTGTTTTGCATCATAATAATCCATGATCACAATAAAAAACCAAATATAATCCATGCCTACATTCATAAATCAAATATAAGGGATGCCCACATTCATAATTTATGTACATTGACTCACGTATTTTCATATATCAAATCTCTTGCAAATGAAAGTTTTCAATTATAAAAAGAAAAACTTTGCAAGAAACTGAATGGAGCACCTGAAAAGAAATGGCAGCTACATTATTTTCAAAAATGTAAATTTTAATGTCCCAATTATAAGTGTTTTTAAAATTTTTACATTATAATTATTTTTATTTATTTCTACATGATATAGTTTGTTTTTAATTTATTAAAAACATAATGCAATACTTACCAATTTTTAATTTTTTTATAATAGGGTAAGTGCACCATGATGGTGCACAAAAATGGGGTCAAAAGTGGTAACTTTTTTCTGAAATCAATTAAACCTAAACTTGGAGGAGAAATTTAAGATTCTTGAACTCAAAATTTTAACATACCAAAAGAACAAGAATTGTAGTACTCTAAATCTAGTTTCTAAACTACTATAGTTTTTCAAAAATAGATAAGATTAAGAAGATCAAATGTTTCACACACACAAAAGTGTTCCCATTTTTTTAGCAAAACATAACATCGTGTCTCATGTGCATCCCTCAATTTTTAGTTGCATTTAGTATTTTCAAAAACCCATTGGTAGAAATATAGTTAAAAGTGAGTACTAGAAGCATTTTTTGGGAATTTTTTATTTAGTATTTTCAAAAATGTAAATTTTAATGTTTCAATGTGTAAAGAATGAAGTGTAGAACAATATTATATAGTTTTTTTCAAATTTGGACAAGTAGGTCAAAATTTATTAAAAAATTCAATACATATATGCCTCTGATAACAATGAAAACATTAGTGAAAGAAATTAAAAATAAATGTATTTTAAATATAGTTCAAATCTAAAAAAAATTACATGATTAGAAAGCTTAGAAGACTTGTGAAATTATGGTGGTAATTTTATTAATATTCAATTTCTCTTTGTCCCTATTTTCCTCCCTTTTCTACTCATTTTCTCCCATGTGTCTCTTTGTCTCTCTGTACCTAACTCTCCCTATCTCTAATTTTTATTTCTACCTATCTATATCTCTCCCTCCCTCTCTCCCTCCCTCTCTTCCTCACTCTCTCTACCCCTTTATCTCTCTCAATATTTTTTCATCTAGGTTATAATTCGGTCATGTTTCTTGGAAGAAAATGTCTCCCCCATGCTCAGAAAGCCATCTTCATAAGAGAAATTGTGTTATAATATGGTCACAAGTTCCTATGAAGATAAAAAGGATAAATTTCCTCTATCTATCTCTCCATATTTATTTCCCTCCCTCTCTTTGTCTCTCCCTCCCACTCTCTCACTCTATTTTTCTCTCTCTAATGTTCTCGCATTTATATTAAGATTTTATAGTTGAGGGTTTAGGGTTGATGGTTGAGAGTATATTATTTAGGGTTGAGGGTATAGGTTTTAGTGTTAATTATTAATGTGAATATTTAGGGTTTAGTGTATAGGGTTCAAGGTGCATCTCCTATTGTTTAGGGTTTAGGGTGTAGGGTTTTATTGAATGAACAAGACAGTTGAGAGGGGGTGAATCAATTGTATCTAATCAAAACATCAAAACCCTCAACAGTAATCAGATCCACACACATTCATTAAACCTTTTATTTTGTTATAATGATTAAACATGAAATGCAGATAATAGAAATTAAAATAGAAACACCATACACAAGATAGCACTATATTTACGTGGAAAACCCTATGAGGGAAAAACCACGGTGAAGATTAGCTCGCAGTATAAGTAATTGCGAAACTAGTACAAAAGGGCTCATTGCCAGAATACGACACACTATCCAAAAAGGCTCACATCTAAGGTTCATTTCCACAGAAAGAAATACAAGAAGATAGAAGAGAAATGTTACACAAAGAACACTTTCTCAATGTAACAAGAATCCACGTCCAAAATTGCTTCAACACTTTCGTAGCCTTAATTGAAATATTATGGATACCTTCAACTCACTACTTTTAGTAATCCAACACTTTGAAGTTCGCACTACTCTACTCAACTTCTCATCACACACATCACTTGAATTAATCTTGCATCTATCTTGCTTCTCTCTTGATTCTTTCTTAAAATTCACAATAATTCCACTCTTATTTTTATCAACCTCAACCTCAAAACACCTTCTCCATGGTCGGAAATTATCTGTTATATTTACAAATTAAAAATAGGTCAGCACCTAAACATTACCATGGTGGATAGAAATGAAAGGGGGCCAAAACAACACTTAACTAGGATCCAAAATTCAATCTCACACACCATGCTACGCTTCTATAAATACTTGAACATTTCTTAATGTAAAGGTTGGCCATTACTTATGAAAACACATTAAAAATTATGTACACACTTCCAAAATTTATGATACAGTTAACCACAGATCCTCTTGAAACAAGAAAGAGAACAACACCATTAACTGTCCTTCAAAGTCATAAGTCCTAAAAACAAATGCAGAGAAATGTGGAGCAAATACATTTCTCCCCAACACCTCTATACAATATTGCAAAACCAGTTCACATATTGGTAAACACAACTTCTTCTCACCAACGATCCAAAACAAAATATTCTGAATATAGTCGCCTCTAACAACGTCAAACAACATATCAAATTCATATAAGCATAGCCTCAACAGAAAAGAAACATGGAGCACAATCTGGAGCACATTTTGATTACATGCACAACACTATTTTCTCTATTTATCAGATTTTTTCAGAAGCACTTGGAAATCAAGTACCAGAGGCATCATCTCATCTCATTACTTCATTACAAATCATTTCTAGATGTTGCAACAAAATATAGCTCCATGTACTCACAATACTTCGTCAATATCTCAACTATACATGCATAACCTGCAACAACCTGTTTTCCTCTTTTTCATAATTTTCTCAATATCCTTGACATCTTCATCATGCAACAACCTACTCAACACATAATTGACATCAATGACAACACCAGTCAGTGGACATCTTGTTGACATTAATGACAACACTATCATACTTACAACAATCTCCCCCTTTGTCATTAATGGTAAATGATGTGAAAAATCATCAAAGACAACACAACGACTCTTAACACACTTTCTTTTCTCCCCCTAAATTATTTGACAATATGCACAACTTTCTCCACTGATGCCTTACACTTTTTCACATGATACTTTCTCCCTCTTTGAAATGAATGGCACAGGATATATTTTTTACATTATTCTCCCCCTTTGACATTGAACCAACATTCCTACTCTGAATACTCCCCAATAGGAGAACATCCAATCAAATTAGCAACATAATGACAACACATCACACTACCTACTCCCCCCGAGCAGTAGCCACCAACATCAGTCCAGACAAGAAATAGATCCATAGATCCACTAGATTGATGCACCTCCATATGCATCTTTTAAACAAAGGAGGGGTAATAACCACCAACCTCTCCTGAATATATTCAAAAGTATCCTTAGGAAGATTCTTAGTAAATATGTCAGCAATCTGATCCTTTTTAGGTACATACTCAAGTTTCATCTCATTCTATATAACATTCTCTCTCAAAATATGATACCTATTAGATATATTCTTTGTCCTTAAATGCATCACTGGATTCTTTGAAGTGTTAATTGCACATGTATTGTCACAAAATATAGAAATAAGCTCATCATATACAACTCTAATATCCTTCAATACTTGTCTCATCCACAAAACTTGTGTGCAACATGATGCTTCTGTAATATACTTAGCCTTTGTAGTAGACACAAAAATTGAATCTTGCTTCTTGCTCAACCAAGACACTGATCTACATCCAAGAAATAATGCAACACCGCTTATACTTTTTTTTGTCATCATCACAACCAGCCCAATCTACATTTATATAAGGACTTAATGTGAAACTGGTATCCTTAGAATACCACAAGCAGTAATTCAGAGTGCCTCTTAAGAATCTTAATATCCTCTTTACTACTGCAACATGTCTTTCTTTAGGGTCTTCTTGAAATCTAGCCACCAGTCAAACTACATGAATGATATATGATCTACTAGCAGTTAAATATATCAATCCAACAATCATAGATCTATATTTTCTCTTATCAACCTTAGTTGCATCATCATCTTTGCTCAATTTACAACCAATCATTATAGGAGTGCATACCGATTTGGAGTCATCCATTCCAAACTTCTTCAACATCTCTTCGACATACTTAGATTGTGAAATGAAAATCCCTTTATCTGTTTGATTGATTTGTAGCCCAAGAAAGAAATTAATCTCCCCAAGCATTGACATTTCAAACTCTTTCTACATCTCTTCAACAAATTTCTTACACATAGCTTCATTTCCACAAAAGATAATATCATCCACATACACAACCACTATCAAGATCTTGTCTTCCTTAATTTTGAAGTAAAGATTACTATCTGTGGTGCCTTTACTGAATCCTTGATGTATCAAATATTTGTCCAATATTGCATACCAAACTCTGGGAGCTTTCTTCAACCCATATAGTACCTTCTTCAATTTACCTACCATATCTAGTTTATTTGATAACTGAAATCCTTTCGATTGTTCCATGTAAACCTCTTCTTCCAATTCACCATTCATAAAAGAAGACTTCACATCCATCTGATAAACCTTAAAGTCTTTATATGCTACAAATGCCAAAAAAACTTTGGTAGCTTCCATCCTAGCCACAGGAGAAAAATTCTCCTCAAAGTCTATACCTTCCACTTGTGAGTAATCCATACACACAAGTCTTGACTTATTTCTTATCATTTTTCCATTCTCATTCAACTTGTTTCTAAATACCCACTTAGTTCCAATTATGTTCTTGTTTTTCGGTCAAGGAATCAATTCCCAAGATTGATTTTTCTCAATTTTCATAAGTTCTTCTTCCATTGCCTTCATCCAATTTTCATCTTTACATGCTTCATTCACTGTTTTAGGTTTCGCTTCATAAAGTAAACACAATTTTACCTCAACTTCAGTAGCTTTTCTTCTTGTCAACACATCTTTCCTTTTATCTCTAATGATTTGATCTTCAGAATGATTCTTGTCAATAGTAGGAATCCTTCCATACCATAACTCATAGGGAGTCTTTATGTTGTTAGCTTTGGGTTGTACTCTGTTAAGTAACAATAGTATGAATAAATTCTCTCTAGTATACTTTCGGAAGATTTTCCTCTTTCATCATAATCCTAGCAGCTTCTTGAATCGTTCGATTTTTCCTCTCAACAACTCCATTCCTCTGAGGAGTACTAGGGGCAGACAAATGCCTTTTTATTCCATGAACTTCACAAAACATGTTAAAATCATTGGTGGTGAATTCACCAGCTCTGTTAGACCTCAAAAAATTTATTTTCAGATCCATTTCATTCTCAACCATAGCTTTATATGCCTTGAATTTATCTAGTGCATCATATTTTTTTCTAAGTAACCCATGTCATTCTAGAGTAATCATCAATAAAAAGTATAAAGTACCTTTCACCTTGTAGACTTCTCACTCTTGTAGGACAACAAAGATCTGTATGAATTCATTCTAGTAGTTCGATAGTAGATTGTTCCTTTCCCTTGAAACTACTCCTTGTTTGTTTTCCAAACCGACAATCCCTGCAGACAACATTGATAGGCTTTGTGATACTTGGAAAGTCTCTCATTGTGTGAAAAATGGAAGAAACAATTAAAGTGAGAAGGTGACACTTTGATACAATGTATAGAAGGATTTGAGAAGGTCACCAAAAAGTGCATTAAGTTGACTGATAAAGATCAAGATTTTATTGAAATGCTAGCATGACAGGATTATGATCCCCGTACACTAGGACGGGAGGGTAAAAAAGTGAAAAATTTTAAGGAATGGATGGAAAGAATAAATAAGGATCTTGTTCAGTCGTTAAACCAGGAATTCATTAATGAAATCATACATTGCAAAAATACTATGGTGAAGTGTGAAATAGAGAAAATGCAGAAGAATGAAAACATCCTCTAGATATCAGAAGAATACACCAAGCTCAAGTACAATTGGAAAGCGATCCAAGGAATTTCAAAAGAACGTATGCATAAGATATTAACTGCTTTCTGAGAGTATCAATTGAAGAAAGGTGGAGAAGGGTTCCAGACCCAGAACTTGAGACAAGGCAATGAATCACCAGATATTAGATATTGGAAGTATTACAAAGAAATATTCTTGAAGTTAATTTTGTAGGTTGTTCCTGGTCCCAGTAAATGTTTCTCGTCTAGTATTCTAAGGAGTACTAATGGCCTTGTTTTGTATGGAATATTGTGTACCAAAGCTTGAAGTTGAAGATTGTTGTTGTTGAAGAAGTCAAAGCTTTGACTTTTTCTAGAAGATTCTAATGATAACTCGCATCTGCCACGTGCTACATTTTGATTTATTGTTTCTGATTCTCTTGATAGACCTTAATTTTGAACTCTTGGGGTCTTGTTCATATAAAAGTCCATTTACTGCTTTACTTTTATTTTAAGTTTAAAATTTGTGGATTTTGAAAGACCGAAAACTTCTCTAAGTTTTGTTCTTTTTTCCTATTTTCTGAATCATTCCAGATTAAAAAATTGTATGCACATAGAGCTTAATCAATATCGAAGGTAATTTGATAGCTACCTATCTCATGTATCTTTTTTATTTGGTTTGTCCATTCCGTCGGACAAGACTGTGTGTTGCACCATTTAAGGGTGCATATAGAACCTACTTGGATCCCATCTTTAAAAGCCCACACAGTTTTATGCCTAGTTGTGAAGCAATATAATGAAGTATAACGTGGTTTTCTTTGATTTGATCAATTCTTGGGGCATGCATGGAGAATACCCAAGATCAATTTTAATTTTCAAGTATTTTGGTGCTTTATTTTAGATTAGATGTTTAGATTTCAGAAAATGCTCCAAAAAAGAAATGAATGAATGGAAATATTATTGAAAATCTTTCGTTTCTATGAAATTTTTGAATGCTTAAAGATAAATCTACTTAAGTGATAGAAAAATTGTTTGATGTTAATGAAATATTATTGCAAATCTATTGATTTCATGAAATTGTTTAATGATCGAACTGAAAATCTTGCATTTGATATTCTAAATTCCTTTAAGAACTAATAATAACCATAGACCCCTTGAGATTAACAAAAATATCAAATAATACCCTTAAGTGAGCCTAGTATGGTCAAGACCTGAATATTAGAGCCTTGGGACTAAGCTAAGTCAGCCTTTAGATTTCCCTGGTTTAGTCTTTCAAGTAAAGATAGGTTCTTCACGATTTTTCGTGTGAGGATTTTATTTGCACGGTTGTTGCGACTAACATTGTCATCAATAGGAACTGGCACTAGAAGGAGGGCCTCTTCGTTGTTCTATTGGTTTCATTAGGTTTGAAACTAGATTTCCATCGAGTCACTAGATCCTGGGCTGGTGATCCTCGTGTGACTTTAGTCGAGCTTAGTAGTCGAACGTCATCTAGACCTCAAAAGTCTAGAAGTGTAATTACAAATTCACAAAATCTGACTATTGTTATACCACCATTGCCTCCCATAGTGATCGTTTTCTTTAATGTAGAGTCACTAATCCAATTTTTTGTATATAATGATCTTCCAAAAAATCCCAACAAGTTATGTCCTAAATATTATCTTCATAAGGACGTAGAAGAACACATCAATATCTTCGAGGATACATGTTTCAAAGCAAGAATATAACATGAGGATTTTGTATGTAGATTGTTCCCTTACACTCTAATTGATGAAGTCTACCAATGGTATATCATCCTACCTCGTAATTCAATTAGATCTTGGCAAGATTTGGAAAATCAATTTTGTCCAGATTTAGCTTTGTTATATCATCAATTCACTCAAATCAAGAGGTTTGATGGTGAACCTATAAATTATTTTAATGATAGGTTTCAAAAGGCTTATTCTAGGTTACAAGCACCCTATGTAGTGGAATATTTTTCTTTCATTGTAGTTTATTATACAACAGTAGATCCTTTAACTGCTATGTTTGTTAAAAGAAGGGAAAATCCTCCCACTACCTTATTAGAATTTTATGTTGAAGCCGTAAGTGTCAACCTAGAAATGAAACATCTTAGGGGTGGATCATCAATGAATGGAAGAAATGGATTGAATAATTATCCTACTCCAAATGTGAATGGAGTCTTGTTAAATCATTTGATGACTCCTAATTCTTTTTCTTTAGTGGTCCAGAATGGGACGTTTCTTCATAATACTCTCTCCAACCAAGAAATAATCAACCTTTATTCCCTCACCCTGGTCCAGCTATCACAGAGCTGCATCCTAACGAAAATTCCTTCTTCTCACAGACTCTAGAGAGTCAAAATGTTAAAATTCCAAATGATAAGGAAGGAATTAGAGAAATCATAGCTCAACTCAAAAGGTTAACCACAAAAATTACGCAATTAAGAAATCAAAATTTCTATTCTCAAAATAACAATCAGAGTTCACAAAGTTGAGCATACAACACTCACATACCACCTAGACCTTGGAAAACATGACCAAATAATGGAGGAGTATTCTCACCTTTAGATAACATTAATCCCTCCAACGATAGAACCATGTCAAAGGTGTATTTAGTTGACCTTATGATAAATAACTAGTATAGAATTCATAAAATAAGTGTTCATTCTGAAGTGGACTATCCACAGTTTAAAACCACTTTAGATATTTTCTTGGATGCTACACACTACAACGAACAGTGTGACTCTCATCCTCCTAAGGAAATGAATTAGTTATAGTAGGATATGATTCTTCTTTGGTACTTGAAATTTATGGATGTGTTGAGTCACCTGTTATTGTCGGGAGTAATACTCATGGATATGAAGGAGATAGCTCCACCATGACTTTAGTAACTTATTCATTTCCTTATCAAGATGAAAATGAACCTCAAGATGAAGTTGACAATATTCATTCTTTTCAAAAATATCAAGAAGGGCATAATCACAACCTGAGAAGCAACACACACAATGGAAATAAATTCAACGAGTCGTTGACCACGTCAATTCCGCTCAATGACTTTAACACTCCACCATATGATAAATCAAGTAATACTCAAAGGTTACCTAAGGTGACTTATGAATATAATTCATCAAATGTTTCAAGAAGTGAAAAGGTAGATTCCTCTAATCAAAATACATTGACTAATTATTTGGCAGAAATGATCAAAAAGCTAAAAATCACTCTTTCTTTATCATAATTGCTCAAAACACTTGTGATTCAGAAAGCTTTCTTGAACACTTTAGAAGAACTTCCAAAAGAAGGAAAATTTAAAGAATCTCAGATGAAGGATAACCTCATTAAGGAAAATGACAAAAACATTGTTCCCATGGCGAATGCACAAGTAGCCTTTTATAAGGAAAAATAGAATCCCCGCCATTCTTTCTCACACTGAGGATATTTGGTAAAAATCTTCATAATTGTTTAGCAGATTATGGAGAGTCTACTAATGTGATGCCTTTGTCCATTTATCAAATGCAAGGGTTAATTCTGAGGAGTTGCTTAAAGAAAGTTACTCAACTTGAAAAAATTGAAGTAAATGTGGTCAAAGAGTTAGATAATATATTCATATGTAGCTAGTGTCGGATCCCAAGATTAAGTATTATATTATTCAGGTTGTTGAGATACCTGATACTTATGGTATGCTATTGAGCAGGAAGTGGTCAAATTTTTTGAATGGATACATGGCCACGGATTTCTCACACATGTAGTTACCATGGAAAGGAGTTCATAATCAAATCAAAATTGAGAGGGAACCACGTATGAAATACATCATCATTGATTATGATCAAAAAAATAAATTTCTATACATCGATGTAGAATTAGGGGTTTATAAAATTCAAAGCTCGGGAGTCAAAATAGAAGAAGTATTCAAGTGCAATGTTGAAGAGCATAATCATATAACTCCTAGAACTGATATTTTAATTGAGTCATATTATGATTCTTTCGAAGAAGAAAATGGTTATTATGATAAATTTTGGAAGAATATTGTTACAGAAGCTCAAAAGAGCAGGAAAATTAAAGATTCACTAAAAAAAATTTTGTTGTAGGATTGGTGCAAGTTACATAATTATGTACATTCAGAAGTCAATTGCATGATAAACATGGAAATCATTCACAAAATTGAAATCCAACACTGTCTAGAACATACTAAGATCAAAAGGTCTGAACCAGAAATACATGGAGATAAAATTTAGGTTACGCAGACCAAAAATGTTAACTCAACAACTCTTAAGAATTGTAAGTTTTTAGCTACCGGTGATCAAGCCTAGACCTTAGGTTTGATGGATCTAAATCAAAACAACGAATTGGAATTAGAATTCAGCTCATCAATTGACAAGGTAAATATTTTCTTGCTGCTTATAGATTGCAATTTCAATGTACTAACAATGTGGCAAAATACGAGGCCCTCATCCATGGTTTGATGCTCACAATCAAGAAGAAAGTCAAGATTCTTAAGGTGTTTGGTGATTCAGAATTGGTAGTCAAACAAGTTCAAAAGTAGTAAATTTATCATTACAAGCAATTGTCCAGCTACCGGCATAGAGTGTGGGACTTAATCAAAGATTTTGATTCTTTCAACATTACTCACATTCCATGACAATTTAATCAAAGAGTTGATGCTTTAGCCATTGTTGCCAGTGCTCTAGAACCTTTAGATGCTTCAAATTTGAGAATATTTACAATTGATATGGTGTAGTTACCTTTTGTTCCTAATAATGTTACAAATTTACAGGTGTTCGAAGATGATTGACACATATTGGAATTTATCACTAAATTTGGTATCTTCAAAGCACAAATAATTGGATAAATAGACCGCCCTAATGGAAAGATTCAAGATGAAGAACTAGCTCAAGCTAAAGATAATAGTATTATGAAAGGGATAATTGAGTTGGAGCGACTATTTGATATAGATCAGATATGAATATACCATGCAACCATAGGGTTGTAATAATATATTTTTTCATCTTTCTTCTCACTGCCCTCTTTACCCATTCTCTCTATTTCATAAGAGATTTCCAACTTGTAACACCCTACCATACAACCCTAGAGGACAACATGCTACAACACTAAAAAAATAACATTTTTTTTGAAGTGTAAACATATTAAAATTTACAAATGAAACAATAGCTCGTGTTCTAACCTAAGTCCTCGAAGTTTCCATGACTACACTACTATAATCCCATTAACTAAACTAACAAGAATAAATATATTAACATGATTTATCTAACATTAAGGAGTACATTAAATCCATCACATTATATAATCAACAATATGAACATCCATTTCATGTCATCAATATCACAACATCAAGGATCATTTAATTAATTTGCATATGCAAGATACATCGTTTACATTATCCATAATAAGAGAGAGAGATAACAATTAATTACAACAGTGCTTCCCGAGATCAATAGGGAAGAATATACATCTGAGTACAATACATGATACAATTGATTTATAGTACAATACAAGAACATGGAAGATAGTCCACACTAACTGGAACAAGTGCAGGATTCCACATCATCAAGAGCAGCCACCACGAACATGAACAATTTCAAGGGAAACCCAATGGAGTACAGGCCACATTCCACCTGACCATGTGGAACCCTAAGGTCCACCCCTCATGCTAGGAGATAGCAATAAGGTCCCACCACCACAGTGACCACAAGGTGACAACCAACTGACATAACAAGACTATATAGGATTCTGACATGAAAAGTACAACATAAAATTACCTAATAGTGACATCACTTCCAGAGGCACACAAACATCAAAGGGAGATAGAAGACAAGGGAATACTAGGTTGTAGTAGGGAGGAGTGTCATCACATAGCTTGCTATGGGTTACCTTGAAAAATCTTCCTAGGCCTCGACCCCCATCCTAGGTTACCCTAGCAGCCTCTACTGATCTCTGGCCTCCATACAAACCTATGTGGAATCAACATACCTCTCACAAGGACAAGGCAGTTAGTCTTACCATTCCAGGCCTTCTCATCTCATCTCAAGCCTAAATGAGCACTTGAGCCATGAGTGAGCCATTCACTTATCTTTATTAATGTGAATAATACCCAACCCCCTAATTCATTTTACGTTATCAATGGGTTACCTTGGTGCCACTTTGTGTGTTGGCCCCCATTGAGAGCCACTCCCCTACTAGCAGCTAGGAGACCCAATGAAATCAGCAGGGCAAAGCCAACTTGCACCAATCACAAAACCTCATGAACATACATAAAGAGGCGAGGCATAAACCATCCCACACATAATTCTCAATCAATGTGGTGAATATATCGTGCAAAGCTAATGACCCTCATATACTCATTCAATACATAAACAACCATCTCAAAATGAATTAACATAGAATCCATCAAGTAGAAAATTCTACCTAGCCTCTGGAAGTCTAACTAGCCATTTACACCATTATTCTCACAAGGAACAATATCCATGGTAACCTAATTCCATAACATGATAATGCTTGCAGAGCTAACATTCAGATTAACTTCATCAAAGGAAGGCATGAATCTAGTCAATTTTCCTAACAAATCATGAAATAAGAATGACTCAAATCCACCGCAAATAAATATTATATATATACCATCTTACAATTTAGATATTCCCTCTAAGCAACATCTAATTTTTCAATTCAACAACGAAATATATAAACATCATCAGTTAAAATAAAATTCTAATATCTTTACAAGGAACCACATTATTCAGTTGCATTTAATCTGTCATTTCCTAGATAAGGTGTTACTTCTAGATATTAACATCGATAAGGAAGATTCTTTTATCTAATTAATTACCTTATTATATATAGACACTACATCATTAGTGAATTGCATTACTTAAAAATATTATTGTATGAGCTCACGATTCCTATTCAAAATAAATCTATTTGTCTATGAATGGACCAATACGCAATCTCAAAAATAAGTCTTAGTGTATAGAATGAATGTTTCAAACATAATAGGGAATTTAATTGGATATCCTCCACCAATATGAGGAATCATTCTCCACATTTCAAAATACTCATTATCTCACCCAATAAATTTTCCCAAAGAATCGTTTACCACAATAACTTGTATTCTGAATAACTTTAATTTAAGGAATCTACAAATCATCTAATACAAAATATGAGAGTACTTTCATTCCAAGATTCATCAACTTCATTCTTTAACCAATTCCACAAAATCTATAATAAGTTCATACAATGAATCCTCATCATTTACTATTTCAAATTCCTTACTTAATATATTCTTTCAAATTTATTTACTTACTACTTTCCCTAAATTCAGAAGAGAGAACATTCCACTTTTAACATCATTATAAAAGAAACATATACAAATATATAAGTATATGCTTATATATACATATATTTATATATGTATATGTGTATATCAAAATTCTATTTACAATTACAATCTACAATACAACTATATTTAATCACACATAAGCATGATTTTATATACATATATAAATAATAAATGAGTTAGCAATTAAATCAAATGACAAGAAAAATATATTGCATGAAGACTATGGTTTACTACATGAAATCAAATGATAAGTAATAGAATGTCAATCGAAAACTAAAGCCACGAGCCAAAGGATGCATGTTATACTATAACTACCAAAACATACAAAAGTAAACATACCTATTCAGCACATAATCGAAACATATGAAGGCTTGCACACACAAACATACATACATACGTACATACATATATATATATATATATTTGTGTGTGTGTGTGTGTGTGCAGCGATTCCACAAAGATTTACATGATAACTATCGGTAATGCGCATGGCGAAATCATTTACTATTTGAAACACCATTACAATCAGTCAAAACGAAACCCAAAGGTAAGATGTTACAATATACAAGCATATGATCAGTTCGGAACACCTATATCACGTAATAGTTATGCCAAATACATAAATACATATACTGACTATGACATATATATATATATATATATATATATATTGTGATAATATACATTGGTTACCTATATTTCTGCGAGAAAAAACTCCACATATTGAATGAAATACTTGAAGAGAGTGTCTATTTTAAAACAATGATTCCCACATTCAAATATATACCACCAAAATCTCGATAACTCGGACTAGAGAAAGGTAAAGAGTATAAAATGCAGACTGAGGAAGTGAAGAGGTAGGCTGCACCATTAAGTAGTAGACATAAATTTGATTGCAAATTATGCAAAGATAACTAAAGGAGAAATACAATCAAATTGAATCAAAATTCAAATACCGAATGCCAAACTTGTACATCACATTGCAAGTCTTGAATACTCTGAATTATAACTATTGAGTGAAGTTGAGTAATAAGAACAATATAGTCATTTGAATGAAAATCGAATTATCAAGCATAGAACCTCGATTACCATTCATAAGACAAATTTTATAAGATAGTAGATGACAGTGGGTAGATTGAGCTCATATGAGATTGAGTGAGGTCATCCTTGAACAATATGAGGGTCCCAAACACTTCTCAAAACATAAAATATTTTCATTTTTGCCCTTCTGATCATTATCATAGTAGTAGAAATTATGGCATCGAATGATTTATTCACTGTGTAACATAATAGGCAGTCTAGACTCTAAACCATGAATTGAGCATGTCTATATGTAAGCATTGAGGGTTTATTAGATGGAGATAAAATTATTCGATTAGAATGACTTCCAACAATGTACATGTGATACATGGCCCTCAAGAAGAAGAAGGTATAAAATATTAAGTAATTGAGGCTTCTATGGTAGTCAAGATAAGATGTCTAGTGTAATTGGATTTTTTGAAAAGACTTAAGAAACTATAACAAAAATGGGAATGGTTGATGGTGAGTTTTGTACTATGGAAGAGTCTTCAAAGATTTCAGCAATTACTGATGACAGAAGAAAAATAAACACAACCACATGGAATACAAGATTGCAAAATAAGTTTGAACAATATGATGAGAGCATTGAAGCAACACTGACATATATATACTAATTGTTCCAATTCAAACCCAGTTTAAATACAGGAGCGTTTGTTCCAAATTAGAATCTAAAATTCAAGCATTTATTCTAAAAGAAGAAGATTATAGAAAAGAGGAACTTGGGCTAATTCAATTGGCTGAGCTGAAGGTTGATACAAAGCTCTCTATCTCCAATTTTTCGTTTCGACACACTTCCAATCTCCTAAACCACTGCAAAATCCCCAATTCCCCAAAACCCCCAAAAACCAGAAATAAAGCTTTTCAGGAACCAAAAAATTTATTCACGAGAACAAAACAAGATTAATTTTTTTCAGAATAGTTGCCAAAGCCCCCCCTTTTTTTCCAAAATAACCAATTTATTTACTATTCCATAATGCCCGTTACTACATGCCCTCTCTTCTTTAAATTAATTATTTTATTTTGTTTCCCACTACCGTCAACTACCTTATATTTTATTAATTTTATAGTTTAACTATGCTTTATTATTTACACATGATAAATCAACAATTAAAATATTTAATTTATTAATTTAATCCTTCATTTCAATTTTTTTTGTACAATATCATAGTTTAATATATTTATTCTTTATATTTCCTTATTAAATCATAATTTTAAATTTATTTAAATCAAATAAAGACATTATTAATTTTTATTTAATCAATACCTCCATTTTATATAAGCTTTTATTTTTAATTATCCCAAAGTCTTTTAATTTCGATAATCTTTTATTTTAATGCCATAATTGATCAAAGTACTAGTCAACCTAAATTAAATCAAATGCACAACATACCAGGAAGTACCAAATCACACAAGTGAAATGGAGGACAATACTGTGACAAAAGAGACGAACCAAATCATGAATGAACAACATTGTCAAGGTGAAACGCAGAGGGGCACTACACAGATCTTCTTGTCCTTTAGGATAACACTCCACCTTCTCTTCAAGTTTTTCAACTTTATATCTTTTATTAGCCAGCATACCCTTTTCACGTAATCTTTGTTCATGCTTTCTTTTAGCCTCTTTTATTTCTCTTCTCTACTCCATCTCCATCACATCTAATCTAGCCTCAATCTTTTTTAATTCTCTAATAACCCATTTTGTAAACCTCTTTTCTTTCCACTCTTCCATGGGTAAAGTCCTCACAGGCCTTCTCATCACCCATCTTGTCCTCTTCTTCAAAGATATCTTTAGAGACTCACAAGTCCCTCTACAGTTACAAGTCCTATTTGCAACAATCTCTCTCACTTCAGGGTATCAACCCTTTGCAATCACATGTCCTCCCTGCAACAAACTCAGTCTTGCTTATCCTCTAGCCAACAGATGGTTTCTGGAAGACACACCTCTCTCGTGCACCTTCTACCTAGCCTTACCCTCTACTAGAGGATAACAACTACAAACTTATTTCATCTCTTCCTGCCAATCAACTGCTACAATACTTCCTAGCCAATCTTCCTTCTCTAATACCATTTGATGCAATTGAAGACCAAGACCCCAAATTGATGTGTTTATCTTTACAACCACCATTCAAATTTTTAATCAATTCAATTGAAGAAGCCTACTCACCAAAAACATTGCATGAACTCAAAAGGCTATGAGATTTGATCCAAACTAAACTTCTGTAAATGTGCACAAAAATCTTTTGGCAGACCACATTTCAAAGATTATTTTTAATGTGCAAACAAACCCCATTTCTTTTGAAAAATTGGGTAGTAGAAGCTCTCACCTTCATCTACAAGAAAACAAGTGATTCAAAATTTATTTACCAATTCAACAATGTCAAAAACCAAGCTATAAACTAAGAAAAACCATTTCTAAACATTGGTGTTTGATCCCTTCCAACAATTTTTAAACTTTCATTTTTTCCATAGCTTATTTCAAACCTCAACTAGGAAAGATTTATCAACCTTCGGAGTTGAAACTATTGGACTTGCAGTCTAGGATTAATACCACACACACATGCTTCAAGAAATTTAATAGATCTGATATCAACATCAAATATGTAGCTCCAACAACACCAAAGCTATAGGAAAATTAACAAAAAAACAAGATTCAAAAGTACAAGCAAGAATCCATTTCTAACACTACAAAATTTCACTCCTACAAGAAAGAATGCCTCTAACTATTACAAATTAGATTTGGGGCTACAAAAATATGTTATAGGTAATGTCAAATCAAAGTCAAAACTTCTTCTATTCCTCCTTGGACATCATGGGCATTCCTCAATAAATTTTTCCTCCTTCCTTCATGTTCTTCCTCAACTTCTTCATTTTCAATGCTCTTTGAACTTAGGCATTGGGTTTTTTCCCTACAACCACAACCTCCAAACAAGATTCTCCCTCTCTAATCTAGGCATGGAATTCCTCTTTCTCCTATTGTTATCCATTTCCTGCAATATTTTTTATGTCTTTGCTAAAAATTATCTCCATCTCCTTGCATTCCACTACCTCAAAGACATGTGCTTGGAAGATTCCAACACAATTAGCCAACAAATTAGAACTCCCGGGAGTTACAAAAGAGCCCCCAATTTGGTAAATTCATGCTTGGGCATGTGTTCTTGGCTCCCAAACTGTTTTTGAAATATTAAAAAATTAAATTTTTTAAAACTTACAACTTTAACTCCTATGACCACTTTGCCAAATGAATTCAAAATGAATTGCTAGAAGAGGGGAAAATGAAGAATTAACCACATGCCTCCAAGAAAACCAAAATGAAATAAAACTAAAATTTGACAACACATGCAATAAAGACTTAGGATGTGCATGATTCTCTACCCCTAGATGCTCTTCCATCACTATTGCAATTATAATTGGCTATATTTTTTTTAACTAAGATACAAAATTTAAGCAAAAATATCTTAAAATTTACATGTCTATGATTCTATTGGTCAAAATATTTGAAATATTATTGTAAACTTTGAAAATTAGGGAGAATAATACCCATGATCCTTAAATCTTTTAATTTTTTTTGTTTCTAATATTTAATTTCCTAATTTTATTTTTACTTATTTAATTAGTTATTAATAAGTTGTTTTTTTAACAAATTTGAAGCAATTTTTTTTTCTCTTAAAGAAAATTTAATCTCACATGTAAAATATTTAGCTTTATAAATTTTAAAAATTAGTATTTCATCAAAATGATTGGCAAAAAAAGATTTCAATGGTGTTAAGTGTGGATTTTTAGGAAGAATAAACATGAACATTTAAATTGTCATTTAGGTAATTTTTTCCACTAACCATTGCAATCATAAAACATTATATATATATATATATATATTTTAAAGTTAAAAATTTAATCTCACACATAAAATATTTAGCTTTATAAATTCTTAAAATATTTTTGTATCAAAATGATTGACAAAAAAATTTTGGTGTGAAGTGTGGATTTTCATTCACAATTGGTTATAAAAAAATTTTTTTTTACAACTCAAGACAAAATTTAAGCAAAAATATCTTTAAAATTATTTTTCTTCAATTCTACTGGTCAAAATATTTGAGATCTTATTTCAAACTTTGAAAAATAAGGAGAATAGTACCGTGATCCCTAAATCTTCTAATTATTTTTTGTTTATAATATTTAATTTCCTTTTTATAATATTAAACACTTTCAATATCTTATTTATAATTGGTTGTGAATTATTAAGATTTTTTATATTCTTTTGATTATTTTTTTGTTTATAATATTTAATTTCCTTTTTATAATATTAAACACTTTCAATATCTTATTTATAATTGATTGTGAATTATTAAGATTTTTAATATTCTTATTATCTAATATTATAATTCTAAATTTATATTTTAAAATTTAATTTTAACATTATATTTTTATTTTTATTCTAACTTTATATTATTTATCATTAAAATTATACTAGCATATCTATCTTATTGAAGGGAAAAGAATGTGGATCTACTGACCCAACAGTGCGGAATACATTCCCTTAACACCTTTACTACAGGGGAGAGAAGCAAAAACGAAAAACTAATAGTTTCTAAAACTTATAGAGATGCATACAACCATGGCAATGAGAAACCAAAAAGATAAGCAAACAAAGATGACACAGTATTTACGTGGGAAAACCCTTTCAGGTAAAAAACCCACCACACAAAGTCAAATCTATTGTATTACAGTAATGAATTGATTACATACAATATCCAGACTTCTTTGTTCAACTCACAATCCCCTAGAAAGTTTCAAATTCACTGTTACAATGTTTTTACAACATATAGTTCAAAACCCTCCTCAAGAACTCACGTCCTTCTGTTCTTCAGCTCACGACTTCAAAATTGCTCTGTAACTTACGACTCAACTCTTGACTTCTGACTTATGAGAAATAAAACATCTCTCATCCATATGTAACCGACTCAAAAGAGCAATGAAGTCCATCCTCGAATCATGCATCTGGTCAGATCTGACAGATCCCCCTGCAACGAGCCGTCCATGCATTCAATGCCATCACCAAAACGGTTGAGCTCGCCACCCTTCGTTGAAAAATGCAACTACCACAATAACTATCTTGGTATCCATCCAATCACTATTCAACCAGGTGCCACGCGTCCAAGACCCATTAGCAATCGCAGCTGACAAAGCAACCAAAACGGTCAAACAGACATCGGGCACGACCAAGACTTCAAGTCATTTCTAACACTACTGGAGTCGGAGTCGGAACAGGAATCGAAACAAGACTCCACTGAAAATACACACTGTCGGAGTCAGAGTTGGAGTCAGAGAAGGAACTGGAGTCGAAACATGACTATCGAAACCCAGAACTTAGGCAAACAGAACAATGCCAAGTTCCATCCTGGTTCCGCCTCTGCTAGAACTTTGCAAATAACACAAAAACACCAAGGAATGAAAACGAGGACTTTAAGCTGGAAGTTGAGACATAATTTCTCAACAATCTCCCACTTGGTGAACACTTCCAACTTCCTCAAAACATCAAACCTTACTGTCTATCATAGGCCCTAAGGCCCATCGATTCTGTGCACCATCTGAACTTGTCTGTGCTAACCAGCTTTGTCAAGGCATTTGCAACATTCTTCAAGGTGTCAACCTTATCCATACTGACCTTGCCATCTTCAACCATATCCCCCACGAAGTGATATTGCACATCTATGTGCTTGGTCCTGGCATGGAAGGTCGGATTCTTTGCCAAACAAATGGCACTTTGACTGTCACAGTAGATTGAAATCTGTCCAGCATTAAATCCAATGTCTGAACACAAATGCCTCAGCCATACTACCTCCTTGCAAGCATGAATTGCTGCCATGTACTCTGCCTCTATCGTGGATAAAGCAACTACAGCTTGTCGCTTGCTCATCCAACTGATTGCTCCACCATTAAGCATGAAAGTGTATCCACTGGTGGATCTTCTGCTGTCAATGACCCCTGCCCAATCAGAGTCAACATATCCCTGAATGCAAAGAGCCCTTTGTGATGCAACCATACTGCCATGGTAACACAAAGCATAATCTGAAGTACCCTTCAAATACCTGAACACTCTGTTTACAACATCCCAATGTGATCTCCCTATATTTGCCATGAACCGGCTTAGAACTCCCACTACTTGGGCAATGTCTGGTCTTGTGCAAACCATAGCATACATTAAACTGCCTACTATACTTGCATAAGGCACACTGGTCATATCCTCCATCTCAGTAGCAGACTTTGGACAGTCTTCAACAGATAGTTTCAATCCTTACATGATTGGAACAACTAGCTGCTTGCAATCAGTCATGCTAAACCTCTCTAGAACAGTTTTCACATACTTACTCTGACTGAGCCAAAGCTTTCTGCTTGTTCTATCCCTGATTATCTCCATCCCAAGAATGTACATTGCTGCTCCAAGATCTTTTATTTTGAACTTAGTAGACAAATGAGTTTTAAGATCAAAAATCATTGCCTTGCTATTACCAATGAATAACATGTCATCCACATACAGAGTAATAACAAGCACACAATAATTCTCAAATTTATAATAAATGCAATGATCATATTTTGATCTAACAAACCCAATTGACAACACAAATGTGTCAAATTTCTGGTATCACATTCTAGGAGATTGCTTTAGACCATAGAGAGATTTATTTAACTTGCAAACCAGATTTTGTTTACCTCTTTCAACAAAATGCTCAGGCTGGGACATGTAGATTTCTTCTTCCAGCTCACCATGGAGAAACATTGTCTTCACATCCATCTGCTTAATTTCATAGTCATACACAGTTGCCAATGACAACAAAAATATGATGGATGTCAGCTTTGCTACAGGGGAAAAGATCTCTCCATAATCAATTCCCTCAACTTGGGAAAAACCCTTTGCAACCATTCATGCCTTATACTTCTCCACACTGCCATCAAGGCCTTTCTTCCTTTTGAATATCCACTTGTAGCCAACAGGCTTTCGCCCTTTAGGTAGTGGTACCAACTTCTAGGTATCATTCTTTTTCAAGGAATCCATCTCCTCATTCATGGCTTCCAGCCAAGACTTTGAATCAGCCATGCTGATTGCTTCTTTCACAGTCCTAGGCTTATCAGTGCTGGTAATTAAGGCATAAGCACAATTTGAATCTAACATAGAGAAACCATACCTTTCTGGTTGCCTTCTTTCTCGTGTAGATCTCCTTAGAGGCTGAGGTTGTTCTTCATCATCAGAACTTCCAGAGTTGCTTGAGCTCTCCTCAATCTCAGGTACACCATGCAGCTCTTCCCTTTCTGTAGTTTGGGGAATCTCAACTACATCCTTCTCCTTATCACTCTGATTTGTCTCAAGTTGTTGATCACTTACTAAAGGTTTCAGCTCATGAAATATCATGCTTCTGCTATACAAAACCTTCTCAGTAACAGGGTTCCAAAGCTTGTATCCTTTCACACCAACTCCATAGATGATGAGAATACATTTCACAGCTTTGTTATCCAACTTTGATCTCTTTTCATTTGGCACATGAACATATGCCTCATAGCCAAAGACCCGAACATGCCTTAATGAGGGTTTCTTACCTGACCATGCTTCCATAGGTGTCTTATCAACAAGGGTTGAACAAGGAGATCTATTAATCAAATAACATGCTATAGCAACAGCCTCAGCCCAGAACTTATGCTCCAGACCAGCACCACTCAATATACTCCTTGCCTTTTCCATCAGTATCATGTTCAACCTTTCAGCAACTCCATTTTGCTGTGGAGTGTAGGGGGTTGTCTTATGCCTTTTAATTCGATGATCAGTGCAGTACCTTTCAAAATCTGCAAAACAAAACTCACCTCCATTGTATGTCCTTAAACACTTTATTTTCCTTCCAGTCTGATTTTCCACCAAAGATTTGAACTCTTTAAATCGACTGAACACTTCTGATTTACTTTTAAGAAAGTATACAAATGCCCTTCTCGAACAGTCATCAATAAAATAAACATAATATCTAGACTTTGATAACGAAGGAACATCAACTGGACCAAACACATCAGAATGAACATAATCCAGTATACCAGAAGATTTGTGAGGATTGGAGGAGAAAGAAACACGGTGTTGCTTTCCATAGATACAATGTTCACAAAAATCAAACTCAAGGTTACAATCATCAAGCCCTTCTACAAGGTTTTTAAACCTTTCTCACTTATGTGACCAAGTCTATGATGCCATAACATAGTCTTCTCTGCTGGGAGTTTTACCTCCAAAGCATTTGCAGATAGTGAAGAGTCTTCATCTTTCTCTATAGGTGCAGAATTACATGACTTTATAGAGGCACTATTGCAAAGAACAGGTCATGCATCTAGCTTATACAGAGTGCCAGTATGAACACCCTTAGCTAACACCATTGCACCTCTAGCCATTCTACAACCCTTACTAGAAAAAGAAACTTCTACACCAGCATCATTTAACTTACTAATAGAAAGAAGATTTCGAGCCAAACTTGGGATATGGAGAACGCCACCAATTCCTTTGACTCTCCCATCAGGAAACTGAATTTTGACCCTTCCTCTTCCAACAATCTCCAGTGTTGAATCACTTGCCAAGTATACCTTTCCACCATCATACTTCTCATACTTTGAGAACCAATCTCTATTGGATGTCATGTGAAAAGAGGCACCTGAATCAACTAACCAAACATCATCTGATGCTTGAGTTGTCAAGGCTACTGCAATGAAGGCATCTACATCACTTTGAGAAGATTCATTGTCAGAAGCATTCGTCTTCTTCTTCTCCTTGCAGTCCTTCCTGATATGACCAGGTTGCCCATAGTTTCAGCACTTTACCTTGAAATTTTTACCAGGAGACTTTGATCTCCCTTTAGACTTGGATTTCGACTTGTTGTCTTTCTTCTTGCCTTTCTCCTTTGTTCTACCTCGAATAGAAAGAGCATCTTTGGCCATCACAGAAGATTTCCTTCGCATTTTCTTTAGATAGAAGCGAAGCAACCACATCATCAGTCTTGAAACCAGTGGTTGTGCTTCCAATAGCCATCACAAGATGATCCCAGCTGTCAGGTAATGAACACAATAGGAGCATGCAACGATCCTCCTCCTCAATCTTTACACCTACAGATGCCAGCTGAGTAACACTCATATTAAATGAGTTCAGATGATTTGCAACAAATGCACCTTCATCCATCTTCAAGGAGTACAACTTCTTTCTCAGGAATAACTTGTTTACTAGAGATTTTCCTTGGTAAATATCACCAAGCTTCTTCCACAAAGCAGCTGCAGACGTTTCCTCATGAACATTCAGGAGCACAGAATCGGCTAGACTTTGTCTTATCAATCCTCTTGCTTTTCTATCAGCAAGATCCCAAGCTTCTTGGGTCGTAGTTTGTAGTGTTCCAGACACTGCAATCCAGAGGTCTCTATCCATAAGCAAGTCTTCTATCTTGAGTTTCCATAACTCAAAGTTGCTGCCATTAAACTTCTCAATATCTATTCTACCAGATGTATTCGCCATCTCACAACAGAAACAATTTTAACAATGCAAGTCTTCCACTGAAACAATATTAGTGCAAAAAACTAATTCACCCTAACAAGGATAACACAAACTAGCCAAGCTCTGATACCACTTTGAAGGGAAAAGAATGCGGATCTACTGACCCAACAGTGCGGAATACATTCCCTTAACACCTTTACTACAAGGGAGAGAAGCAAAAATGAAAAACTAACACTTTCTAAAACTTATAGAGATGCATACGACCATGGCAATGAGAAACCAGAAAGATAAGCAAACAAAGATGACAGTATTTAAGTGGGAAAACCCTTTCAGGTAAAAAACCCACCACACAAAGTCAAATCTATTGTATTACAGTAATGAATCGATTACATACAATATCCAGACTTCTTTGTTCACCTCACAATCACCCAAAGAGTTTCAGATTCACTGTTACAATGTTTTTACAACATACAGTTCAAAACCCTCCTCAAGAACTCACGTCCTTCTGTTCTTCAGCTCACGACTTCAAAATTGCTCTGCAAATTATGACTCAACTCTTGACTTCTGAATTATGAGAAATAACACATCTCTCATCCATATGTAACCGACTCAGAAGAGTAATGAATTCCATCCTCAAATCATGCATCTGGTCAGATCTAACAGATCTCCCTGCAACGAGCTGTCCATGCATTCAATGCCATCACCAAAATGGTTGAGCTCGCCACCCTTCGTTGACAAATGCAACTACCACAATAACTATCTTGGTATCTGTCCAATCACTATTCAACTAGGTGCCACGCATCCAAGACCCATCAGCAATCACAACTGACAGAGCAACCAAAATGGTCAAACAGACATCGAGCGCAACCAAGACTTCAAGTCATTTCTAGCACTACCGGAGTTGGAGTCGGAACAGGAGTCGAAACAGGACTCCACCGAAAATACACACTGTCGGAGTCGGAGTTGGAGTCGGAGAAGGAACTGGAGTCGAAACATGACTATCGAAACCTGGAACTTAGGCAAACAAAACAATGCCAAGTTCCATCTTGGTTCCGCCTCCGCCAGAACCTTGCAAACAACACAAAAACACCAAGGTATGAAAACGAGGACTTCAAGCTGGAAGTTGAAACATAATTTTTCAACACTTATTGCATAATCTATATAGGAAATGTTGAGAGATATCAATTTGTAGGAATCCACTTTGAGATATACTCATTAGTTGCATCATAATATAATATCATTGGATTGTTCCTCTCTATCTCTCCTTCTCTATCTCCCTATCTCTCTCTATTTCTCCATCTCTATCCCTATAAATATATATCATTTCCCTCTCTCCCTCTTCTTCATTCTCTATCTTATTCACTCCTTCTCTCCCTCCATCTCTTCTACTCTATATCTTTATCTGTATTTCTCACTCACTCTCCCTCTCTCATCTCTCTATCTCTTTATATTCATATCCTTCTCTACATTTATCTCCCTATCTCTTTATCTATTTTCCTATCCCTCTCTATCTCTCTATATCACCCTCTATTTATATTTCTCCCTCTCCCTCTCTACATATATCTCCCATTTCCCCATATTATATCTCTCCCTCCTCTACCTATCTCTTTCCCTTTATCTCTCTCCCTCTCTCTATCTCTCCCCATCTCTCCCTCCATCCCTATTCCTCTATTTATCTTTATATCTCTCTCTCCCTTTATCTTCCCATCTCTCTCTATCTCTATCTATCTATCTCTCTCTCTCTCTATCTCCCCCTATTTCTATCTCCCCCTCCAACTCTATTTTTCTTTCTCTACTTCTCTCCCTCTCCCCCTCTCACTATATAATCTATGTCTTTCTCTTCTCATTTATCTATATCTCCCTCTCTCTCTCTCTCTATCTCCCCCTATTTCTATCTCCCTCACCATCTCTATTTTTCTTTCTCTACTTCTCTCTATTTTTCCCTCTTTATCTCTCTCCCTCTCCCCCTCTCTCTATATCTCCTTATATCTCTATCTTTATATCCCTCTATCTCACCATAAATATTTCACTATCTCTTCATCTTCCTCCTTATCTCTTGAACTCTTCCTCTCTATCTATCTCTCTCTATCTCTCCCCCTTTATCTCCCTTTCTCTCTCTATCTTTAGTTCTCCATCTATCTCTCTCTATATCTCTATCTATTTTTCTCCCTCTTCCTCACTCATTTTATATTCATCTCTACATCTTTCTATTTGTCTCACTATTCCTCTCTCACTCTATATTTATCTCTACCTCTATATTCCTCTCTCTGCCTCCATATCTAGAAATGTATCCCTCCCTCGATCCATCCTTCTATCTCCCTATCTCTATAAATGTCTCCCTCTATCTTATTCACTCCATCTCTCCATCCATCTCTTCTACTCTATATCTTCATCTTTATTTATCACTTGATCTCCCTCTCACTTCTCTCTATCTCTTTCTTTCCACATCCTTCTTTATGTATATCTCCCTATCTATCTATCTCCCTATATCTTTATCTTTTTTCATATCCCTGACTATCCCTCTATATCAACCTCTATCTCTCCCTCTCTCTAATATTTCAAGTGAGATAATCTAGAGTGATAAATATATTGGGGATTCCATTACAGAACCCCAGGTTTAAATCCCAGAAGCGAGCTTTAGTTTTACCTCTGCCCCTACCTCTCCTTGAAGTCCTAAAATCCTTATTCCCATCCACAACAACATTCTCTTCATTCTGCAGAACATATTTTATAGTATTTTAGTGTACGTAGAGATAGCACATAACAACCATGAACCCTAAGCACTTAATTCACCTGACAACTACTATTTTCAATAAAATATATGAACTTATGCATCATGTCCTAGACTACATGTTATCTATCTAAATAGAGGGTGTGTGACCTTGCAATCAGGGATTATAGGAGCATGAAAAAATAATAAGCTATAATATTTCATTTCCATTGGTAAAATCATACTTTAAATAAGGGCCACATCAGTGAGTTAAAAAATACTAAATCAAATAAAAATTTCAGCTTCTTATTTGAATCAAATTCTCAATTTATAACAATACAAGTTATCAAGAAGATCTAAGAAATTAAGGCTCTCTATAATTGATTTTCATAACCCAGTGAGTGGGAATGAAACATGGCATTAATTTATATTAAAAGATAATATGTGTCTAACCATCTAAAAATACATGAAAATGCTAGTACTTCATTTTGAGTAGAAAATGGGTTCTCTTCCCTATGAATGTGCCAAAGGGAAAGATAAATGATTCATGCACCCCTCTGGGATGGGAAAAGGAAGCATTTCATTAGCTCACAATGTTAATATGAATAGTGACCTAAGATGAATCCAACTAAGTAATGGGAATGCAACCAAAGCTCCTAGTAAATTACTAAGGAATGCTATTAGGTAGTCCCAACTTTATTCATCCATTCAAAAATAACCATTATAATGCACCAGAAAACCATGAGTATATAAATAGTGGTCATTATATATAACTGAAAGCAAAACATTGCAGTTTCATGAAAATTATCTTTCCAAGAGTTCAAATATAATAAAATGCAAGCACAATGTTGCATTGGTAATCGACCATCCCAATTGTTTAAGTGCATTAGTATCAATCTTAGGTATATAAGCTTATAAGGTGATAACTTAATGGATAACTTAAGTTCCACAAAACTAAGAATCCATGTACCATGATGGATTAACAGAATGGTCACATAAAAGACCAACTCATAAACATGAAAACCACACAGTGAGCGCTATCTTCATCATTTAGAACCTTCCAAGTTATCGCTCGATCATATGACACAGGCCTACCCATACTTGAAACACATATCCCAACAATTAGATAAGAATAACCATGTCCAACACATGATTTATGATATTGGTTTAAGTTTCAAAAAATATTTGAAACTTTAATGAATTCATTTACTCAGTCTTGTAAACAAAACTAACCAAGAATGTATCACACAGGTTGTAGAGAGACAAACAATTGATATGAATACTGACTTATTGCATAATTAGAGAAAAATGAGTGCACAAAATTTTGCGGCCATTTTCATCAAGTATTTTTTCCAGTGATATATCTTGCAAAGCAACCAATGTAGTCTCTAGCATATCCAGGCATGCCTGATTTACAAATGTGAAAACTAGTAATGACTACACATTGACCATTTAGGTTAGATTCAATATTTGAATAATAAAAAATAGAGTGGAAATGATAGGGATACTGTGATATTGTTTCGTATGCAACTCATACCTTCAATGAACAACAAATGATTGCATCTGAATGGTGCCAAATCATTTTACAACAATACATATAGTGCCTGAGACGAAATTCCATAGAACGCCATTGTTGCCATCTAATGAAATCCATGAATTCTATAGCCTATCAATAACAGGTTTGGATTTATAGTGATATTTCTACTGCCACAATCTCTCAAAACCTCCCGCTAATACTATACTCTAATAATTGATTTGCTCAAAAGAATCTAATCCAAAAAAATAAAGAATAAGAATATTTAATAAAGGGTTTTCAGAACCAGTAGCAAATATTATCACAACTTTTATACTAAAATTGGTCGCATTGATAACAATACTCCATTATGTAGACCATCTTAGGGGTCCCACAAGTAGTGTATTGTAGAACATAATCGAGAAATCAAATATTTGAGAACCCTAAACATCTTGACAAAAAAATCTTTCGTAGATTCATTAAAATTCACACTTTTGATAAAAACCTAAAATTTCACATCCTAAACAGCATAAAACCACAAATTCATCAACACATTTAAGGTCAGATGGCATCAATATTTTCATCTAAATCGGAATTTTCAAACCTAATAAACAAATTCTTCTTCACGATATAGGCCATAACCTACAATGATCAATATACGAAACTATCAAACCCTAAAAAAGTCCAAAATCCAAGAATTTCACAAACCCAAAAAAGCCCAACATTTTCCAACATCTAAACCCATCATTTCCCACACGAATATTATGCAATATTTCAAGGTCGAGAGGCCTTAAAACCCCTATTTTCAATTTTTCCCACACAGAAACTAAGACCCGCCATCCTCACCATCATACCAAAACTTTAATTACATATCAAATGGGTATTAAAAATAATAAATATTTTAAGGAATTAATAGCATTCTCTAATGAGAAGGATGAGCATAGCGGTCAATAGCTTGGAGCTCTCTAGTAGGCAGGAAGGAAATATTCAAACTGTAACCAATTTAAAAAGGTCATCTTGTTGTTGTGTCTGTTCATTTTGTTGTGTTGTTCTATCCTTTTGACTTAATTTTATATTTTTTCTTTTAGTTCATCTTAAAAAGCCAACAAACCTCGTGAACAAATTTTTCTCTACCCATCAAACTTGATTTCTTTCTTCTTGTTAGGTTCCCTCTTATTTTTCTACAAAAGATGGTCAAAACAACATCATAAAAATTTAAATGAAGTGATTGCCACATATGATTAGCATGACATTGACAAGCATATACACTAAAAGTTGAAACCCCTCTTAAACTTCCCATATTAAAACCTTATTATATTCATAAGAGAGGAGATAAGTAGCGGAGCTGCTAAAGCTTGGAGGAAAAACTAATCATGTCCTTGTAGTGCCAGGGCCATTTTCTCTCCATCTCAGCCTTGGGGATAGGTGATCTAATAAGGCTGGGCTCCCACACAGCTTAGCGACCTTGGACTTACCTACCAAAGCACCATTTTCTTTAGCTACCTTTGGTTTAGCGGTGGAAGTTCCATTTTCTTTGTCAATGTTTGGCTTAGTAGTGGGAGAGTGCCATTTTTAAACACACAACCATTGTGCATTAAGATATTTACAAGCATATAAATTTGTAGTAATCTTGATTAAAAGTCATCCTTAAGTAACATTAGATCCTCTTCTTGGATTTTACCTCATAAAGAGACCTCCCATTGCCAAAAATGAAGTCTGCAGTGCCCATTATGGTGCAATTGAGAAAATAATGGATGCCTTATTGTTCATAGAGAGTATCCTGGTTCACCATATAATCCCCAGTTGAGAAATATGGCCCTGTTTGCAGATATCCTTAGTGCCACAGCTAGTTTGAATCTAGCTTGTGGTGGAAACATTGTTGTGTTTTTCATCATAATAATCCATGATCATAATAAAAAACCAAAGATAATCCATGCCTACATTCATAAATCAAATATAAGGGATACCCACATTCATAAATCAAATATAAGGGATGCCCAGATTCATAATTTATGTATATTGACTCACCTATTTTATATATCAAATCTCTTGCAAATTAGAGTTTTCAATCATAAAAAAGAAAAAAATTGCAAGAAACAGAAAGGAGCACCTGAAAAGAAATGTCAGCTACATTATTTTCAAAAATGTAAATTTTAATGTCCCAATTATAAGTGTTTCTAAAAAATTTACATTATAATTATTTTTATTTATTTCTACATTATATAGTTTGTTTATAATTTATTAAATACATAATGTAATACTTACCAATTAATTTATTCTTTATAATAAGGTAAGTGCACCAAGATGGTGCACAAAAAGGGGGTCAAAAGTGATAACTTTTTTCTGAAATCAATTAAATCTAAAGTTGGAGGAGTAATTTAAGATTCTTGAACTCAAAATTTTAAGATACCAAAAGAACAAGAATTTTAGTACTCTAAATCTAGTTTCTAAACTACTATAGTTTTTCAAAAATAGAAAAGATTAAGAAGATCAAATGTTTCACACACACAAAAGTGTTCCCATTTTTTTAGGAGAACATAACATAGTGTCTCGTGTGCACCCCTCAATTTTTAGTTGCATTTAGTATTTTCAAAAATCCATTGGTAGAAATATAGTTAAAAGTGAGTACTAGAAGCATTTTTTTGCAATTGTTTATTTAGTATTTTCAAAAATATAAATTTTAATGTTCCAATGTGTAAAAAATGAAGTGTAGAACAATATCATATAGTTTTTTTCAAATTTGGACAAGTAGGTCAAAATTTATTAAAAATTCAATACATATATGCCTCTGATAACTATGAAAACATTAGTGAAAGAAATTAAAAATAAATTTATTTTAAATTTAGTTCAAATCTAAACAAATTATATGGTTAGAAAGCTTAGAAGACGTGTGAAATTATGGTGGTAATTTTATTAATATTCAATTTCTAATGTGTAAACTTGATGATGAGCAAGTTGAGAAATGAGAATGGAGGAAAAAATCATGTCAAAATGAGGCAAATAAACCATCCAAGCTTAAGGCTTGTCATCCAAGCCTAAGTACAAACCAAGACATGTATGTGTTTAGAACAAGCCAACACATGTACGTGTTTTGTGCAACCAAAACACATACATTTTTTGTAAAAGTGAAAGCATGATCATGTTTTGGCTTTCCCTTAAAGCACCATGTTCTTGAATCTAACTTTCCAAATCTTTCTTTCTCCACCTCTATCTCTAGCACTCTCTACATATCTCTCTATCAATATTCCTCTCTTTGTTCCTCCATCCCTCCCCCCAAAATCTATCTATCCCTCTCTCTCCCTCCAAATATATGTTCCCCTTTGTACTCTTTTTCTCAAATCTCTCTATCTCCCTCTCTTTGTCGCTATTTTCCTCCCTTTTCTACTCATTTTCTCCCATGTGACTCTTTGTCTCTCTGTACCTAACTCTCCCTATCTCTAATTTTTCTTTCTCCCTATCTATATCTCTCTCTTCCCCTGTCCCTCCCTCTGTCCCTAACAATCTCTACCTCTTTATCTCTCTCAATATGTCTTTATCTAGGTTATAATTCGCTCATGTTTCTTGGAAGAAAATGTCTACCCCATGCTCAAAAAGTCATCTTCATAAGAGCAATTGTGTTATAATATGTTCACATATTCCTATGAAGATAAAAAGCATAAATTTCCTCTATGTATCTCTCCATATTTATTTCCCTCCCACTCTCTCACTCTATTTTTCTCTCTCTACTGTGCTCGCATTTATATTAATATTTTATAGTTGAGGGTTTAGGGTTGATGGTTGAGAGTATATTATTTAGGGTTGAGGGTATAGGTTTTAGTGTTAATTATTAATGTGAATATTTAGGGTTTAGTGTATAGGGTTCAAGTTGCATCTCCTAGTGTTTAGGGTTTAGGGTGTAGGTTATTGAATGAACAAGAAAACTGAGAGGGAGTGAATCAATTGTATCTAATCAAAACATCAAAACCCTTAATAGTAATCAGATCCACACACATTCATTAAACCCTTTATTTTTTGTAATGATTAAAAACGAAATGGAGATAACAGAAATTGAAATAGCAACACCCATACACAAGAGAACACTAGATTTATGTGGAAACCCCAATGAGGGAAAAACCACGGTGAAGATTAGCTCACAATATAAGTAATTGTAAAACTAGTACAAAAGGGCTCATTACCAAAATACGACACACTATCCAAAAAGACTCACATCTAGGGTTCGTTTCCACAGAAAGAAATACAAGAAGATAGAAGAGAAATGTTACACAAATAACACTTTCTCAATGTAACAAGAATCCACGTCCAAAATTGCTTCAACACTTTCGTAGCCTTGTTTAAAATATTGCAGATACCCTCAACTCACTACTTTTAGGAATCCAACACTTTGAAGTTTGCACTACTCTACTCAACTTCTCATCACACACATCACTTGCATTGATCTTGCATATATATTGCTTCTCTCTTGATTCTTTCTGAAAATTCACAATAATTCCACTCTTATTTTTTTAACCTCAACCTCAAAACACCTTCTCCAAGGTTGGCAATTATCCGTTATATTTACAAATTCAAAATAGGTCAACACATAAACATTACTATGGTGGATAGAAATGAAAGGGGGCCAAAACAACAGTTAACTAAGATCCAAAATTCAATCTTACACACCATGCTACGCTTCCATAAATACTTGAACATTTCTTAATGTAAAGGTTGGCCATTACTTGTGAAAACACATTAAACATTAAGTACACACTTCCAAAATTTTTGATACAATTAACCATAAATCCTCTTGAAACAAGAAAGAGAACAACGCCATTAACTCTCCTTCAAAGTCACAAGTCCTGAAAACAACTGAAGAGAAATGTGGAGCAAATACATTTCTTCCCAACACCTCTATACAACACTGCAAAACCAGTTCACATATTGGTAAACACAACTTCTTCTCACCAATGATTCAAAACCCAAGATTTTGAATATAGTTTCCTCTAACAACCTCAAACAACATATCAAATTCCCACATCCATAGCCTCAGCATAGAAGAAACATGGAGCACAATTTGGAGAACATTTTGAACACTTGCACAACACTATTTTCTCTATTTTTCAGATTTTTTCAGAAGCACTTGGAAACCAAGTACCAGAGACATCAGCTCAGCTCATTACTTCATTACAACTCATTTCTATATGTTGAAACAAAATATATCTCCATGTACTCACAATACTTCCTCAATATCTCAACTATACATGCACAACCTGCAACAACCTGTTTTCCTCTTTTTCATAATTTTCTCAATATCCTTGACATCTTCATCATGCAACAACCTCCTAAACACATAATTGACATCAATGACAACACCAGTCAGTAGAAATCTTGTTGAAATTAATGAAAACACCATCATACTTAGAAGAATCTCCCCCTTTTTCATTGATGGCAACACATGATGTGAAAAATAGTCAAAGACAATACAACAACTCTGAACACACTTTCTTTTCTCCCCCTAAATGATTTGACAATATGCACAAATTTCTCCACTGATACCTTACACTTTTTCACATGATACTTTCTCTCTCTTTGACATCAATGGAAAAGGATAAATTTTTTACATTATTCTCCCCCTTTGACATTGAACCAACATACTTTCTTTGAATACTCCCCCCTAGGAGTACATCCAATCAAATTAGCAACATAATGACAACACATCACACTACCTACTCCCCCTGAGAGGTAGCCACCAACATCAGTCCAGACAAGAAATAGATCCATATATGCACTAGATTGATGCACCTCCATATGCATCTAGTCAACGAAGGAGGGGTAATAACCCCCAACCTCTCCCGAAGATATTCAAAAGTATCCTTAAGAAGATTCTTAGTAAATATGTCAGCAATCTAATCCTTTGTAGGTACATACTCAAGTTTCACCTCATTTTCCATAACCTTCTCTTTCAAAAAGTGATACCTAATTGATATATGCTTTGTCCTTAAATGCATCACTAGATTCTTTGAAGTGTTAATTGCACATGTATTGTCACAAAACATAGAAATAGGCTCATGATATACAAATTTGATATCCTTCAATACTTTTCTCATCCACAAAACTTGTGTGCAACATGATGCTACTATAATATACTCAGCCTTTGCAGTAGAAAAAGAAATCGAATCTTGCTTCTTGCTCAACCAAGACACCAATCCACATCCACGAAAGAATGCACCACCTCTTGTACTTTTTTTGTCATCATCACAGCCAGCCCAATCTGCATCTATATAAGCACTTAATGTAAAATTAGTATCCTTAGAATACCCAAGCCATAATTCAAAGTGCCTCTTAAGTATTTGAATATCCTCTTTACTACTGCAACATGTCTTTCTTTAGGGTCTTCTTGAAATCTAGCCACAAGACAAACTCCATGCATGATATTTGATCTACTAGCAGTTTAATATATCAATCCAACAATCATAAATCTATATTTTCTCTTATCAACCTTAGGTGAATCATCATCTTTGCTCAATTTACAACCAATCACCATAGGAGTGCATACCGATTTGGAGTCATCCATTCCAAACTTCTTCAACATCTCTTTGACATACTTAGGTTCCGCTTTATAAAGTAAACACAATTTTACCTCAACTTCAGTAGCTTTTCTTCTTGTCAACACATCTTTCCTTTTATCTCTAATGATTTGATCTTCACAATGATTCTTTTATAAATAATTAGGGGTCTTAGGGGTCTTTTCTGGGGATTCTTCCTCTTCATTCCACACTTCTTTTTTATCAGGTTTTTCTTCTTCTACTTCTCTACAATCAGGTTCATCTGACACATATCCATCCACTACAGTTGAATTCTATGAATTTTCACCAACCTTAAAATTTGTACTTTCAACTATCTTTCTTATCCTTTTGTTGTAATATCTATAAGCTTTTTTTTCAGTAGAATATCCAAGAAAGATACATTCATCAAACCTTGCATCAAACTTTCCTAAGTTTTCTTCATCTCTTTTGGTTTAACATTTTCTTTCAAACATTCTAAAGTACTTCACAGTAGGAATCCTTCCATACCATAACTTATATGGATTCTTTATGTTAGTTTTGGGTTGTACTCTGTTAAGTATGTAAACAATAGTATGAATAACTTCTCTCTAGTATAATTTCGGTAGATTTTCTTCTTTCATCATAATCCTAGCAGTTTCTTGAATTGTTCGATTTTTCCTCTCAACAACTCCATTCCTCTGAGGAGTACTAGGGGCAGACAAATGCTTCTTTATTCCATGAACTTCACAAAACAAGTTAAACTCATTGGTGGTGAATTCACCAGCTCTGTTAGACCTCAAAATTTTGATTCTTAGATCCATTTCATTCTCAACCATAGCTTTATATGCCTTAAATTTATCTAGTGCATCATATTTTTCTCTAAGTAACCCATGTCATTCTAGAGTAATCATCAATCAAAAGTATAAAGTACCTTTCACCTTGTAGACTTCTCACTCTTGTAGGACAACAAAGATTTGTATGAATTCATTCTAGTAGTCCGATAGTAGATTGTTCCTTTCCCTTGAAACTACTCCTTGTTTGTTTTCCAAACCGACAATCCCTGCAGACAACATTGATAGGCTTTGTGATACTTGGCAAGTCTCTCACTACATGAACTTTATTGATTCTCACCAAATTATCAAAATTTATATGATACATCCTCTGGTGCCATAACAAACTATCACTAATTTGTGAAATAAAGCATTATCCATCAACACCCTTAAGATGATAAATGTTTCCATCTATTCTCTTACCGGAAGCAATCACAGTTTTGGGCCCTTTTCTGATCTCATGATCTCATGTTTGCATTCATTAAACCTTTATTCTGCTATAATGATTAAACATGAAATACATATAACATAAACTAAAACAACAACACCATACACAAGAGAACACCAAATTTACGTGAAAAAAATAATAAAGGAAAACCACTGTGAGGATTAGCTCAAAATATAAGTAATTGCAAAACCGGTACAAAAGGGCTAACTGTCATAATAGGACACACTATCCAAAAAGGCTCATAGCCAGGGCTTACTGCCACTTAAAGAAATACAAGAAGATAGAAGAGAAATGTTACATAGAGAACACTTTCTCAATGAAACAGGAATCCACCACAATTGCTCCAACACTTTTGCAGCCTTGTTTGAATGATTGCAGATACCTTCAACTCACTACTTTTAGGAATCCAACACTTTTAAGTTCACACTGCTCTACTCAAATTCACATCACACACATCACTTGCATTGATCTCACATCTATCTTGCTTCTCTCTTGATTATTTCTTACAATTCACAACAATTCCACTCTTATTTTTATCAACCTCAACCTCAAACACCTTCTCCAAGGTTGGTAATTATCCGTTATATTTACAAATTCAAAATAAGTCAGCACCTAAACATTAATGTGGTGGATAGAGATGAAAGGGGACCAAAACAACACTTAATTACGATCCAAAATTAAATCTCACATGCCACGCTACACTTCCATAAATACTTGAACATTTATGAATGTATTGTAGACACTAGGTTGGTCATTACTCGTGAAAACACATTAAACATTAAGTACACGCTTCTGAAACTTCCGATACATTTAAGCACAAATCCTCTTGACACAAGAAAGAGAACAACACCATTAAATCTCCTTCAAAGCTGTAAGTCCTAAATATAAATTGCAAAGAAATGTGGAGCAAATACATTTCTCCCAAACACCTTTGTACAACACTACAAAACTGGCTCACATACTAGCAAACACGACTTCTTCTCACCAACGATCAAGAACACAAGATTCTGAATATAGAAACCTCTAACAACCTGAAACAACATATCAAATTTTCACAAGCATAGCCTCAACACATAAGAAGTGTGCAGCAGAATCCAAAGCACATTTTGAACACTTGCACAACACTATTTTCTTTGTTTATCAAATTTTCTCAGAAGCACTTGGAAACAAGTACCAGAGACATTATCTCAGCTCATTAATTCATTCCAACTCATCTCCAGATGCAGCAACAAAATATAGCTCCATTTAATCAAAACACATCCTCGATATCTCAACTATACATGCACAACCTACAAAAACTGGTTTTCCTCTTTTTCATAATTTTCTCAATAACAACCTCCTTAACACACAGTTGGAATCTATGACAACACCAATCAGTAGACATCCTATTGACATCAATGAAAACACCATCATACTTGCAATAGGTTTTATGGTCGATGATAGAGGGTTAAGGGTTTGCCTACCTCTTTTATATATCATCTCACATCTCCACCTCTCTACTCTCCTCCTCATCTCTACTATTCTCTATCTCACTTCTCTCTCCCCCTAGATCTACTTCTCTCTATCTAATCCTCTCTCCCTCTCCACTATATACCTCTATCTATCTCATATTTCTATCTATTTCCCCTTCCTACCTCTCCCCTCACCCCTCCTTATGTACCTATCGCTTTCTCCCTATATAGATATCTCTTCTCTATATCTAACATATCTCTCTTTCTCTGCCTCTCTTCTCTATATCTTGCTTCTCTCTATCTCTCTCCCATGTCTCTCTCTCTCCTCTCTCCATTTAATATCTCTAAATTATTCATTATTTAGGGAGTAGGACCTATGGTTTATGGGTTTAGGGTTGATGGTTTATGATGGATAGTTGAGAGTTGAGGGTTTAGGGATTAAATTTAATTATGTAGGTTTTAGTGTTAAATTAGGTTCACAAAATGACATAACCTAATTTAACTATTTATCTATTTTTATTAGAGTTTAAAATCATTTTTTATTTCATAGAAACTAATTCTAAATAAGATACAAATCAAGCATTCAAACACCTTACTTGTAAATTTAATCTAAAGAAATAAAATACAACATACTAGAGACATAATTTAGAAACATGGATTTGTTAATAAAATATTAAGAAAACACAAAATAGAAGGTCGAAAAATGAGTGAGGTAGAGGAATAAAATACACCTAAGAACTAAAGAAAATGGTTGTATAGGTTAAAGAGATGATCAAGGAGTGCTAGCTCAAAAATATTGATATATAAGAGCTATTTTCTAGCAAAGGGGCATTAGGAGTGGTACCTTTATCTATATAGGGATACTAAATGCATGAAATAGTACCTATTATATAGGAAAGGGATAAAACCACCTCTTGTGTGCAAATGAGATCTAAATAACTATAAAATTTTAAAGAATTTGGTTTTTTATGTGTACAATATATAGTACATGTTGAAACTTGAACTTTTGTATCTTGGATAGGGATATTATAAGTGCTCGGCTTGTCATGTGTGATAGGGGTGATGGATAGACATAATTGTGTCCCTATCTAGTGCCCTAAAAGGATTCTAAGCTCATCTTCACTTCATTGGTTAGGTCTAACTACTGGGAATCTATGGGTTCTCCCATAATTCATCTAGAAATAAACTTGACAAGAAACCCTACAAAATCTAAATGTTAAATGGTGCCTATTTTTTATTCTTCTTTTCTACCTTGAAAAAATTCAATTTTTCATGTTCATAGAAAAGATATGCATTATTGAGTTCATCCCTTAAGTGTCTTATTTGTATTCCAAGTAGCATGTGAAGCTTATTTTTCACCTCAATTTGATCAAATTAAAAAAGATAAATTCTTACATCATCAATTCTTGGACATAAATACACATAATCATATTGACGTGTTGAATTGCTTATCAAGTCAAAGTCATCAATTCTTGGTTGTAGTCATAAGTGCCCTCATAGTCAAGTTTAATCTCCTTAGTTTGTTGCAACTTCCCCATCAACCTAAATTGAGAAGGTGGTTAAGTGTTCAAAATTAGATATCAATGGAAAAAATATAGGGTTTTATACAATTTGATAGGTGTATCTTCTCGAGGACTTTCTAGCATATTTATTCCCTCACAACTCATAGTTTCATAAATTTATAAAATGGTGTAGAAAGTTAATATTTGTTTCTAAAGGGGTTCTATAAGCTTAAATGTGTCAATTTAATAATATATATAGTTTAAATGCAGTAGGATTTGGTTGCAACTGCAAATCTATGTCTTTGACTCATAGTCATCAACTAATACACTATGTGCAAACTTCCTAGAAACTTCAACAGTTGGTTTACAAAGTAATTTTAATTCATTTTTCCCATTTTGAAGTTAAATGAGGCATAAATAAGTAGAGTCGCATAATTTAAATCTATTTTATCTTTCAAAAGTTGTAATTTGCACTTTGCAATTTACACATGGCCACAATTTGATTCTAGATGCAACTTTGTTAAATTAAAAAAAAAAAAATTATACAATCAATTAAATTATTGGATTATATGAATTTATAAATTTTAATTTTAATCTACTTGATATTCAGTGATTTTTCCAAAGATTTATCAATAATTGTTTTGAAATTAATTGATGTATTAGCAAATCACATACTATAAATTAATAGAAGTTTGAAAGTCTCATGTAAAAATTAAAATGTTTTAAAAATTAAGTTAGCCAAATCATAAAATTGAGATGCAAAATGATATGCATAAATACAAATTTTAATTTTAACTTTTAAATCTTCACCTTGGTATAATTTGTAAAATTGGTGAGCTTACAAGGAGAAGATGGCATAATTCTCAAGTGTACATCCAAATCTCGCATTCTCAAGGAAAGGGTGAAAAGATTAAAAAATAAATCATAAAGGTAGAAAAGTGGATCCCATGGGGCCACAGAAAAATTTCCAAGATAAAACAATTTACTAACCCTCCTTTCCCTAGACAAGTGAAAGTTCATCAATATTTATATAAAAGGTAACAAAAATTAAAGGTCAAAATGTCTCAACTTGCCTTACACATGGGCATTTTGACAAACTACACACCAAAATTCACTCCCTAAAAACCACAAATGCCTCCAAGAGTTGTGACTTAACAAACACCAAGATATGCACAAAATGGATTTTCTTAAAGAAATTAACCTTATGCAACAAACAAGTGCAAAGTAAAATTTCACGACTCTTATGTGTGTCATTCATGGCTTTTACTCTAGAATGAAGTCACATGTATAAAATGTTGAAGGAGAGGTAATGATGTGAGTGGTTGGAAAAAAAGTAAATAGAGATGTTGTTACATGTCACATTTAACATGGATTTTTCGAAGAAGGCATTAGAAACTTAAAAAAAAAAAGGTTGTTATTGTCTATAAAGCTATTTTCCCAAGTCTTCACTAGCATTCTCTTGTGATATATGCCAAAATGATAGGGAGGGGTACAGAGGCAACAAAAAGGAAAAGAGAGATACAAGGAAATGACAAATGGAGACAAAAAAGATACTAGATGAGATTTGAAAGGATTGGATGGGATAAGGATGCTAGGGCAAGGTGTATGTAGACTCGGTAAGAAAACAAGAGGTCTATAAAATATAATAAAAAAGAGAGAAGAGGGCAACTATGGTGCACAAGAAATACTATAAAGCTCCAAGATGGCCTACAAGTGAAGACTCCATATCTCCAACTCTACAAACTTAAGCTCCTATATGATATGCATCCATAATTATCTTACGGAAAACTTCAAGAAAGCATTTCATATGTTGCAAATAACCATATTGATGACTATGTTTAAATGTAGCAGTGTTTCCTCTCATAATAAGGTTTGCCTAGTTTGTCATCTCCCTTCATATGACAAAATGGATCAAAATCATAATCTTATAGTTGGAAAAAATTACTACATAATTATCTTATTAAAAACTGATTAAAAATGTTTGAAAAGTTATAATACTTACCAATGCTCAAAGTGAAAAGGATAATTAGAAGTGTTAGATATTATATTTAAGAAACTATTAACATGAAACACTCAAATATTCACCCATACAATATTAAAAGCATGTGATATTGGATTTCTATTTGGACTGTTTTGATATTGATTTTTTAAGATACATAAATTTATAATTAAGTAGATTTATGGTAAAGAGTATATGTCTTATACAAAGAAAGTAGGTCTATTTTAAGCGTTGCTTCCACGTGGCACAGCTATGTATGAAATACCTCTTCCTTTAATTCCCCCAATTCAAATTTAAAAATGTAAACGGCTAGATTCCTCTTCTCTTTATGGGTATATACGAGCATGCTTCAGTTCTTGAGAAATATGATCTGGCCGTCCATCTTCAATGGTTAGCTAGCAATGGATTCGCCTTATAACTTTTGGAAGCCCACTTATTATTTAAATCGTTTTATTTTAGGCCTAGAGTACAGTTCATCTTCCATTACTATGAATTATGTGTGCTACTCTGTTTCCTGGTATGGATTTTATTTGTTTAAATGTTTTAAACACCATTTAGGAATGGATTTACGAATGTTTTTGTATTGGTTTCGATATCACATTATTTATGATTTATTGATTTCTTGTGATTGCTGTGTTATGTTGCAGGGAGTTTCAGGCGTGTCATTCTTGGGGATATGCATATTCTCTAAAGAGAATGGGATGGGAAGAAAATTCCATAGCTCAAAGGTACTTGGATTTCTTTTCTCCTTTTCGATTGATTCTGCTGAGTTTATAGAAAGAATAATGCAAAAAGCAATATATACCCGGTATTTTAGGGTATAGTTTTCTAGGGATCCCTGTAACAATGGGTTTTAAATAGATAAGTTAATTTTTAGCCTGAGCTGTTCTGAAATTTCTGCTGCAGCTTGTTTTAAGATTGTTTGCACGTTTTTGTGTTTATTTGACTGAGAAATTTTATTTGTGTCATAAGAAATTGGAGATTTAGGTCAAGGAAAGGTCAGTTTCTGTTAATTTCTCTATAACTCTCGACATCTCTGACATCCATTTATAAAATACTTATAGACATATCTTATACCTAATCTATAAACACAGAGTACTACTCTGTCTACATTAGTATCACTGGTTATAGATGTCTTCTATAACACAGATACAAAACACCTTATATCTCCCTTGACAAGATTTCAAAAGAATAATAAACTTCTGATCACTACAATGTCCTCAATACAAACTGCAAATAAATCTCTTTCACAATAATCTTCAAGAATATCAAGATTATCATAGACCAATCAAGGAAGCATCTGCATTATTAACATACCTTTGTAATCAACACATTCTGTTATTGTCACCTCAATCAGCCATCACTGTATTGTTGTAATTCTGCAATAATGATGTCAGCAAACCCTCTTTTATCTCTCTTTCTGTCATTCACCTGCTACATAGATTCCTCACACATATCTCTGGTACTTCACAACAAATACTGGTTCATGAGATCTCATTATTTTACACCATCCTTTCTATCACAAATTGATTATATGTACATTGTTCTTTATTCAACGTGACAAGAAGCCAATCTTCTATTCAAACTGCATATCCTTATCCTTCATTTGGCAACAACTAAAGAGATCACTCTAAAGTCTCTTTTTCACATCAGAGATGCACTACACACAAACGTGTCTCTCAAACACATTCAAAACACGTTAGAATTTAATCAGTGTGCACACCAAGTTGTAGGTATCTCTCTCATGAACACTAAACACAAAACCAACAACCCACCAAACATCATACAGAGCCTAAAACAAAAGGCACTGGCTCTATGCTCTGTTAGAATTCTATTACAAAGCAGTTAGAAGGTCTTCTTTGAAACTGCCTGTCAATTTTCCCTCAACTGATAGTCGTTTAGATTCATAAAACAATTGAATTGTAACCCTTGATCCGTGTCTTCGCGCTCAGGACAAATTAAATCCTCACCTTCGATGTGTTTTTGGTGCTCGTTGCTTTTCAAGGTTGCTGTTGATAGGCATAGGGGTCGGTTCCTCAACAAGGAAGATAGACTTAAGTTATAGTTTCTAGTAACCGTGTATTATAGGTCACCTGAAAGTTATAACACACGTCAAAGACACTTAGAGTATCAAATTAGGTCTTTAGGATCCTTAAGAGTTTTGAATGCATAAACCCTAGTTTATCTTTTTGAATATTATTTCACAAAAGCAATCACCTTAAAAGATTATTTCACAAAAACAATCACCTTAGTTTTTCGGTTTCCTCTCCAACATATACATAATTTTCCACCTCGATATAAGAACTTCTTCAACAACACTTGTTCCAAACACTACTAATGCAAACCTTGGAATATGTCTGATGACATTTTTGGCTATGCTTAGACAATCTGACCTTTATCTCCTGTTCAACCAATGATCAAGGTAATAACAGAGTTGCCAAACACAAATCCTGAATCCCACATACAATGAGATCAAATGCCAACCACTTCTTGTCACAACACCAATATGAAGATAAGGATGAAAACTGACATCATTGAGATCCTCTGAGAACATTTGGCATGCAACCTACATCTGACATGCAACTTCTCCTTTTGACATCAATGATGAACACTGCTCTACAATCTCCCCCTTTGTCATTGATGGCAAAACCAGAACACATCACATCACTTTCTCACTCCCCCTTTTTGACATCAGATGACAAAGTATGAAATGCTCCCCCTAACTAATATGCATCCCAGGAAAGGCACAATCACTGGTATGGATAACACTTACTAGCAACTGAGTTTATATGTCCTTTGCAACGTAGTACTGGTACAAGTCTCAAGGCAAACATCAAAAGAGAGCATATAAAACACTTCAATGAACATAAAAGGATGTCAAGGTCATTGTGCATTCACCAAAGACTCATAAGACACTGTCAAGCCTAAACTGGGTCAAAGACTGCATCATTATCTTGTGAATTTCTTGTCAAGGTCATGTGATTACCATGCTGTCCTGCATATACTGTCCTTTCACTGAACATTACTCTGATGATGTTCTTGACACCTAGCAACCACCTTATCAGCAGTGAGAATAATGATGTCAATATTAATCCAGGAACAATAAACAAGCCCAAATCCAAACCTCCATGACTATGATGATCAATCAAAGACTTATTCTAAAGAGATTGTCACACTATTGCACTGTCCCTAGAAAGATCACTGTAGATGCTGTCATTCTTCCACAATCAAATGAAGACCACAAACCAATGAAGATAACAGTATATAAAAAGAGCATCTATTGTTAATGCAAAATGTTTCATGCTGTCAGGACAGAAGAGCATCTGATACCAAAAAAAACTACTGCAATGATTTTGCAATACCACATGAGGAGAAAATCATCTTCAAAGGCCACACTCACTATTTAAACTGCCATATACAAATCACACACTGCTGTCAAAGACCAACATTGTCAGAGATGAATATCAAACACAAAACACTGTGAGTGAAAATACTGTCATGTAGATACTGCAACACCTTGTAAAACAAAACTCTACACTTTAAGTAACCCCTGTGATCTCACAATACTTATCAATTTATACTGCCTGCATATGACTCAATTGCAACTAAGGAAAGAAGTATAATCATCAGTCACCATTCAAACATTCTCAAACTGTCAGAGAAGATTATGGCTTTGGAATAGATTATCCCACTGTCATATCACCACTGTCAGATAATCATAAATCACACAAATAATACAAGCATCAAGTTCATGAACCATAGCAAGTTCATCTATTGTCACTAATTCACTAGATGCATGCCATTTTTACTATCTAGCACCACTGCTACTGCTCCCAATTCAAACACCCAATCTCAGCAATAAGACACTTAAGACATTATCCACAAACCATATCATTGTCAAGAACCAAATAAAGTGCACTGTCACTACCAAAACATCATCAATTATTCCCAAAAGACACCAAACTTGATGTTTATTGAAGTATCACAAAGCAATCGATTTCATAGCATGACTTTTAACAAGAACCATTATCACTTCCAAATAATCCACTTCATGGTATACCACTGCACAAAGCACCAATGCACATTTCCATCCTTAACTACTCAAAACACTGTAGCAAATTGATGTAACAATTTCAAGTCACTGATAATACTGTGATTTAAAGGTTTTCTATGGGCACTCTTTTGTCATGATTTGTCATGATTGTCTTTTTTATTCCATTTATTTAACAGTCAAGCTGACTGTCCCTGCACTTTATAATTTACAATATCTTGGAACCTTTCTCCCTTTACTCTGTCTCATTGCAAAAGCTCATACATGAGTTCACTAACACATTTTCCTTGAGAGAGCCTTTTTTCTCTTTTCTATGCTTCTAATGTTGTCATCATATTTGTCCTTTCATATTTCATTAGTAAGAACTATCACATTGCATTTGGTTTGACTATGTATTGCAAAGTGACTATTCTATCCTCTACACCAATGCATTTTTGACAATGTTGTTTTCATGATAACTGCCTTCTGTGATATCTCATTATCTATCTCATAACCCTAAATATTTCTATCAAAAGCACTGTTAAGCATTGATGAAAGTCAACGTTAAGCTTTGAGGACATTCATTAATATTCTTAGTCCACCACTCAAAAACACTGTCATGATGTCACCATTATTACTGTCAAAAACATCATCCATGGTCATGACATTCTTGTCTCCTGTCACCTTGATACTTAAAGAATTCTTCCTTTAGCAGTAGTATCACAAGACTTCTGTGCCCTTCATGATGTGACTATTTAACCTTCTTACTATGAAGCTTTCAGTATAGGCACTATACTGTTCTTGACATCTGCGAACCTTACTGCCTGTATATGATAGTGTCCTTGACTAAGTATGCAAAACCAATGGGACAACAATAGAAGCCCATCACCTTGCAAAGTACAGTCAACATGAAACTGATGATAGAGCACTGTCAAAGCATTATAAGCCAGTAAAAGCATATAGTACAAGACTACTGTCATACCAAATTCTAGTATCCATTGAAGATACCAGACATGATACAGTATATAAACTTAAGAAAAGTATAAAGAATACTTGCATGATGTCATTCTCAAGTCTCAAATGTCTCTGTCAAGAATAATCTCTCTTTAATTGAAAAAGGTGTAACTTCACTATAAAGACTGTCCTCTCTTTTGAAGCCCATACCATATATGACTGTCATGTTGCTTTGCATACCACTATTCATTCATCATTATGTACATTGTCATGGCCAACACTGTAGTATAATGCCTTTGTAATAGAATGAAATGAAACCTTTGATATGAGTAAAAAACAAATGTGAAGCCATTGTAGTAAGACTATGAAACCCATTGCAAGAATACGAAAAACTAACAGTACTATACTTGTCACAAGAGGTCAACTGCAAACTGATTGTAGAAACAACACTGTTCTTATTAGACATTATTCATCTGCCACTCATTGTGTCAACAATATTACTCCCTTCTTATTTTCACCTAGGGGTTGAAGAGTAAAACACTAACTTGCTCCCCCTGATGTCATGCTGATATTTCAGGCACTTTGTAATGTCTCTTGTGTGGTATGCACAAGATTAGTTTCAACCTTCTCTTTCACTTGTTTCCTTCTCCAAACCTTCTTAACACCTACCTTCTTATGGTGATTAACTGATTTCATTAGATCACTCTTACAAAATTTAGCAATATGTCCAAACCTATAAGATCTATGGCATATGATCTTATGACCAACAAAAGGAACATAATCATATTCTCTTGACAACCAAGAACTTCTATGATCATATCTTACAAGCATCCAACAATCCCTTTCTAGATGACCAACATTATTGCACTTATAACAAACATTATTATAGTCCTGATTTAACAAACTATAAGAGCTCTTATCCTTATTCCATCCAAAATCATTTCTTGAATGAGTTCTACAGTCTTTAGCTCTATGACCATAAATCTGATAGGAATAGCAAAAACCATGAAACTGAGAATAGTTGTACATTACTGAATGGCATTTCTTGCTTGTCCTTCTTCTTCCAACATCAGCAACATTATCTTTTGCTTTCGGAGCAGCAGCATGATGACCCAAATCTATCTTCTTCTTTGGTACACCTCTGACTTTAGAAGTCTGCCCTTCATCATATCCTAAGCCTGTAGTGTACTTATGACCTTTTTGTTTTCTTAACATGTCACTTAAACATTCAATACTCTTTTCAAACTGCAGATTATTGTGCAACTTAGAAGATGCCTTTTCCAATCCCTTTCTCAAAGAGACTACTTCTAACTCTAGTTTTAGGCATTCATTAATTTTGACTTCAATATCAGACTTTGTAAAATCAACTACCCTTTTTGCTTCTTCTATCTCTATCTTTAGATTGATAACAAGTTCGTTAGACTCTTCAAGATCTAAAGAAACTTTTGCAAGATCTGAAAGTACCTTGTCCTTGGAGTCTTTTTCTTGTTGAAGTTGGTCTTCTAGTCTCTGATTCTCTTTTCTGAGTTGCTTGATAGTATTTAGAGCACACAAGAGTTCACCTTCTACATCTCACACTCCTGTTCATAGTCATTTTCACTCACAAAGAGGTCTCCTTCTTCCTCATCAATCTCAACAACAAAATCATCTTCCTTTTTGTCAAAACTCTCAACTGCAAGACCATTCTCTTTATTACACTTTGTATCAATATTCAAGAGAGACTCATGCAACAGCTCACTACATGACTTGACTATGATTTGTTGTACAAACTTTTGCTTGGGAATCTTTCTTTTCTCTATTTCTTCTACATTTTCCCATGGTACTCCACTAGTAGGACCTACGCAAGCCTATTAGACTTCTATAGGGAACCTATGCTTTGATACCACTTGTTGGAGTACAGGACCACTGAGAGCGGGGGTGAATTAGTGGTCTATAAAGTTTAAAACTTTTTGCACCTTTTAATTCATTGGATAGAAAATGAGAGACTTCACATATTCATCAAACACATATACAAGTATAACGATGAGAATTAGGACATAAACACAGAGGCAATCAACAAAGACCATAACACATGATTTATGAGTGGAAAACCTTCATAGGGATAAAAAACCACTCGGGAAATTGCCTCACTAGCTTAATAAAATCCCACTGATTACAGTGCCTCACTGGCTATTTTTGTGCCTCATTAGCAAAGCCTCACTGGCTAAAAACACCTCATTGGCTACAGGAAAACCTCACTGGTTACAATGCCTCACTGGCTACAATTTATGCCTCACTGGCAACACCAATCTCAATACAAGAAGATAAACAGAGAGTACTACTCTGTCTACATTAATATCACTGGTTATAGATGACTTCTATAACACAGATACAAAACACCTTATATCTCCCTTGACAAGATTTCAAAAGAATAATAAACTTATGATCACTACAATGTCCTCAATACAAACTGCAAACAAATCTCTTTCACAATAATCTTCAAGAATATCAAGATTATCATAGACCAATCAAGAAAGCATTTGCATTATCAACATACCTTTGTAATCAACACATTCTGTTATTGTCACCTCAATCAGCCATCACTGTATTGTTGTAATTCTGCAATAATGATGTCAGAAAACCCTCCTTTATCTCTCTTTTTGTCATTCACCTGCTACATAGATTCCTCACACATATCTCTGGTACTTCACAACAAATACTGGTTCATGAGATCTCGTTATTTTACACCATCCTTTCTATCACAAATTGATTATATGTAAATTGTTCTTTATTCAACGTGACAAGAAGCCAATCTTCTATTCAAACTGCATATCCTTATCCTTCATTTGGCAACAACTAAAGAGATCACTCTAAAGTCTCTTTTTCACATCAGAGATGCACTACACATAGACGTGTCTCTCAAACACATTCAAAACACATTATATTTTAGGCCTAGAGTACAGTTCATCTTCCATTACTATGAATTATGTGTGCTACTCTGTTTCCTGGTATGGATTTTATTTGTTTAAATGTTTTAAACACCATTTAGGAATGGATTTACGACTGCTTTTGTATTGGTTTCGATATTACATTATTTATGATTTATTGATTTCTTGTGATTGTTGTGTTATGTTGCAGGGAGTTTCAGGGATATGCATATGCTCTAAAAGAAGAAATAACTATATCAACGTAAGCATTAATGGATGTAAAAGAGAATGGGAAGAAAATTTGATAGCTCAAAGGTACTTGGATTTCTTTTCCCCTTTTGGATTGATTCTGCTGAATTTATAGAAAGAATAATGTAAGGAGCAATATATACCCTGTATTTTAGGGTATAGTTTTCTAGGGATCCCTGTAACAATGGGTTTAAATAGATAAGTTAATTTTTAGCCTGAGCTGTTCTGAGATTTCTGTTGCAGCTTGTTTTAGGATTGTTTGCATGTTTTTGTGTTTATTTGACTGAGAAATTTTATTTGTCATAAGAAATTGGAGATTTAGGTCAAGGAAAGGTCAGTTTCTGTTAATTTCTCTATAACTCTCGACATCTCTGACATCCACTTATAAAATTCTTATGGACATATCTTATACCTTATCTATAATTCCATGGATTTTTAAGTCTCTTACCACCAATAAAAAGCTGCGATTACAGAAATATTTGTTGTGTTGCTCATAAAAATTAGAAACAATTTCAGAGGGATAGGGGAAATGGTATAAAATATCCCATTGCGTATTGTATTATATGATCCTGATTATCAAATATTTCCATTGCTAATTCTTTCTTATCAACCATTGATTCCTGTAAGAAAATACAGATATGCAAAACATGTCAACCCCCAACATTATGCCAACCAATTGGTAGAAACCCCTATTTTTATTGAATAACAGAGAGAATGATTGATTGAAATGCAAGCACTTTTACTTTGTTGATGGATTCAGAAAATTTATTGATTGATTTGATTTACTTTTAATTTAGTCTTCCTTAACAATCCGTTTCAAAGTGGTGAATGCTGGCCATACAGCACATGCACTCCCCTGTTTTGCTTAGCTTATAACATAGTTTTAATCTGAAACTCAAAGTATACAACAATGTTCCCATAGCAAGCACATATTTAATAGACCTCCATTTTTATTATAATGATTTATTTTTCTCCAGGGATAACATAGAACTAACAAGCTTTCTGCAAAGTTTGTTTTAACTGCTTAAATTCATATCAATTTCTGATTGATTCTCCTTCCCTATAGATTCACCTCGAAGTAGGTAAATAATCTAAAAAAATTGTATAGCTTGTCTGTAAACATTTCATTCAGAAGATATACACATGATGTTTATGCAGCTCATGTACTCTCTTGTTTTCAGATCATACATTAATAATTTAAAACTCAAAACATGTAATAAATCAGAAGAACATGAAATCTAAATTTAACAGTTCTCAAATTTGGAAAAATAAAAGAAGGATAACACACATAACCTTCATTCTTCTTAATAAATTATAAAAAAAATCATTTTTAAATACATTCTGGTCCAGAGAAAATAATTCCTGTTATATTTTCCTACCATATTTACCTAACGTATCAGAAAGATGAGTGATTTTTATTATTCTCTCCAAATCAAATAATATCTGAAACTCTAGATTGATAGATTATCATTTTTATTGTACTATATTCCCATGGCTTCATGATCATGATCAGATCACTTAATAATTAACATAGACCACTTTGGATACTATTCATCAAAGATCTAAAACCAAATCACCAATTGGAGTCTATACCTGCTCGATTTTCTAGTATTGCACCATTGACACATTTGATCACTAGGTCTCTCTTTCCCCTACTTAATATCTCATGTTTAAAGAATATTTTTCTGAATATAATTCATCTTGGATTGAAAAATTCAGACCGTTGTGATACCTATCTTCTTGCAAATCAGTTTAAAGTTAAATTCTGATAAATTATTTTCTTTAATTATGCATAGATAGTCTTTTGTCTCAAGTTATTAAACTATCTAGACAACTTTTGTTGGTAATCTGATGGTAACATATTTTCTTGCAGACCACGTTTAACCTTATCACTTGATTTTTACTACTTAAAACATTACTTTTTTTCGATCATCTTCTTCAATGTTCTTTGTTTTAAAATACCTTTTATAATTCTTCTAACAAACCTAAAACCTCAATTCATTTTTCCAATTCTTTGAAACTGCTTCTATTTGGCCTCAATCCATTTAAATTCTAATGTTCTCATACTCCAAGGATAAGTAAACATTAGAGAACTCCAAAGAATGAGAAATGGAATATTGCAGATTGTGAGACAAGCATAAATCATAAATGAAGCAAAAACCAATGTTTCTTACAAGTCACCTGCCAACTCAATTTTCATCCATATTAGCAATGTGGATAAGAAAGCAGATAGCTGGTTTTCTCCTTTTCTCTTTCTGCAAAATAAAATTAAAAGGAGGTTTTCCTAGCAGTTCATTCCTGCCCTTCATGTGCTTTGACTTTGTTGTTTGAAACAACCTTTGATATCCAATTTTATGATATTCTAGAATTCAAGAAGATAAATTTTTGTCTCATCATATTATTCCTAGAAACATCAAACAATCATATTCACCTAACAATTTGTCAACAAGATTCAATTGAAATCCTTCAAATAATAGATGGCTTCAATAAGACCACCTCCTATATTTACTTTTTCTTGTCCTAATTTTCATTATCGTTATGTTCAAGGATGTGTTCAAAACGTGTTTTATATATGAAGATTTAGAATCTGTGTTAGTGGGCACTCACAAGAGTCATACTGCTGAGATTTTCATTGAGACACATCTCATGGCAGGGTAATAATGATGTACTGATTGCATGCGATTGTTCTGTTATGGTGCAGGGAGGTTCAGGTATGTCATTCTTAGGGATATGCATATGGCCTGAAAGAAGAAATAACTATATCAATGTAAAAGAATGCGAGCCAAATCTGACAGCTCAAAGGTGGTTGGATTTCTTTTTCTCTTTTCCATTGATTATGTATGTTCTTTTATTTCTGTTTTTTTTCAGGAAAACGGACAGGGAACAATGTAAAAAATGTTGTATTTCAAGTTGTATTCTATGAGCTTGTTTCCATTTACCAGTTTTTATAATCCACCAGTGATTCCTTTAATAAGAATATGTTAGCTTCTTATTCCAGTGTGTTTCTACTTTCAGAATATCTTATTGCATCTTGTATTCTATGAGCCTAATTATCAAATATTTCCATTGCTAAATTTTTCTTATCAACCAATGATTCATTTCATAAGGTCCATTTAAGATAAAACAGATATGCAAAGCATGCCGTCAACCAATAGAGTTAACATTTGATTGGAAACAAAGCACTTCATTCTACTGATTTCATCCTTAGCCCACAATTGTCCTTACCAATTATTATGCTCTTTTCAACTGCTACTCTGTTTTTGGCCGAGACCTCCAATATCCCATTGGTATCTATTTCAAAACTCACAGTCGAATCTTCCTAGCAAATTATTGTCCATTGCAGCAGGTTGCTCTTTTCAATTTTTTGTAGTTTGCCACATTGGAGAAAGTCGTTACTTTCTATATAGGAATTATAACGCTCATGATAGCTTCTTAAAGGAGTGACATCTTGAACAAGTGCATCTGAACATTGGCCGGTCAACAAAGAAGCCATAGCTTCATCTTGATTAACGCTTGTGCACAACTTCTTCTGGCCAACAACCCTTCAATCAATTCTTGTAGCTTTGGAGTCCAAGTGGAGCCTCAAACTAGAACAACTTCATCAGTTTGATTTGCTGCTGTTTGTGCATCAGCTAAAGAGAGTCTCACACCATCAATGCATTTGTTGAAGATATCATTGTTATCACTGTTCTATCAATTTCACTTTACTAATATTACGAAATGTCATAAATACCCAACCCCTAGCTTTGTCTTTAACATCTTTTCAAAGACATTCGTATGCTAGGCTCATATTATATATGCTAGCTTTACCGATTTCAAGTAAAAACCGTGTTACATCAACTAGAAAAATTACATATTAATAACATCATTTTTGTTGAGTACGATTTATCTTGAGCATTAGAAGAGAGCTATAGATTTTTCTTTCGATAGAGTTAATATTATAACGAAGGGAAGCTATATATGGGATGATTCCATCTAATTAAATTATAGATCATATAATTAAGAAAAGAACCAAAAGATCACTTTACCCAATGCACTAGATCGTTGTGAGCCACATTAGAGGATCAGATTAAGATGTTTTAGTAGCTACTAATATGGGAGTAGCACAATATTTTGATCCTAAATTGGTTTTTTTTTTTAAACAAATGTCTATTCCCTTGAAAGCACAAATGCTTACCCTCTGATCTAAAAGCCATGAGGGCATTAAAACAGTTGCCAAAATTGCAAATAAACACTCTTACTACAATAACTAGGTATAGAACAACATACAAAAGAGAAAAAAGAGGACAAAACAAGTCAGGTTCAACAAGATTAATCTGCTTATTTTATATTAAGGCCTTTAACTGCAGTATAATAGAATGGTTTGAAAGGATAACCACCTTCAATAATGTTATTTATCTCATCTATCTATCTAACTATATCAGATTGTGGCAAGGATTCGCTCAACCTTGCATGCAAAATGCGGAAGCATTGACAAGACAAGATGAAAATGGGAGTTTTGAAATTGGGAACGTGATTCCCTCAACATAGTAGATGCAAAAAATATGCATGTGAAAAGCAGTTGCTCAGACAATACACTAAATCCATTGGAAAAATGCTTAAAAGAAAAGCGGCCATGAGGAATGCCAAAAGGATAGGATAAGCACCATACCTTTGTTGAAAAATTGGAGTACCTATCTAGTAAGAGCAAAGCATTGGTAGGTGAAAACAAAATCAAATTTCGCAACCTACCCCAACACCTCTAGCATGCCCAAAGAGAGCTTTAGAGTAGGGAGGCGTATCCAATAGAAAAGGAAAAGGTCATGCATGCTAAATGTGGTGGCTTAGTCAAGGCACATGAATCGCTAAGTAAAAAGCCTTAAGAAAAAGGTCTCATGGAATACCACGTTTGTAGAATATGAACAAGAAGGTTTTGATTTTTAAGCTTAGATAGGGAATACAACATACAAACGACCATCAAGGCAATTACCTTGCAAACATGCATTCCATGTAATTTCATTAATACCAAATCCATACACTACAAAAGCAATATTTGGTTCCAAGAAATTAATCTCTACTCTACTCGGATAGAATTATTAATAAAGATAGAAGAATGAGATGGACATTGATTAACCATTGTATTGAGATTGATTCAAAAGTCCAACAAAGTCTGATTCTTCGAGGCTTTATTATATATGGTGATGAGATAGATGGTATGCTCGTTTCAAGGATTGGAATACTTCATCATTCGTTATTTTTGATATAACACATAAACACAATGCATCAAGGTATCGATAACCAGGATGGCTTTGTATTTAGTGTGATGGACTAACTCTACAAACAAATAGGATAATCCTTGCTCACACCTTGACATACGAAAACCCTATTTGAATGTAGTTTAGAAGTTTAGAACATTTCCAACCAAAGCATACGCAATAGTCAACAATCTATTCAAAATGGCCTCCCTACACACAACAAAGCAAGTATTCGCCAAAGTTATTTTACAAGAACATCTCACAAGCACAACAAACAAAAGATAATGATTGATGCCACACTATTCTCTTTAAATTGTTTAGACATTATTGAGAGGTCCTCAAAATGGGTCGACAAGATAATCATAAGACAAGATCAAAACAAATAGTCAATGTTATCTATACATTTTACCTAAGTAATGTGTTTTGTTTAGGATAAGTATCCAAAGTGATTGCCAATGATAATGCCCATTGTAGGAAGGATGCATCCTAGGACATGTTAGTGAATGGTGGCTAGTTGATTGGTTGTTTCAAAGGCCGTTGATATAACGTTTGATTAACATGTTTGATAATGATCAAGAGTTTGATTTTTTACATTTAGGTTCACACTTCACGACTTGCCATACTTGTTTTACCAAAGGTTAATGATGATGATCAATTTATTATGGATGGAGGTTTATTGTGGGTAAAGGGAAATGAGATGGGTGGTTTTGGAGTTTTTGGAATATTTCAATGTTTTTGAAGTTGTTTTTAGTCTTTTTGAATGTTTATGCGAATGTTTATGTTTTTTAGGAATAACAACGACAGTCGAGTTAGGATGACTATCTAAAGGTTGGTCTCCCTATCCATTGCCCAATCTTGCCCAGCATGACACCCCTTCCAAATCCCAACTTGACAAAATGTAAGACCAAGGTAAGGCGGGTCGAACGTTGTAATGGGTCATAGGGATATCCTTGAGTCAATAAAAAAATGAAGAAAAAGTTCATACCATTTTATTATCTTTGATTATTACATACATCCTCGGGGAATTATTCTCACCCCAGCGTGACACCCTTTCTTGACCCCAACTTGGCAAAATGTAAGACCAAGGTAAGGCGGGTTGGGTGTTGGGCTAGGTCATAGGAATACCCCTAAGTCAATAACAAAAAAATAAAATAAAAAGAACTTTGTACCATTTTATCATCTTTAAAAGAAATTTGGATTGGAATATTTTGATTAATTGGTGGCCATTTTGCAAAAAATCATAATGTGATTTTAGTGTACTTGTTGATTATCAACCTACCCTTTGGATCAAAGGTGCCTTAGAAGAATTTATTCTCACCCTAGCATGACACCCCTTCTTGACCCCAACTTGGCAAAATGTAAGACTAAGGTACGGCAGGTTGGGTGTTGGGCTAGGCTGTAGGAATACACCTAAATCAATAACAAAAAGAAAAAAGAAAAAAAAAATTGTACCATTTTATCATCTTTGAGAGAGATTTGGATTGGAATATTTTGATTAATTAGAGCCCATTTTGCAAAAAAATCATAATGTGATTTTAGTGGACACCCCTTATTGACCCCAACTTGGAAAAATGTAAGACCAAGGTAAGGTGGGTTGGGTGTTGGGCTAGGTCGTAGGAATACGCCTAAGTCAATAACAAAAAGAAAAAAGAAAAAAAACTTTGTACCATTTTATCATCTTTGAGAGAGATTTGGATTGGAATATTTTGATTAATTAGAGCCCATTTTGCAAAAAAACCATAATGTGATTTTAGTGTACTTGTTGATTATCAACCTACCCTTTGGATCAAAGGTGTCTTAGAAGAATTTATATTCTTGTGATCCAACTCACCCATTTTCGACCCCAACTTGGGAGAATGTAAGACCAAGGTAAGGCAGGTTGGGCATTGAGTTGGACCGTCGGAATACCTTTGAATCAACAAAAAAAAGATGAGATAGAAATCCATAACTTTTTATTATTTTTGAAATGGTTTTGGATTGGAAAACTTTTGATTAATCAGAGGTAGATTTATAAAAATTCACCAAAGGACTAGTCTCGCCCTAGCGTGACACCCTTCCCGACCCCAACTTGGCAAAATGTAAGACCAAGGTAAGGTGGGTTGGGTGTTGGGTTGGGTCGTAAGGATACACTTGATTCATTAAAAGAAAAGAAAAAAAGTTCATAATTTTGTATCATTTTTGATTAATATTGTGACACCCCTTTTTTTCACTCCAACTTGGCAAAATGTAAAATCGAGGTAAGGCAGGTTGGTCATTGGGTTAGGTTGTAGGGATACCCCTGAGTCAATAGAAAAACAAGAAAAAGATACATTTTTATCATTTTTGAAAGGGGTTTCTATTGAAATATTATAATTAATTGGAGGCCAATTTGCAAAAAAATAAAATCATAATATGATTTTAGTTTACCTATTGAATCCCCATCTCTGCTACATCATTTTTTTTTAATTTACAACAAATATCCTAGCTAATTTCAAAAGTTCTTCATTCATCCCGGTGACAACAAATCAACACCACTTCTTATATACTTATACTCAAACCTGTGGTAACGTCTTTCCTAAACCTACAACCTAAGTCTTGAGGGTTTGTGATGACCTTGCCTATGTATCCCTTAATGGGAATTAAAGGTTTCATTCTCTCTTCTTGCATGAGATCTCTAGTCTCTCTTTCAACCCATGACTATTAAGTAAATACATGTAACCTATCAACTTAGCCAATTATAATATAATTTAATAACATTGATGATAATTTGCCATCAAGTGTTGGATCCATACCAAACATTACCAAACATTAATGTACAAACATTTACAATATTCACAAGGTGGCATTCATACCTTAATTCAAAATATCATACACATTGACTATCACGAGCTATCCTCCACATACACAAGCTAACTAGCTCATACACATCACATGTACAACAGTGATTGGTTCATACACAGATCACAAGTACAATGATGATTATTCATATGTACATCACAAGTATAGCAATGATTATTTCATACACAATCATATTTACAATAGTGACTTGCTCGAACATATATATCGCAAATACACAGTGGCAAGCTCTAAACATACATCACATATACACAGTGACAAGCTCCATTGTACATTACGAATACACAATAATGAGTTCCAACGTACATCACAAATACATAATAACAAACTCCAACATACATCACATACATATAGTGATACTCGAACATACATCACATACACAGTGGCAAGGTCTAACATACATCACATACACATAGTGATGAGCTCTTACATACATCACATCCACAATGGTTGGTTGACACCTCACAATGGTTGATTGACACCTCACAATGGTTGATTAACACATCACGATGGCTAACACATGTCCATAATGCATCCCAGATAGAAAGAATATCAATGCATTATGCACTACACTATGGGTCATATCCTTTCCTTCGGTCTTTTGCATCATTGGAGAAATGAGATGAGGATTCAATGCATCCCATACTACATCACAAGTCTATCGTTAACCCCACAAGGTTGGGTATATAGTTTGACAACTAGGAAGGGGATTTGGTGCATCCCATACTACATTTTAGGTTTGTTCACCATCCCAAGGCTTTCCCCAAGTAGTGAACCTATCATAAATCATAACACGGTAGATTTTGACTTCAATCATCTATAGGCCACCAACGACAAGTCTGTCCACCTAGGAAGAAACAACTCTCGACATATACAACCTTATGACCTTAGTGATATTGTCAACTATCCTCTTCACAATCTTGGGTAACATTGACATCGGTCAGTTTCATGCCCTCAATGATAGCGAGTGAACCCCCTCAATACAACGGTTAACCTTAGATTACCATTAACCACACGGATGGGTCCCTACCCATACAAATGTTACCGTATCATAATCATAACCACGATAGCCTATAACAACCTTCACCTCTATGAACCAGGTGAATGTCGGCTAATCTCTAGCAGTAGCCCAAACATCGATCATTGGCACGATCTAATGACTACCTCTCACAACTCAAATATCCCAGAGGTTTACTCTTGGGTAGGTCATACATAATAATCACAATCACAATCAACATACATGGGCCTATACATAGAGACCTTTAGATATAGAGTTGATTTTCACAACACATACAAGTTACATGGACCCAACACGAGATGAACTTTATATATATTCAAATATCAATTATAAAGTTGTTAAATCCATTACTTCATTCAAATTAGTAGTTAGAAGCATAATTCCCTTAATTTGATCAATACCCATTTGGTACCCATTCAGTCTCAAACCAAAGCTTGCAGAGGAGGAAAGATTAAACCATATAGGAATAACCCCAACACAAGAGTTATCCCCCTGAACCCTCCCCACCTAAGGTCTCAAGGACATCCTTGAGAGACCTTGTGAAGAGAACTAGTGTGACTTTGATCCATTTGGAAGAAGGTACGTAGACGGTCCTTGAACCTCACTGCAATTATTATTCGTAATACAAACGTTGTGTATTCGGTCCTTGAACCTCACCCTTTTATTGTGAATATGTGTAATATTATTTTATAAATGATAATTTGGACACTTAGTCATAAAAAATGTTGAAAACAAAATTACAAATCTTAGTGTATTTTTAATAAGGGGATGTAGCTCTATTTAGCTAGAATACCCCTCATGACTAATTATTATTTTCAATATTGTTCACCTTGGTTCATAAACAATGCACATGTAATTACCATTTTAGTATAAATTTGTAAGTGAATATCTATATTCTAAAGGTGTAAAAAAAGTAATCTTGTGTATAATGTGTTTAGCATGTTGAGGATAATTATTACTACCTCCTAGTTGAAAGACCATGTATTTAAATTTATGAAAAATAACACATGTAATATTGAATGATCAAAGCACATTAATTTCCTTTATTCTAATTTAAGTTACAAAATTTCTATTGTTAAAAAAAGTTTAGTAAAATGATGATCTAGTCTTTGCTTATCTATGATGATATAATCCTAGAACAATGTTGATCCAATGAAATATTATGTTTTACAAAGTGTCCAAAAGTGAACATGTGATGTTTAGGCTAATTTTCAGCCCCATTTAATCCTATATAAGACCTTAGAGATGATTTTTTAGTCTCTCGAACTTCTTAAAGATCATCATGAATGATTTTTATTATGGTTCTATAATACAAATGTTCATAATTGATCTCATTCATGAATGTATGCATTCATTATATTTGTCTCCTTTAATGTCCTAATTTAATGGTTTAGTAACGTATCCCTCTCTACCCCCTTTTTTGTTTATATTGTGATAATGATATAATATGAATGAAATATACCTTATGTACATGATGTGTCGTAAATAATTTTAGTTTGTATGATAATATTCATGCTAATATCCTATACAACTCTTTTGGCATCATGCTTTTATATTAAAGAATGAACATCATCTTTACTTTCCATCTTATCTTGTTATTTCTTGAAATGTGGTGATAAGAATTGCATTGTATGATTTTGTAAATATACATATTTTTTTATGAATTATGATAAAGTTTTGGTGATCCAAATTAAATCTCACAATCCTAAATAGTATAATTTAGACCTAAACTTGGGGGCTTATGTTTGTTTAGATTGATAAGTTAAGACTCATGATCATACAATGGAAATTATGGACCAATTAACAAGCATATGAAAATATTCTATGCATCTAGATTTGTAGGCCAAAGGAGGTTATTCCCATAGATATTTATAGATAATAAATTATAAATAAAACATAAAATAGGTCACATGACTTAGTCACACCCTTTGTAAAGCCAAATATTTATCATTGAGCATGCCTTACACTAGCTTATTGGTTTAGAAGACCTAAATATCTCTACAAAAAGGTATAGTAATATTAGGTTATATAAACAAGTAAATATGTAAATAATATTTATATACCCATATGTGATCATTCATAAAATCTTATTTCACATATAACCCCTAAAATCCTAGAAATCCATAATCCTATAAAAATGACTAGTAAGTAAAGGCTCTCCATAAATATGGAAAGGGTGAGGTGTTACTAAGTTATTTACACTAGTAGGACTATAAATTAAATAATTCTAAAAATAATAAATGATTTATATATGTAGAAGAGTTAAGTACTAAAAGATTAGTAACTCAATAAATTGGTGATAAAGTCGAGATTCAAAACCAAGACATACATGTAAGTATGAACCTATTAATAATATGTGAATCAAAATAAAATAGAGAATTATAATGGTTCTACCTACAAATTCATCCAAGTGCACTTCACAAACTACTGAAAACTTCACATGAAAAAATATACTTTAACAATCTAAGGTTGATCCAATAAACCCCATAAGCTATTATGAAAAGAGTCTTAAAATAATTTACATTTTTACAATTACTATGATAATAAAATAATAATATAGTAGCAAATATATACCTATATATTTTTACTCATCCTCTAAATTTTTTAGCCAAATATGGAGACTTTAAGATCATGTGGAGGAATATTTTTTTAGGAGAAAGGTGGTAAAAACCTATAATATATTAAATTATTTAAAAAAATTACATAGCAGTTGAGAATACATAGAAACACACTTAGTAAGCATTGCAAAATAAAGCACCAAAACTAAAAAAAAAGGGAAATGACTTTAAGAATAAACACAAATAAAGAAAAAGCCCCACCATAGTAAAGTAGCTAACCATAGACATGCAATGCATACATCAATTAATCATTAAAATATATTTTTCCTCAACCTACCCAATAAATTTATTAACCACAACACCCATCATTGCACCATGATGACCCAAGTTGAAGAGGAAAATAAGGGAATTCAACACCTCTTTCCTTAGAGGACAAGATCTTCACCTAGGGATTCCAAATTAGAATCAAGGGATTTCAAAACCAAACATGCATTGCATTCCATAGTTCAACATATTGAATACACATTTCACATCCATGGAATGAAACATATCTGGAAGAAGAAAATGACCAATCTAATGCAGGAGCATCCACGGGTACTAACAATCAACATCACCCAAAAATATTATTTTCTTTTATTTTAATTTTCAATAATAGCTAATGTGGGCTAATGTGTGGGAATTTAATTATTTCTAATTTCCAAAATATGATTTGGTGATTTGTAAATGTAATTTTGGAGGAAATATGCTCTGGAAATGTTTCTAAGGCATCTCTAGGGGAATATTTCTTTTGGTTGTCCCATTTATGGGTGGGACCACTCCTTTATGTCAATCATTTGCATGTCATTTCATGCATTTGCATATTGGTCGTTCAACTTTACATGTTGGTGCATGTTCATTCTTGGAGTTGTCAAGGCCACTGAAGATCAATGAAGATGCTATAATTGACCAAAGTTGATAAGTGAAGAGATAGGTGTCCATGTGAGGGACGTGTAAATAATTAAAATATTCCTTTTTATTTTTAGTTCTCCTAAAAGTGGGCATGGGTTTTCAAAGGAAGTTTTGGCATGTTTTTGAAAAGTTAAGCGGAATTTACAAGGCGTCGTACCCTTCACAACGAGCCACTAGGGCCAAAAAGGGAACAAGATTAAATAACAAACATAAAGGAAATTAAAAGCAGAAACAACCCACAGGCAACACAGTGACTGCGGAGAAACAACCGACAGACAGGCACAGGGAGCAGCTAACTGGTGTTGTCCCAACTTTTAATCAGGAGGTCCACCGCGTCATCACCCACCCACTCTTTGTTCTCCTGGCTATTGTTAACCCCCAGAACCTTTTGTCGAGTGTGTCCATTCTCTTCACCACATCGCAAGACTCCACCCCGATGTCCATAGTCTCCTGAACCTCTCCCGGCTCATCAACCAGGGGATGCAGAGAGTGAGAGGCAGAGCCATCAATAGGAATCTTGTTGTCCTCCAGAGTAAACTAGGGCCCCTCCACATTTTCTTCCTCCTCATCTTTTGTTTCTTCCTCCTTGTACCCTTTGTTGTCAGACTGCTCCTCCTCAAAGTCTTCAATAATCAACCTCTTTTTGTTGTTCTTAGCTAGCCTCTTGGATCTCCTCCTAACATTTTTCCCACCAGTCATCTCAGTGCTCCCCACAATCGTATCACCTCTAGAGTCTTTCCTTATAGCATTCTTGCCCTTTCCATCCTTAGTTGTTGGGGCCAACATGCCTTTATCCTTTCCTTTTTTAGAAGAGGAGGCCTTGTAGGCCGAGTTTGCCTGAGTGGATTTTAATTCACAAAGACCTTCCACCACACAGGCATGGGCCTTACCCAGACCACCCTTAAGTTTCTTGGTGGTTATCTTGGCTTTAGGATTCCCCACAATGCCTGAATTTGATTTTCGAGGAGGGCTTTTAGACTCGGCTGGGGAAATATTCACAGTTGATAGGGGTTCAATGTTCTCAATACGGACAACTGTAATAGCTTTTGGCATGTTATTTTGGGATACCATAGTGATATTTCCCCCCTCAAACCTCTATATATTGTGGCCTTTTCATTTAGAGAAGATGGCCTTGGAGGAGTTGAAGTTGGCATAACTAGATGCTAATGGAATGGGTATAGATTTGAAGACTCCAATACTTTTAGTTTTTTTCATATAGAATGCCCATGAGTGAAGGGAGCTTGTGAGATTCCATGTTTTGTAATCTATTTTAATTTAAAATAATAATATATATTGTTTTCTTCTTGCAATTTGTTGTGTGGTTGTTTGTTTCATATGTAGAAGGGCGTAGATCTTGGTGAAGGAGACCAAGACTCCATTTTCTTGCAAGTTTGAAGGTGTTTGGATAACAGAAAATAGACTTGAAGATTGTTGATTTATTACAGCAGTGACTTCCATTAAAGATTGCAGGTTGAAGGAGCTAGAAGCTACAAAAAGGATAGATTGAAGGAGGTCAATTTGTGATTGATATATATTTTTTGTAATAGACCTATATCAAATTGTAATAAGATTTATGATGTTCTCCATCAAGCCATATGGCTACAAAACTAATTCATTTTAGATATTTTTGTAATCCATGAAGTTTCATGAGATTTTGAATGAAATACGAAATAATACTTGCAAATTTTTGTGTTGTTTAAAATAATTTTTGAGTTACATTTTATGTTGTTCAGAGTTTGTGTTAGATGGTTGGTTCCTTCTACATCATAGACTCTAGGTCATAGTTTTTCACAATAAGGAAAAAAAATTCTTTAGTAATAAACAACTCTTTCACATACTTAAAATCTATTTTATACAGAAGAGTTTGAGCAATGAGTCTTAGGAAGATGGAGGTCATCTCGAAGAGATACACCACTATGTATAGGATTCTTACATGCAAGCACATTATCCAAAACTTGTAGACATGCAAGACACAATAAATTAGACTAAAGATGGACAACTAAGAGTATACATGACTCAAGGACACACTTAAACAATTTCAATAGAGAAATATCAAGCCTGAACTTCATAGAAATAATTTATATTTATAACCTATTGATTTCGCCCTATATTTCAAATGTATTAAATTTTTTTGCAAACTTTGGCTCCACAAGATTTTTTCTCATTAATTCTTTTATAGCTATTAGGAGCCACACACTTCGCAATTTTAAAATTCAATATAAGTGTTATTTATTAATTATTTATGCGTCTTGATGGAAAAGGGAATCCCACAATAAATTGGCCATTTTATCATGTGTATACATTATTATGACATGTATAAGAGGTGTAAGAGATATTTTGACATACATACCAAAATATAAGAGGGGAGTTATATTGTTGAGTTAATTTTATGAATAACTTATAATGCTTGTTATTATACATCATAGATCATTTTGAATAGATATAATGAAATACAATATGGAGTGCTCAATTCGGTGAGGTGTTTATGACACAATATGACAACTTATGATAGGTGTACAAAATAGTATATTTATCCAATGGACTAAGAGTTAGAATAGGGTGTTAGAGTTTAATTCATGATATTTTGGGTTCTATACCTCTCATGTGATCACTCATGATTTTATTTATTACTTATCATATTTAGTGGGTGTCTAAGGTAGGGGTTTCAAAGTGCATTATAGGGTATCATTATGCTATTAGATTTACCCTAGATTTGTATATATTAGTTTAATTTACTTAGAAGGATTTGGGTTTCTTTTGTGTTATAATCTTATTGGTGTTTCTATAAATACAATTGGTTTTAATTTAGAGGATGAGATTTTTCCTAAAAGGGTTTTCATAGTATATACATTGTGTTATAGTGAATATTTTTTGTATCTTTTCTTTCCTGTAAATTATGACCATTATTTTTTGTGTGTTTCTCTCTCATATATTAATGTATAAATTTATCAAAATATTATCTTCCTTTGATTTGGTATTATATTTTAATCAACTCGAAGCCTACGTAGTAGGAAAAGAGATTTTAGAACTAATCTATATTTGAGTGAGAGCATGTACAAAGGAGATATTATGTCAAGGGAGATCACAAGCATGTCTATAACACCCATTTTTATCTTTGAAATAAGATATAGGACACACATAAATAAAGATTTATGAGTTTTAGTGTCTAAAAATAAACCTATACCTATGGTATAAAAAAATTAGGATATAATGGATAGGAATGTGAGAGCCTTATGAGACTTTTCTTGGTTGATTCAATGCTTCTAATTTTTTTAAGAAAACACTCTACACAAATTCTTTGGAAAAAATTGTAAACCTATTTTAGTCAAAATTCATGATAAATGAACTTTTCTATAGAAGAATTTCTTAACATGTGTGATATAAATTTAATTCCAAGAAACTTAATAGATTTGACATGATTTTGGACTAGTTATAGTTTATTGGTGTAAACATGGAAGACAAATATTGATGTATGACCCCTATTGTGGTATTTTCCAAACTTTTTGGGCAACTTGGTGATGGCTCTTAAAAGTAAATTACTTAAAATATTATGCTTGATATAAGGCAACTAGTGTATAATTTATTCTTAGAGGAGTTGAGTTTAAAGGCTTCCAAATATTCCAAGGTGTAGACACATAAAAATGACCTGGACTTGCAAGCTCTTCTTCTAACCCTAATTAGGACATTTTAATTATGTCCTTGACTCACTCTCAACTATTAATTAGATAATTCATAATTATTTAATTAATTCATATCTTTTTATTCCTCATGATTATTAAATAAATAATATTGTAATTATTTATTTAATGTGTCACTAATTGTCTAAATATCCTCCTATAATTAAATAAATTTCTTAATTTATTTCCCCTTTTATGTCTTCCTAATTATTAAATATATAATTTTATTTATTTATTTAATTATGTCACTAATTAAAGTCCTCTTCTTCCTAAAATTAAATAAATTCGTATTTATTTAATCCACCTTCCACTATAATTAAATAATTATATTTAATTATCTAATTATTCATTAGCCTCTTCTCTCATAAAATAAATAAATTTTATTTATTTAATTTGGTCCACTCTCCTAAACTTTGAATTAAATCTTTATATTTAATTTAAAAGGTTCCATTTGTCACATTCCTCTAATAATTAAATAATATCTTTATTATTTAATTCCCACCTAAATTAAATAACCCTTATTATTTAATTTCTTCTAAAATCTTATTTATTTAAAATAAGTCCCAACACCTAAATTAAATAATTTTATCATTTAATTTCTCCTCTTTTATTGTGCTCATTTTAAATAAATATTATTTATTTAAAATAAATCCCCCTTTATGATTTTCCTCTTTAGTAAATAATTTAATTTAAATTATTTACTGTCACATGACCCCACCCTTTTTGAATTAAAATAATTGTTAATTCAAAAATTCAACATCCCCTTTTGAATTAAATAATTTTAAATTATTATTTGATTCCCCCAACAACTTCGTTTTCCGTGCCCAGAATCTCTTGTCAGATGCATTGCCAGCCATTGATTTGATTTTCTAAAAATCAATCTTGACCCTTTATTTTGAATCTGACCTAATGTTGCCCTAACCCTAATTGTGGGTTGCTATATGGAATCTCGTCCATTGATTCTAGGGCACTTGATAACTTTCAATCTTGGCCATTCACACAAAATTGCATCTTCTATAAAAGAGCAATTTTGGTCACATCTTGCATCTTTTATCTCTTGCATTTTAGATAATCTTACATTTCCATTATTCATCTCTTGCATTTTTCATAATTTTAGCATTGTTACTTTCATTTGTCATAGCATATTTAGATACCATTTGACATAACTTAGACATTTTAGATGCTTACTAGTTGCATTAGGGCATAGTATTGCATACAGTTGTTCAAATCCTTCAATATTTGCTTAGGGCTTGTCATTTCCATTGGCTTGGTCATATTTGACTCTGACCTAATGTTTCCCTAACCCTAATTGTGGGTTGCTATATGGAATCTCGTCCATTGATTCTAGGGTACTTGCTAACTTTCAATCTTGGCCATTCACACAAATTTGCATCTTCTATAAAAGAGCAATTTTGGTCACATCTTGCATCTTTTATCTCTTGCATTTTAGATAATCTTACATTTCCATTGTTCATCTCTTGCATTTTTCATAATTTTAGCATTGTTACTTTCATTTGTCATAGCATATTTAGATACCATTTGACATAACTTAGACATTCTAGATGCTTACTAGTTGCATTAGGGCATAGTATTGCATACAGTTGTTCAAATCCTTCAATATTTGCTTAGGGCTTGTCATTTCCATTGGCTTGCTCATCATAATCTGAGGGAAAACAACATATTTCAGCAAATTAAGAAGGTGTAATGGAGGTTAGTCATGGAGGATGAAGACAATCTATGAGATTGTTCATCTATTCCTTTGCACTCCATTACCCACTTTGGGTTTTATGTTCTGCATGATATATTGCTAAACCTAGAAATTTCTCATTGTTACACAAGGAAGCGTTGGTTGTTTGTGTGTGGATGAATGCAAGAGGAAGGAAAGAGGAAGATGAAGGAAGAATGCAAAATATGGATTTATCTCTCTGGGTAGTAAGTCCAAGGAATTTTTTTTTGAGTTATAACAAGATAAGTCATTTTAGAAGAGACTATAAGGATGATACAAATAAGAAAAATAGAATTGAAACTTATGATGATTCTAATAAATCTTCTTAGGAGGATGTAGGCAATTCTTTTATTTCAGCGTTAATTACACATGCATCTGAAGATGCATGGAAGATCAAAATTGGAGTATCTTTCCATATGATTACTGATTGGGAGTGGTTTTTAGACTAGGAGAATTTTGATAGTGGGAAGGTCTAAATTAGTGACAACTCTTACCTTAGTATTTTTATTATGGGAGAGTCAAATTTTGATTTTATGATGGGAGGATAAAAGATATTATTGGGGTCTACATATACTTGGTTTGGCCAAAAATATAGTTTTCTAGTAAAATGAATGATGTGGGAGTGCATGCTATATTTTTTAATAAAGGGTGTAAGATGGTTCAAGAATATTTAGTATTCAAGTAGGGGTTTTGGGTTGGTACTTTATTCCATATTAATTCTATCACTTATATACAATGTGATTGTTCCTTTATACATGTGGCATATAGATCTATTAAATCTATACCTTTGACATTGGAACCTACAATGAAGATATTTGTTGCATCTAGTTCTAATGGTTATACATTCTAGGCACCTAAGTATGCTATTATCTTAGGGATAAAGTTACTAATTGAGAAAATAATGTTTTGGAATCAACACATGAGCCATATGAAAAGTAAAAGTATTTTAGAGGGGTTTTTTTAATTGTTTCCTTGAGTTTAATTTTTTTGAATAATATTTATGAAATAAAATCATATTCTTTTATTCAAGTTCTCATAAGTCTTTTTCCATTTAGATCTTATTCATTCTAATGTATTTTGTCCTATAAATGTTACTTCTTCTAAAATCCTTATATTATGTGTCATTTATTGATGTTTTTCCTAGATCTTGGGTTTATATTCTTAGGAGTAAAATTAAACTCTCTAGTTAGTTTAGGGAGTTTAAGGCTCTCTGGGAGAACTAGAATGGATAAAATATCAATATTTTGGGGAATAAATATGGTGGATAATTATGTTTAGTAGAGTTCAATATAACCTACAATTAGAATGAAATTGAAAGGGGTAAGAAAACTTTATACACCCCTCAACAAAATGAAGTTATGCAAATAATAAATAGAATGCTGGTGAAAAGGGCTAGGAGTATACTTAGTGAGGTTATAATGTACCAGAGATTCTAGGAAAAGGTGGTTAGCATATCATGCTACCTAATTAATAGGACTCTTACATTAGAAATAGTTGAGAAAAAACTTATAGAGGTTTTCTGAAGAAAAATCCCTCATTTTAACATATTTTATTTTTTTGTTTTGAGGTATATATTCATATTCCTAGGGAAAATTAGTTAAATTTGGATTATAAGTTTATGAGATGTATATTTTTTAACTATCATGAAAGAGTACAAGATTTAAGATTAAATCTTCCCCCTTAGTTGAGAAACCATATGGAAGTGTGAAGTCTACAATATAGTTACAAACAAATACTAAGAAAACTATATCTAAGGCTAAATTGGAGGTTAAGGATGGACTATATGATGAGGTGAGTATCAATATTTTCTAGAGCTATGAGGAAGAATCTTCAATTTGAGGAGGTCCGATTGGTAAAGGAGACAACTAGATAGGTATAGCCCACATGATTTTATATCTTTTTTTCCATTGACTAATAATAGTGATGAGCCTCTAACTATTAAAGAGGTATTAGGTATAGATGATAGCATTTTTGGAGACTAGCAATGGATGAGAAGATAACTCCATTAAAAAAATGAGCTTTGAGACTTGGTCTTGTTGTTAGAAGGAATAAAGTATGTTAGTCATAAATGAGTCTCCAAGAAGAAGTTTGGTTCAAATTATAGTGCTAATAAGTACAAGGTGTGATTGGTAAGATAGAAATATATTATTATGATGAGGGGGTAAACTTTGGTCATACTTTATCCTCAAACACTAGTTTGGCAACTATTAGGTTAGTTTTATATATTGCAATAGATTTTGATCTTGAGATAGAATTGATGGATGTGATTTTTTTCTTCATGATGAATTTGAAGAATTTTATATACCATAGCTAGAATACTATGTTGTAAAATATAAGGAGTCATCAACTTGTAGATTAAAAAATATTTGTGTGATCTTAAACAATCACCTAGAATGTGTTATTAGAAGGTTACTTCTTTTGTGTCGAGACTAATTTATCTAAGGTCAAAAATTAGATCATTGTGTTTATTGTCAATAAGATGGTAATGATTTCCTTTTTCTCAAATTATATGTCAATTACATATGTTATTTTGTGGTAATTATAAGGTTGTGATTAAGCGTACTCTTTTATGGATCTGTCACTCTGGATCTCAAGCTCTTTTTTGGTTTGATGCTTGGGATGGTCACCCACCCCTTCTTTCTGATTATCCTCATCTTCAACCCCTTTGTGATGTTTTTACTACTGTTGGCTGGGACACCGTTGAGCATTACAAGATTGCTGAGCTTAGTGGTTTTGTGGGTACCTTTCGCTGGAAGCATCCTGCTAAATGGCCTTCCAGGGGGGTTGAGGGGTGCAGGCGCGAGCTTGCTCAACTTTTGGTTTCCCGTGCTTGTAATTCTTTGCAGGCCCTGGATATTTTGGCTTGGGATGGCTCTGATAGGTCTAGGAAGTACTCTGTGTCTGCTGGCTATAAGCAACTGGGTAGGCAATTGTTTGGAGATATTGAGGTCCCTTGGTGGAAGCAAGTTTGGCATAAGTTGGTTTGGCCTAAGTGCAATTTCTTCATGTGGTTAGTGGCTCAGAGCAAGTGTCTTACTTGGGATAATATTTGCAAGTGTAGATTCCAAGGTCCCTCAAGATGTGTGTTATGTTGTAATTTGAAAGAAAGTGTCTCTCATCTCTTCTTCCAATGCTCTTATGCTAGGGAGATCTGGTATTTTTGGTTGGGGGTGTGGAATACGCCCTGCTGGCATGTTTTCTCATTAGCTAAATTTGTGGATCGCTGGGGAAGGCCCCCTACTTCAACTTCCTTTCTTCAAGTTGCTTGGGGGATTGGCCCTTCCTTCATTATTTGGAATCTTTGGTTGGAGAGGAATCGTTGGGTTTTTCAGGATGTGTTATTGGTGGCCCCTCGTCTATGGCAGAAAATTTTGTATTCCTTGGGTGGAACTATTGTTGTTAAGTGTGATATGTTTGTTTCAGTGGCCCCTTGTGATGTTAATTATTTTAAACGGCTTCATCTTCCTCCTCCGCAACAATAGCCCAGGTGCAACAGATGTCATCATCCTACCCCAAAGGTGAATAGGGAGGGAAGATGGTCCCCTCCTCCTCAAGGGGTCCTCAAGCTTAATATTGATGGCTCTTCTCGTGGAAACCCTGGTCATGTTGGCATTGGTGGTGTTGGTCGGGATAGCTTTGGAGATGTTTAGTTTATCTTCTCGGTGTATAAGGGTTTTCATTCTAATAATCTTATGGAGGCTCAGGCAATCCTTTTGGTGGTGAAGCATGGAAGTCAATTGGGGTGGCGCAGGTTCATTTGTGAATTTGATTCCCAGGTTGTTGTGAACCTGTTGAATAGGCAAAATTTAGATGATGTTAGTTGGTAGTTGGCTCTGATTGTGGAAGAGATTCTCAACCTTTGTACTTCTCTGGAGTTCGTTACTTTTACTCATATTCCTAGAGAATGGAATGGTGTTGCAAATGGTTTGGCTAAATGGGCTTCAGATCATCTTTAGGGCTGGAACATGCTAGATTGGGGTCAATCACCCCCTGATTTGTCTCAACAGTTGGACCACTTGGTGGATTTGGATAGGGTTGTGTAGCGGCCTTGCTTTGTACTTTTCCTTGGTTTAATAAAGTTTTTACCCCTCTTTTATATTTAATATTTACCCTTGACATTAATGCTAAAATTCATCACCAGATGAGGCCAAGAAATTGACTCTGGCTTGGGCATATGTTTGTTTAATGAATGCTACCTATCATGGCCTTGTAATAAATTTTAAGTTCCAACTTGCTGCCATCATAACGTGAATATTTGGATACATGCTCCTTATGCCAATAAAAAAAACCATCTCTCAAAAGGATTCAGTAAGAAGCTAAAATCTATCCTCTTATACAAGCATTGCTAGATTTGGCAGCTCCAGCAGCCAACTTCGATCAACTTCAATCAAGCAATAACTAAAAACATGGACCTCAAAGTCTTTGATTTCATTTTATTTATTTTGTTGGTTCCACCATACACTTGTTCTGGGATAACATATTTTGCAAATCAGCATTTGTAGCAAAGAGTGGATTCCTGTCATTTCTAAATTAGAGAGCAAGATCGATCAACTTAAGACACTTCTTGATGGAATGTGTGGCAACCACCATGTATCCAATAAACTAATTATTATTATTTTTTTACCCTATTGAATGCCATCTCTCCTAATTTATTTTCCATTATCTCTGGAGCTGCTTTGCTTATACCATTTTAAAAATGGCACATGCCTACCCTTCACCTATACTTGACAAATACTACCCTCTCACGCCATAGGTTTTATAAGGCGATCTTAATCATACTTGAAATCTGAATTATCAATCTTTAAAACATAATACTCATGCACTTGCCTTTAAATCATTTCCTAATCATGGCTTGGGTGGTATGAACTAACATGAACGCTTATGCCATAGAATAAAGGCCCCATGACTCTCCCACGAATTCATAAAACTTAATAAAAACTAAAAGAAAGTCCATTCAGCATACTGAAATACCCTATATTTTTAAAATTGATAGATTGTGTTTGGAAAAAGAAAGAAAAAGAAGAGTTTGCGAGATTGCACTACAAATATGTTAAATTTCCATAAAACTCAGTCAATTGATAACAACATTCCTCCTTCCCAAATTAGGCCAAATTTTCTTCCCAGAATAAAGATTACTGCAATTGTTGCTTGCAAACTCCTACCAACATGCATAAAATATACAAATAGTGCTTTACTTGCAACATCATGTTTGGGCAACTAGAATACAGTTTACACATGAACACACACGTGTAGATGGGAAAGTGGGTCAAAAATCCTATGAAACATATGCATACCTTAAAGATATTGAGAACCACCCAACAAAGCATATACATACAATCATTTACCCTCTCTCCTTCGCCTCTCCGTCATTAGATTTCTTTCAGGGAAACCATGGGTTTGCTTCTTCCCATTGTTGTTACTAATAGGCACCGTAGGACCAACTATGCTAGAATCTTTATTATTATTATTTTTAGATTATTTGCAACACCAACTTTTAGCAAAAATAGAGAACTTACTCACATTTACTTGCTCTGCACACTTCTCTCCATCATTGCCACCTGATTTGCTCCCCCCTTTGAATCCAGGAAATAATCTCTTTTCTTCCTCCGATCAGAACATGCTGACAGGAAACTCCGGCACACATAATACTCCTCCTCCCTCATAATGACTAGTGCACTCAAATAATCCTCCATTACAACTAAAATAAGCAGAATTAAATGGGTCAATCATGCCACCAGATCAAGTTCAACAACCCATGTCCAAAGCACAATAAATATGTCAGTAAAAGGTATGCAATGAGTAGACAACACACCATTGGCCAAAGTTGCAGAGTTAGTACAAATCAGAGAGGCAAAACCCAATCACGCAACCAATATGTAGAGAGATAATCCTGGCAGTGGGTAGTTACAAACATTAACTTCAATTGTTGGCCGACCCTTGAGATCAAATGTAATCGATTCTATTATTAATTTAAGTGTATATAATTTTATCAATATAATAATACATATTTCTTTTTATTTCTATCTGCTTATATAGTGAGGTAATGGAGGTTGCAATGAGATAAGGTTCCAATAGAAAGACTTGTCATTATTTATATGCTTACATGTTTAAGCAGTCTTAATTAAGGTTTCAAATACAACATATTTCAATATATATTCTCTATACACCACACAACTTTACCTCAATGCACATTGCAATCTTTAGCTCTTAACATAATGGCCATGAAGTATTATATATTACTTCTATAGTAGAAAATATTACACGCATAATATTAAATGTTGAACTTTATTAGTACTAGTATTATTAACATCCTGATCAATAAATCCATTAATATTAATTTTAACATTTATGTTAATAGAACATGACTAATAATAATAATACTACCATGATAGTTTGAGTTAATATTATTGTTGGTAAAATCCATAGTGAATGCAACTACAGTAAGAGTAACGGTATTAGTTAAAAACCTCATGGTACTACTAATGATAGAATTAATAATGGTATTAATTCAAGTATTATGGTTATTAAAATTAGTAATTGCATTAATGATGGGATTGATATTGTTATTTAGATAATTGTAATACCCCTCCATTTTGTCCCTTTGATTGAACAGTGTTCTATTTTTTTATGTTGTACTTTCTGTTAGTACCTTGACTATGGTACTCGGCTTCTATTTGATCGCTATCTATAAAGCGACATTAATGTTATCTTTTGATGTGATGGTAGGGCGGGTGCATGGAAATGGGTAGCAATTCCATGGACAACCTCAAAAAAAGAGTTGAAAACCATAACGCGAGGGCATTATAACGTGCTCGCGTTCTATCTCCGTTAAACCTAGGCAAGGTCTTGGTGGCTACAACTACAAATAAATAACGTGAGTGTGTTATAACGCGCTCATGTTATTAACTGTTAAAATAAAAAAAATAAATGCAAATCTCTCATTTGCATTTCGACTGGTTTTTTTGTTGCACCCGCGGCCAAAAACCCTAGAATATCGCATTCGCATTCTAGGAGGAGAATTTCTTCACCAAGAATCCATGTTTCTTCACAATGATGGCACCACAACAACGAGGAGCTGTAAGAGGTAAGGATTCTATGGTTTTTGTTTTGAAATTGTTAGTTTTAGGTTGAATTTGATATCTATTTGTTTGAATTTTTAGGAGATGCAAATCAACCTGCAAACCCTCAAAATCCTCAACAGGAAGACCAACCAAATCCTCAAGATCAAAATCAACCACAACATCAACCTCCTCCACCAATCACTCAACCCCCTCCTAGCACTCAACAAAATTTAATGAGTGAAATTGAGAACATCAAAAAATAAATTGAGGATTTGATCAATAGGTTGAGTGATCCAAATGGTTCAACCACAGAAAGAATGACCCTAGCAAATTCATTGAAAGATATGTTAACAAACGTAGATTCAATTAGCAAACAAATAACTGGATGGGAAGATAGGAGGTAGGCAGCTAGGGACTATTATGCAAATAAACTATCATATAAGGATGTGAAAGATTTACAAATTACAAAAGGTGATTTGTGTTCATTATTCACCAACCCACGCAGAAATCAAAATTTTACCCTCAATGTGAAGAGGTTTCTTATCCATTGGTGCCACCACCAATAAATGAAGGACCGGTTTTATGATAGGTGGTACATGGTCTTCAATTACAAACCATGCAACAATTGTGAGGTCTCGCAATATTTCCTTAGGAAACTATACAGTGAGTTCATATTGAACAAAATCCCAAATTATTTTGATATGAGGGATTTCCAAGGGAGAGGTGGGGGGTCAGCTCAGGATAGACCTGGTGCACAACTGGATCCTACCCAGAAAGGTAGACGAGCTCTCGCTGGGCCACCTCATGAGCACATTGTTATGCCTTTCGTCGTGAAGGAAAGTGCTGACGTAGAGACATTGCAGGAAATCTACACTTTGACCTAGAGTGTCATCCATCATACTAGCCCTATTCTACAACACCATCTAGGGGAGTCTTCTAGTGGTGGCCTTCGAACACATGTGTGTCAGTCTTGCGGGGCTACTTGTTCGCATGACCCCATCGACCCTCAGGAGACTAGTACATAGGATGCGTCTGTAGCTATGGAGATGGAGAGGGCATCTGACATTTTGCACGAGGCATATGGCATTGATAGTCAGGTAAAAGTTAGTGCATGTGTTCATTGAATTTAATTTATTAAATTTTGATTTTGAAATGCAAGATTAACTAAAAATGTTTTATGATTTTAATAAAATTGCATGGTCACAGTGTTGAGACTGGATACACCGGCTCTCCACCAACCTATTTTTGCAGTACACCTATCGCTAGGGTATGTAACTAGTAAACAATTATAAGTTTATTGGATATTAATGACATTGTTTTACGAATGGTAATTTAATATGCAATTTTGGATGTTGAACAGACTAATATTGGAGGTTTTGATGGAACACTTCCTAGTGGCCGTGAATTTACTCAAACCTTCACGCAGGTAATAAAATAAAGAGTTTAACTAATGAATCAAGTACTTAATAGATTTGTGTAGATTATACATGCACATCGTTGATTACATTGAATAATTTGTTGTTTTATTTTCAGTTGTTGCGAGATGATACACTTTCGAATGTGACGAGGGCAATGGATATTCGTGTGACATCTGCTATACAATCCTCGATGGCTCTGACAGAAGAGGTATGAGGCAAATTAGTAAATTTTAATTTACATTTGTTGTTATAGATGTCAATTAGTGAAAAATCAAACCATTATTGATTCACGTAGTTTTTGTCTATTTGTATGGTTTATACAGGGCTTAAGCATGCATGAGCATGGGCGTGATGATATTTCCCTCATGGAGAGAGATCGTGAGATGGCTGTAAGTGATTATTTTGTCAAATATATCATTTTTTATAATGTAATTTCTATATATTCATGTCTTTACTTAGAAGATTAGGTGGTACTTCTCACTAATCAAGATAATTATGTCCCACTCATGGACCCAAGTGCTCAATTAGGCTTGGGATGGGTGGGAAGGCTTGGAACAGAAAGGTCATCTATCTTGTCTGTACGAAAGTTATTTGATTCCGCATTAGTAATTATGAGGGCCGAGGATTGGTAGAGGCCACTAGGATAACCCATTATGGGGGGTCGGAGCCTATGAAGATCCGTAGTGGGTAACTCATGATGAACTGTGTGATGACACTCTGTCTAGGACAACAGTTGGTAATTGTTCTTTATGTGTATGGTTCTCTAAACATACTTGATTTGCTTTAGATCTGGAAGCAGTGTGACTATGTTAGAGTTGTACTTGAGTTGTACTCCTGATGTACTTGTGTTGTACTTGTGTTGTACTTGTGTGGTACATGTGATTGGTTGTTTTAGTTTGGTTCAGTTTTGTGTTAGCCTGTGTCTAGAGGTAGATGGTCTTGCCTATGATTCCTTGTTACTATCTCTTAGCATGGGGGGTGGGCCTTTGGGTTCCACTTGGTTGGGTGGTGTGCACCTAAATTCGTTGGAATTTCTTCTTGTTCATGTGGATGAGATTTCTAGTTGGAGAGCTCGTTGGATTCAGTTTCAGTTCTTGCTTCATTTCTTTTCAGTTGTTCTTGTAATTTATCACCCCTCAGTTGTTATCGAGGTGGAAGGATGTAATTGTAATCTTATTCTTTGGAATTGCCTCATTCAGGGAATGAGAGTTGTAACCTTATTGTTTAATGAATGGATTAATGAAATTGGAAGTTATCTCTTATGCTTGATGTAAATTAGATTAATTGGAATGTATGTGTTATTTATAATTTAAAAAAAAGACATGGTTTAAATTCATGTTTTTTGTTGAGGTTTTATATAACCTCTGTCTCGTAACCTTAGAGGTTGTTGGCATTCATTAGTGAACTTGCTTATTAATTGCTCTTAAAAAAAAAAAATTGGCCGATTTAAGTAATTGTTTGCAACTTCCTCTAGGGTTGCATGGCGAGGCGTTACACATGGTATCAGAGCCTAGGTTTAAACAGTGGGTACTCTGGGATTATGATGGAGCCATTAAGCTTTTAGTTGTGTAGGATTTTAAGTTGTGTACCTTGCCTAATATCTTGAAGTGTTTGTGCAAGACTGTGCCTCCCAGACGCGAAAGAGGTAGAGGGCATGGACGTGGCTGTATAGGTGATCGTGGTGGGAGTTAGCATGACTCTCCTCCTTGTGTATCAGTTGTTCTAGATCAGGAAGAACCTCTAGCATCTCATAATGCACCTAGGGTCAGGGATTGTGAGCAGGATCTAGTAGGGATTGAGGTCACACGTAGAGCGCTTGAGGAGGCTTTGGCACTCCTTGGTCCGAGACAGGTAGAGGTTCAGGTTAATCCAATAATGAGGGAAGTTCCTCCCCAGTCTGAGTCACACATGAGGGACCTACTCAGGGCACACCCTCCATTATATGATGGATCAGGTATTGGTTTAGAGGTCGAGACTTGGCTGATAGACCTAGATAGGTTTTTTGCCATGCATCCGTATGGTAGTAACACCAAAGCTCATTATGCTATCATGCAACTGAGAGGGTTTGCATCCACATGGTGGAGGGTAGAGGAGCAGAAGCTCCATATTGACATTCACTCAGCATCTTGGGAGATCTTCTTGGAGCGATTCAGAGCTCGTTTTCTATCTGAGCATTGGCGTTAGCATCGTGGTGACGAGTTTCATGCCTTGTGCCAGATGGCCTTATCTATTGAGCAATATGAGTGATGCTTTTATGAGCTCAAACAATATGTAGGGATAGGTGATGATGAGAGTATGTTAGTGCACCATTTTGTTAGGGGCTTAAATGCTCGTCTTAGCAGTGGTGTGAGGGTTTTCAAACCCAAGATCATGGATATGGTAGTGGAGAAAGCACGTCTTGTTGAGGAGAATCTGACCATGGCACTAGGAGGTCACATGGGGGTACAAATTGGCAGTAGTTCAGCAGTAGGATCTAGTGCTCGAGGAGGGCAGCCTCAGGGAGATGCACCTTTTAGATCTTAGCAGGGGCCATCTCAGAGTGGTCAACAGCAGGAGAGTACGCTTGGGAAGCGTAAAGACTCTCAGTCGTTTTTCAGGATGATGAAGGTTCTTCACCTAGAAGGAACCATAACTGGTGGCGCAACAAGCACAATCGACAGGAGTAGTCAACCCAGAGTTCACAGTCTGTGGTTGATTGGGGTAGTGTGCAACAATCTACTACACCTGTAGGAGATAGAGGGTTTGGTTGTAACACGGGGTGTTACTCTTGCGGCCAACAGGGCCACCTTGCTAGGAACTGTGTGCATCAGAATACTTCTGGTTTTATTTAGGGCCCAGCAGTTTCAGAGCCAACAGTAGGGGATGCTGGTAGATCTCATCAAGCTTACGCTATGGTTGCTGACCATCAGCCTGGGTATCAGGGAGCTGTCGTTGAGACTTCTGGAGTTGGTCGTCCAGTGCAGTATGCTCATCCTCAGGGGTCGAGGTTTTGCTTTATATGCAGTTTGTATGAGGGAGTTATATCCCTTTTTGCAAGCTTCCAGGAGTAAGCCTAACCCTAGGGGGGGAGGATGTGATACCCCTTCGTTTTGTCCCTTTGATTAAACAATGTTCTATTTTTATGTTGTACTTTCTGTTAGTACCTTGACTATGGTACTCGGCTTTTGTTTGATCGCTATCTATAAAGCGACGTTAATGTTATCTTTTGATGTGATGGTAGTTTAATATGATGTTATCATTATGGCACGTTGTGATTAGCATTATTAATATTCAAATTAATGATGTTTATGCTTTGGACTATATTAGTATGTTAGATTTGTCAGTTAGTTACACTGTATTGGTGAAGGGGACAGTATCGCATCACTCGCTTGCGAGCATTCTGTAATTCCGTGATTTCCTCTTCACGGTGTGTTTTAATTATGACATGTTTATATATGTGGATATACTCTTTGTTCACAGGTTGATAGGTAAAGGACATCAACTCCACCTGGTTTCATAGGTTTGAGCGTGTCCAATGCCCAACGGTATTCGATTGGGAGATAGTGGCTAGGTTTTCTATACCAAGTCGTCACCCTAGTCATAGTGTGTTGTTTGGTGTGAGTTGGGTTAAGTTGTTTTAATATTGATCAATTTGCCTTAATTTTGTCCTTTGGCTTGGATTTCAGTTTAAAGTTGCAAATTAGAAAAATGTTAAAATATATGCGTTTAAAGTTAAATTGTTGATTACCTAATTTGGTTTATGTTGAAATGTAATTTATTTTATTATTAATTTAATTGGATTAATAAATAATTTAATCGTTGATTAAATCTATTTTATTAATTAATTAAATTTATGTTGTTGAAGTAAGTTAAATTATTCATTTTGGAAATTTATGCATATTGGTTGAAATTGGAAATTAAAGAAAATATTTAAAAGTCAAATTAGAAAATTTGAATTCAAAAATTGGAAAAATGAGATATTTGCTATTCTGTTTTCAGAAATTTATGAGGGTTGGTGCATGATATTTTTAGAAGAATTTCTTTATTATTGAATTTTTCTTCACAATTTTGGATCATGAAAATTTTGAAAAAGATTGAAATAGAAAGAGGAGAAATTGTTGGATTTTGTGGGTTTTGGGATTTAAGCTGTAAAAATTTATGGAACTGGATTTGGAAGCAAGGTTGGAAGCTAAGCATCATCTGGACCTCCTCAAATTCAAAATACCAGGTTCATTTCTTTAGTTTTAATTGTTTGTAAATACATTTATAAATGTTTTGTTTTTGGAATGCATGATGGAAAATTCAAAACTTGATCTTTGTTGGAAACTTCATGTTGGAAATTTTATCAAATCATAAACCTATGTTCTCTTTTGTTTTCTCAAAAAAAAAAAAAATTGGTGTTCTTAGCTGAAAGTCTTTGTTTCTTTTCTAGTTTTTTTCAATTTGTTTTGAAAAAATATTCCTGGAAATGTTATATATATATATATTTATATATTTTCCTTTGGGAAAAGTTATGCTGGCCATTTTTAAAAAAAAAAGGCTAAATAAGGCAGATGGAAAACCAGGGTTAAAGATTGTATTTTTTTTTTTTTTAAAGATATATAAAATAAAATAAATTTAAAGAAAACTATGGGGAGGCGGTGCTGGGGGCTCACCTCCCCACTGCACACCCCAAGGGAGGCGCGTGGGGAGGGAGCCGCGCCCAGCGCGACCCCCCCCTTCACTGGCTGCGTAGGGAGTGGGGTAAAGTTTGTGTGAATACACAACCGCTCCATGTAAATGGGGTTGGCTGTGTATTCCCACAGTTCACCCCACTATGTTTGGCGTGTTCCCCACCACAAAACGTGGTGCGCGCCCTGATAAGGGTGTTGACCTTATTTTATTCGATTATTTTTAAAAGCAAAAAATATATATATTAAAATATATTTAATATTTCTATATTATAATTTTATCATATTAAAATATATTTAATATTATATTTTTATAATAATAGAATATTAATATATATATTTGTAAATAAGAGTTCTAATATAATATTGAATATTATATTATATAGTTTAAAAAATAAAATATTAATATGTATATATTTATATAATTTTAGTTGTGGTTGTAAATTTAACATGCATAAGAAATTGTTGATTTAAATGACATGATTTAGAAGTAATTAGTGAGTTTAAATTACAATGCTCTTAGTCAAATTATGGATTTTAGTTTAAAATGATGGATTTAATGGAACATTAGATTTGATTTTAGTTGATTAAGTTAAGTTAATTGTTTTAAAAATGAATATGTAAAAAAGAAGGAACAAATATTTATTTTTAAACGATGTTTTGTAAATGGTTGAAAATAAATGTCTAATTTATATTTATTTTAAAGCAGTTAGTGAAATTAAATGTTTGATTTAAATTTATGCTTATGTCTGGAAGAGACATTATTCAATTAGTTTTATTGTGGTAATAACCTATGAAATTTTATTAAAAGGATTTAGGAAATCCGAAGCAGGTTTAATTTGTGATTAATTGCTTGTTTGTATATGAGTCTCTTGTTATCACCTTGGGGAATTTGTTCAGTCGGGGTTAACAAGTCTTCCAGATGAGGTCTTTTAAATATGTGGGTTGTTGTGTCATGTTGTCAACCTGTTTTAAATCCCTTGGGTAGTGCATATTACGTTATCAGTTATTTACCCGGTTTCTACGAACGGGGACGTTTTGTGTCTCCTGAGAAAGGAGTGGATTATGGGATCCATGTCTCCTTGTAAGGAGTGACCTTGTTATGTGATTTGTTGCCTCCAGTATTGGAGTGAGTTTCATTTTATGTCGTCTCCTGAGAAAGACGTGGTTGTGATATATTGTTTGTTGCACTTTGTACCCTTGGTGATTGGATGGTGTGTGTGTTGTCAAGTAGAAGAGTGGCTTTTGTTTGGGGCCAGAGCCTGGAAGAGGTAAGATTGGGTAACCTTCGGAAGTAATTTAATAGAGTGACAACTAAAACATTACTTAGAATATTAGGTGGTACTTCTCATTAATCAAGATAATTATGCCTCACTCATGGACCCAAGTGTTAGGTTAGGCTTGGGATGGGTGGGAAGGCCTGGAACGGCAAGGTCATCCATCTTGTCTATACGAAAGGTATTTGATTCTGCATTAGTAAGTATGAGGGCCGAGGATCGGTAGAGGCCACCAGGATAACCCATTATGGGGGACCGGAGCCTATGAAGATCCGTAGTGGGTAACTCATGACGAACTGTGTGATGACACTTTGTCTAGGACAACAGTTGGTAATTGTTCTTTATGTGTATGGTTCTCTTAACATACTTGATCTGCTTTAGATCTGGAAGCAATGTGACTATGTTAGAGTTGTACTTAAGTTGTACTTGTGATGTACTTATGTTGTACTTGTGTGGTACATGTGATTGGTGTAATACCCCTCCATTTTGCTCTATTGTGCAAACCCTATTGTTTCCTCTTTTATGTTTTAGTATTGTGTTGTACTTTGACTATGTACTTGGTTACAGTTGATCACTATCTTATCGACAGGTATTTTGATGTGATGATACTATATTTTGATGTGATTATTATGGCATGTTTGGAATTAGCATATGTGGATATTTAAATTTATGATGTTTCATGCTTTCGATTATGCTGCTATGTTGGATGTGTCAGTTAGTACTACTGTATTGGTGAAGAGGACGGTGTTGCATCACTCGCTTGTGAGTGCCCTAGGATTTCATGATTTCCTCTTCACGGTGTGCCTTATTTATGACATATTATTGCATGTGGATATATTCTTTGTTCGTAGGTTGACAGGTACAGGACATCGACTCCACTTGGTTTCACAGGTTTGAGTGTGTCCAATGCCCAACGGCATTCGATTGGGAGATAGTAGCTAAGATTTTCATGCCAAGTCGTCACCTTGGTCGTAGTGTGTCTTCAGTCCTAGTATGGCCCAGTGGTTCTATTTTGTTCAATTTGTCTGGTTTCAGTTTATTTAGGAAGTTAGAATAATGTTAGAAATGTGATTAAATTATTGAGTAATTTAATTTGATTAATAAATCATTTAATCTTATGGTAGATTTATTTTATAAATTGATTAAGTTATTTATGTTGAAATGATTTACATTATCTATTTTTGAAATGCATGCATATTTGAGTTGGAATTGAAAATTAAGAAAATGAATTAAAAGTCAATTTAGAAATTTGAAAATTCAAATTTTTTTAAAAAAGAGATATTTCCTATTTTCTTTTTAGAATTTATGAGGGTGGTTATAAGAATTTTGGGGAAAAATTTGCATTATCTTGAATTTCTTCACAAGTCTTGAGAATGGAGTTTTGGGAGAAAAATTGAAAAGAGGAGAGGAAAAAATTGTGCAACTTAGTGGGTTTTTGGATTGAAGCTTGAAGATTCTAAGGAACTGAAGAGGGAATCAAGGCATCAATAGGGTCTTCACCCAACTTCAAGCAAAATAGGTTAATGTTTTTTTAATGAAATTTTGTTTTCAATTGTATCATTTCAAATTTCTGTTTGATCTTCAATTTTATCTTTTCAACTTGATAAAAACTTCATTAATAAGAATATATATATATATATATATATGTTTGAGTTAGTTTTTTTTTTAAATTCCTCCCTTGTAAAGTTATGTGGCAATTTAAAAAAAAAATCAAAGTTGCAAAAGGCGTGTTTTCTTAGTTTCTAATTTTTTTTCTTTTCAAAAAAAAAAACCTTAAAAAAGAGAGAATTTTTTAAAGAAAAAAATAAAAAAAATAAAAAAAATAATAACTAAGGTTGGGGGGTTGGGGGCTCACCCCACCGCTGCCCCCATGGGAAGCGGTAGGGAGGGGAGCTGCACCCAGCAACCCCCGCGGCCCGCACGGAGTGCGCAGCCCACACCACCGCTGTTGGTGGCCGACGTTGCCAGCGTCGCCCGCCCCCATGCCTGCGACCTCCCTTCGCCTTCCACTCACCACCGCGCCAAGCACAACCTGTAACCAGCACCGCCCAGCGGCCATGGCCGTTGCCACCCTGTGGAAAATCGCCGCCTCTCACAAAAAAATCATAGCTTTGGAAAACGCGTTAGGGTTTTCACAAATTTCGAGGCCAACGAAAATTACATCTTTTTTTATATATAATAATATTTTATTATTATATTCTATAATATTTAATTATTAATATTTATTATGGCTTAAATAATATATATTAATATCTAATATTATATGTTATAATATTATATAATACTATTATATATATCTTTATATTTTTTTAATCAATATATAAATATATATATATATTTTTAATTAAATATATATATGATGTGTATATGTATGTTGATAGAATGATTTATTTAATGGAAATAGTTAAGTGAATTGAAGAATTGAAACATAGTAGGGTTGGTTAAAATTCATACTTTGATTTTAAAATATTATTTTGATAGATGAAGAACTTTGATATTAAATGATACGTTTTCATGAGTTGATTGTTTTAAATAATTACCTTTAAATGAGAAGACAAGAATTATTTTTTTTACATCGTTGAATCTTGATTAATTTGATCATTTGGTTAATTTATCATTAATTAAATGCCAGTAGAGAAATTAAGTAATTGGTGTTAATTTATCTCTTATTTGAAAGAACGAATTTAATCCAATTTATTTAATGCAATAAATGGTTGAATGCTAATGAGGGAATGGGTTTAGTGAACCCAAAGCAGATTTGATTCTTGCCTTGTTTTGATCCGTTCGTATGGTCATTTGGAAAATGTGGGTCTTAACACTTAGCAAGTCTTCCAATTGGGTTTTCAAGTTTGTGGGTTGTCGTACTGTGTAGTCAACCTTAGATGGCCTTGGATAGTGCATTTAACCAATTTGTTCCTCGATTATCACGAACGGGAGTGTATTGACTATATGTCATGGTTAGGGATGTGATATCCTCACGTAGCACTTGTGTACCCTTGGGTTGTGGAGTTGTTAAATGTGTCGTCTTAGAGGAGTGGCTTGTAATGAGAGATGGCACACAAAGTGGTGCCAAGATAACTCGTTGTAAGTTAGTTAATCTAGTGACAACTTAATTAATTGATTAGAGTATCATGTAGTATCAAACACTTAATAAGATAATTATGCCTCACTCAGGAACACAAGGGCTTGTAAAGACTTGGGTTGAGATGAGAAGGCCTGGAATGGCAAGATCGTTATCTTGTCCCTATGAAAGATAACCGATTCAACATTGGTTTACATGAGGGGCCGAAAGTCGTTGGAGGTTACCAGGATAACCCGAGTTCACCAAGATAACCCATGTAACATTATGATGACACTTCTCCTAGGTCGACGGTATGTTCGCATCAGTGATGCAGTTGATTATGTAATTTTTGGAAGCATTGTATCCTTGTGTTAGTGATGTCATTGTATTTATTTCAGTATGGTTATGTTAACCTTTGTGTAGAAGTAGACGTCCTTGGATAGAAATCCTTGTTACTATTTTCTAGCACGGGGGGTGGACCTTTGGGTTCCGCTTGGTTGGGTGGAACGTGCACCTCTATCCATTGGGCTTCCTTCATATTCGTGTGGATGAGACTTCCAATCTGAGAGCTCTTATGATCCAGTTTCATTTGATGCTTTGTTATTTCAGTTGTTCTTATGATGTATTATCCCTCATTGTTATCGAGGTGGAATTTGTAATTGTATCCTTATTTATTGAACTTGCCTCATTCGGGGAATGAGTGTTGTAACCTTATTGTTTAATGAATTTGAAAGTTATCTCTTATGCTTGTGGTAAAATCATCTTACTTGGAATGTATGTGTTATTTCATTAATTAAATAATTGACATGGTTTATATTCATGTTTTTTGTTGAGGTTCTATATAACCTCTATCTCGTAACCTTAGAGGATGTTGGCATTAGTTAGTGAACTTACTTATTAATTGTACTTAAACAAAAAAAAATTATTTTGTTTAAGTAGTTCCTTGCAACTTCCTCTAGGGTTGTGTGGCAGGGCATTACAATTGAATGTTTCAGTTTGGTTCAGTTTTGTGTTAGTTTGTGTCTAGAGGTAGATGGTCTTGCCTAGAATTCCTTGTTATTATCTCCTAGCATGGGGGGTGGGCCTTTGGGTTCCACTTGGTTGGGTGGTGTGCACCTAAATCCGTTGGGCTTTTTTCTTCTTCATGTGGACAAGATTTCCAGTTGGAGAGCTCGTTGGATTCAGTTTTAGTTCTTTCTTCATTTCTTTTCAGTTGTTCTTGTAATTTATCACACCTCAGTTGTTATCGAGGTGGAAGGATGTAATTGTAATCTTATTCTTTGGACTTGCCTCATTCGGGGAAGGAGAGTTGTAACCTTATTGTTTAATGAATGGATTAATGAAACTGGAAGTTATCTCTTATGCTTGATGTAAATTAGATTAATTGGAATGTATGTGTTATTTATAATTTAAAAAAAAGACATGGTTTAAATTCATGTTTTTTGTTGAGGTTCTATATAACCTTTGTCTTGTAACATTAAAGGTTGTTGGCATTCGTTAGTGAACTTACTTATTAATTGCTCTTAAAAAAATAAAATTGGCTGGTTTAAGTAATTGTTTGCAACTTCCTCTAGGGTTGTGTGGTGGGGCGTTACAATAATATACTATTATTAATATTAGGAGTACCATTTTCCAACTTAAATTATCAATTATAAGCATTAGATCAAGTTTGTGTAGTACATCGATCCAACATGACTAATCGACAATAAGGACACCAAATAAAAGAAATGTGAGAGATGTAATTGTTGTACTAACAGCGGGGCCTTACAATATCACAACATACAGTAAACAAAATATAGAAAATGTCATTTTAAAGTTTAAATTCAAGAACAACCAAGAATTTCAAGAAGAAAATCTGGTATTCTCCTTCAGATTCGAACAAATGATGAAGCCAAACCCAAGAATTCAGACAACGTAACTTCCTCAGCTCGAGCAAAGCTTCCGGATTTTGCAACCTTCAATTTTTTTCAACCAAAAACCCAAAAAAAGTACAAAGAAAAACTTCTTCTAGAATCTTGCAGTGAAAACCCACCTTTCTTCCAAAACCAATTGCTGTGAAAAATAACATAACCTCCTTTTTCATTAATTCCCAATTAAATGCAATTCACAAAATTAACTACCTGATTGCATGCACTCATAAATGAATGGGCAATTAAAACTGAGTAAATGAGCAAGGTACAATCTTCCTAACATCTAGTTCCATTTCAAGATATTTACAAATTCAATTCAAAACAACTTATTTAAAAGTATCAATTTTGAAATCATATAAGTTGCTCAATCATAAGCAATTACATTTAATTAACCTTAAATAATATTCTATTTTAATACTCTTTCATAAATTAAATCTTCTAACATTTAAATTAAGCTTTTAATTTAAATGTAATCAAATGTAACCATTAAATCTAATATTGCAATTAATCATAGTTAAAGTTAATACTTACTAATAAAATCATTTAACCAATTAAATAAATCAATCTCAAACATAACCATCAAATGAACGACATGACGGGGTAACAAACGACATGACGGAACAAACTTCAACTAAAAACAAACAGATAGTGAATGGGTACTCGTTCTTTCCAGAACGATGGCTAATGATAGAGGACCAAACACTATCTCCCATCAACATATTTCCATTGGCCTTGGCACGCTCAAACCTGACGAAGCAGGTGGAGTCGATGCCTGTACCTGCAAACTACATCAAATGACAATGTCAACCATATCAACACATATATCGGAAAACACACTGTGAAGAAGAGTCGCAGCGTAGCAGGGTACTCACGAGTGAGTAATGATACACAATCTTCCTCACCAGGATTGACATGCATCATAACATCATAAACATAAAATACATCATAATAACATCATTACCATACAAAAACAACATAAACCATAGTACACACATATCCATCATAATGTCATCCTAAAAACATAACTAGATGATCATATTGTCAACTGTATCATCTATAGAGTATAGCAACTAACATAGCACCAATGACGTACTGAAATAATGTAATGTAGCATCCAAAGCAATTAAATGACCAACAAACAACCAAAAGCAAACTGAAACAATAATGTCATCTGGAGGGAAACTACATGGCACATTGTAAGTTTTTTAGATCACTAGGATAAATCCTCATGTATGATTACTAGAGTCCCTCATATTTGGTTACCCACAAGGGTTGTTCCCCTCCTCATGGCTGCCAATTTGGATGCAACCAAAATGATAGGGAAACTCTTGAATCCAAATCACATTATTCTCATCCCATTTCTAGATGAGTTAGGGGTAATTATACTTGTAGGTGATCACATGATTCGTACTTCCTTCAACCTCCTTACATATTAATGATCAACTTACTCTTGGATTTTTAGAGATAGGTGAAGATTTTTGACAATTTCTGTCACCTAGCTCTAGAAATTTATCCTATTTTTTCTTTGTCATATGATAATTAAGATAAATAAGAAGGTGTTAATGGTTGGGATATTATCACTGATGACTAGTCCCACTGATGTTTGGAGCATGCCTAATGATTGTGACCCTCTCCTTGATGCTTTATCTCTCACCAAATCAATAGATATGCTATATTATTTTTTTCTTATTTTTGGGCTTGGCCCCACTTATATTTTGAGGGTTTGCATGTAATGTCCCAATCCAAAATAATTGTATTTGGGCACACAAAATTCAGTTTTACTATTTAACTTAGATCTCATAAAACTCAAATTTAATCACTATTTGCATCACATTATAACCATATCATTTTGAATAGTAACCTAAAAAATAACAAAAGTAGCTCTTGATCCTTTCATTATTACAATAAAATATGAAAAAAAAAATTAAAATAGACTATAACTTCATTAGATGTAACAATAATAAACTATCATGAGCATACCATGACAAACAATAAACAACACCAATACAATATGGTTGAATCCACGAATAATGAAGAAGCTCCAATGTGACATATAAGCGAGATCATCCTTTAGCCAAAGGGGTGGCATCCTTTATCCTGGTGCCTTCCCACTAGCTTAGAATATTTCATATTGTCCTTATACAAGTGGGAGTGGGTCAAGTTCCATTGAACTTGTTGGTTCCCAAAATTACAGATTGTGAACCCTAAGAGTATGCCAAGCACTATGGTCCGTTTACAATGTTTTAGCAAACGAACGAAGTCAACCAATATGGTTTGGAACTCCCTGCCCTTCAAGTTTTTCTAGACCTAGGTAGGTGTACCTTTGACAATTGAGTAGATTAAGGATTTTAAACTTTGATTATCTATTCCACATTGGCATATAAATATGAAATAGATGCAAAAATAATAACTATTCCTACTCCTAATGTTTGAAATTTGAATGTGTGAATGAGGTTTTTATGAAGTATTATTTTATAATGAATATGAACAGTGCTTTCTATCTACTTTGGGAAATGAAGTCAAGATGTGTATGATAAATGTTTCCTACCTCTTGTCTTAACTCGAATTATTTAGCACTTTTCAGATGTTTATACCTTGTATAAATGTGCAAGGTTGTCAATTATCAAGCTCTTCTTACAAATCCCAATGATATCTTTCTGAGTTACTATGATATTTGAAAGGATTTTAATTCTTTCTTGAAGGAAACCAGTTAAGATGATTAATTTAAAAGGATTTTAATTCTGGGTAGAAACCAATTAAAAATAATCTCTTAAAAGGAATTTGTATTCTCTTCTTGCATAAACCAATCAAGAAAATCACACAGAGGCAACAAGTGTGTCTTTAAAAATTAAGTATATACTTGATAAATTCAATTTGAATAACAAGAAAAGACCATTCTAGAGACAACAAAGATAACATATATGAATCAATATCAACAAATAATTGAACACCAAAATGTTGGACACTAGATTAAAGCTTCTTCTCCATTGATTTGATTCAAAGGATTATTTGGCTCATATCAGAAGTCTTTGTTTCTAAAATTATTTTATATTTCCCTACCCTATTCTCTATTCACTTTTTTATTTCTATGATATATACATTAAATATTTCCAAGGGTTATGACCCTTCACATATCTGTCCAATGCAATGCTTCATTAATTATCTTTGACAAATAAAATATTCCATATTCTCCTTATACAAGTGAGAGTGGGTCAAGTCCATAGGACTTCTTGGTTCCCAAAATTACATATTTGCGAACCCTAAGAGTATGCCAAGCTCTATGGTCAGGTTTACAATGTTTTTGAACTCCCTACTGTAACACCCCACCCCGCAACCCTAGAGGAAATTGCAAACAACTACTTAAACAAGCTAATTTTTTTTTTGTTTAAGTACAATTAATAAGCAAGTTCACTACTAAAGCCAACAACCTCTAAGGTTACGAGACAGAGGTTATATAGAACCTCATCAAAAAACATGAATATAAACCATGCCAATTATTTACTTAATAAAATAACACATACATTCCAAATAAGATAATTACATCAAGCATAAGAGATAACTTTCAATTTCATTAATCATAATTAAACAATAGGGTTACAACTCTCATTCCCCAAATGAGGCAAGTCCAAAACATAATTACAATTACAACGTCCACCTCGATAACAACTAAGGTGCAAAATATTACAAGATCAACTGAAATGAAATAAAGCAAGAACCGATACTGAATCCAACGAGCTCTCCAACTGGAAGTCTCGTCAACATGAACATGAAGAAAGCCTAACGGATTTAGGTGCACGTCACCCAACCAAGTGGAACCCAAAGGCCCACCCCCCGTGCTAGGAGATAGTAACAAGGAATCCTAGCCAAGGACATCTACCTCTAGACATAGGCTAAATCATAACTGAACCAAACTGACACAACCAAACACATGTACAACAAAAATACAACTCAACATGGTCACATTGCTTCTAGAATTAAAGCAGATCAAGTATGTTACGAGAACCATACACATACAACAAGTACCAACTATTGTCATATCAGGTATGTTAAGGAAACCAAACCCATAATAATCAAATGCCAACTATTGCCCTAGACAGAATGTCATCACACAACTCGTCATGATTTACCCACTGCAGATTGTCAATATGGTGGCCTCAAATCGATCCCCGACCCTCATACTTACTAATGCAGAGTCAAATACCTTTCGTACAAACAAGATAGATGACCTTGCCTCACCTCTTACCTCTTCCAGGATTTGGCCCCAAACGGAAGCCACTCTCCTACTTGACAACACACATACCATCCATACACCAAGGGTACAAAGTGCAACACATAAGATATCACGACCACTCCTTTCTCAGGAGGCGACATAAAATGAACTCACTCCAAACATTGGAGACAACAAATCACTTAACAAGGTCATTCCTTACAAGGAGACGTGGATCCCATAATCCACTCCTAAACCAAGGAGGTACAAAACATCCCCATTCATGGAAACTAGGTGAATATTGACTAGACACCTTGCACTACCCAAAGAACTCACAATAAGCTGCCAAACATGACACAACAACCCACATGATGGAAAACCCCATGTAGAAGACTTATAAAACTTTATAACTCAATTTCCCCAAATGAAGACGGAAACCAATCACAATCACAATGAGCAAGAAGATGTGAATTAAATTCTACTTTGGATTTGCTAAATCCATTTCTTCGTTACATTCGGTACTCTATTGAAATAAATAAACTGAATTAAAATACGTCTTTCTCAAACAAGGGAGCAAATTAAGACTCAATATTTAATTTCCTAATTGCTCTTAATTAATAAAATAACATTCACACCTTCAATTCAAATATGTCATTTTAAGATAACAATATCTCCTTTGCAAAATAAAACATCAATTAATTACAATATTAAATACGTCCTTGCAGATATAAATCATTTTAAGGCCAAGGGCCTCGTTATTAAAAAATGAAATCTTCAAATCTAATTTATCTTTCCAAAATAATATTATTTTAAAATAAATTCAACAATTTGTTTAAGAACATCATATTTTAATTTCTTCAATTAACCTTACATCATGCCTTCAATAAATGATCTTTTAAAAAGGATATAAACACTTGTATATTTTGCATATGAATATATTACATATATACCCCTACAAATAATTATCTGATATATATACGTAAATAATATTAATATAATAAATATTAATATTATAATATTATTAAAATATAATAATAAAATATTATTTTATATATAAATACTTATTCTATTAAGAAAAAACCCGCATCCAAAGGCATCCTCAAACCTTGCGCCAACCCTAAGGGTTGGGCGGCTGCCTCGGTCCAAGTGCTAAGGATGGCCAAGTGGATTATGGCACCGACCATGGGTTGCAAGCGGCGGGCATTTTTGCGCAGGGCACAGGCGGGTTTGGGTGGGGCGGCAGCTGTGTGTAACACAACCGACCCCTACCAAGAGTGGCGACTATGTTAACACAGTCGCCCCACTAGGTGGGCGGTAGCTGTGTTAACACAGTCGTCCCCTTGCTAGTGGAGGCCACGTAGGGAGAGGTGGCGATGGACGAAGGAGGTGGGGGGGTTGCGCTAGGTGTGGCTCCCTCCACCCGCCTCCCATGGGGCGCGGTGGGGGTTGAGCCCCCAGTGACCTCCCAATGCACATATTTTTTTATATTTTATTTTTTTTATTAAAGAAAATCCCTGCGGATTTAGAAATCCGCGCACATAGGGGCATTTTTTAAAATTTATTTCAACAACATAATCCCCCACAAAAACCAAAATTAAATATATATAATTTATATGTATATAAATATATATATATATATATTTAATTATCTAATTTTTGATTTGCAAATCAGATTGAGCAAATAATTTTCAAAACAATTATTTGCAGCCAAGAACACAAAGTTTTTTCTCGAAGAAATATTTTCCAACAAAGGCTTAAAATTGAAACAAAATTTAACATGAATTTTCCATTATAGATCAGATCTTGAATGTTCCAAATATGATATTCAACTACAAAATATAAGTAAATGCATTTTTTTCCAAACAATCAAATTCACAAAGAATGAACCTGGTTTCCTTGAGTTTGTGAGGGAATCCAGATGGTGTTTAGCTTCCAACCTCAGCTCCACAGATTTTCACAGTCACAATCCAAAACCCACCAAATGCAACAACTCTTTCTCTCCTCTATTTTTCCATTTTTCAAAACTTCATCCTCCTAAATTGTGAAGAAAAATTCCATAATAAAGAAATTCCAAAAATATCTCCAAAATATCAGTGCAACCACCCTCATCAATTTCAAAAAACAGAAATAGAAATATCTCATTTTTCCAATTTTGAATTCAATCTTCAAAAAAATGCAACTTAAATCATTTTCTTTTATTTTTAATTTTAATTCCAATTTCCAATTAAAATATCAATCAATTCAAACAAGAAACTTAATTCAACATCATAAATTTAAATCATTAATAAATAGATTTAATCAATGATTAAATTATTTATTAATTAAATTAAATTAATAATAAAATAAATTACATTTCAACATAATCCCAGATCAAATTAATCCACAACTTAAATACATTAAGTCATTTAATTACCCTTTTTAACTTGCAATTAAATAAAATCAAGGCAAGATGATCAATCATAAAAGAAACATAACTCGACTAACACTAGACAACACACTAAGACTAGGGTGATGACTTAGCATAGAAAACCTAGCTACTATCTCCCAATTGAATACCGTTGAGCATTGAACACGCTCCAACCTGTGAAACCAGGTGGAGTTGATGTCCTGTAGCTGTCAACTTGAAAATCAAGTAAACAACAACATATAATATAAACAACATAAAATACACATCGTGAAGAGGAAATCATGGGATCACAGGGCGCTCGCAAGCGAGTGTTGCGATACCGTCCCTTTCACCAATACAATGCAACTAACTGGCAATTCTAACATATTAATATAATCCAAATCATTAAACATCATTGATTCCAATCATCCATTTATGTTAATTCAAAAAAAGACATAAAGATAACATCATATTAAAATACCATCACATCAAAAGATAACATTAATGTCGCTTTATAGATAGCGATCAAATAGAAGCCGGGTACCATAGTCAAGGTACCAACAGAAAGTACAACATTAAAGAGCAGAACATTGTTCAACCAGAAGGACAAAACAGAGGGGTATTACACCTACTCTTCAAGTTTTGCTAGACCTAGGCGAGTGTACCTTTGACAATTGAGCAGATTATGGATTTTAAAGGTTGTGTGTACTCTTCAAATTTGATTATCTATTCCACACTGGCATGTAAATATGAAATAGATGCAAAACTAAAAGCTATTCCTACTCCTAATGTTTGAAATTTGAATGTGTGAATGAGGTTTTTATGAGGTATTATTTTATAACGAATATGACTAGTGCTTTCTATCTACTTTGGAAAGTGAAGTCAAGATGTGTCCTCCCTTCTGGCTTAACTCAAATTATTTGGCACTTTTTAGATGTTTATACCTTGTATAAATGTGCAAGTTTGTCAGTTATCAAGCTCTTCTTACAAATCCCAATGATATTTTCCTGAGTTATTGTGATATTTGAAAGGATTTTAATTCTTGTTTGAAGGAAACTAGTTAAGATGATTAATTTAAAAGGATTTTAATTCTGGGTAGAAACCAATTAAAAAGAATCTCTTAAAAGGAATTTTAATCCTCTTCTTGCATAAACCAATCAAGAAAATCACACAGAGGCAACAAGTGTGTCTTGACATTTATTAAGTATATAATTGATATATTCAATTTGAATAACAAGAAAAGACCATTTCAAAGACAACAAAGATAACATATATGAATCAATATCAACAAATAATTGAACACCAAAATATTGGACACCATATTAAAGCTTCTTCTCCATTGATTTGCTTCAAAAGATTGTACGGTTCATATCAAAAGTTTTTGTTTCTAAAATGATTTTCTATTTTCAACCCTATTCTCTATTCGCTTTTTTATTTCTATGATATATACATTAAATATTTCCAAGGGTTATGACCCTTCACATATCTGTCTAGTGCAATGCTTCATTAATTATCTTCAAGAAATAAAATATTTTATTTTAACTTTCTTTTGTCATTCCATCCCATGAAAAATAATTTTAATGATTAACATCATTACCCTTCGTTTGCTGACAATTTCACATTTGCACTTTCACCCAATCCGATAATAAAAAATATCCTTTGGGTAAAAATAATTACCCACTCCAGGAATTTTATACTCATTTAATTCCTTCGGTGAAATTGTTTCACTTCTCAGTGAGAATATTTTATAATTGCATGTTACATTTAAACTTCATTCCCTAAAATAAATCTACACTCATGTTGTGATTACTTTTATGTGTTTTTACCTTTTATGCTTCCCCATTTTTCTTTAATGCATTACCACATCCAAATTAAATTTTTCATCTGAGACTTTGCGGGGACACAGAGAAGATTTTAAATTAATCACTCTCTTGCACATTTGTTAAGTTATGCTAGCATGAAATATATCTCCCCAAGGTAATTAAATGTTGTGATTTAATAAATTCTCCTTAAATACTCATCACATTTTAATGCAATAATATATCATTTTATGGCTTTACTATATTACCACATGATATTTAGGGTTGATGGCTTGGTTCTTTGCGAAAGTGTGGGAGAAATAGTGTAATACCGTATTCACTTTAAGGTTTCTTTCTTGCCTTCATGTGGGGGTGCGGGAAGTGCTTGTTTGCAATATTTTGAATATCTTGTTTAGTTCTTAGTTTCCTCAGCACGTAATCCATCATCATACTCCTCATTTAAACTAACTTGTTCTTAGTTTGAATCACCCTTCCATTATGCCTTTTGAATCGCCCTTCATACTTGTAGAAGTCAGGCCGTTGAGTTTTGTGTAAGTGTGGTGTAATACCACTTCTTCTTCCAATTTGATCTCATTAGGTGTTTTCATGTAATGGTGCCAATGATATGCACCATTAAGATGAAGGTGATCTTGAACTCGTGCAACTACCTTTCCATTTCCATATGTTAAAAAATTAATTTGGATTGCCATGAGTTACCTCCTTTTATAAGACAAATTATGTCTCCTTGGTAATGTGATCATAATTCTGCTTAAACATAGATGTCTCACCAAATGGCTCCTTTATAAATTTTGTAACTTCCTCTGCCATCAATTTTCCTATCGATCTTGAATGTTCAATTTCCATTTATTGATCTAATTTCCTTGGTGATGCGGGTAATGAAGAGAGAAAAGTCACAATATCCTCAAAAGATGACCCACTTTCAAGATGCTACATGAATGTGTTTTAGTTTGGCAGGGGGTCTTCTGTATTGCTTATGTCAAGGTTGCATCATCTTTAATTTGTAGATTAAATGATCCATCTAACCTTTTATTTTATTACTTGCAGCTTCATCAAAGAATTCTTCAAACAATAAAGAGAAATTATTTGACTAAATGGTTCTTTCTTGATTTTGTTTATGTTTTCTTGATATAACACTTTGAATGTCTTCTCCATGATTGGAGTCTTCCTCCATGTCTACTGTCATGACCATACTAGCAAACAGACTCTAGAAAATTGGCATTGATGAATGCCACTGAAATAGGAGCAAAAGAGAAAGGAGAGTGTGAAACAACCATAAAAATGTAAAATGCATCCAAAACTGAAGTGGGTAGTCCTCAAAATTTATTTTTTGATATTTTGCACTGTGACCAAAATAAGTCAAGTAGCCTCCAGAATCACCATGGAAAACTAATCAAACATTTTCCCAGAGCCATAAAAACATACTTCCATGTTGATTGATGATATGGGAGCGTGGTTTCCAAATGTATTTGCATGAAGCCATAAGGATTATAAGATATCAATGCTCAGAGTTGCTTACTCAGTCATTTTTGAAACTGCACCTATTAAAAAACCAACTGGAACTCACCAAATCACCCCTTTGAAAAAATACCAGATCTCTTTTTGGGAAGCCAACTGTGGGAATTATTGTTCATTCAAGTCCAATGAACATGTGTACAAAAGGTTTTCTCACCAATATACTTCCTTCACAAAGTATTAAAATTCAAAGTTGGTCTCCCTGGAAATGCAGTCATCAAAACAGTGAAAATTCCATTTGCTTTTGATTTTGAAAAAATAGCAAATGAGATGGCGAGGCTTTGAAAATGGACATGGATGCATATTGACATGGGGAAAATCTGAAGCACTGATTTTTTTTTCATGAAATTATCCAGCTCATAAATATTGGCCTCCAAAATTGACCTCCCTAGTAGATCTAACATTGTGTAGAAACCAAACTCTTCTAGAACCCTCAACTTGGTGGTTTAAAACCCTGTCAAATCTGATCGTAGGAGGCTGAAATCAAACATACACATTTATATATGGTAGATAAAATATGTTTGCAAAAAGATTTAGCATAAAATTGAACAAGTATCAAGTTATGATTTTCTACAGTAGGTTAGTAGGGTAGGTTTCATAGATGCATTTTTTAGTGTTGCAATCCATTTTTTGATCATTGGAACTCCAAATTTTGCCAAAATTTGAAGGTTCCAATAGGGCTGTGACAAGAGGTAATTTTATATTTTAGTGCAACAATCCTTCACAATGTAGTTTCATGATTGTGCCCACATTCCATTTTTGCACTAATCTTGATGGGGTTATTTTATTCATTGTAATAATGGTGGGATAGTACTCATAGAAGTTTCTCATCATAGTATATAAATTCTTTGCAGTGCAATTTTTTGTTAGTGTTCCCTTCCCAAATTAGTGACGATGCACTTTGTTGACGTGTTCCCTCCATGGCGAATGGACGCAAGTGCCATTGTTTTATTCTATTGGGCTTAGACTTTGTCATAGGTGAACGAAAAGGAATGTAGGTGAATTTTATATGTGTCATCCCATCATTGCAGTAGGCATTATCTTTGTAGCTTAACTTGACAAGAGGAATTTTCAAATATTAATTCACTAGCCATTGATTTGGCATTTATGAGAGATCAATGGTCCATATTCAAAGAAAATAACTGGTTCATGGAATGTCATATAGATTTACTTGTATGAGTATTTAATTCTAAAGGTGGTGAAAGATTTCATTTCTTATAAGGTTGTGATTGATGCTTAGGGTACCATTTCTAATCTATGAAGAAGAATTTTAAGTGAAGAATTGTGTGACACGCGACTTTCCATGAGGTCCTCTACTATGATTTCAAATTCAAGAAAACCAAATTGTTCATAGAATGGGTATGTTAAAGCTTTCCTTTTTGTATGTTAAAGCTTTCCTTTTTGTTCTTGCAATTGTTTTATTAGTGTTAGGGTTTTTATTTTTGAGAGAATTAAGTATTTATTGTAGCTACATTTGAGCTTCTCACGTTTACTTAGATGAACCCAATAGATATAAATATGAAGGCTAAAGTCTACCTCAGCATAGAAGAATAGAACAAAAGAATCATGAGTACAAAATGTTGTCAGGAGGAAATTACAAAACAAACTAAGCCAATTCTAAGATCTATGTTCAACCTAGATGTTCAAGATATTATAACCATGATAAGTAGGATAGCTAGACTACGAGATGCCAACAAGTTTGAATTGTGGATGTTTGTAATCATAGCTAAATTAATGGAAGGCCATGTGCAAATAATTTGGGGAGGTTTTATCAATGACAAAGTAGATGACTAGATTAAGGTATTTACAAATTCAAGATGTTTTTGTATGTCCTCATATGTGATCTATTCATGTGCCTTAAGGACAAATAAGCAAGGGTTGAATAGAGTCGGTACTCTAGGCAAAGAAGTGGGAAACAGTCTGATATATGCTCATTTACCTCAAATTACTATTCATGAATACATGGAACATTATTGGAGAGTTAATGATGTGTTTTCCATGAATATGGTGAGAATAATAGAAGGCGATAAAGCTAAAAGATTACCTTTGGAAGCATAAATAAATATTAAATAGGTTGGAGGCTAGTACATCCGGTTTCTCACTTTCACCTATATCAAGATGGAAGGGTTTGAAGGATATCCTTTCATGTTTCCTAGGTACCCTATAGATAAATTAGTATTGTTGGAATTGGTAAGATAGTTGAAGCCGTCTCAAGCTCTTTATAGTTCGGCACATAAGAAGGTTTCTCCCAAATTTCCTATTGTAATGGAGAAATACAAATGCAATGCAAGTAAAGCAGCTGATTTGTGTGAAGAGGAGTTAAAGACATACAAGGTGGAGTATTTTCCACACCAAAGAAAAAACTATGACCCAAAAGGGTATATTTCCAAGTGGATAGTCAGTAAACGTGCTCATGTTTTCCATTTAGAAGATTACTAGCTCAATTGTGATGATGAATATAAAGTAAGGAAAAGAAAATATGAAAGGTTTTCATTAAAATATGTGCAAATTCTTAAGATTCATGACATTCCATATCAATTGGAGGAAGATGATGGCGAAGTATTGAATCCGACTTATAATGAAAACAATTTTTTTGATCAACCTATCCCAAATCCAAATTATGAAAGTAGAGAAATAACATCTGTTGAAGAATTTTATGAACCAATTATAAATGCAGACTCAATGATGGATTGATGATTTTTGTAAAGCTTTAAGAAAACCTAGAATAAGGCCCACATACTCACTTGATACAAAGAAGAAACAAAGGGAAGAAAATGAGCTTGAGCATGAGGAGCCTGCTAAGAAAAAGATAAAATAAGGTAAAGCAGTTGTTTATATACATATTGAAGGAAGAATACCCGAGGTTTCAATCCAAGGTGTTTCATTAAAACCATCTTGTCAACATAAAGAAGTCAAACCAAGTAAGGTTCAAATAAAAGTGAAACCAAAAGGTGTCATCTTCTTCCACAACAAAGCCAAAGACTCAGCCTATGACTGATGAAGAGACAAGAATGACATGAAATGTGTATGCACAAACAAGTTTTGCATCTCAAAGAGTTGCAACATTATTTACTTATCCCCCTTCAGTCAATATAGCCACACTAAAACAGAAATTGGGAAAAACTCCTGTGATTTTAGATGAAAGTTTTGAGCTAGATGAAGCTCTAATTAAAGCACAAATGGATAAATTGGGTGCCATGTGGGAATGAGTAAAATAAAATAAGTCTAAAGAAAATCCCATGGTACATCCAGTGGTGGAAGAGATTCTAGAGACAGGGTCAATTCCTATGAATGTTGAAGAAGAAGAATTCATAAGAGGAACACTCACCTTAGAGGTGGAAAACCTTGAAGTTCTTGAAATAGAAATAGGGGAGATTGTAGGATATATTCCCATTGATAATATTGTTATTGAAGATACCTTTGATTCCTAGCCTTCACTTGGGAATGATCAGAATGATGTTGAACAATCGTAGGTTTCTAAAAAGTCAAAAGAAGACTAGGTTGAAATTCAAGATAAAGAACCTTCACAAACTTCAGGTGATGGGATTAGAGATGAAGAGAACCCTGATGTGATAGGATATGAAGAAGGTGATGTCCTAGGAATTGATACCAAACAATTGGCTGGACAGGAAAATACAAGTCTCAGAACTGAAGAGATAGTGTTGAATCCCAGTAATCTAGAATCCATGCCAGTGAATGTTGAAGATTTTGTAGTTTCGAAGGATATGACAGATAAAGTTGAAAATGTAAGAGAATAAGTTCTTGAAAATAATCAAAACCAAGAATAGAGAAATGTTACAAAGGTAGAATATAATGAAGATGCACCTAATTGGTTAATTAGAGAATTAGATTCCCCATTGGAAGTAGAATTAGTACCTCTAGATCTCAAAAGTTTAATGTAGGAAGTAGAGACTCCTAAGCCTAGACGAAGATCTAAAATGAAACATGTCATACAAAAGAATGTAGTTGGAGGTAGAACACTCCATATAGCTACTCCGATAGTAGATAAAAATAGACATGAAATAAAACCTAAGGAGTATAACATAACAAGTATCAATGTTGGACACTCATCCTAGACACAAGAATTAGAAAAAATGAAGATGAATTTAGATACAACTGTTGCTAGGGTACCAAAAAGTAAATAAAAGAAAAAAGAGTTGAAGGAATGAATTTCTAGTCTAGAGAATTTTATAAATCATTGACCCAATCTAGTTAGATGCAGACTGAATTGCCTCAGAATCTAGTACTCATGTCACAAGAGTATATGGATGTTATCACAACACTTCATCATAAAATGAATGTATTAAGAATGGATCGAGTATCGGGTAAGGTAGGGAGAAGAGCTTATTACATATGCAATTGGGAAGTATAAAGAGGCATACCTTTGGTTTGAAAATTCCAAAAGATTGGAAGGAGAATGCAAATTTCACTAGAAACAAGTTGATTATGAGAGGCAAAGCATAAAATATCTTACACAAACAAGTGTCTTAGAATTGATAAGAGAAAAGATAATTTTGAAAAAAGAAGTTCCAATGTGTGAAAAATGGAAGAAACAATTAAAGTGGGAAAGTGACACTTTGATACAATGTATAGAAGGATATGAGAAGGTCATCAAAAAGTGCAATAAATTGACTAATAAAGATCAAGATTTCATTGAAATGCTAGCATGACAGGATTATGATCCCCATACACTAGGACATGAGGATAAAGAAGTGAAAAATTTTAAGGAATGGATGGAAAGAATAAATAAGGACCATGTTCATTCGTTAAACCAGGAAGTCATTGATGAAATCATACATTGCATAAATACTATGGTTAAGTATGAAATAGAGAAAATGCAGAAGAATGCAAACATCCTCCAGATATCAGAAGAATGCAAACATCCTTCAGATATCAGAAGAATACACCAAGCTCAAGTACAATTGGCAAGCGATCCAAGGAATTTCAAAAGAATGTATGCATCATATATTTACTTCTTTTTGAGAGTATCAATTGAAGAAAGGTGGAGAAGAGTTCCCAGACCTAGAACTTGAGACAAGGCAATGAATTACCAGATATCAGATACCTGAAGTATTACAAAGGTATATTGTTGAAGTTAATTTTGCAATTTGTTCCTCGTCACAGTGGATGTTTCTTGTCCGGTATTCTAAGGAGTACCAATGACCTTGTTTTGTGTGGATTATTGTGTACTAGAGATTGAAGTTGAAGATTTTTGTTGTTGAAGAAGTCAAAGCTTTGACTTTTTCTAGAAGATTCTAATAACAACTGGCATCTGCTATGTGCTACATTTTGATTTGTTTTATTATTCTCTTGATAGACTTTAAGTTTGAACTCTTGTGGTCTTGTTCCTATAAAAGGTTGTTTACTACTTTACTGTTATTTTAAGTTCAAAATTTGTGGATTTCGAAAGACCCAAAACTTCTCTAAGTTTTGTTATTTTTTCCTATTTTCCTCGAATCATTCTAGATTAAAAACTTATATGCACATAGAGATTAATCAATATTAAATCTAATTTGATAGCTACCTATCTCATGTATCTTTTATAGTTGGTTTGTTCGTTCCATCGGACAAGACAGTGTGTTGCACCATTTAAGGGTGCATATAGAACCTACTTGGACCCCTTCTTTAAAAGCTCACATTGTTTTATTCCTAGGTGTGAAGCAATCTGGTGAAGTATCAAGTGGTTTGATTTGATTTGATTAATTCTTGTAGCATGCGTGGAGAATACCCGAGAGCAATTTTAATTTTCAATTATTTTGATGCTTTATTTTAGATTAGATGTTTAAATTTCATAAAATATTCCAAAAAAAAGATGAATGAATTGAAATATTATTGAAAATCTTTCATTTCTATGAAATTGTTGAATTCTTTAAGCTAAATCTACTTAAGTGATAGAAAAATTGTTTGATGTTTATGAAATATTATTGCAAATCTATTGATTTCATGAAATTGTTTAATGATCAAACTGAAAATCTTCCATTTGATACCTGAGATTCCTTTAAGAAATAATAATAACCATAGACCCCTTGAGATTAACAAAAATATCACATCATACCCTTAAGTGAACCTAGTATGGTCAAGACCTGACTTCCAGAGCCTTGGGATTAAGCTAAGTCAACCTTTAGGTTGCCCTTGTTCAATCTTTCAAGTAAAGATAGGTTCTTCACGGTTTGCCTCTGAGGATTTTATCTACACTATTGTTGCGACTAACATCATCATCAATAGGAACTAGCACTAGAAGGAGGGCCTCTTCATTATTCTATTAGTTTCATCAAGTTTGAAAGTAGAATTTTCTTTTAGTCACTAGATCCCAGTTTAGTGATCCTCGTGTGACTTTGGTCGAGCTTAGTGGTCAAACGTCATCTAGACCTCAAAATTCTGGAAGTGTAAGTGCAAATTCAAGAAATCCAACTGTTGTTATACCACCACCACCTCCCATAGTGATGGTTTTCTTTAACGTAGATTCACCGATTCAATTTGTTGTATATAATGATCTTCAAAAAAATCCCAACAAGTTATGTCCTAAATATTATCTTCATAAGGATGTAGAAGAACACGTTATTATCTTCGAGGATATATGTTTTAGAGCAAGAATACAACATGAGGATGTTATATGTAGATTGTTCCCTTACACTCTAAGTGATGAATTCTACCAATGGTATATCAGCCTACCTCATAATTCAATTAGATCTTGGCAAGATTTGGAAAATCAATTTGTGGCCAGATTTAGAACGTCGATTGATTCAGCCTTGTTATATCATCAATTCTCTCAAATCAATAGGTTTGACGGTGAACCTATAACTAATTTTAATGACATGTTTCAGAAGGCTTATTCTAGGTTACAAGTACCCTATTTAGTGGACATTTTTCTCACCATTGCGGTTTATTATAAAATTGTAGATCCTTTAACTATTATGTTTTTGAAAAGAAGGGAAAATCCTCCCACTACCTTATCGGGATTTTATGCTAAAGCTATAATTATCAACCTAGAAATGAAACATCTTGAGGGTGGATCATCAGTAAATGGAAGAAATGGATTGAATAATTATCCTACTCCAAATATGAATGGAGTCTTGTTAAATCATTTGATGACTCCTAATTCTTTTTCTTTAGCAGTCCAGAATGGGACGTTTCCTTAGAATACTTTCTCTCAACCAAGAAATAGTCAATATTTAGTCCCTCACCCTAGTCCAGCTATCACAGAGCTACATCCTAACAAAAATTCCTTCTTCTCATAGACTCAAGAGAGTCAAAATATTAAAATTCCTGATGATAATGAAGTAATTAGAGAAATCACAACTCAAATCAAAAGGTTAACCACATAGGTTACACAATTAAGAAATTAAAATTTTTATTCTCAAAATAACAATCAGAGTTCGCAAAGTTAAGCATACAATGCTCACATACCACCTAGACCTTGGAACACACAACCAAATAGTGGAGGAGTATCCACAACTTTAGATAACATTAATCCCTTCGATGATAGAACCACATCAAATGTGAATTAAGTTGACCTTGCGATGAATAACTAGTGTAGAAGTCATAAAACAAATGTGCATTCTGAAGTGGACTGTCCACAGTTTAAAACCACTTCAGATATTTTCTTGGCTGCTACACACTACAACGAATAGTGTGAATCTCATCCTCCTAAAGGAAATGAATTAGTTACAGTAGGATATGATTATGCTTTGGTCCTTGAAAGTTATGAACTTGTTGAGTCACCTATTTTTGTCAGGAGCCATACTCATGGATATGAAGGAGACAATTTCACCATGACTTTAGTAACTTATACGTTTCCTTATCAAGATGAAAATGAACCTCAAGATGAAGTTGACAAAATTCATGCTTTTTAACAATATCAAAATGGGCATAATCACAACCTGAGAAGCAACACACATAGTGGAAATAAATTTAATGGGTCATTGACCATGTCAATTCTGCTCAACAACTTTAACACTCCACCAGATGATAAATCAAGTAATACTCCAGGGTTACCTAAGGTGACCTCTCAATATAATTCATCAATTTTTTCAGGAACTGAAAATATACGGTAGATTCCTCTAATCAAAATAATTTGATTAATTATTTAGCGGAAAAGATCAAAAAGGTAAAATTCAGTCCTTCTTTATCAAAATTGCTCAAAACACCTATGATCCAGAAAGCTTTCTTGAATACTTTAGAAGAACTTCTAAAAGAAGGAAAATTTAAAGAGTCTCAGGTGAAGGATAACCTCATTAAGGTAAAAGACAAAAACATTGTTCACATGGCGAATGTGTAAGTAGCCTTTTATAAAGGAAAAATATAATCCCCACCATTCTTTCTCACACTAAGGATATTTGGTAAAAATATTCATAATTATTTAGTAGATTATGGAGTGTCTACTAATGTGATGCCTTTCTCCATATATCAAACACTATGGTTAAATCCAGCGAGTTGCTTAAATAAAGTTACTCAACTTGAAAAAATTCAAGTGAATATGGTTAGAGAGTTAACTAATATTCATATGTAGCTAGTGTCAAATCCCAGGAATCGGTATTATATAGATATTCAGGTTGTTGAGATAGCTGATACTTATGGTATGCTATTGAGCAGGGATTGGTCAAAATATTTGAATGGATACATGGCCACAAATTTCTCACACATGTAATTACCATAGAAATGAGTTCCTAATCAAATCATAATTGAGAGGGAACCACGTATGAAATACATGATTACTGATTATGATCAAAAAAATGAAATTCTATATATTGATGTAGAACCAGGGGTTTATAAAATTCAAAGCTCGGGAGTAAAAATAGAAGAAGTATTCTTGTGTGATGTTGAAGAGCATAATCAAATAACTCCTAGAACTGACATTTTAATGGAGTCATATTATGATTCTTTTGAAGAAGAAAATGGTTATTATGATAAATTTTGGAAGAATATTGTTACAGAAGCTCGAAAGAGCAAGAAAATTAAAGATTCACTGAAAATTTTTTTTTTGGAGGATTGGTTCATGTTACATAATTATGTACATTCAAAAGACAATTACATCATGTGCTTGAAAATCATTCACAAAATTAAAATCCAACACTGTCTAGAACATGCTAAGATCAAAAGGTCTGAACCAAAAATACATGGATATAAAATGCAGGTTACACAGACAAAAAATGTTAATTCAATAACTCTTAAGAATGGTTTAAAGTTTGTAGCTACTGGTGATCAAGCCTAGATCCTTAGGTTTGATGGATCTAAATCAAAAAAAGGAATTAGAATTGGAATTGAGCTCATCAATCCATAAGGTAAATCTTTCTTGCTACTTATAGATTGCAATTTCAATGCACTAACAATGTGGTAGAATACAAGGCCCTCATATATGGTTTGATGCTCACAATCAATAAGAAATTCAAGATTCTTAAGGTTTTTGGTGATTCAAAGTTGGTAGTCAAACGAGTTCGAAAGCAATACATTTGTCATTACAAGAAATTGTCTAGCTACCAGCACAAAGTGTGGGACTTAATCAAAGATTTTGATGCTTTCAACATTACTCACATTCCATGAAGATTCAATCAAAGAGTCTATGCTTTAGCCACTGCTCCTAGTGCTCTCGAACCTTTAGATGCTTCAAATTTGAAAAGATTTATAGTTGAGATGGTGCAGTTACCTTCTGTTCCCAATAATGTTACAAATTTATAGGTGTTTGAAGATGATCAACACATATTGGAATTTACCACTAACTTTGGTATCTTCACAGCACAAATAATTGAATAAATAGATCGCCCTGGTGGTGAGATTCAAGATGAAGAATTAGCTCAAGTTAAAGATAACAATATTATGAAAGGGATAATTGAGTTGGAACGACTGTTTGATATAGATCAGATGTGAATATACCATGCAATCTTCCCACCATAGGTTTGTAATAATGTAGTTTTTCATCTTTCTTCTTGCTGCCCTCTTTACCCATTCTCTCTATTTCATAAGAGATTTCCAACTTGTAACGTGCCACCATACAACCCTAGAGGACAACATGCTACAACACTTAAAAATGGAACATTTTTTTTGAAGTGTAAACATTTTAAAATTTATAAATGGAACAATAACTCTTGTTCTAACCTAAGTCCTCTAAGGTTCCATGACTACACTACTAGAATCCCATTAACTAAAATAACAAGAATAAATCTATTAACATGATTTATCTAACATTAAAGAGTATATTAAATCCATCACACTATATAATCAACAATATGAACATCCATTTTATGTCATCAATACAACAACATCAAGGATCATTTAATTAATTGACATATGCAAGATACATCATTTACATTATCCATAATAAGAGAGAGAGTTCACAATTAATTACAATAGTGCTTCTTGTGATCAATAGGGAAGAATATACATATGAGTACAATACATGACACAACTAGTTTATAGTACGATACAAGAACATGGAAGATAGTCCACATTGACTGGAACAATTGCAGGAGTCCAAATCATCAAGAGAAACCACCATGAACATGAACAACAGTAAGAGAAACCCAATGGATTATGAGGCACATTCCACCTAACCATGTGCAACCCTAAGGCCCCCCTCGTTCTAGGAGATAGCAATAAGGTCCCACCACCATAGTGACCACAAGGTGACAACCAATTGACATAACAAGACTATACATGATTCTGACATGAAAAGTACAACATAAAATTACCTAACAGTGACACCACTTCCAAAGGCACACAAACATCAAAGGGAGATACAAGACAAGGGAATACTAGGTTGTAGTATGGAGGAGTTTCATCACATAGCTTGCTATGGGTTACCTTGGCAGATCTTCCTAGGCCCTGACCCCCATCCTAGGTTACCCTACCAGTGTAACGCCCCACCACACAACCTTAGAGGAATTCGCAAACAACTACTTAAACAGACTAATAATTTTATTTTTGTTTAAGTACATTTAATAAGCAAGTTCACTAACTAATGCCAACAACCTCTAAGGTTACGAGACAAAGGTTATATAGAACCTCAACAAAAACATGAATCTAAACCATAACAATTATTGAATTAATAAATAAACAAATACATTCCAATTAAGGTAATTTACAACAAGCATAAGAAATAACTTTCAATTTCATTATTCATAATTAAACAATACGGTTACAACTCTCATTCCCCGAATGAGGAAAGTCCAAAGAATAAGATTACAATTACATCTTCCACCTTGATAACAAATGAGGGGAAATAAATCACAAAATTAACTGAAATGAAATAAATCAAGAATTAAAACTGAATCCCACGAGCTCTCCAACTTGAAACTTCATCCATACGAACATGAAGAAAGCCCAACGGTTTAAGGTGCATGTCACCCAACCAAGTGGAACGCAAAGGCCCACCCCCCGTACCAGGGGATAGTAACAAGGAATCCTAGCCAAGACCATGTACCTCTAGACACAGGCTAACACATAACTGAACCAAACTAACACAACCAATCACATGTACCTCACAAGTACAACATGAGTACAAATCAGGTACAACATAAGTACAACTCGGGTACAAATCTACATGGTCACATTGAATCCAGATACAAAGCAGATCAAGTATGTTATGAGAACCATACACACAAAATCAAATACCAACTGTTGTCCTAGACAGAGTGTCATCACACAACTCGTCTTGAGTTACCCAATGTAGATCTTCATAGGCTCCGGCTAACCTGGTGGCCTCAACCGATCCCCTGGCCCTCATACTTACTAATACGGAATCAAATACCTTTCGTAAGGACAAGATAGATGACCTTGCCATTCCAGGCATTCCCACCCATCCCAAGTCTAAGCAAGCACTTGCGAACATGAGTGAGGATAGAACTTATCTTGATTAGTGTGATGTACCACCTAACCTCTAAGTACATTGATTTAATTATCACTTGATTAACTACTTCCGAAGGTTACCCAATCTTACCTTTTATGGGCTCTGGCCCCTAACGGAAGCCACTCTTCTACTTGACAACAAATACACCATCCAATTACCAAGGGTACCAAAGTGCAAACAAACAAGATAACACGACCACTCCTTTCTTAGGAGGTGACATAAGTCAACATGTAATGCCCCGCCACACAACCCTAGAGGAAGTTTCAAATCACTAAACAAGCGTACTAATTTTTTTTTAAAAGAAGTAAAAGAAGTGAATTAAACCCACATGTTCAACTAAATTGACAACCTCCCCTAGGGTTACATAACTAAGATTACATAAACCCCATTAACCAACAACATTAAAAAAAAATACATTGAAAGTAAATACACCATTTTAGATCAAAGAAAAGTACAAGATAAAGATAAAGCATTCATTTATATAAATCAGTTACAAAGGTCTATTACAATCCTCATTCCCAGAATGAGTATAAATACATAAGTCTGAATATTACAAGATCCACCTCATACACAAGAGGGGTAAAATTAACATTATTACATATGAGATACTAAGTACAAGAATCCTAAAGTAAGCAAAGAGAGATGTCCATCAAGAAGTCTCGCCACCAAGTACTGAAGATCAAGGGGACCCAACGGTTATGGTGCATGTTCCACCCAACCATGTGGTACCCGAAGGACCAACCCCCATGCTAGGAGATAGGAACCAAGTAACATGGACGAGAAACTTACCACCTCAAACCAAAGGCAAACTCATACTGATAAAAACTGACTCAACCACACATATGCACAATAAAGTCAAAACTCTAATCATGGTTACATTGCTTCTAGACATAATATGATCAAGTGTGCTAAAAGAAACATACGCACAACATAACACACGGTGTTATCCTAGACAGAGTGTCATCACAAGGTTTGTCATGAGATATCCTCTAGGCATTCTTCATAGGCTTCGGAAATCCTGGTAGCCTCAACCGAATCCCGACACTCATACAAACTCAAGTGGAATCATCTATCTCTCATAGGGACGAGATAGTGATCTTGCCATTCCAGGCCTTCTCACCCACCCCAAGTCTAAACAAACCCTTGTGCCTGTGAGTGAGGTTAACTTATCTTGGTTAATGTGAACTACACCCTAATATGCTAAGTATATTTACTTTAGTTTTCAGTTGTTAAAATCACTTCTGAAGGTTTCCCGGTTTACCTCTTTGGGCTCCGGCCCCTAACAAAAGCCACTCTTCTAATTGGATAACACACTACGGAGCTAACTCCAAGGGTTACTCAAGTGCTACAAAATTGCAACAATAAAACTCTCTCCAATCCTAGGAGGCAACACAAAGAATTCTACTCCAATACTAGGAGGACAAGACGAATGTAACACAACCCAAGGGAAATCAAGCAATATTATAATAAGGGAATGACCCACGTGTAACTGGAAGACTTTTACAACCCACTTCTCAATAATGATTCACCAAATAAAACATTAACGAATACAATCAATGAACTCATGCATTGGCAATATAATTTCTATATTTGGTTATTCTAAAACCATGTTCCTATCTAATGCATTTTCGCAGCAAATAGAATAATGCCATTCCAAGTTTACAATTGTAACAATAGATTCCCATAACATAACTATTTTCGCAACATATGCTAATCATGGTTAATACTAGACCTAACCAAAATTGATTATCCATGTCATTTCATAACCTTATTTTAACAAAATATTAAACCCATACAGGTCAAGACAATCTTCTCATATTTAAATTTACTAAGCACTTATTAAAATCAAAATGTTTATCGTAATCCAAACGAAATTAATTATACAACGAAATCCTTAAATAATATTAAATCTACCATATATATAATATTAACTAAATTCTATATATATATATATATAAATATTATATATATATATTCATATATAATAATAAAAAAATACATATAATATATATATATATACAAATTAAAATTATATATATATAAAGTAAATTAAATTAAAATAAAAATAACCTTAAAATCGAAATAAAATAAAACAAAATTAAAAAAAATTGAAAACAATTAATAAAAAAAAAACTTAATTCATAAAACAAAATTAATAAACAAAAAAAAAACTAAAATCGACAGCACGTATTCATGGGGCGACCGGACGGTACCTCGTCCGACGGACGATACCGCCGGTACCCCAGTCCCATCAAGGCAGGTGCCGACTGTACACTATGTACAGTCGGTCGATAGACGACGTAGGGGCCGCAGTCCCCAGTGGACAGTGTGCCCCCCGTACGGGTGGCGCACTGTGCAGTGGGTACTGCATACCCACTGTATATAAAGCACAGGGGTGGGGGCCGAGCCCCCACCAAACATTAAAAAAAAAAATTTATAAAAAAATTCCGAATGACAGAAAATTTCGGACGGACGAAAATAATTTTGGACGAAATAAAATTCTGAAAAAAAAATAATTTCGTACACAGGTACGATATGCCAGGCCGTACGCGGCCAATAGAAAATGGCATAATACAATTTAAACAACAAAAATTTTATATGTATAATAATGTGGATTGTATATATCATTTCCAGAAATGGTATATGCAATGTGTATTATTATACATGTAATTTTTTTTTTAGAATTTTCAAAACTAGGGTAATTGAAGAAAAAATGTATAAACAACCAGAAAATGATTTTCTTTTGCAACCATAGCAAACTTTCCAACAAAGATTAAATTCAGAAAACAATAAAACCATTCCCTTTCCTTTGTGTTTTCAAAATTTCAATGACACAAGAATAATGATTCAAAGATCTGGTTTTCTCTTCCACCATTTTTCTAATAGGGTTTGCATTTCCAAAATAAATGAATCTGAATATCAAAATAATGGAGTTTAACCTAGGGTTTCAAGAAAATTCCCCATTTGTAAATTTCTTCAAATTTAAACAAACTAGGATAAACTAGAAATATTAAAACAAGAAATAGAAAAGAAAACCTGGTTATTTGCAGCCACCAAGATTATTGATGCAGACTTTCCTTTGAGCTCTTCACAATTCTTTTTCCACAATGCCAAGAAATTTCCAGCCAGCTTCAATCTACTAATTCCACCTTCTTTATAGAATTTCTCTCCCTTTTCAATTTAATTCTTCAACCAGAAATAATTTCTTAAACTTTCATCAAAAAATTTCTCCAACAATTTTCCTGCCTGTCCAAAAATGAAGCAAGAAGAATCCCAAATTTTCTGCCCTAAACTTATAAAATAACAATTCCAAAATAACCTAATGTAACCCTAATTCACTTTCAAATGCAAAAGTTGAATTTACAAGTTAATTTCATTTCCCTCTTTTCCAAAAGCCCTAACTTTTGACTTTTAATTAAAATTCTAATTTCTCAATATTCCCTTTTTGATTTAGTTTAAACTTTACAATCAAATACTATTACATAATTATTATAAATTATCTAATAACTAAATTCAAACACAAGAGATTTAAATTTAATTAAATAAACAATTTAACTTTAATTAACTTACTCACAATTATTTATTAATTAAATTTAATCCTTTGAGATTTAAATCTAATTAAATAAATATTTTAACAAAACTAACCCACTTTCAATTATTTACTAATTTAATCCAACTCCATGAGATCTAAATTTAATAAATTAAATAATTCAACTTTAGTAAGACTACTTACAATTATTTAATAATTAAATTTAATCCCTTGAGATTTAAATTTAATTAAATAAATAATTTAAGTTTAATTTCCAAAGTCTATTTAAATATAACCAAAGAGCATAATATTAAATACTATAAAATCACCATTTCTTCCAGCCAATGCAATATTCAAAAGACCAAATCAAAGGGTTAACACATTTCGAAACATTACAAAAAGCATCCAATAAGATCAAGCAAGACTCAAACATCAGAGCTGACGACACACTAAGGCTAGGGTGTAGACTTGACACATGTTACCAAGTTACTATCTCCCATTCAACTTAACCGTTGGATCGACACGCTCAAACCTGTGGAACCAGGTGGAGTCGATGTCATGTACCTGCAACCTGTAATCAGATAATCAACAGAATATACGCAGTATATAATTCACACCGTGAAGAAGGAATCTCGGAATCGCAGGGCGCTCGCAAGCGAGTGATGCAAATCCGTCTCCTTCACCAATACACTCATCCAAGACTGACACTAACGTCATAACAATAGTTTCATAACTAACCACATGATAATTCTACTATCAGCATTCATTCATCAAAGCATGTAAAATCAAATCAGATAATCACATCACATAGTAATAGTTTGTCGCTCAAGAGTAGCGATCAAAATATCATAATTAAATATGTCCAGTATCTCAGTAGCTATGATCCAAGCAAAGCATAAACAACATGAAAATAGAAGCAAAACGGAGGGGTATTACACAACACCCTCTCCAAACATTGGAGGTAACAAAATATCAAAGTCACTCCTTACAAGGAGACATAACTCACATAAACCACTCCTAATCCAAGGAGGCACAAAACATCCCCGTTCGTGGAAACTGGGTAAATAACTAATAACTTCCCATGCACTACCCAAGGGATTCAAAATAGGTTGACAACATGACACGACAACCCAAATAATATAAGATCCCCATCTGGAAGACTTAACAACCCTTCCGACCATTTTTCCCCAAGGTGATAACATAAGATATTACTTTTAGACAAGCAGTTTAATCAGAATTAAATCTACTTCAGATTTCCTAAATCCACATCTTTCATTTACATTCAGTACTTAATAGCCTTAAGAAAACTAAATTAAATATTGTCTCTTTCAGTTGAAGGATGAAATTCAAACCAAAATTTTAATTTCACTAATTGTTTCAATGGGAATAGGCAATCATTTATATTTCTATGTTTTAGAACATAATGTTTAGAAATTACAATACGTTTATTGCAAAATAAATTATTAAATAATTACGATGCTAAACACATTTCTTGCCAATTCTATGTTTAACCTTTCAAATATGCATTTAAAATTTCAACTGATAATTTGACTAAAAGCTACATATTCTAATTCTCACATGTACATTTAAAACATCCCTTTGATTTAAACTAATATTTTTTTAAAAATATGCCATAGTGAAATATATACAAAACTATATAGTCAAATTACCAAAAATAATTCTTCCTTAAATATGTATTTCAAATAATACCCATATATAATTATTTATATATTAATACTTTAATATTATAAAATATAATGTTAAATATTAATATATATTATATTAATATTATAATATTATATAATATAATAATAAATATATATTATATTATATTAATATTACAATATTATATATATTATAATAATAAATATTAATATATATTATATGTATTATACATATATGTTAATATTTTATATTATAAATATATAATATTTATAATAATAAAAAAAAACAAAGTTAAAAGAAACCCAAATGCAACCTCGGTCCGCACGCGTACCCCATACACAATGGGCAGTTGTGTTTACACATAGCCGACCCCCATTAATGGGAGTGACTGTGTGTAAACACAGTTGTCCTTTTTGGGTGTGGCCATGGAGGGGAGAGGGGAGCGCGCTGGGCGCGGCTCCCCCCACTCGCCTCCCATGGGGGGCGCAGTGGGGGTGAGCCCCCAGCGACCTCCCCCAAATTGTTTTATCATTTAAAACCCTAACAAAAAAACATGAATTCATTTTTCGACTGCGGATTTTTAAAAGAAATTCGCCCATTTTTTTATTCCGGTTTTCTTCATCAACAAAACTTTTAACATCATGTGTATATGCATATATATATATATGTATATATTCCTCAATGTATATATATATGCATATATACCCATATATAATTATTTATATATATGTTTTCTTTTTGTAAAAAAATACTCAAATCAGAAATCTAATTGGGCAAATAAATTCTAGGAAGAATTATAATAGTCATATTTCCATTTCTTTGAAGAAATTCATTTCTAAACAAGGTTTTTGCAAACAAAATTCATATTCAACATGGGTTTTTTCCTTGCAATCCACAAACAGAATTTAAATAATTTCCAACAACATAATCAAACTGTGTAACCTTCAAAATGAAACTACTAATTGAATGAACCTAATTTCAGAAGCTTGATAGCTGATAAAGAAGCAAAGCTTTCTCCTCTATTCCATATCCTTTCAAAAATTCCAAATCAGCTTCTCCAAATCCAAAATCAAAACCAACATTTTTTCCTTTCCTTACTTGTTTTTCAAAATTTTCAAGCTCTCCCAAAACTCCATGAAAATCCATAATAACCAAAAAAAATGAAAATATCTCTACAACCATGATAATAAATTTCCAAAAACAGAAAACAAAAAATATCTTTCCATTTCAATTTTGGAATTCAAAATTTTCTAAAAGAAATACAAATTCTTTTTCTTTAATTTATCAATTTCCACAATATATCCATAACTTTAAAATGAATAACATAACTCATTTCAACATAATCAATTTAATTAATTAATAAAATAATCTAATCCATGATTATATTATTTATTAAATAAATTAAATTATTTATTAATTAAATTAAATTAATTACTAAATTGAATTATATTTCTAACATTGAACCAAATATGCTTAAATAACAATTTAACTACAAAAGCATATATATTTTAACCTTTTTCTAACTTGCAATTTTAAATTGAAATCAAAGTCAGATGACAACATTAAGGCAACTTAACCCGACTAACACCTGATGACACACTATGACTAGGGTGATGACTTGGCACGGAAAACCTAACTACTATCTCCCAATCGAATACCGTTGCGCATTGGACACACTCAAACCCGTGAAACCGGGTGGAGTCGATGTCCTGTAATTGTCAACCTACGAACAAAGAGTATATCCACATACATAAATATGTCATAATTAAAGCACACCGTGAAGAGGAAATCATGGAATCGTAGGGCGCTCACAAGCGAGTGATGCGATACTGTCCCCTTCACCAATACAGTGTAACTAATTGACAAATCTAACATATTAATATAATCCAAATCATAAACATCATTAATTCAAATATCCATTTATGTTAATTCAAAACATGACATAAAGATAACATCATATTAAAATACCATCACATCAAAAGATAACATTAACGTCGCTTTATAGATAGCGAACAAATAACAGCCGGGTACCATAGTCAAGGTACTAACAGAAAGTACAACATAAGAGAGCATAACACTGTTCGATCAAAAGGAAAAAATGAAGGGGTATTACAACCAGCCTCTACCAATCTCTAGCCCCCATACAAACCTATACGGAATCAACATACCTCTCATAAGGACAAGGCAATTGATCTTTCCATTCCAGGCCTTCTCATCTCATCTCAAGCCTAAAAAAGCACTTGAGCTATGAGTGAGGCATTCACTTGTCTTGATTAGTGTGAATACTACCCAACCCCATAATTCATTTTACGTTATTAGTGAATTACGAAACTCCTAATTGGTTACCCTAGCACCACTTTGTGCATCTGCCCCCATTGAGAGCCACTCCCCTACTAGCAGCTAGGAGAACCAGAGAAATAAACAAGGCAAAGCCAACTTGCACCAATAAAAAAACCTCATGAACATACATAAAGAGGCGAGGCATAAACCATCCCACACACAGTTCTCAATCAATGTGGTGAATATACCGTGCAAGGCTAATGACCCTCGTATACTCATTCAAAACATAAACAACCATATCAAAATGAATTAACATAGAATCCATCAAGTAGAAATATTATATATATATACTACATCATTAGTGAATTTAATTTCTTAGAAATATTATTGTATGAGCTCATGATTCCTATTCAAAATAAATCTATTTGTCTATGAATGGATCAATACACAATCTCAATAATAATTCTTAGTGTATAGAATGAATGTTTCAAACATAATAAGGAATTTAATTGGATATCCTCCATCAATATGAGGAATCATTCTCCACATTTCAAAATACTCATTATCTCAACCAATAAATTCGCCCAGAGAATCGTTTACTACGATAACTTGTAGTCTTAATAACTATAATTTAAGGAATCTACAAATCATCTAATACAAAATATGAGAGTACTTTCATTCCAAGATTCATCAACTTCATTCTTTAACCAATTCCACAACAATATATAATAAGTGCATATAATGAATTCTCATCATTTACTATTTCAAATTCCTTACTTAATATATTCTTTCAAATTTATTTACTTACTACTTTCCCTAAATTCATAAAATATAAAATTAAGTCAAAAGGATAGAACAACACAACAAAATGAACAGACACAACAACAAGATGACCTTTTGAAATTGGTTACAATCTGAATATTTCCTTCCTGACCGCCAGAGAGCTCCAAGCTATGACCGCTATGCTCACCCTTCTCATTAGAGAATGCTATTTATAGTGTTAATTCCTTAAAAGGTTTATCATTTTTAATACTCATTTGATATGTAATTAAAGTTTTGGTATGATGGTGAGGATGGCGGGTGTTAGTTTCTGTGTGGGAAAAATTGAAAATAGAGGTTTTAAGGCCTCTCGACCTTGAAATATTGCATAATATTCATGTGGGAAATGATGGGTTTAGATGTTGGAAAATGTTGGGCTTTTTTGGGTTTGTGAAATTCTTAGATTTTGGACTTTTTTAGGGTTTGATAGTTTCATATATTGATCATTGTACGTTATGGCCTATATTGTGAAGAAGAATTTGTTTATTAGGTTTGAAAATTCTGATTTAGATTAAAATATTGATGCCATCTGACCTTGAATGTGTTGATGAATTTGTGGTTTTATGTTGTTTAGGATGTGGAATTTTAGGTTTTTATCAAAAGTGTGGATTTTAATGAATCTACGAAAGAATTTGTTGTCAAGATTTTTAGGGTTCTCAAATATTTGGTTGCTCGATTATGTTCTACAATACACTACTTTTGGGACCCCTAAGATGGTCTACATAATGGAGTATTGTTATCAATGCGACCAATTTCAGTATAAAAGTTGTTATAATATTTGCTACTAGTTCTGAAAACCCTTTATTAAATATTCTTATTCTTTATTTTTTTGGTTCAGATTCTTTTGAGAAATTCAATTATTAGAGTATAGTATTAGCGGGAGGTTTTGAGAGATTGTGGCAGTAGAAATATCACTATAAATCCAAACCTGTTATTGATAGGCTGTAGAATTCATGGATTTCATTAGATGGCAACAATGGTGTTCTATGGAATTTTGTCTCAGGCACTATACGTCTTGTTGTAAAATGATTTGGCACCATTCAAATACAATCATTTGTTGTTCATTGAAGGTATGAGTTGCATACGAAACAATATCACAGTATCCCTATCATTTGCACTCTATTTTTTATTATTCAAATATTGAATCTAACCTAAATGATGGTCAATGTGTAGTCATTACTAGTTTTCACATTTGTAAATTAGGCATTCCTAGATATGCTAGAGACTACATTGGTTGCTTTGCAAGATATATCACTGGAAAAAATACTTGATGAAAATGGACGCAAAAGTTTGTGCACTCATTTTGCTCTAATTATGCAATAAGTCAATATTCATATCAATTTTTTGTCTCTATACAACCTGTGTGATACATGCTTGGTTAGTTTGTTTTACAAGATTGAGTAAATGAATTCATTAAAGTTTCAAAAAAATTATGAAACTTAAACCAATATTATAAATCATGTGTTGGACAGGATTATTCTTATCTAGTTCTTGGGATATGTGTTTCAAGTATGGGTAGGCTCATGTCATATGATTGAGCGATAACTTGGAAGGTTCTAAATGATGAAGATAGCACTCACTGTGTGGTTTTCATGTTTATGAGTTGGTCTTTTATGTGACCATTTATTTAATGCATCATGGTAGATGGATTCTCAGTTTTGTGGAACTTAAGTTATCCATTAAGTTATCACCTTATAAGCTTATATACCTAAGATTGATATTAATGCACTTAAAGAATTGGGATGGTCGATTACCAATGCAACATTGTGCTTGCATTTTATTATATTTGAACTCTTGGAAAGATAATTTTCATGAAACTACAATGTTTTGCTTTCAGTTATATATAATGACCACTATTTATATACTCATGGTTTTCTGGTGCATTATAATGGTTATTTTTGAATGGATGAATGAAGTTGGGATTACCTGATAGCATTCCTTAGTAATTTACCAGGAGCTTTGGTTGCATTCCCATTGCTTAGTTGGATTCATCTTAAGTCACTATTCATATTAACATTGTGAGCTAATGAAATGCTTCCTTTTCCCATACCAGAGGGGTGCATGAATCATTTATCTTTCCCTTTGACACATTCATAGGGAAAAGAACCCATTTTCTACTCAAAATGAAGTAGTGGCATTTTCATGTATTTTTAGATGGTTAGACAACAATTATCTTTTAATATAAATTAATGCCATGTTTCATTCCCACTCACTGGGTTATGAAAATCAATTATAGAGAGCCTTAATTTCTTAGATCTTGTTGATGACTTGTATTGTTATAAATTGAGAATTTGATTTAAATAAGAAGATGAAATTTTTATTTGATTTAGTATTTGTTAGCTCACTGATGTTGCCCTTATTTGAAGTATGATTTTACTAATGAAAATGAAATATTATAGCTTATTATTTTTTCATGCTCCTATAATCCCTGATTGCAACGTCACACACACTCTATTTAGAGAGATAACTTGTAGTCAAGGATGCATAAGTTATTATATTTTATTGAAAATAGCAATTGTTAGGTGAATTAAGTGCTTAGGGTTCATGGTTGTTATGTGCTATCTCTACTTACACTAAAATACTATAAAATATGTTCTGCAGAATGAAGAGAATGTTGTTGTGGATGGGAATAAGGATTTTAGGACTTCAAGGAGAGATAGGGGCAAAGGTAAAACTAAAGCTAGCTTCTGGGATTTAAACCCGGGGTTCTGTAATGGAATCCCCAATATATTCATCACTCTAGATTATCTCACTTTAAATATTAGAGAGAGAGGGAGAGATAGAGGTTGATATAGAGGGATAGTTAGGGATATGAAAAAAGATAAAGATATAGGGAGATATACATAAAGAAGGATATGGGAAGAAAGAGATAGAGAGAAGTGAGAGGGAGATCGAGTGATAAATAAAGATGAAGATATAGAGTAGAAGAGATGGATGGAGAGATGGAGTGAATAAGATAGAGGGAGACATTTATAGAGATAGGGAGATAGAAGGATGGATCGAGGGAGGGAGATATTTCTAGATATGGTGGTAGAGAGAGGAATATAAAGGTAGAGATAAATATAGAGCGAGAGAGGAATAGTGAGACAAATAGAAAGATGTAGAGATGAATATAAAATGAGTGAGGAAGAGGGAGAAAAATAGATAGAGATATAGAGAGAGATAGATGGAGAACTAAAGATAGAGAGAGAAAGGGAGATAAAGGGGGAGAGATAGAGAGAGATAGATAGAGAGGAAGAGTTCAAGAGATAAGGAGGAAGATGAAGAGATAGTGAAATATTTATGGTGAGATAGAGTGATATAAAGATAGAGATATAAGGAGATATAGAGAGAGGGGGAGAGGGAGAGAGATAAAGAGGGAAAAATAGAGAGAAGTAGAGAAAGAAAAATAGAGATGGTGAGGGAGATAGAAATAGGGGGAGATAGAGAGAGAGAGAGAGGGAGATATAGATAAATGAGAAGAGAAAGACATAGATTATATAGTGAGAGGGGGAGAGGGAGAGAAGTAGAGAAAGAAAAATAGAGTTGGAGGGGGAGATAGAAATAGGGGGAGATAGAGAGAGAGAGAGATAGATAGATAGAGATAGAGAGAGATGGGAAGATAAAGGGAGAGAGAGATATAAAGATAAATAGAGGAATAGGGATGGAGGGAGAGATGGGGAGAGATAGAGAGAGGGAGAGAGATAAAGGGAAAGAGATAGGTAGAGGAGGGAGAGATATAATATGGGGAAATGGGAGATATATGTAGAGAGGGAGAGGGAGAAATATAAATAGAGGGTGATATAGAGAGATAGAGAGGGATAGGAAAATAGATAAAGAGATAGGGAGATAAATGTAGAGAAGGATATGAATATAAAGAGATAGAGAGATGAGAGAGGGAGATTGAGTGAGAAATACAGATAAAGATATAGAGTAGAAGAGATGGAGGGAGAGGAGTGAATAAGATAGAGAATGAAGAAGAGGGAGAGAGGGAAATGATATATATGTATAGGGATAGAGATGGAGAAATAGAGAGAGATAAAGGGAGAAATAAAGATAGAGAGAGATAGGGAGATAGAGAAGGAGAGATAGAGAGTGATAAATAGAGAGGAACAATCCAATGATATTATATTATGATGCAACTAATGAGTATATCTCAAAGTGGATTCCTACAAATTGATATCTCTCAACATTTCCTATATAGATTATGCAATAAGATAGATATGCTAGTATAATTTTAATGATAAATAATATAAAGTTAGAATAAAAATAAAAATATAATGTTAAAATTAAATTTTAAAATATAAATTTAGAATTGTAATATTAGATATTAAGAATATAAAAAATCTTAATAATTCACAACCAATTATAAATAAGATATTGAAAGTGTTTAATGTAGGAGTTGAGAAAATACAACACCACAAACCTCGAAGATCACCTGCATGCAAATAACCTGTCACAAAAGAAGAGATGGAGAGAAACAAGCAAGGGTTCTCTGAAAACTGAAAATGTATATATCAGAGAGAATGAGAGAATGAATTGATATGAAATACAATGAGATCAATCCTTATAAAAAGGAGATCATGCAAACTCTAATAAAACCCTAATAGAAAAAACCCTAATAGAAGCCCTAATAGGATAACATTTAATAATTAATATAATTATTAAATGTCACTTTATGCAAACTAACGTGAAATCTTAAGAAGGGAATAAAGGTAACTTAATCAACATAATTAAGTTAAAACCTTTACTCTAACACCCCCCTTTAAGATGAGCAACAGTGCAGCTACAAACAAATGCAGAAAAGCAAAGGTAACTACAATGCAAGAAGGAAAACATTGGTCCCGGCAACTAGGCCAAATCAGGTACCCAAATATAACCAAATCTTTATAAAATGGAGAAATAGAGAAAACCTCATGGGAAAAAGCTCTACTCCAAAAAGAGATGCAAAAAGCCAAGAAGAAGAACATCACTGTTGTCGTGGAGGGATACTCACCAGACAAAGATGTGATGGCAAAACAAAGGAAAACTACACAACCCCTCATAGCACTTTATAATAACAGTGCGAGTATGCAAAATCCCCCAAAAATGCATGTACAATAGTGTGGCACTTTATCTCAGTGCGTTTACATAAAATATATTGCTTACAAATGATGCTCAAAATATCCTCAAAGGACAAAATGCTGGAAATGCATGAAGAACAACCAAAAATAAAGCATCCCATGCAAACAAAAAGTTTCCAAGAGCAAATATGTCCAGGTAATCCACCAGAGTGTGAAAACAAAAATAACTGAATAAAATATACCTGGAGTAAAATCTAGAAAAATAGCATGGATGAAACTGAAAAGCTCTGAAATACGGTTCCAACGCCGTTGAGATTGCGAAAAACGGAGAAACTAATCAAAAGTTATGAGCTTGAGACTGAAAATAGCCCCTTTGTCTTCAACTGGATGTAGAATGCACCAACGGAAAGAAAATGTGATGAGACCCACACCACTAGAAAGGTGAGAAAATCAGCTTTCCAACGATATCTCGTTTGCCAAAAAACGATATCGTATGCCCAAGTTACGGCCTCTGAAATAAATCAGCTCCAAAGAGGGAAAAAACCAGTGCTGGGTTAAATTTGACAGTCATACGGCCGTCACAGCAAAATGACTGGGTTAAATTTGACAGCCAAATGGCTGTCACCGTAAATGCGCGACTAGGCTTATTTTGGAAAAAAATGTTTTTTAAAAAATAAAAAACAACAACAAAAAAAACTTTTTTTAACAAAAGTTATCATCTTAAGGGGGGGTGTTAGAGTAAAGGTTTTAACTTAATCAACATAATTAAGTTAAGACCTTTACTCTAACATTTAATATTATAAAAAGGAAATTAAATATTATAAACAAAAAAATAATTAGAAGAATATAAAAAATCTTAATAATTCACAACCAATTATAAATAAGATATTGAAAGTGTTTAATATTATAAAAAGGAAATTAAATATTATAAACAAAAAAATAATTAGAAGCTTTAGGGATCACAGGTACTATTCTCCTTAATTTTCAAAGTTTGAAATAAGATCTCAAATATTTTGACCAGTAGAATTGAAGAAAAATAATTTTATAGATATTTTTGCTTAAATTTTGTCTTGAGTTGTAAAAAATTATTTTTTTATAACCATTTATGAATGAAAATCCACACTTCACACCAAAAAAATTTTTGTCAATCATTTTGATACAAAAATATTTTAAAAATTTATAAAGTTAAATATTTTACATGTGAGATTAAATTTTTAACTTTAAAAAATATATATATATATATATTTTTATAATGTTTTATGATTGCAATGGTTAGTGGAAAAAATTACCTAAATGACAATTTAAATGTTCATGTTTATTCTTCCTAAAAATCCACACTTAATACCATTGAAATCTTTTTTTGCCAATCATTTTGATGAAATACTAATTTTTAAAATTTATAAAGCTAAATATTTTACATGTGAGATTAAATTTTCTTTAACAGAAAAAAAAATTGCTTCAAATTTGTTAAAAAAACAACTTATTAAACTCACCATCAACCATTCCCATTTTTGTTATAGTTTCTTAAGTCTTTTCAAAAAATCCAATTACACTAGACATCTTATCTTGACTACCATGGAAGCCTCAATTACTTCATCTTTTATACCTTCTTCTTGAGGGCCATGTATCACATGTACATTGTTGGAAGTCATTCTAATCGAATAATTTTATCTCCATCTAATAAACCCTCAATGCTTACATATAGACCCGCTCAATTCATGGTTTAGAGTCTAGACTGCCTATTATGTTACACAGTGAATAAATCATTCGATGCCATAATTTCTACTACTGTGATAATGATCAGAAGGGCAAAAATGACAATATTTTATGTTTTGAGAATTGTTTGGGACCCTCATATTGTTCAAGGATGACCTCACTCAATCTCATACGAGCTCAATCTACCCACTGTCATCTACTATCTTATAAAATTTGTCTTATGAATGGTAATCGAGGTTCTATACTTGATAATTTGATTTTCATTCAAATGACTATATTGTTCTTATATCGTGGATATTGTTCCTTGTGAGAATAATGGTGTAAATGGCTAGTTAGACTTCCAGAGGCTAGGTAGAATTTTCTACTTGATGGATTCTATGTTAATTCATTTTGAGATGGTTGTTTATGTATTGAATGAGTATACGAGGGTCATTAGCTTTGCACGATATATTCACCACATTGATTGAGAATTGTGTGCGGGATGGTTTATGCCTCGCCTCTTTATGTATGTTCATGAGGTTTTGTGATTGGTGCAAGTTGGCTTTGCCCTGCTGATTTCATTGGGTCTCCTAGCTGCTAGTAGGGGAGTGGCTCTCAATGGGGGCCGACGCACAAAGTGGCACCAAGGTAACCCATTGGGAGTTTTCGTAATTCAGTGATAAAGTAAAATGAATTAGGGGGTTGGGTATTATTCACATTAATCAAGATAAGTGAATGCCTCACTCATGGCTCAAGTGCTCGTTTAGGCTTGAGATGAGATGAGAAGGCCTGGAATGGTAAGACCAACTGCCTTGTCCTTGTGAGAGGTATGTTGATTCCACATAGGTTTGTATGGAGGCCAAAGATCAGTAGAGGCTGCTAGGGTAACCTAGGATGGGGGTCGAGGCCTAGGAAGATTTGTCAAGGTAACCCATAGCAAGCTATGTGATGACACTCCTCCCTACTACAACCTAGTATTCCCTTGTCTTCTATCTCCCTTTGATGTTTGTGTGCCTCTAGAAGCGATGTCACTATTAGGTAATTTTATGTTGTACTTTTCATGTCAGAATCCTATATAGTCTTGTTATGTCAGTTGGTTGTCACCTTGTGGTCACTGTGGTGGTGGGACCTTATTGCTATCTCCTAGCATGGGGGGTGGACCTTAGGGTTCCACATGGTCAGGTGGAATGTGCCTTGTACTCCATTGGGTTTCCCTTGTCCTTGTTCATGTTCGTGGTGGCTGCTCTTGATGATGTGGAATCTTGCACTTGTTCCAGTTAGTGTGGACTATCTTCCATGTTCTTGTATTGTACTATAAATCAATTGTATCATGTATTGTACTCAGATGTATATTCTTCCCTATTGATCTCGGGAAGCACTGTTGTAATTAATTGTGAACTCTCTCTCTTATTATGGATAATGTAAACGATCTATCTTGCATATGCGAATTAATTAAATGATCCTTGATGTTGTGATATTGATGACATGAAATGGATGTTCATATTGTTGATTATATAATGTGATGGATTTAATGTACTCCTTAATGTTAGATAAATCATGTTAATAGATTTATTCTTGTTAGTTTAGTTAATGGGATTATAGTAGTGTAGTCATGGAAACTTAGAGGACTTAGGTTAGAACACGAGCTATTGTTTCATTTGTAAATTTTAATATGTTTACACATCAAAAAAAATGTTTTTTTTTTAGTGTTGTAGCGTGTTGTCCTCTAGGGTTGTATGGTAGGGTGTTACAAGTTGGAAATCTCTTATGAAATAGAGAGAATGGGTAAAGAGGGCAGCGAGAAGAAAGATGAAAAAATATATTATTACAACCCTATGGTTGCACGGTATATTCATATCTGATCTATATCAAATAGTTGCTCCAACTCAATTATCCCTTTCATAATACTATTATCTTTAGCTTGAGCTAGTTCTTCATCTTGAATCTTGCCATTAGGGCGGTCTATTTATTCAATTATTTGTGCTTTGAAGATACCAAATTTAGTGATAAATTCCAATATGTGTCAATCATCTTCGAACACCTGTAAATTTGTAACATTATCAGGAACAAAAGGTAACTGCACCATATCAATTGTAAATATTCTCAAATTTGAAGCATCTAAAGGTTCTAGAGCACTGGCAATAGTGGCTAAAGCATCAACTCTTTGATTAAATCGTCATGGAATGTGAGTAATGTTGAAAGAATCAAAATCTTTGATTAAGTCCCACACTCTATGCCGGTAGCTGGACAATTGCTTGTAATGATAAATTTACTACTTTCAAACTTGTTTGACTACCAATTCTGAATCACCAAACACCTTAAGAATCTTGACTTTCTTCTTGATTGTGAGCATCAAACCATGGATGAGGGCCTCGTATTTTTCCACATTGTTAGTACATTGAAATTGCAATCTATAAGCAGCAAGAAAATATTTACCTTGTGGATTGATGAGCTGAATTCCAATTCCAATTCGTTCTTTTGATTTAGATCCATCAAACCTAAGGATCCAGGGTTGATCACCGATAGCTAAAAACTTACAATTCTTAAGAGTTGTTGAGTTAACATTTTTGGTCTGTGTAACCTACATTTTATCTCCATGTATTTCCGGTTCAGACCTTTTGATCTTAGTATGTTCTAGACAGTGTTGGATTTCAATTTTGTGAATGATTTCCATGTTTATAATGCAACTGACTTATGAATGTACATAATTATGTAACTTGCACCAATCCTACAACAAAAAACTTTTCAATGAATCTTTAATTTTCCTGCTCTTTCGAGCTTCTGTAACAATATTCTTCCAAAATTTATCATAATAACCATTTTCTTCTTCGAAAGAATCATAATATGACTCAATTAAAATATCAGTTCTAGAATTATATGATTATGCTCTTCAACATTGCACTTGAATACTTCTTCTATTTTGACTCCTGAGCTTTGAATTTTATAAACCCCTAGTTCTACATCGATGTATAGAAATTCATTTTTTTGATCATAATCAATGATCATGTATTTCATACGTGGTTCCCTCTCAATTTTGATTTGATTATGAACTCCTTTCCATGGTAACTACATGTGTGAGAAATCCGTGGCCATGTATCCATTCAAAAAATTTGACCAATTCCTGCTCAATAGCATACCATAAGTATCAGGTATCTCAACAACCTGAATAATATAATACTGAATCCTGGGATCCGACACTAGCTACATATGAATAAATTAGTTAACTCTCTGACCACATTTACTTCAATTTTGTCAAGTTGAGTAACTTTCTTTAAGGAACTTCTCAGAGTTAACCCTTGCATTTGATAAATGGACAAAGGAATCACATTAGTAGACTCTCCATAATCTGCTAAACAATTATGAAGATTTTTACCAAATATCCTCAGTGTGAGAAAGAATGGCGGGGATTCTATTTTTCCTTATAAAAGGCTACTTGTGCATTCCCCATGGGAACAATGTTTTTGTCATTTTCCTTAATGAGGTTATCCTTCATCTCGGATTCTTTAAATTTTCCTTCTTTTGGAAGTTCTTCTAAAGTGTTCAAGAAAGCTTTCTGGATCATAGGTGTTTTGAGCAATTCTGATAAAGAAAGATTGATTTTTAGTTTTTTGATCTTTTCTGCTAAATAATTAGTCAATGTATTTTGATTAGAGGAATCTACCATTTCACTTCTTGAAACATTTGATGAATTATATTGAGAAGTCACCTTAGGTAACCTTTGAGTATTACTTGATTTATCATATGGTGGAGTGTTAAAGTCGTTGAGCGGAATTGACGTGGTCAACGACTCGTTGAATTTATTTCCACTGTGTGTGTTGCTTCTCAGGTTCTGATTATGCCCTTTTTGATATTTTTGAGAAGAATGAATATTGTCAACTTCATCTTGAGGTTCATTTTCATCTTGATAAGGAAAAGTATAAGTTACTAAAGTCATGGTGGAGTTGTCTCCTTCATATCCATGAGTATTACTCCCGACAATAATAGGTGACTCAACACATTCATAAATTTCAAGGACCAAAGAAGAATCATATCCTACTATAACTAATTCATTTCCTTAGGAGGATGAGAGTCACACTGTTCATTGTAGTGTGTAGCATCCAAGAAAATATCTGAAGTGGTTTTAAACTGTCGATAGTCCACTTCAGAATGAACACTTATTTTATGAATTCTATACTAGTTATTTATCATAAGGTAAACTAAATACACCTTTGACATGGTTCTATCATTGGAGGGATTAATGTTATCTAAAGGTGAGAATACTCCTCCATTATTTGGTCGTGTTTTCCAAGGTCTAGGTGGTATGTGAGTGTTGTATGCTCAACTTTGTGAACTCTAGATTGTTATTTTGACTCTCTAGAGTCTGTGAGAAAAAGGAATTTTCGTTAGGATGCAACTCTATGATAGCTGGACCAGGGTGAGGGAATAAAGGTTGATTATTTCTTGGTTGGAGAAAGTATTATGAGGAAACGTCCGATTCTGGACCATTGAAGAAAAAGAATTAGGAGTCATCAAATGATTTAACAAGACTCCATTCACATTTGGAGTAGGATTAGTATTCAATCCATTTCTTCCATTCATTGACGATCCACCCCTGAGATGTTTCATTTCTAGGTTGACACTTACGGCTTCAACATAAATTTCTAATAAGGTAGTGGGAGGATTTTCCCTTCTTTTCACAAACATAGCAGTTAAAGGATCTACTGTTGTATAATAAACTACATTGAAAGAAAAATATTCCACTACATAGGGTGCTTGTAACCTAGAATAAGCCTTTTGAAACCTATCATTAAAATAATTTATAGGTTCACCATCAAACCTCTTGATGTGAGTGAATTGATGATATAACAAGGCTAAATCTGGACAAAATTGATTTTCCAAATCTTGCCAAGATCTAATTGAATTACGAGGTAGGATGATATACCATTGGTAGACTTCATCAATTAGAGTGTAAGGGAACAATCTACATACAACATCCTCATGTTATATTCTTGCTTTGAAACATGTATCCTCGAAGATACCGATGTGTTCTTCTACGTCCTTATGAAGATAATATTTAGGACATAACTTGTTGGGATTTTTTGGAAGATCATTATATACAAAAAATTGGATCAGTGACTCTACGTTAAAGAAAACCATCACTATGGGAGGTGATGGTGGTATAACAATAGTCAGATTTTATGAATTTGTACTTACACTTCTAGACTTTTGAGGTCTAGATGACGTTTGACTACTAAGCTCGACTAAAGTCACACGAGGATCACCAGACCAGGATCTAGTGACTCAATGGAAATCTAGTTTCAAACCTAACGAAACCAACAGAACAATGAAGAGGCCCTCCTTCTAGTGCCAGTTCCTATTGATGACAATGTTAGTCGCAACAACAGTGCAAATAAAATCCTCACACGAAAAATCGTGAATAACCTATCTTTACTTGAAAGACTGAACCAGGGAAACCTAAAGGTTGAGTTAGCTTAATCCCAAGGCTCTGATATTCAGGTCTTGACCATACTAGGCTCACTTAAGGGTATGATGTGATATTTTTTGTTAATCTCAAGGGGTCTATGGTTATTATTAGTTCTTAAAGGAATCTTAGATATCAAATGGAAGATTTTCAGTTCGATCATTAAACAATTTCATGAAATCAATAGATTTGCAATAATATTTCATTAACATCAAACAATTTTTCTATCACTTAAGTAGATTTATCTTTAAGCATTCAAAAATTTCATAGAAACGAAAGATTTTCAATAATATTTCCATTCATTCATTTCTTTTTTGGAGCATTTTCTGAAATCTAAACATCTAATCTAAAATAAAGCATCAAAATACTTGAAAATTAAAATTGATCTTGGGTATTCTCCATGCATGCCCCAAGAATTGATCAAATCAAAGAAAACCACTTTATACTTCATTATATTGCTTCACACCTAGGCATAAAACCGTACGGGATTTTAAAGAAGGGATCCAAATAGGTTCTATATGCACCCTTAAATGGTGCAGCACACAGTCTTGTCCGACGGAATGGACAAACCAAATACAAAAGATACATGAGATAGGTAGCTATCAAATTACCGTCGGTATTGATTAAGCTCTATGTGCATACAATTTTTTAATCTGGAATGATTCAGAAAATAGGAAAAAAGAACAAAACTTAGAGAAGTTTTTAGTCTTTCAAAATCCACAAATTTTAAACTTAAAATAAAAGTAAAGCAGCAAATGGAATTTTATATGAACAAGACCCCAAGAGTTCAAAATTAAGGTCTATCAAGAGAATCAGAAATAATAAATCAAAATGTAGCACGTGGCAGATGCCAGTTATCATTAGAATCTTCTAGAAAAAGTCAAAGCTTTGACTTCTTCAACAACAACAATCTTCAACTTCAACCTTTGGTACACAATACTCCATACAAAACAAGGCCATTAGTACTCCTTAGAATACTAGACGATAAACATCCACTGGGACCAGGAACAACCTGCAAAATTAACTTCAAGAATATGTCTTTGTAATACTTCCAATATCTGATATTTGGTGATTCATTGCCTTGTCTCAAGTTCTGGGTCTGGGAACCCTTCTCCACCTTTCTTCAATTGATACTCTCAGAAAGCAGTTAATATCTTATGCATACGTTCTTTTGAAATTCCTTGGATCGCTTTCCAATTGTACTTGAGCTTGGTGTATTCTTCTGATATCTAGAGGATGTTTTCATTCTTATGCATTTTCTCTATTTCATACTTCACCATAGTATTTTTGCAATGTATGATTTCATTAATGAATTCCTAGTTTAACAACTGAACAAGATCCTTATTTATTCTTTCCATCCATTCCTAAAAAATTTCACTTTTTTACCCTCCTGTACTAGTGTTCGAGGATCATAATCCTATCATGCTAGCATTTCAATAAAATCTTAATCTTTATCAGTCAACTTAATGCACTTTTCGGTGACCTTCTCAAATCCTTCTATACATTGTATCAAAGTGTCACCTTCTCACTTTAATTGTTTCTTCCATTTTTCACACAGTGAGAGACTGTAATACCCCTCCATTTAGCTTCTTGTTTAGGTTGCTTTATGCTTTATTTGGTTGCAGATACCTTGGTATTGGACACGCTTTGTTATGATGTTTTGATTGCTACTATTGAGCGACAACTATTATTGTGTGTTGTGGATATCTGTTTATTGTTTCACATGCATTATGGATTAATGATGTTAGTAGAGTTAGCATGAGATGTTATTATGAGATTATCGATTCTGATGTTGATGTCAGTATTTGATGAGTGTATTGGTGAAGAGGACGGTTTCGCATCACTCGCTTACGAGCGCCCTGTGAATCCATGATTTCTTCTTCACGGTGTGTATTATATGCTGGATATATTGTATGATGTTGTTTATTTGGTTTTCAGGTTGCAGGTACATGACATCGACTCCACCTGGTTACACAGGTTTGAGCGTGTCGATCCAACGGTTAAGTTGAAAGGGAGATAGTAGCTAGGTAACATGTGTCAGGTCTACGCCCTAGCCTTAGTGTGTCGTCAGTCCTGATTGTTGAGTCATGTTTTACCTTATTAATGTTATTTGATTATGTTGGATGCTTTATTATTTAATCAATATTTTAGAATTATTGCATTGCTGAAAGTAGAGGTTATTTTAATATTAAGTGAAATTTATGCTTAGATGAAATATTTATGTTGATGATGAAATTGTATTTAATTAAATTTTAATTTATTTAATTAATTAAATTAATCTTGGAAAAGGTTGAATTTAATTATTAAATAATTAAAATTAATTAATTGAGCTTATTGAAATAGATTTAATTAAATTAAATTAAAAGAATTGAAAGAAAAGTGAAATTGCATTTTAAAATCAATTTGGGGTTTTCGAAAATGAAAAAAAGGAAATAAATATCTATTTTCAATTTGCATGTGTTTGAAAATTAGGGTTGTGTAAGATATTTTTGGAGATATGTGAATTGCATGTATTTGATTTAGAGGAAATTATTTGGGAAGAATTCATGCACGAGAGAAAAGGAATTTTTGGAAAAACTTGCACAAAGAAGGATTTGAAGCAATTTTGGATTGTAGAGTTTGTTTGGAGAATAATTTGTTGCAATTATCGAAGTTTTTGGATTGGATCCGTTGCACGTTTGAATAAATTTCAGAAATTCTTGGGAGGAAGCTTGCATCAGATATTCATCTTCTTCTGTAGCTTTGGATTCTAGGTTTTGTCTTGTTTGATTCATTTCATATTATATTGTTTTCAAATTTGTTGTTAAAATCATTTGTGAATTGGAAATTGTTGTTTGAATCTAGATTTAATCCATCTAAAATTTGGGGAAGAATGTTTAAATTTACTGTAGTTTTTAATTCCATAAATGGGGGGAATTGAAGAAACATGGTTTAAATTAAACCTGGAATTGTGTTTTCAACATTTAGGTTTTAGTATGAAGATAAATAAATAAATAAAGTTGTTTGGGACGGTGACTATGACCCCACCGCCCACATTCCAATGTGGGAGGGGCGCTGCCATGTGATAGCGTGCCCACCTTTTAAGGGGACGCGCTGTCCCATGGAAGCGCAACCCCCAGACAAGTGTTAAGGCCGTGCCCGGCCGGTACAAGGTACCGCCGGTGCCTTGGCCGATGGGACCTTGTTCTTTATGCATTGGTGTGCGGATTTTGACACTTACAGTGTCCTTCTCTACGCTATCTGGAAACCTATGACCTTGGGGTTCGCTCCAATATGAGGCTTTATTGCTAAATAAAATTACATTTATTATTTTCAAGCGTGATTTAACTATTTATATATATATATATATCTTGTCTGTAGGTTATCAGACTATGATTAATTATTGTATATATATATATATATAAATATACTAAATATTAATGTGGAAGATTTTAACATAAGTAATTGTCTTTCTTTTAAATTAATTTGTAATATATTATGTTGAATGAGAAATATTAGGAAATTAAGTGGAATCGTGGAAATTAAAAGAATTATAGTAATCAAGTGTAATAGATGTGTAATTGAAAGAATTATCTTCTTGAATGATTGTATTTGAATTAAATACAGATGAAATATCCTGTTTGGTTAAATTTGAATTGATCTTCTCTTTGTAAAAGTAAATGTAATTAATTCAGTTATTATTTATTTTATTGAAGCATTGGCTTGTTACTAAAATGTATTAGTTAGGATATGGATTTAATATATCCAAATATAGCATGATTCCTTGTCTTTGGGTATTGGTAATATTTGTTTCCCTTATGTTAATTACTTGGGAACGGGTGATTGAGATTCAATTTGTAAGTCTTCCAATGGATGTGGGTCATTCCCTTGTTAAGTTATTGTTCGCTTGTCCCTTGGGTAGTGCGTGTTATGTTTTCAGTATTTACCCGGTTTCCACGAACGGGGATGTTTTGTACCTCCTGTGAAAGGAGTGGATTACGTGTGGTTGTTTCCTCCAAGATGTTTGGAGTGATTTCTTTTATTTGTTTCCTCCTTGAGTTGGAGTGGTTATGATGCTTAGGTTGCATGCACTTGTGATTCCCTTGGTGATTGGTTTGGTTGTGTGTTATACATTAGAAGAGTGGCTTTTGTTAGGGGCCAGAGCCCAAAGAGGTAAACCGGGTAACCTTCATAAGTTATTTAAACAAGTGATAATTAAAGTAATGTACTTAGAAGTTTAGGACTAACTTCTCACTAATCAAGATAATTTTACCTCAATCATAAACACAAGGGCTTGTTTAGACTTGGGATGCGTGGGAAGGCTTGGAATGGCAAGATCAACTATCTTGTCCGTACAAGAGGTAGTTGATTCCGCTTGAGTGAGTATGAGGGCCGGGATTCGGTTGAGGTCACCGGGATTACCTGTGCTGGAGCTTATGAAGAATGCCCAGAGGAGATCTCATTACTACTATGCGATGACACTCTATCTAGGATAACTGTTGTTAATTGTTTTATGTGTATGGTTCTTTGAACATACTTGATCTTTTTTATGTCTGGAAGCAATGTGACCTATGTCAGTGATGTGAATGTTGTACTTGTGTAGTACTTGAGTTGTACTTGTTTATTGCATTTGATTATGTTAGTATGTGTCAGTATGAGTCTGCCTTTGGATAGTGGTTGTAGATTCTTTGTCCATGTTACTTTGTTACTATCTCCTAGCATGGGGGGTGGGCCTTCGGGTACCACTTGGTTGGGTGGAACATGCACCAAAATCGTTGGGTCCCCATTGATCTTCAGTTCATGGAGGTGAGACATCCAGTTGGATAGCTCGCGAATCTTGTTATTCTTTTCTAGCACTATTGTATTTCAAATTGTAATGAATTGTTTATACCCCTCTTGTTATTATGAGGCGGATTTTGTAATTGTAATACTTATGTATTTTGACTCATTCTGGGAATGACGATTGTAATCTTGTAATGGATATATGTTATGGATATTCTTTTCCTATCTTGTATTTACTTATGTTGAATGAATGTTTATTACTTGAGTTATTTAATGCAATGTAATTTAGATGATGTATGTTAATGGGGTTTAAGTAATCTCGGTTATGTAGCCTTAGGGGATGTTGTCAATTATAGGTGAACATGTATGTTTAATTCACTTTAATAAAAAAAAAAAAATTAGTACGCTTTTATTGTGAATTGAAACTTCCTATAGGGTTGCGTGGCGGGGCATTACAGAGACTTTCCAAGTATCACAAAGCCTATCAATGTTGTCTGCAGGGATTGTCGGTTTGGAAAACAAACAAGGAGTAGTTTCAAGGGAAAGGAACAATCTACTATCGAACTACTAGAATGAATTCATACAGATCTTTGTTGTCCTACAAGAGTGAGAAGTCTACAAGGTGAAAGGTACTTTATACTTTATATTCATGATTACTCTAGAATGACATGGGTTACTTAGAGAGAAATATGATGCACTAGATAAATTCAAGGCATATAAAGCAATGGTTGAGAATGAAATGGATCTGAAAATAAAAAATTTGAGGTCTAATAGAGCTGGTGAATTCACTACCAATGATTTTAATGTTTTGTGAAGTTCATGGAATAAAGAGGCATTTGTATGCCCCTAGTACTCCTCAGAGGAATGGAGTTGTTGAGAGGAAAAATCGAACGATTCAAGAAGCTGCTAGGATTATGATGAAAGAGGAAAATCTTCCGAAAGTATACTAGAGAGAATTTATTCATACTATTGTTACTTAACAAAGTACAACCCAAAGCTAACAACATAAAGACTCCCTATGAATTATAGTATGGAAGGATTCCTACTATTGACAAGAATGATTCTGAAGATCAAATAATTAGAGATAAAAGGAAAGATGTGTTGACAAGAAGAAAAGCTACTGAAGTTGAGGTAAAATTGTGGTTACTTTATGAAGCGAAACCTAAAACAGTGAGTGAAGCATGTAAAGATGAATATTGGATGAAGGCAATGGAAGAAGATCTTATGAAAATTGAGAAAAATCAATCTTGGGAATTGATTCCTTGACCAAAAAACAAGAACATAATTGGAACTAAGTGGGTATTTAGAAACAAGTTGAATGAGAATGGAAAAATGATAAGAAACAAGTCAAGACTTGTGTGTATGGGTTACTCACAAGTGGAAGGTATAGACTTTGAGGAGACTTTTTCTCCTGTGGCTAGGATGGAAGCTACCAAATTTTTTTGGCATTTGTAGCATATAAAGACTTTAAGGTTTATCAGATGGATGTGAAGTCTTCTTTTATGAATGGTGAATTGGAAGAAGAGGTTTACATGGAACAATAGAAAGGATTTCAGTTATCAAATAAACCAGATATGGTAGGTAAATTGAAGAAGGTACTATATGGGTTGAAGAAAGCTCCCAGAGTTTGGTATGCAAGATTGGAAAAATATTTGATACATCAAGGATTCAGTAAAGGCACCACAGATAGTAATCTTTACTTCAAAATTAAGGAAGACAAGATCTTGATAGTGGTTGTGTATGTGGATGATATTATCTTTTGTGGAAATGAAGCTATGTGTAAGAAATTTGTTGAAGAGATGTAGAAAGAGTTTGAAATGTCAATGTTTGGGGAGATTAATTTCTTTCTTGGGCTACAAATCAATCAAACAGATAAAGGGATTTTCATTTCACAATCTAAGTATGTCAAAGAGATGTTGAAGAAGTTTGGAATGGATGACTCCAAATCGGTATGCACTCCTATAGTGATTGGTTGTAAATTGAGCAAAGATGATGATTCACCTAAGGTTGATCAGAGAAAATATAGATTTATGATTGTTGGATTGATATATTTAACTGCTAGTAGATCAAATATCATGCATGGAGTTTGTCTTGTGGCTAGATTTCAAGAAGACCCTAAAGAAAGAAATGTTGCAGTAGTAAAGAGGATATTCAGATACTTAAGAGGCACTTTGAATTATGGCTTGGGTATTCTAAGGATACTAATTTTACATTAAGTGCTTATATAGATGCAAATTGGGCTGGCTGTGATGATGACAAAAAAAGTACAAGAGGTGGTGCATTTTTTCTTGGATGTAGATCGGTGTCTTGGTTGAGCAAGAAGCAAGATACGATTTCTTTTTCTAATGCAAAGGTTGAGTTTATTACAGTAGCATCATGTTGCACGCAAGTTTTGTGGATGAGACAAGTATTGAAGGATATCAGAGTTGTATATCATGAGCCTATTTCTATCTTTTGTGACAATCCATGTGCAATTAACACTTCAAAGAATCCAGTGATGCATTTAAGGACAAAGCATATATCAATTAGGTATCAATTTTTGAGAGAGAAGGTTATGGAGAATGAGGTGAAACTTGAGTATGTACCTACAAAGGATCAAATTGCTGACATATTTACTAAGACTCTTCCTAAGGATACTTTTGAATATATTCAGGAGAGGTTGGGGGTTATTACCCCTCCTTTGTTGAAAAGATGCATATGGAGGTGCATCAATCTAGTGGATCTATGGATCTATTTCTTGTCTAGAATGATGTTGGTGGCTACTGCTCGAAGGGAGTAGGTAGTGTGATGTGTTGTCATTATGTTGCTAATTTGATTGGATGTACTCCTACGGGGGAGTATTCAGAGCAGGAATGTTGGTTCAATGTCAAAGGGGGAGAATAATGTAAAAAATATATCCTGTGCCATTCATTTCAAAGAGAGAGAAAGTATCATGTGAAAAAGTGTAAGGTATCAGTGGAGAAAGTTGTGCATACTGTCAAATAATCTAGGGGGAGAAAAGAAAGTGTGTTAAGAGTCGTTGTGTTGTCTTTGATGATTTTTCACATCATTTACCATTAATGACAAAGGGGGCAATTGTTGTAAGTATGATAGTGTTGTCATTAATGTCAACAAGATGTCTACTGACTGGTGTTGTCATTGATGTCAATTATGTGTTGAGTAGGTTGTTGCATGATGAAGATGTCAAGGATATTGAGAAAATTATGAAAAAGAGGAAAACAGGTTGTTGCAGGTTGTGCATGTATAGTTGAGATATTGAGGAAGTATTGTGAGTACATGGAGCTATATTTTGTTGCAACATATACAAATGAGTTGTAATGAAGTAATGAGATGAGATGATGTCTCTGGTACTTGGTTTCCAAGTGCTTCTAAAAAAATCTAATAAATAGAGAAAATAGTGTTGTGCATGTGTTCAAAATGTGCTCCAGATTGTGCTCCATGTTTCTTTTGTGTTGAGGCTATGCCTATATGAATTTGATATGTTGTTTGAAATTGTTAGAGGTGACCATATTTAGAATATTTTGTTTTTGATCGTTGTTGAGAAGAAGTTGTGTTTACCAATATGTGAACTGGTTTTGGAATATTGTATAGAGGTGTTGGGGAGAAATGTATTTGCTCCACATTTCTCTGCAGTTGTTTTCAGGACTTGTGACTTTGAAGGACAGTTAATGGTGTTGTTCTCTTTCTTGTTTCAAGAGGATCTGTGGTTAACTGTATCATAAATTTTGGAAGTGTGTACATAACTTTTAATGTGTTTTCACAAGTAATGGCCATCCTTTACATTAAGAAATGTTCAAGTATTTATGGAAGCGTAGCATGGTGTGTGAGATTGAATTTTGGATCCTAGTTAAGTGTTGTTTTGGCCCCCTTTCATATCTATCCAACATGGTAATGTTTAGGTGCTGACCTATTTTTAATTTGTAAATATAACAGATAATTTCCGACCATAGAGAAGGTGTTTTGAGGTTGAGGTTGATAAAAATAAGAGTGGAATTATTGTGAATTTTAAGAAAGAATCAAGAGAGAAGCAAGATAGATGCAAGATCAATTCAAGTGATGTGTGTGATGAGAAGTTGAGTAGAGTAGTGCGAAATTCAAAGTGTTGGATTACTAAAAGTAGTGAGTTGAAGGTATCCATAATATTTCAAACAAGGCTACGAAAGTATTGAAGCAATTTTGGACGTGGATTCTTGTTACATTGAGAAAGTGTTCTTTGTGTAACATTTCTCTTCTATCTTCTTGTATTTCTTTCTATGGAAATGAACCTTAGATGTGAGCCTTTTTGGATAGTGTGTCGTATTCTGGCAATGAGCCCTTTTGTACTAGTTTTGCAATTACTTATACTGTGAGCTAATCTTCACCGTGGTTTTTCCCTCATTGGGTTTTCCACGTAAATATAGTGCTCTCTTGTGTATGGTGTTTCTATTTTAATTTCTATTATCTGCATTTCATGTTTAATCATTATAACAAAATAAAAGGTTTAATGAATGTGTGTGGATCTGATTACTGTTGAGGGTTTTGATGTTTTGATTAGATACAATTGATTCACCCCCTCTCAACTATCTTGTTCATTCAATAAAACCCTACACCCTAAACCCTAAACAATAGGAGATGCACCTTGAACCCTATACACTAAACCCTAAATATTCACATTAATAATTGACACTAAAACCTATACCCTCAACCCTAAATAATATACTCTCAACCATCAACCCTAAACCCTCAACTATAAAATCTTAATATAAATGCGAGAACATTAGAGAGAGAAAAATAGAGTGAGAGAGTGGGAGGGAGAGACAAAGAGAGGGAGGGAAATAAATATGGAGAGATAGATAGAGGAAATTTATCCTTTTTATCTTCATAGGAACTTGTGACCATATTATAACACAATTTCTCTTATGAAGATGACTTTCTGAGCATGGGGGAGACATTTTGTTCCAAGAAACATGACCGAATTATAACCTAGATGAAAAAATATTGAGAGAGATAAAGAGGTAGAGAGAGTGAGGAAGAGAGGGAGGGAGAAAATGAGTAGAAAAGGGAGGAAAATAGGGACAAAGAGAAATTGAATATTAATAAAATTACGACCATAATTTCACACGTCTTCTAAGCTTTCTAACCAGGTAATTTTTTTTAGATTTGATATACATTTAAAATACATTTATTTTTAATTTCTTTCACTAATGTTTTCATTGTTATCAGAGGCATATATGTATTGAATTTTTTAATAAATTTTGACCTACTTGTCCAAATTTGAAAAAAACTATATGATATTGTTCTACAATTCATTCTTTACACATTGAAACATTAAAATTTACATTTTTGAAAATACTAAATAAAAAATTCCAAAAAAATGCTTCTAGTACTCACTTTTAACTATATTTCTACCAATGGGTTTTTGAAAATACTAAATGCAACTAAAAATTGAGGGGTGCACATGAGACACGATGTTATGTTTTGCTAAAAAAATGGGAACACTTTGGTGTGTGTGAAACATTTGATCTTCTTAATCTTATCTATTTTTGAAAAATTATAGTAGTTTAGAAACTAGATTTAGAGTACTACAATTCTTGTTCTTTTGGTATCTTAAAATTTTGAGTTCAAGAATCTTAAATTTCTCCTCCAAGTTTAGGTTTAATTGATTTCAGAAAAAAGTTACCACTTTTGACCCCCTTTTTGTGCACCATCATGGTGCACTTACCCTGTTATAAAAAAATTAAAAATTGGTAAGTATTGCATTATGTTTTTAATAAATTAAAAACAAACTATATCATGTAGAAATAAATAAAAGTAATTATAATGTAAAAAAATTTAAAACACTTATAATTGGGACATTAAAATTTACATTTTTGAAAATAATGTAGCTGACATTTCTTTTCAGGTGCTCCATTCAGTTTCTTGCAAAGTTTGTCTTTTTATAATTGAAAACTTTCATTTGCAAGAGATTTGATATATGAAAATAGGTGAGTCAATGTACATAAATTATGAATTTGGGCATCCCTTATATTTGATTTATGCATATAGGTATCCCTTATATTTGATTTATGAATGTAGGCATGGATTATATTTGGTTTTTTCTTGCAATCATGGATTATTATGATGCAAAACACAACAATGTTTCCACCACAAGCTAGATTTAGACAAGATGTGGCAATAAGGATATCTGCAAACAGGGCCATATTTCTCAACTGGGGATTATATGGTGAACCAGGATACTCTCTATGACCAATAAGGCATCCATTATTTTCTCAATTGCACCATAATGGGCACTGTAGACTTCATTTTTGGCAATGGGAGGTCTCTTTATGAGGTAAAATCCAAGAAGAGGATCTAATGTTACTTAAGAATGAATTTTAATCAAGATTACTACAAATTTATATGCATGTAAATATCTTAATGCACAATGGTTGTGTGTTTAAAAATGACACTCCCACTGCTAAGCCAAACATTGACACAGAAAATGGCACTATTGCTGCTTAAGAAAATGGAACTTCCATCACTAAGCCAAAGGTAGCTAAAGAAAATGGTGCTTTCATAGGTAAGTCCAAGGTCGCTAAGCTGTGTGGGAGCCTGACCTTATTAGATCACCTATCCCAAGGCCAAGACGTACAGAAAATGGCCCTAGCACTACAAGGACATGATTATTTTTTCCTCCAAGCTTTAGCGGCTCCGCTACTTATCTCCTCTCTTATGAATAGAATAAGGTTTTAATATGGGAAGTTTAAGAGGGCTTTCAACTTTTAGTGTATATGCTTTTCAATGTCATGCTAATCATTTGTGGCAATCACTTCATTTAAATTTTTATGATGTTGTTTTGACCATCTTCTGCAGAAAAATAAAAGGGAACCTAAAAAGAAGAAAGAAATCAAGTTTGATGGGTAGAGAAAAATTTGTTCATGAAGTTTGTTGGCTTTTTAAGATGAACTAAAAGAAAAAATATAAAATTAAGTCAAAAGGATAGAACAACACAACAAAATGAACAGACACAACAACAAGATGACCTTTTGAAATTGGTTACAGTCCGAAGATTTCTTGCCTGCAGGGAGCTCCAAGCTATTGACCACTCTGCTCATCCTTCTCATTAGAGTATGCTATTTATAGTGTTAATTCCTAAAAAAATTGTTATTTTTTATACCCATTTGATATGTAATTAAAATTTTGGTTTGATGGCGAGGATGGCGGGTGTTAGTTTCTGTGTGGGAAAAAATGAAAATAGGGGTTTTAAGGCCTCTTGACCTTGAAATATTGAATAATATTCATGTGGGAAATGAAGGGTTTAGATGTTGGAAAATGTTGGGCATTTTTGGGTTTGTGAAATTCTTGGATTTTGGAATATTTTAGGGTTTGATAGTTTCATATATTGATCATTGTAGGTTATGGCCTATATCGTGAAGAAGAATTTATTTATTAGGCTTGAAATTTTTGATTTAGATGAAAATATTGATGCCATCTGACCTTGAATGTGTTGATGAATTTGTGGTTTTATGTTGTTTAGGATGTGAAATTTTAGGTTTTTATCAAAAGTGTGGATTTTTATGAATCTACAAAAGAATTTTTTGTCAAGATGTTTAGGGTTCTCAAATATTTGGTTGCTCGATTATGTTCTACAATACACTACGTGTGGGACCCCTAAGATGGTATACATAATGGAGTATTGTTATCAATGCAACCAATTTTAGTATAAAAGTTGTTATAATATTTGCTATTGGTTCTGAAAACCCTTTATTAAATATTCTTATTCTTTATTTTTTTTGGTTCAGATTCTTTTGAGCAAATCAATTACTAGAGTATAGTATTAGCGGGAGGTTTTGAGAGATTGCGGCAGCAAAAATATCACTATAAATCCAAACCTTTTACTGATAGGCTGTAGAATTCATGGATTTCATTAGATGGCAACGATGGTGTTCTATGGAATGTCGTCTCAGGCACTATACGTCTTGTTGTAAAATACTTTGTCACCATTCAGATGCAATCATGTGTTGTTCATTGAAGGTATGAGTTGCATACGAAACAATATCATAGTATCCCTATCATTTGCACTCTATTTTTTATTATTCAAATATTGAATCTAGCCCAAATGGTGGTCAATGTGTAGTCATTACTAGTTTTCACATTTGTAAATCAGGCATGCCTGGATATGCTAGAGACTACATTGGTTGCTTTGCAAGATATATCACTAGAAAAAATACTTGATGAAAATGGCTGCAAAATTTTGTGCACTCATTTTGCTCTAATTATGTAATAGGTCAGTATTCATATCAATTTTTTGTCTCTATACAACCTGTGTGATACATGCTTGGTTAGTTTTGTTTACAAGACTGAGTAAATGAATTCATTAAAGTTTCAAATATTTTCTGAAACTTAAACCGATATCAGAAATCATGTGTTGGACAGGGTTATGATTATCTAGTTTTTGGGATATGTGTTTCAAGTATGGGTAGGCCCATGTCATATGATCGAGTGTTAACTTGGAAGGTTCTAAATGATGAAGATAGCACTCACTATCTGGTTTTCATGTTTATGAGTTGATCTTTTATGTGACCATTTTGTTAATGCATCATTGTAGATGGATTCTCAGTTTTGTGGAACTTAAGTTATCCATTAAGTTATCACCTTATAAGCTTATATACCTAAGATTGATACTTATGCACTTAAAGAACTGGGATGGTCGATTACCAATGCAACATTGTGCTTGCATTTTCTTATATTTGAACTCTTGGAAAGAGAATTTTCATGAAACTATAATGTTTTGCTTCCAGTTATATATAATGACCACTATTTATATACTCATGGTTTTCTGGTGCATTATAATGGTTACTTTTGAATGGATGAATGAAGTTGGGATTACCTGATAGCATTCATTAGTAATTTACCAGGAGCTTTGGTTGCATTCCCATTGCTTAGTTGGATTCATCTTACATCACTATTCATATTAACATTGTGAGCTAATGAAATGCTTCCTTTTCCCATCCCAGAGGGGTGCATGAATCATTTATCTTTCCCTTTGGCACATTCATAAGGAAGAGAACCCATTTTCTATTCAAAATGAAGTAGTTGCATTTTCATGTATTTTTAGATGGTTAGACGCATCTTATCTTTTAATATAAATTAATGTCATGTTTCATTCCCACTCACTGGGTTATGAAAATCAGTTATAGAGAGCCTTAATTTCTTAGATCTTGTTGATGAATTGTATTGTTATAAATTGAGAATTTGATTCAAATAAGAAGATGAACTTTTTCTTTGATTTAGTATTTGTTACCTGACTGATGTGGCCCTCATTTGGAGTAAGATTATACTAATGGAAATGAAATATTATATCTTATGATTTTGTCATGCTCCTATAATCCTTGATTGCAACGTCACACACCCTCTATTTAGAGAGATAACTTGTAGTCAAGGATGTGATGCATAAGTTCATATATTTTATTGAAAATAGTAGTTGTCAGGTGAATTAAGTGCTTAGGGTTCATGGTTGCTATGTGCTATCTCTACTTACACTAAAATACTATAAAATATGTTCTACAAAATGAAGAGAATGTTGTTGTGGATGGGAATAAGGATTTTACGACTTCAAGGAGAGGTAGGGGCAGAGCTAAAACTAAAGCTAGCTTCTGTGTAATACCCCTTTGTTTTTCTCTATTGTGCAAACCTTGTTGTTTCCTCTTTTATGCTTTAGTATTGTGTTGTACTTTGACTATGTACTTGGTTACAGTTGATCACTGTTCTATCATGATGTATCTTGTTGTGATGATACTATATTTTGATGTGATTATTCTGGCATGTTTGGAATTAGCATAAGTGGATATTAAATTTATGATGTTTTATGCTTTGAATATGTTGCTATGTTAGATGCATTAGTTAGTACTACTGTATTGGTGAAGAGGATGGTATCAAATCACTCGCTTGCGAGCGCCCTGCGATTTCGTGATTTTCTTTTCACGGTGTGCCTTGTTTATGACATATTATTGCATGTGGATATATTCTTTGTTCGCAGGTTGAAAGGTAGAGGACATCGACTCCACCTGGTTTCACAGGTTCGAGCGTGTCTAGTGCCCAACGACATTTGATTGGGAGATAGTAGCTAGGATTTCCATGCCGAGTCATCACCCTGGTCATAGTGTGTCATCGGTCCTAGTGTGGTCCAGTTATTCTATTTTGTTTTGATTGCCTCATTTCAGTTTATTTAGGAAGTTAGAATAATGTTAGAAATGTGTTTTAAATTATTGAGTAATTTAATTTAATTAATAAATAATTTAATCTTGCAGTAGATTTATTTTATTAATTGATTAAGTTATTTGTGTTGAAATGAATTACATTATTCATTTTGGAAATGCATGCATATTTGAGTTGGAATTGAAAATTAAGAAAATGATTAAAAAGTCAATTTAGAAAATTGAAAATTCAAAAATTCAAAAATTCAAAAATGAGATATTTCCTATTTTGTTTTCTGGAATTTATGAGGGTGGTTGTAGGATTTTTGGGGAAAAGTTTGCATTATCTTTGAATTTCTTCACAAGTCTTGTTAATTGAGTTTTTGGAGAAGAATTGAGAAGAGAAGAGGAAGGATTGCTCAATTTTGTGGGTTTGGATTATAAGATCAAAGAATCCATGGAGCTTAAAAGGGTTTCAAAGCACCATCAGGATCTTCAACATACTTCAAAAAAATCAGGTTCTCATCTTGTATTAATTGGATTTTTTGTTGATTCAAAGGCATTGTGTGGATGGAAAACTATTTGCAATCTATAGTTTGTGTGCAAAACAAATCTGTTTGATATTTTGCTTTCAAAATTTGAATAAGATTGTTTAAGGTTGGAAATAAATTCTTGGTTGCAAATTGTTATGTTTATTCTATTTTGTTCTCCTTTTGTTCTTCAAATTGTTGAGTTTCAATCTAGATTGAATGGAAATTATGTGTATATGCATATATATAACTTTGTATATATATGTGCATATACTTCTTTAGATTTATATATTTGATTTAAATTCCTTTTTGTAAAGTTATGCTGGCAAACTTTTATAAAATTTAGGTTCAAATTTTATTGTCCTTTTAAAGTTTTATTATTATTTTATTTAAAAACAAAAATTATTAAATTTTTGATGGGGGCTAGGGCTCACCCCATCGCAGCTCCCTTGGGAAGCGGAGTGGGGGAGCGCGCACATCTTTCCCCATCTGCGGCTCGTGCGGACTGTGCAGCCCGCACCACCATAGTTGGTGGCTGACTCTACTAGCACCGCCGCTCTTCACCCTCCGTCGTGTGTTCAATGCCCCCTCCAACGTCCGTGCCCTGCAACCTACCCTCTTCGCCTGTGCCTCACATCTCCTGTGGCCTCCATGAAATAAACTGCCACCGTTGGCCATGGAAGTCGTGGCTGACCTCAGCCAAACCTACGCATGGAGCCCGAGGTCGCGTGACTCAACCCTAGGGGTTGGCACGCGAACCGAGGCATTGCCCTTAGCTTTTGACCTTTCAAAAAAATATATTATAATAAGTTATTTTATTTTAAATATTATAAGTTTTATAATATTATAAAATTATAATTATCATAATATTTTAATGTTACAGATTATGATTATATTTTAATATTATGTTTTGTTATAATATTTAAAATGCTTTTAAATAGTAGAATATTATGTTTTTTTTAATATAATATTATGATGCATTTAAATAATGATAATAATATTAATGTTTTATTAACATATTAAAATGTGAGAATTTCATTTTATTATTTTTATTATTTAAAGGGGAATATTATTTTTTTTAGAAAATGAGTTTTATCGAATATGGAATAAATATTTTTATTTAAAAATGGGTTTTTGCTTTTATCTAAATTATTGAGATACGGGTTTACGTTTCATGTATTTAAATGCTACGTGGAAATAAAATGTTTTTTTTTAAAATGGCGTATTTAATTCAGTTCATTTAATGCATTGATTATTGATGTAATGCCCCACCAAGTAACCTTAAAGGAAGTTGCAATTAACGTCTTAAGCGAACTAATTTTTTTTTTTTATAAAGTGCATTTAACATACACATTCGCTTACTACTCAACAACAACCTCTAAGGCTACAAAGTTAGGATTACTTAAACCCACACATACATATTACATAAACCATAATATTATAAACTTATGAAATAACCATCATACATCATAAGAATACCACTTAACATAATAAGATAATCAACCAAAGTATAAACTCATAATCATTATCTTAATCCAATAGTTACATCACTCATTCCCAGAATGAGGCAATAGTACATAAGGTTACAATTATAGAATCTCACCTCATAAACATAAGAGGGATAAAATTACTTATACAATCTGAAATATTACAATGCAAGATAATACAAGAACTCCAGCCGTCCATCTGGATATCTCGCCACCAAGTACTGAAGATAGATGGGGACCCAACGATTTTGGTGCATGTTCCACCCTACCAATGTGGTACCCGAAGGCCCACCCCCCATGCTAGAAGATAATAACAAAGTAACATGGACAAAGATTCTACTACCTCTAACCAAAGGCAAACTCATACTGACTCATACTGTTATAAACAACCAAATGAATTAACAAGTACAACTCATTCACCATACAAGTACGAATCAAGTACAACTCAAGTACAATACAAATACAATACAAGTACAACTCCAACATCACTGACATAGGTCACATTGCTTCCAGACATAAAGTAGATCAAGTATGTTTAAATAACCATACACATAAAATAATTAACAACAGTTGTCATAGATAGAGTGTCATCGCAAGGTTTGTCATGAGATCTCCTCTGGGCATTCTTCATAGGCTCCAGCACAAGTAATCCTGGTGGCCTCAACCGAATCCCGGCACTCATACTCACTCAAGCGGAATCAACTACCTCTCGCAAGAATAAGATAGTTGATCTTGCCATTCCAAGTCTTCCCACTCATCCCAAGTCTAAACAAGCCCTTGTGTCTATGAGTGAGGTAAAATTATCTTGATTAGTGAGAAGTTAGTCCTAATCTTCTAAGTACATTATTTTAATTATCATTGGTTTAAATCAGTCCTGAAGGTTATCCAGTTTACCTCTTTGGGCTCTGGCGCCTAACAGAAGCCACTCTTCTAATCGACAACACACTCACAACCAATCACCAAGGGAAACACAAGTGCATACAAACTAGGAATCATAACCACTCCAACACAAGGAGGATACAAATAATAAAAACTCACCCCAAACATCTTGGAGGCAACAATCACATAGTCCACTCCTTTCAAGGAGACACGGATCCCATAATCCGCTCCTAAACCAAGGAGGTGCAAACATCCCCATTCATGAAAACTGGGTAAAACTTAAAAGATGCCATGCACTACCCAAGGGAAAACAACTGGATGGCATAAAGATTCAACAACCCTTATCCTCTAAGTTCTTTTGGAAGACTTATAATTTAGAACTAACACTAAATCCCAAAACCAACAATGCAACTTGACGACATAGCAACAAAAGCATTCAAGTTATCAATCAAATCTAATATTTGGATTTCCTAAATCCATACTCATTCAATAGGTAGTGTAGAAAAGTCAAAGTCATGATAACTAGATCATCTAAAATAATCATAACCCCTATTTCCCTTTTCATTATTGAAAATCTAAAACAATTAAACTTACTTCCCTTTACTGAATACAGAGAATTAAATCCTTTAAGATAATCATGAGGAAGATACTACTTTTGGATATACTAAATCCACATCTATTTCATAATCCAATCACAATGATTCAATCAATCTAAATAGAAATTAATTAAATAACATAATTGATTGCCTCATCAATAAAACAACTTCTTAATTTTTCTTTTAAATTGACACAAATCCATGCAAGTAAACTTTTTCCATTTCCTAACCAAATCTTACATCTCATTCAATTTTCTATTTAAAACATTCAATCACTTTAAGATAATAACATATTGTTTCTCTATCCATTTTCCATATACACTAATCAATCCATTTTTAAATCTCTATTCAATAATATATTGCATTCTTTAAATCAAATATTTAACTCTTTCAATTAAACTTTAACAAGCCATTTTAAAATAACAATAATTTCCCATATGTTTATAATTTTAATTCCACTAATCTAATATACAAATTTTATTTAAAATAATATAAATAAATATAATACTTTAGTATTATAAATTATAATATAAAATATTATTAAATAATATTTTAATATTATAATAACAATACATAAAATATTAATATTTATAAATATCAATTTATTATTATTTTATTTTCAAAGCAGCCATGGGAAAATAATTTAACAGTAGTCTCATGTTTCAAGCATTTTATACCAAATCTTACATCTCATTCAATTTTTTATTTAAAACATTCAATCATTTTAAGATAATAACATATTGTTTCTCTATCCATTTTCCATATACACTAATCAATCCATTTTTAAATCTCTATTCAATAATATATTGCATTCTTTAAATCAAATATTTAACTCTTTCAATTAAACTTTAACAAGCCATTTTAAAATAACAATAATTTCCCATATGTTTATAATTTTAATTCCACTAATCTAATATACAAATTTTATTTAAAATAATATAAATAAATATAATACTTTAATATTATAAATTATAATATAAAATATTATTAAATAATATTTTAATATTATAATAACAATACATAAAATATTAATATTTATAAATATCAATTTATTATTATTTTATTTTCAAAGCAGCCATGGGAAAATAATTTAACAGTAGTCTCATGTTTCAAGCATTTTATTTTATTTTGGACAGGAGTAAGAACATTTTAAAATGCAAAAACCCTTTAAATTTTCTGAAAACCCAGTTTGTGAAAGTGAAGTTATAGGCGACGCAATCAGACCATTTTACCATGAAAATTATAACTATACTGCAGATTTTAAAATCCGATTTTTTAATAATAAACAGAAGATTTCATTTTCTAAAAACATTCTAAATGCATTGTTCAATCTCTATGTTTGATTTCAATAACAACAAAATCAATTTCCTCAAATAATTTAAATTCAACTAAAGTTTTCACAAGTTTCACTCAAGAATTTTCACAAGCATAGGCTGTAAATTTGTTTAATTCTTTTCTTCTAATATCAAATTTATTTTCTAAAACAGATTTAACAAACAAATCTTTAATCATTACTATTTTAAAAAAAACAATCAAGAACAATAAAACACAAAAAGGAAAACCTGGTACAAGAAGCTACAGGAAGAGATGAATTTCTGATGCAAGCCTCCTCCAAAGATTTCTTGAATTTTCTTCAATCCTCCAAAGAATCCAATCCAAAATCCAACAAATGCAAACAATCTTTCCTTCAATCAATTCTATAATCAAACTTTCTTCAAACCCTTGTGCAAATTTTTCAAAATTTCTTCCCTGTTGTAAAAATGTATTTTTCTAAAAACTTTCTGCCCTAAAATTAAAACATATATTCTTATAAATCAAAAATACCTAATACAACCCTAATTCACATTACATGCAAATTAGATATTTCAATTTCAAATTTTAATTTTAATTTCAATTTCACTTTTCAAAAACCCACTTTCAATTTAAAATGCAATTTCAAATAATAAAATAATTTCTAAAGTTGCAACCAATTTCCCAAATAAACATTTAATTACAATTTCTAATTTAATTCTCACACGTTGGAATTAAATTCCAAAATTAATTCTAATTCTTTTATTTCCTTTCATTCTCTTGCATCACGTTTAATTAATTAATTTAATTATTTAATAACTAAATTCAACCCCTTGGATCAAATTTAATTAATTAAATAATTTAAATATAAACTTTTATCCAAATTGCATTATTTAAATTAAATAATCATCAACATGATTTAAATGCAATTATTCTAAATATCTATTTCCAAATCAAGAATCCTTCATAATTAAATAACATTAAAGAAAGATAGACAAAGACTCGACACATACGATTGACGACACACTAAGGCTAGGGCGTAGACTTGACACATGTTACCTAGCTACTATCTCCCATTCAACTTAACCGTTGGATTGACACGCTCAAACCTATGAAACCAGGTGGAGTTGATGTCATGTACCTGCAATCCTGCAACTAAGTAAACAACATCATACAATATATCCAGCATATAATACACACCGTGAAGGAGAAATTATGGATTCGCAGGGCGCTAGCAAGCGAGTGATGTGAACTCGTCCTCTTCACCCATACACTCATCGAAACTGACAATTCTATCATAATCCAATAATCTCATAATAACATCTCATGTTAACGTTACAATTTCATTAATCCATAAAGCATGTGAAACAATAATCAGATAACTACATCCCACAATAATAGTTGTCGCTCAATAGTAGCGATCAAAACATCATAACAAAATGTATCCATAATCAAAGTAACTGCAACCAAACATAGCATAAAGCAACTTGAACAAGAAACAAAACGGAGGGGTATTACAACTGAATGCTAGTGGGGAGATGGGTTTAGTGAACCCAAAGTAAATTTGATTCTTTCGTTGTTTTTGAGCTGTTCGTATGGCCATTTGGAAAATGTGGGTTTTAATAGTTAGCAAGTCTTCCAGTTGGGTTTTCAAGTTGTGGGTTGCCGTACTGTGTAGTCAACCTTTGGATTACCTTGGGTAGTGTGTTTCACCAGTTTGTTCCCCGGTTATAACGAACAAGATTGTGTTGACTGTATGTCATGGTTAGGGATGTGGTACCCTTATGTCGCACTTGTGTACCCTTGGGTTGTGGAGTTGTTCCATGTGTCGTCTTACAGTTTCGTACCATCAATCGTCGTCTTACAGTTGCGCACCATCAATCGTTCCCATTTTTTTTACAGTTTCTTAAGTCTTTTCAGCAAATCCAATTACACTAGAAACCTCAATTACTTCATATTTTATACCTTCTTCTTGAGGGCCATGTATCCCATGTACATTGTTGGAAGTCATTCTAACCGAATAATTTTCTCTCCATCTAATAAACCCTCAACGCTTACATATAGAACCACTTAAATCATGGTTCAGAGTCCAAACTTCCTATTATGTTACACATTGAATAAATCATTCGATGCCATAATTTATACTATTGTGATAATGATCAGAAGGGAATAAATGAAAATATTTTTTGTTTTGAGAAGCGCTTGGGAACCACATATTGTTCAAGGATGACCTCACTCAATCTCATACGAGCTCAATCTACCCACTATCATCTACTATCTTATTAAATCTGTCTTATGAATAGTAATCGAGGTTCTATGCATGATAATTTGATTTTCATTCAAATGACTATATTGTGCTTATTACTCGACTTCACTCGATAGTTATAATTCAGGGTATTCAAGACTTGCAATGTGATGTACAAGTTTGGCATTCGATATTTGAATTTTGATTCAATTCGATTGTATTTCTCCTTCAGTTACATGTCCCTCTTTTATCTCTACATAATTTGCAATCAAATTTATGTCTACTACTTAATGGTGAGGCCTGCCTCTTCACTTCCCCAATCTGCATTTTATAGACTCTTTACCTTTCTTTGGCGTGGGTTATCGGGATTTTGGTGGTATATATTTGAATGTGGAAATCATTGTTTTAAAACGAAGACTCTTGTATAAGTATTTCATTCAATATGTGGAGTTTATTCTTGCATAAATATAGGTAACCAATGTATATTATCACAATATATATATATATATATATATATATCATAGTCAATATATGTATTTATGTATTTGGCATAACTATTAGGTGATATAGGTGTTACGAACTGATCATATGCTTGTATATATGTACACATGTATTTGTATTGCAATGATAGAAAAAGAATAAATATGCTTGTATAATGTAACATCTAACCTTTGGGTTTTGTTTTGACTGATTGTAATGGTATTTCAAATAGTAAATGATTTTTCCATGCGCATTACCGATAGTTATCATGTAAATCTTGGTGGAATCACCGCATATATATATATATATATATATGTATGTATGTATGTATGTATGTATGTATGTATGTGTGTGCAAGGATTCATATGTTTCAATTATGTGCTGAATAGGTATGTTTACTTTTGTATGTTTTGGTAGTTATAGTATAACATGCATCCTTGGTTCGCAGCTTCAGTGTTTGATTGACATTCTATTACTTATCATTTGATTTCATGTAGTAAACTGTAGTCTTCATGCAATACACTTTTTGGTCATTCGATTTAAATGCTAATTCATTTATTATTTATATATGTATATAAAATCATGCTTATGTGTGATTAAATGTAGCTTATTTTTAGATTATAATTGTAAACAAAATTTTGATATATGCATATACATATATAAATATATGTATATATATAAGCATATACTTATATATGTGTATATTTTTATATACATATGTATATATATTTGTATATGTATAGGTATATTTACTTGTCTATGTATAGGTATATTTGTATATGTTTCTTTTATAATGATGTTAAAAGTGGAATGTTCTCTCTTATGAATTTAGGGAAAGTAGTAAGTAAATAAATTTGAAAGAATATATTAAGTAAGGAATTTGAAATAGTAAATGATGAGAATTCATTATATGCACTTATTATATATTGTTGTGGAATTGGTCAAAGAATGAAGTTGATGAATCTTGGAATGAAAGTACTCTCATATTTTGTATTAGATGATTTGTAGATTCCTTAAATTATAGTTATTCAGAATACAAGTTATTGTGGTAAACGATTCTCTGGGCGAATTTATTGGTTGAGATAATGAGTATTTTGAAATGTGGAGAATGATTCCTCATAGTGATGGAGGATATCCAATTAAATTTCTTATTATGTTTGAAACATTCATTCTATACACTAAGAATTATTATTGAGATTGCGTATTGATCCATTCATAGACAAATAGATTTATTTTGAATAGGAATCATGAGCTCATACAATAATATTTCTAACAAATGAAATTCACTAATGATGTAGTATATATATAATATTTCTACTTGATGGATTCTATGTTAATTCATTTTGATATGGTTGTTTATGTTTTGAATGAGTATACGAGGGTCATTAGCCTTGCATGATATATTCACCACATTCATTGAGAACTGTGTGTGGGATGGTTTATGCCTCGCCTCTTTATGTATGTTCATGAGGTTTTTTGATTGGTGCAAGTTGGCTTTGCCTTGTTGATTTCATTGGGTCTCCTAGCTGCTAGTAGGGTAGTGGCTCTCAATGGGGGCCGATGCACAAAGTGGCACCAGGGTAACCAATTAGGAGTTTCGTAATTCACTGATAACGTAAAACGAATTAGGGGGTTGGGTAATATTCACACTAATCAAGACAAGTGAATGCCTCACTCATGGCTCAAGTGCTTGTTTAGGCTTGAGATGAGATGAGAAGGCCTGGAATGGAAAGATCAATTGCCTTGTCCTTATGAGAGCTATGTTGATTCCGTATAGGTTTGTATGGGGGCCAGAGATTGGTAGAGGTTGGTTGTAATACCCCTACATTTTGTCCTTTTGATCAAACAGTGTTAGGCTCTCTTATGTTGTACTTTCTGTTAGTACCTTGACTATGGTACCAGGCTATTATTTGTTCGCTATCTATAAAGCGATGTTAATGTTATCTTTTGATGTGATGGTATTTTAATATGATGTTATCTTTATGTCATGTTTTGAATTAACATAAATGGATATTTGAATTAATGATGTTTATGCTTTGGATTATATTAATATGTTGGATTTGTCAGTTAGTTACACTGTATTGGTGAAGGGGACGGTATCGCATCACTCGCTTGCGAGCGCCCTACGATTATGTGATTTCCTCTTCACGGTGTGCTTTAATTATGACATATTTATGTATGTGGATATACTCTTTGTTCACAGGTTGACAATTATAGGACATTGACTCCACTTGGTTTCACAGGTTTGAGCATGTCCAATGCCCAACGGTATTCGATTGGGAGATAGTAGTTAGGTTTTTCATGCCAAGTCGTCACCCTAGTCATAGTGTGTCATCAGGTGTTAGTCGGGTTAAGTTGCCTTAATGTTGTCATCTGACTTTGATTTCAATTTAAAATTGCAAGTTAGAAAAAGGTTAAAATATATATGCTTTTGTAGTTAAATTGTAATTTAAGTATATTTGGTTCAATGTTAGAAATATGATTCAATTTAGTAATTAATTTAATTTAATTAATAATTAATTTAATTTAATTAATAAATAATTTAATCATGGATTAGATTATTTTATTAATTAATTAAATTGATTATGTTGAAATGAGTTATGTTATTCATTTTAAAGTTATGGATATATTGTGGAAATTGATAAATTAAAGAAAAGGAATTTGTATTTCTTTTAGAAAATTTTGAATTCAAAAATTGAAATTGAAATATATTTTTTGTTTTTTGTTTTTGGAAATTTATTATGGTGGTTGTAGAGATATTTTCAATTTTTTTGGTTATTATGGATTTTCATGGAGTTTTGGGAGAGCTTGAAAATTTTGAAAAACAAGGAACGGAAAAATTGTTGGTTTTGATTTTGGATTTGGAGAAGCTGATTTGGAATTTTTGAAAGGATCTGGAATAGAGGAGAAGGCTTTGCTTCTTTATCAGCTATCAAGCTTCTGAAATCAGGTTCATTTAATTAGAAGTTTCATTTTGAAGGTTACACAGTTTGATTATGCTGTTGGAAATTATTTAAATTATGTTTGTGGATTGCAAGGAAAAAACCCATGTTGAATATGAATTTTGTTTGCAAAAAACCCTGTTTAGAAATGAATTTCTTCAAAGAAATGGAAATATGACTATTATAATTCTTCCCAGAATTTATTTGCCCAATTAGATTTATGATTTGAGTATTTTTTTACAAAAAGAAAACATATATATAAATAATTATATATGGGTATATATGCATATATATATATATATATATATATATATATATATATACATATATATATATATATATACATTGAGGAATATATATACATATATATATATGCATATACACATGATGTTAAAAGTTTTGTTGTTGAAGAAAACCGGAATTAAAAAATGGGCGGATTTCTTTTAAAAATCCGCAGTCGAAAAATGAATTCATGTCTTTTTTTAGGGTTTTAAATGATAAAAAAAATTGGGGGAGGTCGCTGGGGGCTCACCCCCACTACGCCCCCCATGGGAGGCGAGTGGGGGGAGCCGCGCCCAGCGCGCTCCCCTCTCCCCTCCATGGCCGCGCCCAACAAGGACGACTGTGTTTACACACAGTCGCTCCCATTAATGGGGGTCGGCTGTGTGTAAACACAGCCGCCCATTGTGTATGGGGCACGCGTGCGGACCGAGGTTGCATGTGGGTTTCTTTTTACTTTGTTTTTTTTTATTATTATAAATATTAATATTAATATTTTAATATTATATATTTATAATATAAAATATTAACATATATGTATAATACATATAATATATATTAATATTTATTATTATAATATATATAATATTGTAATATTAATATAATATAATATATATTTATTATTATATTATATAATATTATAATATTAATATAATATATATTATTATTTAACATTATATTTTATAATATTAAAGTATTAATATATAAATAATTATATATGGGTATTATTTGAAATACATATTTAAGGAAAAATTATTTTTGGTAATTTGATTATATAGTTTTGTATATATTTCACTATGGCATATTTTTTTAAAAATATTAGTTTAAATCAAAGGGATTTTTTAAATGTACATGTGAGAATTAGAATATGTAGCTTTTAGTCAAATTATCAGTTGAAATTTTAAATGCATATTTGAAAGGTTAAACATAGAATTGGCAAGAAATGTGCTTAGCATCATAATTATTTAATAATTTATTTTGCAATAAACCTATTGTAATTTCTAAACATTATGTTCTGAAACATAGAAATATAAATGATTGCCTGTTACCATTAAAACAATTAGTGAAATTAAACTTTTGGTTTGAATTTCATCCTTCAACTGAAAGAGACGATATTTAATTCAGTTTTCTTAAGGCTATTAAGTACTGAATGTAAATGAAAGATGTGGATTTAGGAAATCCGAAGTAGATTTAATTCTGATTAAACTACTTGTTTAAAAGTAATATCTTATGTTATCGCCTTGGGGAAAAATGGTCGGAAGGGTTGTTAAGTCTTCCAGATGGGGATCTTATATTATGTGGGTTGTCGTGTCATGTTGTCAACCTATTTTGAATCCCTTGGGTAGTGCATGGGAAGTTATCAGTTATTTACCCAGTTTCCATGAACGGGGATGTTTTGTGCCTCCTTGGATTAGGAGTGGTTTATGTGAGTTATGTCTCCTTGTAAGGAGTGACTTTGATATTTTGTTACCTCCAATGTTTGGAGAGGGTGTTGACTTATGTCGCCTCCTAAGAAAGGAGTGGTCATGTTATATTGTTTGTTTGCACTTTGGTACCCTTGGTGATTGGATGGTGTGTGTGTTGTCAAGTAGAAGAGTGGCTTCCGTTAGGGGCCAGAGCCCGTAAGAGGTAAGATTGGGTAACCTTCAGAAGTAGTTAATCAAGTGATAATTAAATCAATGTACTTAGAGGTTAGGTGGTATGTCACACTAATCAAGATAAGTCCTATCCTCACTCATGTTCGCAAGTGTTTGCTTAGACTTGGGATGGGTGGGAATTCCTGGAATGGAAAGGTCATCTATCTTGTCCTTACGAAAGGTATTTGATTCCGTATTAGTAAGTATGAGGGCTAGGGGATCGGTTGAGGCCACCAGGTTAGCCGAAGCCTATGAAGATCTGCATTGGGTAACTCATGACGAGCTGTGTGATGACACTCTATCTAGGACAACAGTTGGTATTTGATTTTGTGTGTATGGTTCTCATAACATACTTGATCTGCTTTGTATATGGAAGCAATGTGACCATGTAGAGTTGTACCCGAGTTGTACTTATGTTGCACTTGTGAGGTACATGTGAATGGTTGTGTTAGTTTGGTTCAATTATGTGTTAGCCTGTGTCTAGAGGTACATGGTCTTGGCTAGGATTCCTTGTTACTATCTCCTGGCACGGGGGGTGGGCCTTTGGGTTCCACTTGGTTGGGTGGCATGCACCTTAATCCGTTGGGCTTTCTTCATTTTCGTATGGATGAGGTTTCCAGTTGGAGAGCTCGTGGGATTCAGTTTCAGTTCTTGCTTTATTTCATTTCAATTAATCTTGTGATTTATTTCCCCTCATTTTTTATCAAGGTGGAAGATGTAATTGTAATCTTATTCTTTGGACTTTCCTGATTTGGGGAATGAGAGTTGTAACCGTATTGTTTAATTATGAATAATGAAATTGAAAGTTATCTCTTATGCTTGTTGTAAATTACCTTAATTGGAATGAATTTGTTTATTTATTAATTAAATAATTGTCATGGTTTAGATTCATGTTTTTGTTGAGGTTCTATATAACCTTTGTCTCGTAACCTTAGAGGTTGTTGGCATTAGTTAGTGAACTTGCTTATTAATTGTACTTAAAAAAAAAAAATTATTAGTCTGTTTAAGTAGTTGTTTGCGACTTCCTCTAGGGTTGTGTGGCGGGACGTTACACTAGTAGGGTAACCTAGGATGGGGGCCAGGGCCTAGGAAGATCTGCAAGGGTAACCCATAGCAAGCTATGTGATGAAAATCCTCCATACTACAACCTAGTATTCCCTTGTCTTGTATCTCCCTTTGATGTTTGTGTGCCTTTGGAAGCGGTGTCACTGTTAGGTAATGTTATGTTATACTTTTCATGTCAGAATCATGTATAGTCTTGTTATGTCAGTTGGTTGTCACCTTGTGGTCACTATGGTGGTGGGACCTTATTGCTATCTCCTAGAACGGGGGGGGCCTTAGGGTTGAAAATTGTTAGGTGGAATGTGCCTCATAATCCATTAGGTTTCCCTTACTGTTGTTCATGTTCATAGTGGTTTCTCTTGATGATTTGGACTCCTGCACTTGTTCCAGTCAATGTGGACTATCTTCCATGTTCTTGTATCGTACTATAAACTAGTTGTGTTATGTATTGTACTCATATGTATATTCTTCCCTATTGATCACAAGAAGCACTGTTGTAATTAATTGTGAACTCTCTCTCTTATTATGGATAATGTAAATGATGTATCTTGCATATGTCAATTAATTAAATGATCCTTGATGTTGTGATATTGATGACATAAAATGGAGGTTCATATTGTTGATTATATAGTGTGATGGATTTAATAAACTCTTCATCTTGAATCTCACCACCAGGGTGATCTATTTATTCAATTATTTGTGCTTTGAAGATACTAGAGTTAGTGATAAATTCCAATATGTGTCGATCATCCTCAAACACCTATAAATTTGTAACATTATTGGGAACAAAAGGTAATTGCACCATCTCAACTATAAATCTTTTCAAATATGAAGCATCTAAAGGTTCTAGAGCACCGGCAGCAGTGGCTAAAGCATAGACTCTTTGATTAAATCTTCGTGGAATGTGAGTAATTTTGAAAGCATCAAAATCTTTGATTAAGTCCCACACTCTGTGCTAGTAGCTGGACAATTAATTTTAATGACAAATATATTGCTTTCGAACTCGTTTGACTACCAACTCTGAATCATGAAACACCTTAAGAATCTTGAATTTCTTATTGATTGCGAGCATCAAACCATAGATGAGGGCCTCGTATTTTTCCACATTGTTAGTGCATTGAAATTGCAATCTATAAGTAGCAAGAAATATTTACCTTATGGATTGATGAGCTCAATTTCAATTCCAATTCCTTTTTTTGATTTAGATCCATCAAACCTAAGGATCTAGGCTTGATCACCAATAGCTACAAACTTTAAACCATTCTTAAGAGTTGTTGAATTAACATTTTTTGTCTGTGTAACCTACATTTTATATCCATGTATTTTTGGTTCAGACCTTTTGATCTTAGCATGTTCTAGACAGTGTTGGATTTTAATTTTGTGAATGATTTCCAAGCACATCATGTAATTGTCTTTTGAATGTACATAATTATGTAACATGAACCAATCCTCCAACAAAAAAAATTTCAGTGAATCTTTAATTTTCTTGCTCTTTCGAGCTTCTGTAACAATATTCTTCCAAAATTTATCATAATAACCATTTTCTTCTTCGAAAAAATCATAATATGAATCAATTAAAATGTCAATTCCAGGAGTTATTTGATTATGCTCTTCAACATCACACATGAATACTTCTTCTATTTTTACTCCTGAGCTTCGAATTTTATAAACCCCTGGTTCTACATCGATGTATAGAATTTCATTTTTTTGATCATAATTAGTGATCATGTATTTCATACGTGGTTCCCTCTCAATTCTGATTTGATTTGGAACTCATTTCCATGGCAATTACATGTGTGAGAAATTTGTGGCCATGTATCCATTCAAATATTTTGATCAATCCCTGCTCAATAGCATACCATAAGTATCAGGTATCTCAACAACCTGAATATCCATATAATAGTGATTCCTGGGATTTGACACTAGCTACATATGAATATTAGTTAACTCTCTAACCATATTTACTTCAATTTTGTCAAGTTGAATAACTTTATTTAAGGAACTCGCTGGATTTAACCATAGCGTTTGATATATGGACAAAGGCATCACATTAGTAGACGCTCCATAATCTACTAAATAATTATGAATATTTTTACCAAATATCCTTAGTTTGAGAAAGAATGGTGGGGATTATATTTTTCCTTTATAAAAGGCTACTTACACATTCACCATGTGAACAATGTTTTTGTCTTTTACCTTAATGAGGTTATCCTTCACCTGAGATTCTTTAAATTTGCCTTCTTTTGGAAGTTCTTCTAAAGTATTCAAGAAAGCTTTCTGGATCACAGGTGTTTTGAGCAATTTTGATAAAGGAGGACTGAATTTTACCTTTTTGATCTTTTTCGCTAAATAATTAGTCAAATTATTTTGATTAGAGGAATCTACCATATATTTTCACTTCCTAAAACATTTGATGAATTATATTGAGAGGTCACCTTAGGTAACCCTAGAGTATTACTTGATTTATCATCTAGTGGAGTGTTAAAGTTGTTGAGCAGAATTGACATGGTCAATGACCCATTAAATTTATTTCCACTATGTGTGTTGCTTCTCAGGTTGTGATTATGCCATTTTTGATATTGTTAAAAAGCATGAATTTTGTCAACTTCATCTTGAGGTTCATTTTCATCTTGATAAGGAAATGTATAAGTTACTAAAGTCATGGTGAAATTGTCTCCTTCATATCCATGAGTATGACTCCTGACAAAAATAGGTGACTCAACAAGTTCATAAATTTCAAGGACCAAAGCATAATCATATCCTACTGTAACTAATTCATTTACTTTAGGAGGATGAGATTCACACTATTCGTTGTAGTGTGTAGCAGCCAAGAAAATATCTGAAGCGGTTTTAAATTGTGGACAGTCCACTTCAGAATGCACATTTGTTTTATGAATTCTACACTAGTTATTCATCGCAAGGTCAACTAAATTCACCTTTGATGTGGTTCTATCATCGGAGGGATTAATGTTATCTAAAGGTGTGGATACTCCTCCATTATTTGGTTTTGTGTTCCAAGGTCTAGGTGGTATGTGACCGTTGTATGCTCAACTTTGCGAACTCTGATTATTATTTTGAGAATACAAATTTTGATTTCTTAATTGTGTAAACTATGTGGTTAACCTTTTGATTTGAGTTGTGATTTCTCTAATTACTTCATTATCATTGGGAATTTTAATATTTTGACTCTCTTGCATCTATGAGAAGAAGGAATTTTTGTTAGGATGTAGCTCTGTGATAGCTGGACTAGGGTGAGGGACTAAATATTGACTATTTCTTGGTTGAGAGAAATTATTCTAAGGAAACGTCCCATTCTGGACCACTGAAGAAAAAGAATTAGGAGTCATCAAATGATTTAACAAGACTCCATTCACATTTGGAGTAGGATAATTATTCAATCCATTTCTTTCATTTACTGACGATCCACCCTTGAGATTTTTCATTTCTAGGTTGATAATTATAGCTTTAGCATAAAATTCTAATAAGGTAGTGGGAGGATTTTCCCTTCTTTTCAAAAACATAATAGTTAAAGGATCTAGTATTTAATAATAAACCGCAATGGCAAAAAACATTTCCACTAAATAGGGTACTTGTAACCTAGAATAAGCCTTCTGAAACATGTCATTAAAATCAATTATAGGTTCACCGTCAAACCTATTGATTTGAGAGAATTGATGATATAACAAGGTTGAATCAATCGGCGTTCTAAATCTGGCCACAAATTGATTTTCCAAATCTTGCCGAGATCTAATTGAATTACGAGGTAGGCTGATATACCATTGGTAGAATTCATCACTTAGAGTGTAAGGGAACAATCTACATATAACATCCTCATGTTGTATTCTTGCTCTAAAACATGTATCCTCAAAGAGACTGATGTTTTCTTCTACGTCCTTATGAAGATAATATTTACGACATAACTTGTTGGGATTTTTTGGAAGATCATTATATATAACAAATTGAATCAGTGAATCTACGTTAAAGAAAACCATCACTATGGGAGGTGGTGGTGGTATAACAATAGTCGGATTTTTTGAATTTGCACTTACACTTCTAGACTTTTGAGGTCTAGATGCCGTTCGACCACTAAGCTCGACCAAAGTCACACGAGGATCACTAGACTGGGATCTAGTGACTAAAAAAAAATTCTAGTTTCAAACTTGATGAAACCAATAGAACAATGAAGAGGCCCTCCTTCTAGTGCTAGTTCATGTTGATGATGATGTTAGTCGCAACAATAGTGCAGATAAAATCCTCATAGGCAAACTGTGAAGAACCTATCTTTACTTGAAAGATTGAACAAGGGCAACCTAAAGGTTGACTTAGCTTAATCCCAAGGCTCTAGTAGTCAAGTATTGACCATACTAGGTTCACTTAAGGGTATGATGTGATATTATTGTTAATCTTAAGGGGTCTATGGTTATTATTAGTTCTTAAAGGAATCTCAGGTATCAAATGGGAGATTTTCAGTTTGATCATTAATCAATTTAATGAAATCAACAGATTTGCAATAATATTTCATAAACATAAAACAATTTTTCTATCACTTAAGTAGATTTAGCTTAAATAATTCAACAATTTCATAGAAATGAAATATTTTCAATAATATTTCAATTCATTCATCTCTTTTTTGGAATATTTTCTGAAATTTAAACATCTACTCTAAAATAAAGCATCAAAATACTTGAAAATTAAAAGTTCTCTCGGGTATTCTCCACGCATGCCCCAAGAATTAATCAAATCAAATCAAACCACTTGATACTTCACCAGATTGCTTCACACCTAGGAATAAAATAATGTGAGCTTTTAAAGAATGGGTCCAAGTAGGTTCTATATGCACCCTTAAATGGTGCAACACACGGTCTTGTCCGATGGAACGAACAAACCAACTATAAAAGATACATGAGATAGGTAGCTATCAAATTAGATTTAATATTGATTAAGCTCTATGTGCATATAAGTTTTTAATCTAGAATGATTCAAGGAAAATAGGAAAAAATAACAAAACTTAGAGAAGTTTTGGGTCTTTCGAAATCCACAAATTTTGAACTTAAAATAAAAGTAAAGTAGTAAATGACCTTTTATAGGAACAAGACCGCAAGAGTTCAAACTTAAAGTCTATCAAGAGAATCATTAAACAAATCAAAATGTAGCACATAGCAGATGCCAGTTGTTATTAGAATCTTCTAGAAAAAGTCAAAGCTTTGACTTCTTCAACAACAAAAATCTTCAACTTCAATCTCTGGTACACAATAATCCACACAAAACAAGGTTGTTGGTACTCCTTAGAATATTGGACAAGAAACATCCACTGTGACTAGGAACAACTTGCAAAATTAAATTCAACAATATATCTTTGTAATACTTCCGGTATCTGATATCCGATGATTAATTGCCTTGTCTCAAGTTCTAGGTCTGGGAACCCTTCTCCACCTTTCTTCAATTGATACTCTCAAAAATAAGTTAATATATGATGCATACTTTATTTTGAAATTCCTTGGATTGCTTTCCAATTGTACTTGAGCTTGGTGTATTCTTTTGATATCTGAAGGATGTTTGCATTCTTCTGATATCTAGAGGATGTTTGCATTCTTCTGCATTTTCTCTATTTCATACTTAACCATAGTATTTATGCAATGTATGATTTCATCAATGACTTCCTGGTTTAATGAATGAACATGATCCTTATTTATTCTTTCCATCCATTCCTTAAAAATTTTCACTTCTTTATCCTCATGTAACGCCCCGCCACGGCAACCCTAGAGGAAGTTGCATTAGCTAACTTAAACGGACTAAATTTTTTTTTTTTTAAGTATAATTAATAAACAAGTTCGCTAACTAATGCCAACTTCCCCTAAGGTTATGAGATAGAGGTTATATAGAACCTCAACAAAAACATGAATAAAACCATGCCAATTAATTAACCAATAATTAAAGCACATACATCCAATAAGATGAATTACATCAAAGCATAAGGATAACTTTCCATTGCATTAATCATCATTAAATATTACAATTACATCTCTCATTCCCCGAATGAGGTGAATCCAATAAACATAATTACAATTACACTTCCACCTCGATACAACTGAGGGGTAAAATAATACAATATCAACTGAAAGGAAATACAACAAGAACTGATACTGAAACCAACGAGCTCTCCAACTGGAAGTCTCGTCCACACGAACATGAAGATGAACCCAACGGATTTAGGTGCACACCACCCAACCAAGTGGAACCCAAAGGCCCACACCCCCGTGCTAGGAGATAGTAACCAAGAATCCTAGTCAAGACCATCTACCTCTAGACACAGGTTAACATAACTGAACCAAACTGAAACATACATTCACATGAACCTCACAAGTACATCCCAAGTACACATCAAATACCATGCACGAACAACATAAGTATAACACTACATGATCACAATACTTCCATGAATAAAGCAGAACAAGGATATTACTAGAACTATACCCACAATAAACAAGTACCAACTATGGTCGCACAAAGTGCCATCTCACAGTACATCATGAGTAACCCACACTGATCGTCAAGATGGTGGCCCTAACCGATCATTGGACCTCATACCTACTAGAGCAAAACAAAAGGTTAATTGTTGTCCTAGATAGAGTGTCATCACACAGCTCGTCATGAGTTACCCAACGGATCGTAAGGAAGGTAACCCAAACTGACCCTTGGCCCTCACACTTATTAATGCGGAGCCAAATACCTTTCATACTGACAAGATAGATGACCTTGCCATCCCATGGCCTTCTCACACATCCCAAGTCTAAACGAGCCCTTGCGCCAATGAGTGAGGGATAACTTATCTTTTTAGTGTGAAGTACTACCCAAGCTCTAAGTATATTAATTTAGTTATCACTTATTATACCACTTCCGAAGGTTACCCAGTCTTACCTCTTCCGGGCTCTAGCCCCAAACAGAAGCCACTCTTCTACTTGACAACACACAAATAACATCCAAACATCGAGGGTACAAGGTACAACGAACAAGGTATTACAACCACTCCTTTCTCAAGAGGCAACCTTAGTTCAACACCCTCTCCAAACACTAGAGGTAACAAGGTAACAAACTGCTCCTGATAGGAGACACACGTAATAAAGTCCTCTCCTTTCTCAGGAGGCAACAAAGATAAAAACCACTCCAACATAGGAGGCACTAACCACATAGTAAAGTCCATCCTTACAAGGAGACACGGATCCCATAATCCGCTCCTAAACTAAGGAGGTACAAACATACTCGTTCGTAGAAACCGAGTAGTAACAGGTAAAAAACACAAGTCCCACCTAGGGAATACATAACAGGTTGACGTAACAGGTGACAACCACTAAACGAAAAACTCAACTGGAGACTGTCAAAGTAAAGACTCATTTCCAAATGATGACAAGAATCAGATAAAGCCCAAACAAGAATTAAATCTACTTTGGATATTCTAAATCCATGTCCTCATACAATATACAGGAATTCATTGCATTATATAAGCAAATACAGATTACGTCTATTTCAGACAGGGGAGAAAGTTAACATTTAATACTTCATCTCCTACTTGCATTTCATTAATAATAAAATAATCAATTGATTCCACTAAACAAAACACCATAACTTGAATTAATCGTTTCCACATTGCATTATAGTCATTCTTAAACAAACGTTTAACTTGATCTGAAAACATATTATTATAATACAAAACTAATCTCCCTTAAAATCAAATGTTTAAAACAAATCAATGATGTAATAATTAAATCAACGCAAATCCCACTAAAGTATTGTTTATAACTGATCAATGATTTAACTAGAGTTCATAGGTTTTCATTTCTCCTAATTGAACTTAAATCATGTCATTAGAAAAATATTAATTTTCTATGCATATAAATTTTATTCCTCCACTAAGCATATGTCCATTTAAATAAAAATACAAAATACCCAAAATAATATTATAATATTAAACAATATAATATTAATAATTAATATATATTATTCTTCAAATAATACACATTAATCTATTAATATCATATTATAAAATAATATTATTTATATTATGCAACCAAAATATATAAATATTAATATATATAATATTATAATATAATAATATAAATATTATATATATTATAATATTATACATATATTAAAATATATATAAAAATATTTTTTATTAATAATAAAACACACAAAAGAGGGTTTCTCGGTTCGCGCGTCATTCAATGCATCGGTCGCGGAAATTACACAGGGTTGTCGTGCCTCCCGTGGGTCAGACGGTTGTGTTCACACACAGCCGACCCCCATTAATGGGGGTGGCGACTGTGTGTGAACATAGTCGTCCCTCCCATGGGTGGCGACTGTCCCACACACATACAGCGAACGAAGGGGAGGAGGAGTGGGGAGAGGGGGAGTGGGGAGAGGGGAGTGGGGAGGGACGCGCTGGGCGTGGCTCCCTCCGCCCGCCTCCCATGGGGCGCGGTGGGGGTTGAGCTCAGTAGCCTCCCTAAAATTTTGATTTTTTTTATAATTCAAAACCCCATTAAAAAATTCCCAGACCTTCGTTTTTCCAGAAACGCATATTTTATAAAAAATAAAATCCGCCCCATACAATTTCGAATTTTTCTCAAATAACTTTTAATAATACCTCATTTTTAACAACTTAATAAATACATATATATGTATGTATATACATATATCTCAAAGTATATATATGTATATACATATATATATATGTATTTTTGGTTTAAAAACCAGAACAAATTGAGAAAACCAGCATTATAAAAACTTCAAAAACAATGATTTTCATTCCAAATGGGTTTTCATGCTAATTTGAAGAACATAAATTCAAACTTGATCTCATTGAATTCAAACAACAAGATTTAAAATTTCTTTCAAAAGATTTTCAACCATTTACAATTAAATTTCATAATTTCAAAACAAACATAATAAAAACACAAAAAACCTGATTTTTCCTTGAGTTTGAAGAGGTCCAGCTGAAGCCAAGCTTTCCACCTTGCATCCAAATCCAACCCCACAAAATTCCACAAACCCAATCCAAAAACCCACAAAGTTGAATAAATATTCCTCCCACAATTTCAATTTTTTGCCAAAAACTCCAAGATCCAAAATTATGAAGCAAAATTCATTCATAAGGATTTTGCCCTAAAAATCCTTCAACCACTGCAATAACTTCTCAAAAATAGAAAATGGAAAATATTTAATTTTTAAAACATTTTAATTTCCAAATTCTAAAATATCTCATTTTTCAATTTGAATGCAAATTTCAACTTTGACTTTCCAAACATTTTTTTCATTTCTTTTCCAATTTTAATTTTCTCAATTGATTTTCATATATTTTCTTATTTCCAATTTTCAACAAATTTAAATCAATAACTTTAATAAAGATAAATTGACTTCTTTCAACCAAATAAATTTAATCAATTAATAAATAGATTTAATCAAAGATTAAATTATTTATTAATTAAATTAAATTAACAATATAATTTCCGAACACCATAATTCACAACTTAAATACATTAAGCTATTTAAATCACCTAATTCAATTTGAAATTAAATAACAAAGAAGGGAACACGATAACCGAAGCAACACAACCTGACAGGCAACTGACGACAAACAGGACTAGGGTGACGACTTGACAAGGAAACCTAGCTACTATCTCCCAATTGAATATCGTTGAGTATTGAACACGCTCTCACCTGTGAAGCTAGGTGGAGTCGATGTCCTGTACCTGTCAACCTGCAAATTAAGTAAACACAACATATAATATGAACAACATAAAATACACACCGTGAAGAGGTAATCACGGGATCGTAGGGCACTCGCAAGCGAGTGATACGATACCATCCCCTTCACCAATACACTGCAAATAACTGACAATTCTAACATGCTAGTATAATCCAAAGCATAATCATCATTAATTCAAATGTCCATTTTGTTAATCCAAAACATGTCATAAGATAACATCATATTAAAATACCATCACAACAAAATTACATTAATGTCACTTTATAGATAGCGACCAAATAAAAGCCGAGTACCAAAGTCAAGGTACAAACAGAAAGTACAACACAACAGGGCAAAGCACTGTTCATCCAAAATGCAAAACGGAGGGGTATTACACCTCATGTCCTAGTGTCTGGGGATCATAATCCTGTCATGCTAGCATTTCAATGAAATCTTGATCTTTATCAGTCAATTTATTGCACTTTTTGGTGACCTTCTCATATCCTTCTATACACTGTATCAAAGTGTCACTTTCCCACTTTAATTGTTTCTTCCATTTTTCACACATTGGAACTTCTTGTTTGAAAATTATCTTTTCTCTTATCAATTCTAAGACACTTGTTTGTGTAAGAGATTTTATGCTTTGCCTCTCATAATCAACTTGTTCCTAGTGAAATCTGCATTCTCCTTCCAATCTTTTGGACTTTTCAAACCAATGGTATGCCTCTTTATACTTCCCAATTTCATATGTAATAAGCTCTTCTCCCTACCTTACCCAATACTCGATCCTATCTTAATACATTCATTTTATGACGAACTGTTGTGATAACATCCATCTGCTCTTGTGACATGAGTACTAGATTCTGAGGCAATTCAATCTACGTCTAACTAGATTGGGTCAATGATTTATAAAATTCTCTAGACTGGAAATTTTTTCCTTCAACTCTTTTTTCTTTTATTTACTTTTTTGTACCCTAGCACCAATTGTATCTAAATTCATCTTCATTTTTTCTAATTCTTGTGTCTAGGATGAGTGTCCAACATTGATACTTGTTATGTTATACTCCTTAGGTTTTATTTCATGTCTATTTTTATCTACTATCGGAGTAGCTATATGGAGTTTTCTGCCTCCATCTACATTCTTTTGTATTACATGTTTCATTTTAGATCTTCGTCTAGGCTTAGGAGTCTCTACTTCCTGCATTAAACTTTTGAGATCTAGAGGTACTAATTCTACTTCCAATGGGGAATCTAATTCTCTAATTAACCAATCAGGTGCATCTTCATTATATTCTACCTTTGTAACATTTATCTGTTCTTGGTTTTGATTATTTTCAAGAACTTATTCTCTTACATTTTCAACTTTATCTGTCATATCCTTCGAAAATACAAAATCTTCAACATTCACTGGCATGGATTCTAGATTACTGGGATTCAACACTATCTCTTCAGTTCTGAGACTTGTATTTTCCTGTCCAGCCAATTGTTTGGTATCAATTCATAGGACATCACCTTCTTCATATCCTGTCACATCGGGATTCTCTTCATCTCTAACCCCATCACCTGAAGTTTGTGAAGGTTCTTTATCTTCAATTTCAACCTAGTCTTCTTTTGACTTTTTAGAAACCTACGATTGTTCAACATCATTCTGATCATTCCCAAGTGAAGGCTAGGATTTAAAGGTATCTTCAATAACAATAGTATCAACGGTAATATATCCTACAATCTCCCCTATTCCTATTTCAAGAACTTCAAGGTTTTCCGCCTCTAAGGTGAGTGTTCCTCTTATGAATTCTTCTTCTTCAACATTCATAGGAATTGACCCTGTCTCTGGAATCTCTTCCACCACTGGATGTACCATGGGATTTTCTTTAGACTTCTTTTCTTTTACTCATTCCCACATGGAACCCAATTTATCCATTTGTTCTTTAATTAGAGCTTCATCTAGCTCAAAACTTTCATCTAAAATCATAGGAGTTTTTCCCAGTTTTTGTTTTAGTGTGGCTATATTGACTGAAGGGGGAGAAGTAAATAATGTTGCAACTCTCTGAGATGCAGACCTTGTCTGTGCATACACATTTCATGTCATTCTTGTCTCTTCCTCAGTCATAGGCCGAGTCTTTGGCTTTGTTGTGGAAGAAGATGACACCTTTTGGTTTCACTTTTATTTGAACCTTACTTGGTTTGACTTCTTTACGTTGACGAGCTGGTTTTAATGAAACACCTTCGCTTGAAACCTCAGGCATTCTTCCTTCAATATGTATATAAACAACTGCTTTACCATATTTTCTCTTTTTCTTAGCAGGCTCCTCATGCTCAAGCTCATTTTCTTCCCTTTGTTTCTTCTTTGTATCAAGTGAGTATGTGGGCCTTATTCCAGGTTTTCTTAAAGCTTTACAAAAATCATCAATCCATCATTGAGTCTGCATTTGAAATTGGTTCATAAAATTCTTCAACAAATTTTATTTCTCTACTTTCATAATTTGGATCTGGGATAGGTTCATCAAAAAAATTGTTTTCATTATAAGTCGGATTCAATACTTCACCATCATCTTCCTCCAATTGATATGGAATGTCATGAATCTTAAGAATTTGCACATATTTTCTTTTCCTTACTTTATATGCATCGTCACAATTGAGCTAGTAATCTTCTAAATGGAAAACATGAGCACGTTTACCGACTATCCACTTGGCAATATACCCTTTTGGGTCATAGTTTTTTCTTTGATGTGGAAAATACTCCACCTTGTATGTCTTTAACTCCTCTTCACACAAATCAGCTGCTTTACTTGCATTGCATTTGTAGTTCTCCATTACAATAGGAAATTTGAGAGAAACCTTCTTATGTGCCGAACTATAAAGAGCTTGAGACGGCTTCAATTGTCTTACCAATTCCAACAATACTAATTTATCTGTTGGGTACCTGGGAAACATGAAAGGATATCCTTCAAACCCTTCCATCCTGATATAGGTGAAAGTGAGAATCTGGATGTACTAGCCTCCAACCTATTTAATATTTATTTGTGCTTCCAAAGATAATCTTTTAGCTTTGTCGCCTTCTATTATTCTCACCATATTCATGGAAAACACATCATTAACTCTCTGATAATGTTCCATGTATTCATGAATAGTAATTTGAGGTAAATGAGCATATATCATACTGTTTCCCACTTCTTTGCCTAGAGTACCGACTCTATTCAACCCTTGCTTATTTGTCCTTAAGGCACATGAATAGATCACATATGAGGACATAGAAAAACATCTTGAATTTGTAAATACCTTAATCTGGTCATGCACTTTGTCGCTGATAAAACCTCCCCAAAGTATTTGCACATGGCCTTCCATTAATTTAGCTATGATTACAAACATCCACAATTCAAACTTGTTGGAATCTCGTAGTCTAGCTATCCTACTTATCATGGTTATAATATCTTGAACATCTAGGTTGAACATAGATCTTAGAATTGGCTTAGTTTGTTTTGTAATTTCCTCCTGACAACATTTTTTACTCATGATTCTTTTGTTTTGTTCTTTTATGCTAAGGTAGACTTTAGCCTTCATATTTATATCTATAGGGTTCATCTAAGTAAACGTGAGAAGCTCAAATGTATATACATTTCCTTTTTCAGAAATATTTGCATAGATTCTTCCCTTTTTCTCAACGACTCTTTTTTCTAGGTTGTAGTAGTTTAAACATTCCATAACTAGTTCAAGGGCCTCCATTGCTGGCGAAAACCCTCCTGCTAAATGTAACCCACTTACTATAACATTCCTTGTACATTGAGAGGCATTTTCTTGTCTGGCCTATGCGAGGAATTCGACATCAGAGAACCATCATGAATGAGTATTGTTAGCTATTCCACCAATTGGTATAGCTTGTGAAGTGTCGTATTTGAATTCATTTTTTGGTCTTGCTTCAGAAGTACTCATTTTAGCAGGCGTGTTCTACATTTTTAGATATGTTCTTTATTTGTGAGTTAGAGTTAAATTTAGCTAGTTATCTTTAACAATTCATAAAAAAATTCAATTCACCATTTGGTTAAATTTACAGTAGAATAATCACATTTCAGTTATTAAGGGAAATATCATAATCTCGAGACTTACATGCGTAAAATGGTTAACATAATTTATGTTTTTCGAGACATACCTGGTTTTGCTAATGATAACAATCTTTTAAAATGCAAATTTGAAACCCTCGGTAGCTCTGTTCTTGGTTTCTCAAAATTTACCTTTCCTTACACGCCACAATATCAGTCTCGTTCATTCAATGTCCTTTACAAATTTGTAATATAGTACAAGGTTGAATGTTATAAAAGCAACTGCATGCTCAAGGTGGTGCGAAGTACATGTGTGTAGTTCACCACCTTCATTAATTACCTATTACAATGCATTAATTTCTTGAATAAAGGTGCAATCATGGCTGATTAGAGCTCAAATTATGAACAACTTGGTTTTTTTGCAAGCCCACCACTAGAGAAGAATATGACACAAAAAGATTGTATGGCACTCTTGTGTCGCTTATTTTTATGAGGCAAAGGAATTTTTGATACATGATCATTGATGATCAACAGGATTGACAACCTTCGATATCAAACCTTGCTAAGATTATCGGGAACCGGGACACTTACCTCCAAGCTTAGAAAAAAAACTGGGAGTAGAGAGTGGAACTGGGAACTGGGTTCAAACAAGATCAAAAGTGATTCAAATATTAGTTTGATTAGTTTTCCAAGGTGATTCTGGAGGCTACTTGACTTATTTTGGTCACAGTGAAAAATATCAAAAAATAAATTTTGAGGACTACCCACTTCAGTTTTGGATGCATTTTACATTTTTATGGTTGTTTCACACTCTCCTTTCTGTTTTGCTCCTATTTCAGTGGCATTCATCAATGCCAATTTTCTAGAGTCTGTTTGCTAGTATGGTCATGACAGTAGACATGGAGGAAAACTCCAATCATGGAGAAGACATTCAAAGTGTTATATCAAGAAAACATAAACAAAATCAAGAAAGAACCATTTAGTCAGATAATTTCTCTTTATTGTTTGAAGAATTCTTTGATGAAGCTGCAAGTAATAAAATAAAAGGTTAGATAGATCATTTAATCTACAAATTAAAGATGATGCAACCTTGACATAAGCAATACAGAAGACCCCCTGCCAAACTAAAACACATTCATGTAGCATCTTGAAAGTGGATCATCTTTTGAGGATATTGTGACTTTTCTCTCTTCATTACCCGCATCACCAAGGAAATTAGATCAATAAAGGGAAATTGAACATTCAAGATCGATAGGAAAATTGATGGTAGAGGAAGTTACAAAATTTATAAAGGAGCCATTTGGTGAGACATCCGTGTTTAAGCAGAATTATGATCACGTTACCAAGGAGACACATTTTGTCTTATAAAAGGAGGTAACTCATGGCAATCCAAATTAATTTTTAATAAATGGAAATGGAAAGACAGTTGCACGAGTTCAAGATCACCTTCATCTTAATGGTGCATATCATTGGCACCATTACATGAAAACACCTAATGAGATCAAATTGGAAGAAGCAGTGGTATTACACCACACTTACACAAAATTCAACGGCCTGACTTCTGCAAGTATGAAGGGCGATTCAAAAGGCATAATGGAAATAGAAGTATGAAGGGTGATTCAAACTAAGAACAAGTTAGTTTAAATGAGGAGTACGATGATGGATTACATGCTGAAGAAACTGAGCAGCGAACAAGATATTCAAAATATTGCAATCAAGTGTTTCTCGCACCCCACATGAAGGCAAGCAAGAAACCTTAAAGTGAATACAGTATTGTGGCATTTCTCCCACACTCTCACAAAGAACCAAGCCATCAACTATAAATGTCATGTGGTAATACGATAAAGCCATTAAATGATATATTGTTGCATTAAAATGTGATGAGTATTTAAGGAGAATTTATTAAATCACAACATTTAATTACCTTGGGGAGATATATTTCATGCTAGCATAACTTAACAAATGTGCAGGAGAGTGAGTAATTTAAAATCTTCTCTATGTCCCCGCAAAGTCTCAAATGAAAAATTTAATTTGGATGTGGTAATGCATTAAAGAAAAATGGGGAAGCATAAAAGCTAAAAACACATAAAAGTAATCACAACATGAGTGTAAATTTATTTTAGGGAATGAAGTTTAAATGTAACATGCAATTATAAAATATTTTCACCGAGAAGTGAAACAATTTCACTGGAGGAATTAAATGAGTATAAAATTCTTGGAGTGGGTAATTATTTTTACCCAAAGGATATTTTTTATTATCGGATTGGGTGAAAGTGCAAACGTGAAATTGTCAGCAAACGAAGGGTAATGATGTTAATCATTAAAATTATTTTTCATGGGATGGAACGACAAAAGGAAGTTAAAATAAAATATTTTATTTCTTGAAGATAATTAATGAAGCATTGCACTAGACAGATATGTGAAGGGTCATAACCCTTGGAAATATTTAATGTATATATCATAGAAATAAAAAAGCGAATAGAGAATAGGGTTGAAAATAGAAAATCATTTTAGAAACAAAGACTTTTGATATGAACAGTACAATCTTTTGAAGCAAATCAATGGAGAAGAAGCTTTAATTTGGTGTTCAATTATTTGTTGATATTCATTCATATATGTTATCTTTGTTGTCTCTCAAATGGTCTTTTCTTGTTATTCAAATTGAATATATCAAGTATATACTTAATAAATGTCAAGACACACTTGTTGCCTTTGTGTGATTTTCTTGATTGGTTTATGCAAGAAGAGGATTAAAATTCCTTTTAAGAGATTATTTTTAGTTGGTTTCTACCCAGAATTAAAATCCTTTTAAATTAATCATCTTAACTGGTTTCCTTCAAGCAAGAATTTAACTCCTTTCAAATATCACAATAACTCAGGAAAATATCATTGGGATTTGTAAGAAGAGCTTGATAACTGACAACCTTGCACATTTATACAAGGTATAAACATCTAAAAAGTTCCAAATAATTTGAGTTAAGCCAGAAGGGAGGACACATCTATCATACACATCTTGACTTCACTTTCCAAAGTAGATAGAAAGCACTAGTCATATTCATTATAAAATAATGCCTCATAAAAACCTCATTCACACATTCAAATTTCAAACATTAGGAGTAGGAATAGCTTTTAGTTTTGCATCTATTTCATATTTACATGCCAGTGTGGAATAGATAATCAAATTTGAAGAGTACACACAACCTTTAAAATCCATAATCTGCTCAATTGTCAAAGGTACACTCGCCTAGGTCTAGCAAAACTTGAAGAGTAGGTGTAATACCCCTCCGTTTTGTCCTTCTGGTTGAACAGTGTTCTGCTCTTTTATGTTGTACTTTATGTTGGTACCTTGACTATGGTACCCAGCTTCTATTTGATCGCTATCTATAAAGTGACGTCAATGTTATCTTTTGATGTGATGGTATTTTGATATGATGTTATCTTTATGTCATGTTTTGAATTAACATAAATGGATTATTGGAATCAATGATGTTTTATGCTTTGTATTATATTAATATGTTAGAATTGTCAGTTAGTTGCATTGTATTGGTGAAGGGGACAGTATCGCAACACTCACTTGCGAGCACCCTGTGATCCCATGATTTCCTCTTCACAGTGTGTATTTTATGCTGTTTATATTATATGTTGTTGTTTACTTGATTTTCAAGTTGATAGGTACAGGACATCGACTCCACCTGGTTTCACAGGTTGGAGCGTGTTCAATGCCCAATGGTATTCGATTGGGAGATAGTAGCTAAGTTTTTCGTGCCAAGTCATCACCCTAGTCTTAGTGTGTCGTCTGGTGTTAGTCGAGTTATGTTGCTTTTATGATTGATCATCTTACCTTGATTTTATTTAATTGCAAGTTAAAAAGGGTAATTGAATGACTTAATGTATTTAAGTTGTGGATTAATTTGATTTGGGATTATGTTGAAATGTAATTTATTTTATTATTAATTTAATTTAATTAATAAATAATTTAATCGTTGATTAAATCTATTTATTAATTATTTAAATTTATGATGTTGAATTAAGTTTCTTGTTTGAATTGATTGATATTTTAATTGGAAATTGGAATTAAAATTGAAAATAAAAGAAAATGATTTAAGTTGCATTTTTTTGAAGTTTGAATACAAAATTGGAAAAATGAGATATTTCTATTTCTGTTTTTTGAAATTGATGAGGGTGGTTGCATTGATATTTTGGAGATATTTTTGGAATTTCTTTATTATGAAATTTTTCTTCATAATTTAGGAGGATGAAGTTTTGAAAAATGGAAAAATAGAGGAGAGAAAGAGTTGTTGCATTTGGTGGGTTTTGGATTGTGACTGTGAAAATCTGTGGAGCTGAGGTTGGAAGCTAAACACTGTCTGGATTCCCTAAAAAACTCAAGGAAACCAGGTTCATTCTTTTTAAATTTGATTGTTTGGAAAAAAATGAATTTACTTATATTTTGTAGTTGAATATCATATTTGGAACATTCAAGATCTAATCTATAATGGAAACTTCATGTTAAATTTTGTTTCAATTTTAAACCTTTGTTGGAAAATATTTCTTCAAGAAAAAAACTTTGTGTTCTTGGCTGCAAATAATTGTTTTGAAAATTATTTGCTCAATCTGATTTACAAATAAAAAATTAGATAATTAAATGTATTCATATATATATATATATATATGTATGTATTTATATACATATAAATTATATATATTTAATTTTGATTTTTGTTGGGGATTATGTTGTTGAAATAAATTTTAAAAAATGCCCTTGTGTGCACGGATTTCTAAATCCGCAGGGATTTTCTTTAATAAAAAAAATAAAATATTAAAAATATTAAAAAAAATGTGCATTGGGAGGTCGCTGGGGGCTCAACCCCCACCGTGCCTCATGGGAGGCAAGTGGAGGGATGCATGCCCAGCGCAACCCCCCCACCTCCTCCGTCCGTCGCCACCTCTCCCTACACGGCCGCCACCAGCAAGGGGACGGCTGTGTTAACACAGTCGTCGCCCACCTAGTGGGGCGGCTGTGTTAACACAGTCGCCACTCTTTGTAGGGGTCGGTTGTGTTACACACAGTCGTTGCACCACCCAAACTGGCCTACGCCCTGCGCGAAAATGGCCGCCGCTTGCAACCCGCAGCCGGTGCCCTAATACGCCCGGCCATCCTTAGCGCGTGGACCGACGCAGCCGCCCAACCCTTAGGGTTGGCATGCGGTTCAAGGACGCCTTTGGATGCGGGTTTTTTCTTAATAGAATAAGTATTTATATATAGAATAATATTTTATTATTATATTTTAATTATATTATAATATTAATATTTATTATATTAATATATAATATTATAATATTATTTACGTATATATATCAAATAATTATTTGTAGGGGTATATATGTAATATATTCATATGCAAAATATACAAGTGTTTATATCCTTTTTAAAAGATGATTTATTGAAGGCATGATGTAAGATTAATTGAAGAAATTAAAATATGATGTTCTTAAACAAATTGTTGAATTTATTTTAAAATAATATTATTTTGGAAAGACAAATTAGATTTGAAGATTTCATGTTTTAATAACGAGGCCCTTGGCCTTAAAATGATTTATATATGCAAGGACGTATTTAATATTGTAATTAATTGATGTTTTATTTTGCAAAGGAGATATTGTTATCTTAAAATGACATATTTGAATTGAAGGTGTAAATGTTATTTTATTAATTAAGAGAAATTAGGAAATTAAATATTGAGTCTTAATTTGCTCCCTTGTCTGAGAAAGACGTATTTTAATTCAGTACCGAATGTAATGAAGAAATGGATTTAGCAAATCCGAAGTAGAATTTAATTCACATCTTCTTGCTCGTCGTGATTGTGATCGGTTTCCGTCTTCATTTGGGGAAATTGAGTTAGAAAGTTTTATAAGTCTTCCAGATGGGGTTTTCCGTCATGTGGGTTGTCGTGTCATGTTTGGCAACTTATTGTGAGTTCTTTGGGTAGTGCATGGTGTCTAGTCAGTATTTCCCCGGTTTCCACGAACGGGGATGTTTTGTACCTCCTTGGTTTAGGAGTGGATTATGGGATCCGCGTCTCCTTGTAAGGAATGACCTTGTTAAGTGATTTGTTGTCTCCAGTGTTTGGAGTGAGTTCATTTTATGTCACCTCCTGAGAAAGGAGTGGTCGTGATATCTTGTGTGTTGTACTTTGTACCCTTGGTGTATGGATGATATGTGTGTTGTCAAGTAGAAGAGTGGCTTCTATTTGGGGCCAGAGCTCGGAAGAGGTAAGATTGGGTAACCTTCGAAAGCTATTTAATCAAGTGATAACTAAAACAATACTTAGAAGATTAGGACTAACTTCTCACTAATCAAGATAATTATGCCTCACTCATGGACCCACGTGCTCGGTTAGGCTTGGGATGGGTGGGAAGGCCTAGTGAGGCAAGGTCATCTATCTTGTCTGTACAAAAGGTATTTGACTCCGCATTAGTAAGTATGAGGGTCGGGGATCGGTTTGAGGCCACCATCTTGATGATCCGCAGTGGGTAACTCATGACGAGTTGTGTGATGACACTCTCTCTAGGACAATAGTCAGCATTTGATTATTATGGGTTTGGTTTCCTTAACATACCTGATGTGACCATAGTTGGTACTTTTTCTATGTGTATGGTTCTCGTAACATACTTGATCTACTTTATTTTTGGAAGCAATTAGACCATGTTGAGTTGTACTTGTGTTGTACATGTGTTTGGTTATGTCAGTTTGGTTCAGTTATGATTTAGCTTGTGTCTAGAGGTAGATGTCCTTGGCTAGGATTTCTTGTTACTATCTCCTAGCACGGGGGGTGGGCCTTTGGGTTCCACTTGGTTGGGTGGTGTGCACATAAATCCGTTGGGCTTTCTTCATGTTCATGTTGATGAGACTTCCAGTTGGAGAGCTCGTTGGATTCAGTATCAGTTCTTGCTTTATTTCATTTCAGTTGATCTTGTAATATTTTGCACCTTAGTTGTTATCGAGGTGGACGTTGTAATTGTAATTATGTTTTGAACTTGCCTCATTCGGGGAATGAGAGTTGTAACCCTATTGTTTAATTATGATTAATGAAATTGAAAGTTATCTCTTATGCTTGATGTAATTATCTTATTTGGAATGTATGTGTTATTTTATTAAGCAAATAATTGACATGGTTTATATTCATGTTTTTTGATGAGGTTCTATATAACCTTTGTCTCGTAACCTTAGAGGTTGTTGGATTTAGTAGTGAACTTGCTTATTAATTGTTTAAACAAAAAAAAAAATTAGCCTGTTTAAGTAGTTGTTTGCAATTTCCTCTAGGGTTGCGAGGTAGGGTGTTACACTAGGGAGTTCAAAAACATTGTAAAGTTGACCATAGAGCTTGGCATACTCTTAGGGTTTGCAAATATGTAATTTTGGGAACCAAGAAGTCCTATGAAACTTGACCCACTCTCACTTGTATAAGGACAATATGGAATATTTTATTTGTCAAAGATAATTAATGAAGCATTGCACTGGACAAATATGTGAAGGGTCATAACCGTTGGAAATATTTAATGTATATATCATAAAAATAAAAAATTGAATAGAGAATAGGGTAGGAAAATATAAAATAATTTTAGAAACAAAGACTTCTGATATGAGCCATATAATCCTTTGAATCAAATCAATGGAGAAGAAGCTTTAATCTAGTGTCCAACATTTTGGTGTTCAATTATTTGTTGATATTGATTCATATATGTTATCTTTGTTGTCTCTAGAATGGTCTTTTCTTGTTATTCAAATTGAATATATCAAGTATATTCTTAATTTTTCAAGACACACTTGTTGCTTCTATGTGATTTTCTTGATTGGTTTCTGCAAGAAGAGAATACAAATTCCTTTTAAGAGATTATTTTTAATTGGTTTCTGCCCATAATTAAAATCCTTTTAAATTAATCATCTTAACTGGTTTCCTTCAAGAAAGAATTAAAATCCTTTCAAATATCATAGTAACTCAGAGAGATGTCATTGGGATTTGTAAGAAGAGCTTGATAATTGACAACCTTGCACATTTATACAAGGTATAAACATCTGAAAAGTGCCAAATAATTTGAGTTAAGACAAGAGGTAGGAAACATTTATCATACACATCTTGACTTCATTTCCCAAAGTAGATAGAAAGCACTGGTCATATTCATTATAAAATAATACTTCATAAAAACCTCATTCACACATTCAAATTTCAAACATTAGGAGTAGGAATAGTTATTATTTTTGCATCTATTTCATATTTATATGCCAGTGTGGAATAGATAATCAAAGTTTAAAATCCTTAATCTACTCAATTGTCAAAGGTACACCTACCTAGGTCTAGAAAAACTTGAAGGGCAGGGAGTTCCAAACCATATTGGTTGACTTCATTCGTTTGCTAAAACATTGTAAACCTGACCATAGTGCTTGGCATACTCTTAGGGTTCACAATCTGTAATTTTGGGAACCAACAAGTTCGATGGAACTTGACCCACTCCCACTTGTATAAGGACAATATGAAATATTCTAAGCTAATGGGAAGACACTAGGATAAAGGATGCCACCCCTTTGGCTAAAGGATGATCTCGCTTATATGTCACATTGGAGCTTCTTCATTATTCATGGATTCAACCATATTGTATTGGTGTTGTTTATTGTTTGTCATGGTATGCTCATGATAGTTTATTATTGTTACATCTAATGAAGTTATAGTCTATTTTAATTTTTTTTTCATATTTTATTGTAATAATGAAAGGATCAAGAGCTACTTTTGTTATTTTTTAGGTTACTATTCAAAATGATATTGTTATAATGTGATGCAAATAGTGATTAAATTTGAGTTTTATGAGATCTAAGTTAAATAGTAAAACTGAATATTGTGTGCCAAAATACAATTATTTTGGACTGGGATATTACATGCAAACCCTCAAAATATAAGTGGGGCCAAGCCCAAAAATAAGAAAAAAATAATATAGCATATCTATTGATTTGGTGAGAGATAAAGCATCAAGGAGAGGGTCACAATCATTAGGCATGCTACAAACATCAGTGGGACTAGTCATCAATGATAATATCCCAACCATTATTAACACCTTCTTATTTATCTTAATTATCATATGACTAAGAGAAAATAGGATAAATTGCTAGAGCTAGGTGAGGGAAATTGTCAAAAATCTTCACCTATCTCTAAAAATCCAAGAGCAAGTTGATCATTAATATGCAAGGAGGTTGAAGGAAGTACGAATCATGTGATCACCTACAAGTATAATTACCCCTAACTCATCTAGAAATGGGATGAGAATAATGTGATTTGGATTCAAGAGTTTCCCTATCATTTTGGTTGCATCCAAATTGGTGGCCATGAGGAGGGGAACAACCCTTGTGGGTAACCAAATGTGAGGGACTCTAGTAATCATATGTGAAGATTTATCCTAGTGATCTAAAAAACTTACAATGTGCCATGTAGTGTCCCTCCAGATGACATTATTATTTCAGTTTGCTTTTGGTTGTTTGTTGGTCATTTAATTGTTTTGGATGCGACATTACATTATTTCAGTATGTCATTGGTGCTATGTTAGTTGCTATACTCTATAGATGATACAGTTGACAATATGATCATCTAGTTATGTTTTTAGGATGACATTATGATGGATATGTGTGTATTATGGTTTATGTTGTTTTTGTATGGTAATGATGTTATTATGATGTATTTGATGTTTATGATGTTATGATGCATGTCAATCCTGGTGAGGAAGATAGTGTAGCATTACTCACTCGTGAGTACCCTGCTACGCTACGACTCTTCTTCATGGTGTGTTTTCTGATATATGTGTTGATATGGTTGACATTGTCATTTGATGTAGTTTGCCGGTACAGGCATCGACTCCACCTGCTTCGTCAGGTTTGAGTGTGCCAAGGCCAATGGAAATATGTTGATGGGAGATAGTGTTTGGTCCTCTATCGTTAGCCATCATTCTGAAAAGAATGAGTACCCATTCACTATCCATTTGATTTTAGTTGAAGTTTGTTTCGTCATGTCGTTTGTTACCCCGTCATGTCATTCATTTGATGGTTATGTTTGAGATTGATTTATTTAATTGGTTAAATGATTTTATTCGTAAGTATTAACTTTAACTGTGATTAATTGCAATGTTAGATTTAATGGTTACGTTTGATTACATTTAAATTAAAAGCTTAATTTAAATGTTAGAAGATTTAATTTATGAAAGAGTATTAAAATAGAATATTATTTAAGGTTAATTAAATGTAATTGCTTATGATTGAGCAACTTGAATGATTTCAAAATTAATATTTTTAAATAAGTTGTTTTGAATTGAATTTGTAAAATATTTTGAATTGGAACTAGATGTTAGGAAGATTGTAACTTGCTCATTTACTCAGTTTTAATTGCCCGTTCATTTATGAGTGCATGCAATCAAGTAGTTAATTTTGTGAATTGCATTTAATTGGGAATTAATGAAAAAGGAGGTTATGTTATTTTTCATAGCAATTGGTTTTGGAAGAAAGGTGGGTTTTCACTGCAAGATTCTAGAAGAAGTTTTTCTCTGTACTTTTTTTGGGTTTTTCGTTGAAAAAAATTGAAGGTTGCAAAATTCGAAAGCTTTGCTCGAGCTGAGGAAGTTACGTTGTTTGAATTCTTGGGTTTGGCTTCATCATTTGTTCGAATCTGAAGGAGAATACCAGATTTTCTTCTTGAAATTCTTGGTTGTTCTTGAATTTAAACTTTAAAATGACATTTTCTATATTTTGTTTACTGTATGTTGTGATATTGTAAGGCCCCACTGTTAGTGCAATAATTACATCTCTCACATTTCTTTTATTTGGTGCCCTTATTGTCGATTAGTCGTGTTGGATCGATGTACTACGCAAACTTGATCTAATGCTTATAATCGATAATTTAAGTTGGAAAATGGTACTCCTAATATTAATAATAGTATGATTATTGTAACGCCCCGCCACGCAACCCTAGAGGAAGTTGCAAACAATTACTTAAACCGGCCAATTTTTTTTTTTTAAGAGCAATTAATAAGCAAGTTCACTAACAAATGCCAACAACCTCTAAGGTTACGAGACAGAGGTTATATAGAACCTCAACAAAAAACATGAATTTAAACCATGTCTTTTTTTTAAATTATAAATAACACATACATTCCAATTAATCTAATTTACATCAAACATAAGAGATAACTTCCAATTTCATTAATCCATTCATTAAACAATAAGGTTACAACTCTCATTCCCCGAATGAGGCAAGTCCAAAGAATAAGATTACAATTACATCCTTCCGCCTCGATAACAACTAAGGGGTGATAAATTACAAGAACAACTGAAAAGAAATGAAGCAAAAATTGAAATTGAATCCAACGAGCTCTCCAACTGGAAATCTCGTCCACATGAACAAGAAGAAAGCCCAACAGATTTGGGTGCACACCACCCAACCAAGTGGAACCCAAAGGCCCACCCCCCGTGCTAGAAGATAGTAACAAGGAATCCTAGGCAAGACCATCTACCTCTAGACAGAGGCTAACACAAAACTAAACCAAATTGAAACAACCAATTGTAATGCCCCGCCATGCAACCCTAGAGGAAGTTGCAAGGAACTACTTAAACATAATAATTTTTTTTTATTTAAGTACAATTAATAAGTAAGTTCACTAACTAATGCCAACATCCTCTAATGTTACGAGACAGAGGTTATATAGAACCTCAACAAAAAACATGAATATAAACCATGTCAATTATTTAATTAATGAAATAACACATACATTCCAAGTAAGATGATTTTACCACAAGCATAAGAGATAACTTTCAAATTCATTAATCTATTCATTAAACAATAAGGTTACAACACTCATTCCCCGAATGAGGCAAGTTCAATAAATAAGGATACAATTACAAATTCCACCTCGATAACAATGAGGGATAATACATCATAAGAACAACTAAAATAACAAGGCATGAAATGAAACTGGATCATATGAGCTCTCCAACTGGAAGTCTCATCCACACAAATATGAAGGAAGCCCAATGGATAGAGGTGCATGTTCCACCCAACCAAGCGGAACCCAAAGGTCCACCCCCTGTGCTAGGAGATAGTAACAAGGATTTCTATCCAAGGACGTCTACCTCTACACAAAGGTTAACATAACCATACTGAAATAAATTCAATGACATCACTAACACAAGGTTACAATGCTTCCAGAAATTACATAATCAACTACATCACTGATGCGAACATATCGTCAACCTAGGAGAAGTGTCATCACAATGTTACATCTTGGTGAGTCTTCCTAGGCCCCGGCCCCCAACTCAGGTTATCCTAGTAACCTCTAACGACTTCCGGCCCCTCATGTAAACCAATACGGAATCAGTTATCTTTCGTAGGGACAATATAACGATCTTGCCATTCCAGGCCTTCTCATCTCAACCCATGTCTTTACAAGCCCTTGTGTTCCTGAGCAAGGCATAATTATCTTATTAAGTGTTTGATACTACATGATACTCTAATCAATTAATTAAGTTGTCACTGTATTAACTAACTTACAACGAGTTATCCTGACACCACTTCATGTGCCAGCCCTCGTTGCAAGCCACTCCTCTAAGATGACACGTGGAACAACTCCACAACCCAAGGGTACACAAGTGCTACACGAGGATATCACATCCCTAACCATGACATACAGTCAATACACTCCCATTTGTGATAATCGGGGAACAAACTGGTTAAACGCACTACCCAAGGCCATCTAAGATTGACTACACAGTACGACAACCCACAAACTTGAAAACCCAACTGGAAAACTTGCTAAGTGTTAAGACCCACATTTTCCAAATGACCATACGAATAGATCAAAACAAGGCAAGAATCAAATCTACTTTGGGTTCACTAAACCCATTCCCTCATTAGCATTCAACCATTTATTGCATTAAACAAATTGGATTAAATTTGTTCTTTCAAATAAGAGATAAATTAACACCAATTATTTAATTTCTCTACTAGCGTTTAATTAATGATAAATTAACTAGATGATCAGATTAATCAAGATTCAACGATGTAAAAATAGTAATTCTCGTCTTCTCATTTAAAGGTAATCATTTAAAATAATCAACTCGTGAAAACGTATCATTTAATATCAAGGTTATTCATCTATCAAAATAATATTTTAAAATCAAAGTATGAATTTTAACCAACCCTACTATGTTTGAATTCTTCAATTCACTTAACTATTTCCATTAAATAAATCATTCTATCAACATACATATACAAATCGTATATATATTTAATTAAATATATATATATATATATTTATATATTGATTAAAAAAAATATAAAGATATATATAATAGTATTATATAATATTATAACATATAATATTAGATATTAATATATATTTTTTAAGCCATAATAAATATTAATAATTTAATATTATAGAATATAATAATAGAATATTATTATATATAAAAAAAGATGTAATTTTCATTGGCCTCAAAATTCGTGAAAACCCTAACGCGTTTTCCAAAGCCGCAGATTTTTTGTGAGAGGCCCCCAACCTTAGTTTTTATTTTTTTATTTTTTTTCTTTAAAAAAATTCCATTCTTTTTTTAAGGCTTATTTTTATTTTTTAAAGAAAAAAAATCAGAAACTAAGAAAACATAGTCTTTTTACAAATTTTGAATTTTTTTAAAAAATTGCCAGCAAACTTTACAAGGGAGGAATTTAAAAGAAAAACTAGCTCAAGCATATATAAATATATATATATATCCAAATGAAGTTTTTATCAAGTTGAAAAGACCAAATTGAAGATCAAACAGAAATTTGAAATGATAAAATTGAAAACAAAATTTCATTAAAGAACATGAACCTGTTTTCTTTGAAGGTGGGTGAAGACCCTGTTGATGCCTTGATTCCCTCTTCAGTTCCTCAGAATCTTCGAGCTTCAATCCAAAAACCCACTAAGTTGCACAATTTCTTCCTCTCCTCTTTTCAATTTTTCTCCCAAAACTCCATTCTCAAGACTTGTGAAGAAATTCAAGATAATGCAAATTTTTCCCCTAAATTCTTACAACCACCCTCATAAATTCCAGAAAACAAAATAGGAAATATCTTTTTGTCCTTTTTTTAATTTTTGAATTTTCAAGTTTCTAAATTGACTTTTAATTCATTTTCTTAATTTTCAATTCCAACTCAAATATGCATGCATTTCCAAAATAGATAATGTAAATCATTTCAACATAAATAACTTAATCAATTTATAAAATAAATCTACCATAAGATTAAATTATTTATTAATTAAATTAAATTACTCAATAATCTAATCACATTTTTAACATTATTCTAACTTCCTAAATAAAATGAAACCAGACAAATTGAACAAAATAGAACCACTGGGTCATACTAGGACCGATGACAAACTACGACTAGGGTGACGACTTGGCATGGAAATCCTAGCTACTATCTCCCAATCGAATGTCATTGGGCATTGGACACGCTCCAACCTGTGAAACCAAGTGGAGTCTATGTCCTATACGTGTCAACTTGTGAACAAAGAGTATATCCACATACATAAACATGTCATAATTAAAACACACCGTGAAGAGGAAATCACGGAATCGCGGAATGCTCGCAAGCGAGTGATGCGATACCGTCTCCTTCACCAATACAGTGTAACTAACTGACAAATCTAACATACTAATATAGTCCAAAGCATAAACATCATTAATTCAAATATCCATAATGCTAATCACAACGTGCCATAATGATAACATCATATTAAACTACCATCACATCAAAAGATAACATTAATGTCGTTTTATAGATAACGATCAAATAAAAGCCGAGTACCATAGTCAAGGTACTAACATAAAGTACAACATAAAAAAGCATAACATTGTTCAATCAAAGGGACAAAACAAAGGGGTATTACATCCTCCCCCCTAAGATTAGGCTTACTCCTAGAAGCCTGCAAAAAGGGATATAACTCCCTCATACAAACTGCATATAAATCAAAACCTCGACCCCTGAGGATGAGCATACTGTACTGGACGACCAACTCCAAAAGTCTCAACGATAGCTCCCTGATACCCAGGCTGACGGTCAGCAACCACAGCGTAAGCTCGATGAGATCTACCAGCATCCCCTACTGTCGGCTCTGAAATTGCTGGGGCCCTGAACAAAATCAGAAGTATTCCGATGAGGACAGTTCCTAGCAAGGTGGCCCTATTGGCCGCAAGAGTAACACCCCGTGTTACGACCAAACCCTCTATCTCCTATAGGTGTAGTAGATTGCTACACACTACCCCAATCAACCATAGACTGTGAACTTTGGGCTGGTTGCGCTTATTGCGCCACCAGTTTTGGTTCCTTCTAGGTGAAGAACCTCCATCATCCTGACACCGCTGAGAGTCCTTACACTTTCCAAGCATACTCTCCTGCTGCTGACCACTCTGAGATGGCCCCTACTAAGATCTAGAAGGTGCACCTCCCTGAGGCTGCCCTCCTTGAGCACTAGATCCTATTGCTGAACTACTGCCAATCTGTACCCCCATATGACCTCCTAGTGCCATGGTCAGATTCTCCTCTACAAGACGTGCTTTCTCCACTGCCATATCCGTGGTCTTGGGTTTGAAAACCCTCACACCACTGCTAAGACGAGCATTTAAGCCCCTGACAAAATGGTGCACTAACATACTCTCATCATCACCAATCCCTACATATTGTTTGAGCTCATAAAAGCGTCACTCATATTACTCAACAGATAAGGCCATCTGGCGCAAGGCATGAAACTCGTCACTACGATGCTGACGCCAATGCTCAGATACGAAATGAGCTCTTAATCGCTCTAGGAAGATCTCCCAAGATGCCAAGTGAATGTCAATATGGAGCTTCTGCTCCTCTAGCCTCCACCATGTGGATGCAAACCCTCTCAGCTACATGATATCATAACAAGCTTTGGTTTTACTGCCATACGGATGCATGGAAAAACACCTATATAGGTCTATCAGCCAAGTCTCGACCTCTAAACTAGTACCTGATCCATCATATAATGGAGGGTGTGCCCTAAGTAGGTCCCTCATCTATGACTCAAACTGGGGAGGAACTTCCCTCACAACTAGATTAACCTGAACCTCTACCTGCCTCGGACCAAGGAGTGCCAAAGCCTCCTCAAGCGCTCTACGCGCAAACTCAATCCCTGTTGGATCCTGCTGACGATCCCTAACCCGAGGTGCATTTTGAGATGCTAGAGGTTCTTCCTGATCTGGAACAACTGATACACGAGGAGGAGAGTCATGTTGAATCCCACCATGATCACCTATACGACCACGTCCATGCCCTCTACCTCTTTCGCGTATGGGAGGCATAGTCCTGCAAAGACACTTCAAGGTATTAGACAAGGTACACAACTTAAAAGCCTACACAACTAAAAGCTTAATGACTTCATCATAATCCCAGAGTACCCAGTGTTTAAACCTAGACTCTGATACCATGTGTAACGGCCCGCCCCGCAACCCTAGAGGAAGTTGCAAACAATTACTTAAATCGGCCAAATTTTTTTTTTTTAAGAGCAATTAATAAGCAAGTTCACTAACGAATGCCAACAACCTCTAAGGTTATGAGACAGAGGTTATATAGAACCTCAACAAAAAACATGAATTTAAACCATGTCTTTTTTTTAAATTATAAATAACACATACATTCCAATTAATCTAATTTACATCAAGCATAAGAGATAACTTCCAATTTCATTAATCCATTCATTAAACAATAAGGTTACAACTCTCATTCCCCGAATGAGGCAAGTCCAAAGAATAAGATTACAATTACATCCTTCCACCTCAATAACAACTAAGGGGTTATAAATTACAAGAACAACTGAAAAGAAATGAAGCAAAAACTGAAACTGAATCCAATGAGCTCTCCAACTAGAAATCTCGTCCACATGAACAAGAAGAAAGCCCAACGGATTTAGGTGCACACCACCCAACCAAGTGGAATCCAAAGGCCCACCCCCCGTGCTAGGAGATAGTAACAAGGAATCTTAGGCAAGACCATCTACCTCTAGGCACAGGCTAACACAAAACTGAACCAGACTGAAATAACCACTCACATGTACCACACAAGTACAACACAAGTACATCACAAGTACAACTCAAGTAAAACTCTAACATGGTTACACTACTTCTAGATCTAAAGCAGATCAAGTAGGTTAAGAGAACCATACACATAAAGAATAATTACCAACTGTTGTCTTAGACAGAGTGTCATCACATAGTTTGTCATGAGTTACCCACTGCGGATCTTCATAGGCTCCGGCCCCCCATAATGGGTTATCCTGGTGGCCTCTACCGATCCTCGACCCTCATACTTAGTAATGCAGAATCAAATACCTTTCATACAGACAAGATAGATGACCTTGCCGTTCCAGGTCTTGCCACCCATCCCAATCCTAACCGAGCACTTGGGTCCATGAGTGAGGCATAATTATCTTGATTAGTGAGAAGTACCACCTAATATTCTAAGTAAAGACATGAATATATAGAAATTACATTATAAAAAATTATATATTTGACAAAATAATCACTTATATCCATCTCACAATCTCTGTCCATGAGGGAAATATCCTCACGCCCATGCTCAGGCATGCTTAAGCCCTGTATAAACCATACAAATAGACAAAAACTACGTGAATCAATAATGGTTTGATTTTTCACTAACTAACATCTATAACAACAAATGTAAATTAAAATTTACTAATTTTCCTCATACCTCTTCTGTTAGAGCCATCGAGGATTGTATAGCAGATGTCACACCAATATCCATTGTCCTCATCACATTCGAAGGTGTATCATCTCACAACAACTGAAAATAAAACAACAAATTATTCAACGTAATCAACGATGTGCATGTATAAACTACACAAATCTATTAAGTACTTGATTCATTAGTTAAACTCTTTATTCTATTACCTGCGTGAAGGTTTGAGTAAATCCACCGCCACTAGGAAGTGTTCCATCAAAACTTCCAATATTAGTCTGTTCAACATCCAAAATTGCATATTAAATTACCATTCGTAAAACAATGCCATTAATATCCAATAAACTTATAATTGTTTACTAGTTACATACCCTAGCGATAGGTGTACTACAAAAATAGGTTGGTGGGGGGCCGGTGTATCCAGTCTCAACACTGTGACCCTGCAATTTTATTAAAATCATAAAACATTTTTAGTTAATCTTTCATTTCAAAATCAAAATTTAATAAATTAAATTCAATGAACACATGCACTAACTTTTACCTGACTATCAATGCCATATGCCTCATGCAAAATGTCAGTTGCCCTCTCCATCTCCATAGCTATAGACGGATCCTGTGTACCAGTCTCCTGAGGGTCGGTGGGGTCATGTGAACAAGTAGCCCCTCAAGATTGACACACATGTGTTCGAAAGCCACCACTAGAAGATTCCCCTGGATGGCACAGTAGAATAGGGCTAGTATGATGGATGAAACTCTGGGTCAAAGTGTTGATTGCCTGCAATGTCTCTACGTCAGCACTTTCCTTCATGACAGAAGGCATAAAAACGTGCTCATGAGGTGGCCTAGAGAGAGCTCGTCTACCTTGTCGCGTAGGATTCGGATGTGCACCAGGTCTATCCTGAGCTGACCCCCCACCTCTCCCCTTGAAATCCCTCATATCAAAATAATTTGAGATTTTGTTCAATATGAACTCACTGTATAGTTTCCTAAGGAAATATTGCGGGACCTCGCAATTGTTGCATGGTGGGTAATTGAAGACCATGTACCACCTATCATAAAATCGGTCCTTCATCTGTTGGTGGTGGCACCAATGGATAAGAAACCTCTTCGCATTGAGGGTAAGATTTTGATTTGTGCGTGGGTCAGTGAATAATGAACACAAATCACCTTTTGTAATTTGTAAATCTTTCACATCCTTGTATGATAGTTTATTTGCATAATAGTTCCTAGCCGCCTGCCTCTTATCTTCCCATCCAGTTATTTGTTTGCTAATTGAATCTACGTTTGTTAACATATCTTTCAATGAATTTTTTAGGGTCATTCTCTCTGTGGTTGAACCATTTGGATCACTCAACCTATTGATCAAATCCTCAATTTGTTTTTTGTTGTTCTCAATTTCACTCATTAAATTTTGTTGAGTGCCAGGAGAGGATTGAGTGATTGGTGGAGGAGGTTGATGTTGTGGTTGATTTTGATCTTGAGGATTTGGTTGATCTTTCTGTTGAGGATTTTGAGGGTTTACAGGTTGATTTGCATCTCCTAAAAATTCAAACAAATAGATAACAAATTCAACCTAAAACTAACAATTTCAAAACAAAAACCATAGAATCCTTACCTCTTATAGCTCCTCGTCGTTGTGGCGCCATCATTGTGAAGAAATATGGATTCTTGGTGAAGAAATTCTCCTCCTAGAACACAAGTGCGATATTCTGGGGTTTTTGGCCGCGGGTGCAACAAAAAAATCAGTCGAAATGCAAATGAGAGATTTGCATTTATTTTTTTGCTTTTAAAAGTTAATAATGTGAGCCCGTTATAATGTGCTCACGTTATTTATTTGTAGTTGTAGCCGCCGAGACCTTGCCTAGGTTTAACGGAGACATAACGCGAGCGTGTTATAACACGCTCGCATTATGGTTTTCAACTTTTTTTTTTAGGGTGTCCACGAAATTGCTACCCATTTCTATGCACCCACCCTACCATCACATCAAAAGATAACATTAATGTCGCTTTATAGATAGCGATCAAATAGAAGTCAAGTACCATAATCAAGGTACTAACAGAAAGTACAACATAAAAAAGCAGAACACTGTTCAATCAAAGAGACAAAACGGAGGGGTATTACAATTATCTAAATAACAATATCAATCCCATCATTAATGCAATTACTAATTTTAATAACCATAATACTTGAATTAATACCATTATTAATTCTATCATTATTAGTACCATGAGGTTTTTAACTAATACCGTTACTCTTACTGTAGTTGCATTCACTATGGATTTTACCAACAATAATATTAACTCAAACTATCATGGTAGTATTATTATTATTAGTCATGTTCTATTAACATAAATGTTAAAATTAATATTAATGGAGTTATTGATCGGGATGTTAATAATACTAGTACTAATAAAGTTCAACATTTAATATTATGCTTGTAAGAGCTAAAGATTGCAACGTGCATTGAGGTAAAGTTGTGTGGTGTATAGAGCATATATATTGAAATATGTTGTATTTGAAACCTTAATTAAGACTGCTTAAACATGTAAGCATATAAATAATGACAGGTCTTTATATTGGAACCTTATCTCATTGCAACCTCCATTACCTCACTATATAAGCAGATAGAAATAAAAAGAAATATGTATTATTCTATTGATAAAATTATATACACTTAAATTAATAATAGAATCGATTACATTTGATCTCAAGGGTCGGCCAACAATTGAAGTTAATGTTTGTAACTACCCACTGTCAGGATTATCTCTCCACATATTGGTTGCGTGATTGGGTTTTGCCTCTCTGATTTGTACTAACTCTGCAACTTTGGCCAATGGTGTGTTGTCTACTCATTGCATACCTTTTACTGGCATATTTATTGTGCTTTGGACATGGGTTGTTGAACTTGATCTGGTGGCATGATTGACTCATTTAATTCTGCTTGTTTTAGTTGTAATGGAGGATTATTTGAGTGCACTAGTCATTATGAGGGAGGAGGAGTATTATGTGTGTCGGAGTTTCCTGTCAGCATGTTCTAATTGGAGGAAGAAAAGCGATTATTTCCTAGATTCGAAAGGGGGAGCAGATCAGGTGGTAATGATTAAGAGAAGTGTGCAGAGCAAGTAAATGTGAGTAAGTTCTCTATTTTTGCTGAAAGTTGGTGTTGCAAATACTCTAAAAATAATAATAATAAAGATTCTAGCATAGTTGGTCCTACGATGCCTGTTAGTAACAACAATGGGAAGAAGCAAACCCATGGTTTCCCTGAAAGAAATCTAATGATGGAGAGGCAAAGGATAGAGAGGGTAATTGATTGCATGTATATGCTTTGCTAGGTGGTTCTCAATATCTTTAAGGTATGTATATGTTTCACAGGATTTTTGACCCACTTTCCCATCTACACGAGTGTGCTCATGTGTAAATTGTATTCTAGTTGCCCAAACATGATGTTGCAAGTAAAGCACTATTTGTATATTTTATGCATGTTGGTAGGAGTTTGCAAGCAACAATTGCAGTAATCTTTATTCTGGGAAGAAAATTTGGCCTGATTTGGGAAGGAGGAATGTTGTTATCTATTGACTGAGTTTTATGGAAATTTAACATATTTGTAGTGCAATCTCGCAAACACTCTTCTTTTTCTTTCTTTTTCCAAACACAATCTATCAATTTTGAAAATATAGGGTATTTCAGTATGCTAAAAGGACTTTCTTTTAGTTTTTATTAAGTTTTATGAATTCGTGGGAGAGTCATGGGGCCTTTATTCTATGGCATAAGCATTCATGTTAGTTCATACCACCCAAGCCATGATTAGGAAATGATTTAAAGGCAAGTGCATGAGTATTATGTTTTAAAGATTGATAATCCAGATTTCAAGTATGATTAAGATTGCCTTATAAAACCTATGGTGTGAGAGGGTAGTATTTGTCAAGTATAGGTGAAGGGTAGGCATGTGCCATTTTTAAAATGGTATAAGCAAAGCAGCTCCAGAGATAATGGAAAATAAATTAGGAGAGATGGTGTTCAATAGGGTAAAAAAAAAATAATAATTAGTTTATTGGATACATGGTGGTGGCCACACGTGCCATCAAGGAGTGTCTTAAGTTGGTCGATCTTGCTCTCTAAGTTAGAAATGACAGGAATCCACTCTCTGCTGCAAATGTTGATTTGCAAAATATGTTATCACAGAACAGGTGTATGGTGGAACCAACAAAATAAATAAAATGAAATCAAAGACTTTAAAGACTTTGAGGTCCATGTTTTTAGTTATTGCTTGATCGAAGTTGATCGAAGTTGGTTGTTGGACCTACCAAATCTAGCAATGCTTGTATAAGAGGATAGATTTTAGCTTCTTACTGGATCCTTTTCAAAGATGGTTTTTTTGATTGGCATAAGAAGCATGTATCCAAATATTCACGTTATGATGGCAACAAGTTGGAACTTAAAATTTATTACAAGGCCATGATAGGTAGCATTCATTTAACAAACATATGCCCAAGCCAGAGTCAATTTCTTGGCCTCATCTGGTGATGAATTTTAGCATTAATGTCAAGGGTAAATATTAAATATAAAAGAGGGGTAAAAACTTTATTAAACCAAGGAAAAGTACAAAGCAAGGCCATTACATAGCCCTATCCAAATCCACCAAGTGGTCCAACTGTTGAGACAAATCAGGGGGTAATTGACCCCAATCTGCCATGTTCTAGTCCTGAAGATGATCTGAAGCCCATTTAGCCAAACCATCCGCAACACCATTCCATTCTCTAGGAATATGAGTAAAAGTAACGAACTCCAGAGAAGTACAAAGGTTGAGAATCTCTTCAACAATTAGAGCCAGCTGCCAACTAACATCATCTAAATTTTTCCTATTCAACAGGTTCACAACAACCTGGTAATCAGATTCACAAATGAACCTGCGCCACCCCAATTGATTTCCATGCTTCACCGCCAAAAGGATTGCCTGAGCCTCCATAAGATTATTAGAATGAAAACCCTTATACACCAAGAAGATAAACTGAACATCTCCAAAGCTATCCCAACCAACACCACCAATACCGGCATGACCAAGGTTTCCACGAGAAGAGCCATCAATATTAAGCTTGAGGACCCCCTGAGGATGAGGGGACCATCTTCCGTCCCTATTCACCTTTGGGGTAGGATGACGACATATGTTGCGCCTGGGCTGTTGTTGCGGAGGAGGAAGATGAAGTGGTTTAAAATAATTAACATCACAAGGGGCCACTGAAACAAACATATCACACTTAACAGCAACAGTTCCACCCAAGGAATACATAATTTTCTGCCACAGACAAGGGGCCACCAATAATACATTCTGAAAAACTCGACGATTCCTCTCCAACCAAAGATTCCAAATAATGAAGGGTCAATCCCCCAAGCAGCTTGAAGAAAGGAAGTAGAAACTATGGCCCTACCCCAGCGATCCACAAACTTAGCTAACGAGCAAACATTCCAGCAGGGCGTATTCCACACCCCCCACCAAAAATGTCAGATCTCCCTAGCATAAGAGCATTGGAAGAAGAGATGAGAGACACTTTCTTCCGAATTACAACATAACACAAATCTTGAGGGACCTTGGAATCCGTGCTTGCAAAGATTATCCCAAGTAAAACACTTGCTCTGAGCCAGTAACCACATGAAGAAATTGCACTTAGGCCAAACCAACTTATGCCAGACTTGCTTCCACCAAGGGACCTCAATATCTCCAAACAATTGCCTACCCAACTACTTATAGCCAGCAGACACAGAGTACTTCCTAGACCTATCAGAGCCATCCCAAGCCAAAATATCTGAGGCCCGCAAAGAATTACAAGCATGGGAAAGCAAAAGCTGAGCAAGCTCGCGCCTGCACCCCTCAGCCCCCCCAAGAGGCCATTCAGCAGGATGCTTCCAGCGAAAGGTAACCACAAAACCACTAAGCTCAACAATCTTGTAATGCTCCACGGTGTCCCAGCCAGCAATAGTAAAAACATCACAAAGAGGTTGAAGATGAGGATAATCAGAAAGAAGGGGTGGGTGACCATCCCAAGCATCAAACCAAAAAAGAGCCTGAGATCTAGAGTGATAGATCCAGAAAAGAGTACGCTTAATCACAACCTTATAATTACCACAAAATAACATATGTAATTGACATATAATTTGAGAAAAAGGAAATCATTACCATCTTATTGACAATAAACACAATGATCTAATTTTTGACCTTAGATATATTAGTCTCGACACAAAAGAAGTAACCTTCTAATAGCACATTCTAGGTGATTATTTAAGATCACACAAATATTTTTTAATCTACAAACTGATGACTCCTTATATTTTACAACATAGTATTCTAGCTATGGTATATAAATATCTTCTTCAAATTCATCATGAAGAAAAAAATCACATCCATCGATTCTATCTCAAGATCAAAATCTATTGCAATATATAAAACTAACCTACTAGTTGCCAAACTAGTGTTTGAGGATAAAATATGACCAAAGTTTACCCCCTCATCATAATAATATATTTCTATCTTACCAATCACACCTTGTACTTATTAGCACTATAATTTGAACCAAACTTCTTCTTGGAGACTCATTTATGACTAACATGCTTTCTTCCTTCTAACAACAAGACCAAGTCTCAAAGCTCATTTTTTTAATGGAGTTATCTTCTCATCCATTGCTAGTCTCCAAAAATGCTATCATCTATACCTAATACCTCTTTAATAGTTTGAGGCTCATCACTATTATTAGTCAATGGAAAAATATATATAAAATCATGTGGGCTATACCTATCTAGTTGTCTCCTTTACCAATCAGACCTCCTCAAATTGTAGATTCTTCCTCATAGCTCTAGAAAATATTGATACTCACCTCATCATATAGTCCATCCTTAACCTCCAATTTAGCCTTAGATATAGTTTTCTTAGTATTTGTTTGTAACTATATTGTAGACTTCACACTTCCATATGGTTTCTCAACTAAGGGGGAAGATTTAATCTTAAATCTTGTACTCTTTCATGATAGTTAAAAAATATACATCTCATAAACTTATAATCCAAATTTAACTAATTTTCCCTAGGAATATGAGTATATACCTCAAAATAAAAAACTAAAATATGTTAAAATGAGGGATTTTTCTTCAGAAAACCTCTATAAGTTTTTTCTCAACTATTTCTAATGTAAGAGTCCTACTAATTAGGTAGCATGATATGCTAACCACCTTTTCCTAGAATCTATGGTACATTATAACCTCACTAAGTATACTCCTAGCCCGTTTCACCAGCATTCTATTTATTATTTGCATAACTTCATTTTGTTGAGGGATGTATAAAGTTTTCTTACCCCTTTCAATTTCATTCTAATTGTAGGTTATATTGAACTCTACTAAACATAATTGTCCACCATATTTATTCCCCAAAATATTGATATTTTATCCATTCTAGTTCTCCCTGAGAGCCTTAAACTCCCTAAACTAACTAGAGAGTTTAATTTTACTCCTAAGAAAATAAACCCAAGACCTAGGAAAAACATCAATAAATGACACATAATATAGGGATTTTAGTAGAAGTAACATTTACAGGACAAAATACATTAGAATGAATAAGATCTAAATGGAAAAAGACTTATGAGAACTTGAATAAAAGAACATGATTTTATTTCATAAATATTATTCAAAAAATTAAACTCAAGGAAACAATTAAAAAACACCTCTAAAATACTTTTACTTTTCATATGGCTCATGCATTGATTCCAAAACATTATTTTCTCAATTAGTAACTTTATCCCTAAGATAATAGCATACTTAGGTGCCTAGAATGTATAGCCATTAGAACTAGATGCAACAAATCTCTTCATTGTAGGTTCCAATGTCAAAGGTATAGATTTAATAGATTTATTTGCCACATGTATAAAGGAACAATCGCATTGTATATAAGTGATAGAATTTATATGGAATAAAGTACCAACCCAAAACCCCTACTTGAATACTAAATATTCTTGAACCATCTTACACCCTTTATTAAAAAATATAGCATGCACTCCCACATCATTCATTTTACTAGAAAACAATATATCTTTGGCCAAACCAAGTATATGTAGACCCCAATAATATCTTCTATCCTCCCATCATAAAATCAAAATTTGACTCTCCCATAATAAAAATACTAAGGTAAGAGTTGTCACTAATTTAGACCTTCCCACTATCAAAATTCTCCTAGTCTAAAAACCACTCCTAATAAGTAATCATATGGAAAGGTACTCCAATTTTGATCTTCCATGCATCTTCACATGCATGTGTAATTAACGCTGAAATAAAAGAATTGCCTACATCCTCCTAAGAAGATTTATTAGAATCATCATAAGTTTCAATTCTATTTTTCTTATTTGTATCGTCCTTATAGTCTCTTCTAAAATGACTTATCTTGTTATAACTCAAAAAAAAATTCCTTGGACTTACTACCAAGAGAGATAAATCCATATTCTACATTCTTCCTTCCTCTTCCTCTTTCCTTCCTCTTGCATTCATCCACACACAAACAACCAACACTTCCTTGGAATATTTGGAAGCCTTTAAACTCAACTCCTCTAAGAATAAATTATACACTAGTTGCCTTATATCAAGCATAATATTTTAAGTAATTTACTTTTAATAGCCATCACCAAGTTGCCCAAAAAGTTTGGAAAATACCACAATAGGGGTCATACATCAATATTTGTCTTCCATGTTTACACCAATAAACTATAACTAGTCCAAAATCATGTGAAATCTATTAAGTTTCTTGGAATTAAATTTAAATCACACATGTTAAGAAATTATTATATAGAAAAGCTCATTTATCATGAATTTTGACTAAAATAGGTTTACCATTTTTTCCAAAGAATTTGTGTAGTGTGTTTTCTTATAAAAAATTAGAAGCATTGAATCAACCAAGAAAAGTCTCATAAGGCTCTCACATTCCTATCCATTATATCCTAATTTTTTTATACCATAGGTATAGGTTTATTTTTAGACACTAAAACTCATAAATATTTATTTATGTGTGTCCTATATCTTATTTCAAAGATAAAAATGGGTGTTATAGACATGCTTGTGATCTCCCTTGACATAATATCTCCTTTGTACATGCTCTCACTCAAATATAGATTAGTTCTAAAATCTCTTTTCCTACTACGTAGGCTCCGAGTTGATTAAAATATAATACCAAATCAAAGGAAGATAATATTTTGATAAATTTATACATTAATATATGAGAGAGAAACACACAAAAAATAATGGTCATAATTTACAGGAAAGAAAAGATACAAAAATTATTCACTATAACACAATGTGGATACTATGAAAACCCTTTTAGGAAAAATCTCATCCTCTAAATTAAAACCAATTGCATTTATAGAAACACCAATAAGATTATAACACAAAAGAAACCCAAATCCTTCTAAGTAAATTAAACTAATATATACAAATCTAGGGTAAATCTAATAGCATAATGATACCCTATAATGCACTTTGAAACCCCTACCTTGGACGCCCACTAAATATGATAAGTAATAAATAAAATCATGAGTGATCACATGAGAGGTATAGAACCCAAAATATCATGAATTAAACTCTAACACCCTATTCTAATTCTTAGTCCATTGGATAAATATACTATTTTGTACACCTATTAGAAGTTGTCATATTGTGTCATAAACACCTCACCGAATTGAGCACTCCATATTGTATTTCATTATATCTATTCAAAATGATCTATGATGTATAATAACAAGCATTATAAGTTATTCATAAAATTAACTCAACAATATAACTCCCCTCTTATATTTTGCTATGTATGTCAAAATATCTCTTACACCTCTTATACATGTCATAATAATGTATACACATGATAAAATGGCCAATTTATTGTGGGATTCCCTTTTCCAACAAGACGCATAAATAATTAATAAATAAGACTTATATTGAATTTTAAAATTGCAAAGTGTGTGACATCCTAATAGCTATAAAAAAATTAATGAGAAAAAATCTTGTGGAGCCAAAGTTTGGAAAAAAATTTAATACATTTGAAATATAGGGCGAAATCAATAGGTTATAAATATAAGTTATTTCTATGAAGTTCAGGCTTGATATTTCTCTATTGAAATTGTCTAAGTGTGTCCTTGAGTCATGTATACTCTTAGTTGTCCATCTTTAGTCTAATTTATTGTGTCTTGCATGTCGACAAGTTTTGGATAATGTGCTTGCATGTAAGAATCCTATACATAGTGGTGTATCCCTTCGAGATGACCTCCATCTTCCTAAGATTTAGTGCTCAACTCTTCTACATAAAATAGATTTTAAGTATGTGAAAGAGTTGTTTATTACTAAAGAATGTTTTTTCCTTATTGTGAAAAACTAAGACCTAGAGTCTATGATGTAGAAGGAACCAACCCTCTAACACAAACTCTGAACAACATAAAATGTAACTCAAAAATTATTTTAAACAACACAAAAATTTGCAAGTATTATTTCGTATTTCATTCAAAATCTCATGAAACTTCATGGATTACAAAAATATCTGAAATGAATTAGTTTTGTAGTCATATGGCTTGATGGAGAACATCATAAATCTTATTACAATATGATATAGGTCTATTACAAAAAAAAATATCAATCACAAATTGACCTCCTTCAATCTATCCTCTTCTTGTAGCTTCTAGCTCCTTCAACCTGCAATCTTTAATGGAAGTCACTGCTGCAATAAATCAACAATCTTCAAGTCTATTTTCTATTATCCAAACACCTTCAAACTTGCAAGAAAATGGAGTCTTGGTCTCCTTCACCAAGATCTACGCCCTTCTACATATGAAACAAACAACCACACAACAAATTACAAGAAAATAATATATATTATTATTTTAAATTAAAATAGATTACAAAACATGGAATCTCACAAGTTCCCTTCACTCATGGGCATTCTATATGAAAAAAACTAAAAGTATTGGAGTCTTAAAATCTATACCCATTCAACTAGCATCTAGTTATGCCAACTTCAACTCCTCCAAAGCCATCTTCTCTAAATGACAAGGCCACAATATATAGAGGTTTGAGAGGGGAAATATCACTATGGTATCCCAAAATAACATGCCAAAAGCTATCACGGATGTCCGTATTGAGAACATTGAACCCCTGTCAACTGTGAATATTTCCCCGGCCGAGTCTAAAAGCCCTCCTTGGAAATCCAATTCGTGTAATACCCCTCCGTTTTGCATTTTGGTTGAACAGTGCTCTGCCCTGTTGTGTTGTACTTTCTATTTGTACCTTGACTTTGGTACTCGGCTGTTATTTGATCGCTGTCTATAAAGCGATGTTAATGTAATCTTTGTTGTGATGGTATTTTGATATGATGTTATTTTATGGAAAGTTTTGGATTAACAAAATGGATATTTGAATTAATGATGATTATGCTTTGAATAATATTAGCATGTTAGAATTGTCAGTTATTGCAGTGTATTGGTGAAGGGGACGGTATCATATCACTCACTTGCGAGTGCCCTACGATCCCGTGATTACCTCTTCACGGTGTGTATTCTATGTTGTTCATATTATATGTTGTGGTTTACTTAATTTGCAGGTAGACAGGTACAGAACATCGACTCCACCTGGTTCCATAGGTGAGAGCATGTTCAATATCCAACGGTATTCGATTGGGAGATAGTAGCTAGGTTTCCGTGTCAGGTCGTCACCCTAGTCTCTGTATGTCGTCAGTTATTCGTCAAGTTGTGTTGCTTCGGTTATCGTATTCCCCTCTTTGTTATTTAATTGCAAATTGAATTGGGTGATTTAAATTGCTTAATGTATTTAAGTTGTGAATTATTGTGTTCTGGAATTATATTGAAATATAATTTATTTTATTGTTAATTTAATTTAATTAATAAATAATTTAATCTTTGATTAAATCTGTTTATTAATTGATTAAATTTATTTGGTTGAAATAAGTTAATTTATCTTTGTTAAAGTTATTGATTTAAATTTGTTGAAAATTGGAAATAAGAAAATGCATGGAAATCATTTGAGAAAATTGAAATTTGAAAATAAATGAAAAATGTTTGGAAAGTCAAAGTTGAAATTTGCATTCAAAATTGAAAATATGAGATATTTTGGAATTGAAAATTGGATATTTTCCATTTTCTGTTTTAGAGAATTTATGATGGTGGTTGAAGGATTTTAGGGCAAAATCCTTATGTTTTGAAATTTTGGCTTCAATTTTTGGATCTTGGAGTTTTGGCAAAATTGAATTTGTGGGAGAAATATTTCTTCAACTTTGTGGATTTTTGGATTGGGTTTGTGGAAATTTGTGGGGTTGGATTTGGATGCAAGGTGGGAAGCTTGGCATCAGCTGGACCTCTTCAAACTCAAGGAAAAATCAGGTTCTTGTGTTTTTATGCTTGTTTTGAATTTTTGGAATTTAATTATTAATGGTTGAGGATCTTATGGAAATAAATTTTAAATGTTGTTGCTTGAATTCAAATTTGGCAAGGTTGTAATTGTGTTCTTCAAAATGGCATGAAGACTCCTTTTGATTTAAATTTGCTTCCAAAAAAATAATGTTTTTTTTTGGAATATAAATCATTGTTTTGAAATTGTATCATTCTGGTTTTCTCAATTAGTTCTATTATACCATGTCATTGAAATCCGAATTTATTTTGGGGTGGATTTTTAGATTTTATAAAATCGTGTTTTTTTAAAAAAACGCAGGTGTTTTTAGGGTTAAAAAAAAATATTTTTTAAAAATTTTAGGGGAGGCGGTTGGGGGCTCAACCCCCGCCGCGCCCCATGGGAGGCGGGTGGAGGGAGCCGCGCCCAGCGTGCCCTCCCCTCCTCCCCTTACCCCTGATTGTTGCGACCATCGCCCACCATGGGAGTGACGACTGTGTTCACACACAGTCGCCGCCCCCATTAATGGGGGTCGGCTGTGTGTGAACACAGCTGGCCGATTGTGGGAGGCGCGGCTACCCTGAGTTTTTTCCGCGGCCCTGTACTTTAGCGGTGCGCGAACCGAAAACTTTATTTTGGCTTTTTTTATTATTATCTATAAAAATATATATTAATATATGTTTAGTATTATAATATATATAATATTTATATTATTATATTATAATATTATATATATTAATATTCATATATTTTGTTGATTAATATATATTATTATTTTATAATATAATATTAATAATTAATATGTATTATTTGAAGAATAATATGTATTAATTATTAATGTTATATTGTATAATATTATAATAGTATTTTTTGGAGGAATTGAACTTTTATTTGAATAAATATATGTAAAGTTGTGAAATAAATTTAAAATGCATAGGAGATTATTGTTTTCCTATTGGCATGAATTAATTTTAATTGGAGAAATGAAAACATATTAACTCTAGTTAAACCTTGTTCAGTCATAAACAATATTTTATTGGGAATAGCATTGATTTAATTATTATATCATTGTTGTATTTTAACACCTGACTTTAAGGGAGAATAGTTTTGCATTATAATAATACGTTTTCAGATCAAGTTAAACGTTTGTTTAAGAATGGCTATATTGCAATGTGGAAACGATTAATTCAAGTTATGGTGTTTTGATTAGTGGAATCAATTGAGTATTTTTATTATTAATGAAAGGCAAGTAGGAGATTAAGTATTAAATGTTAACTTCCTCCCCTATCTGAATAAGACGTAATCTGTATCTGCTTATATAATGCAATGAATTCCTAAATGTTAGCATGAGGACATGGATTTAGAATATCCAAAGTAGATGAAATTCTTGTTTGACTTCTATCTAATTCTTGTCATCATTTGGAAAATGAGTCTTTACATTGATAGTCTCCAGTTGAGTTTTCCGTTTAGTGGTTGTTGTTTGTTACGTCAATCTGTTTTGTACTCCCTAGGTGGGGCTTGTGTATTTACCTGTTAATACTTGATTTCTATGAACGAGTATGTTTGTACCTCCTTAGTTTAGGAGCGGATTATGGGATCCGTGTCTCCTTGTAAGGATGGACCTTACTATGTGGTTATTGCCTCCTATGTTGGAGTGGTTTTATCTTTGTCACCTCCTGAGAAAGGAGTGGATTTTGTTATGTGTGTCTACTTGTCAGGAGCTGTCAGGAGCAGATTTGTTACCGGGTTACCTCCAGTGTTTGGAGAGGGTTTTGAACTTAGGTTGCTCCTGAGAAAGGAGTGGTTGTACTACCTTGTTCATTGTACCTTGTACCCTTGATGTTTGGATGTTATTTGTGTGTTGTCAAGTAGAAGAGTGGCTTCCATTTGGGGCCAGAGCCCGGAAGAGGTAAGATTGGGTAACCTTCGGAAGTGGTATAATTAAGTGATAACTAAATTAATATACTTAGAGTTTGGGTAGTACTTCACACTAAAAAGATAATTATACCTCACTCATTGACGCAAGAGCTTGTTTAGACTTGGGATGAGTGAGAAGGCCATGGGATGGCAAGGTCATTTATCTTGTTTGTACGAAAGGTATTTGGCTCCGCATTAGTAAGTGTGAGGGCTGAGGATCGGTTTGTGGCCACCATCATGACGATTCGCAGTGGGTAACTCATGACGAGCTGTGTGATGACACTTTTTCTAGGACAACAGTTGGGTTTTGATTTCGTATTAGTGTGTATGAGGGCCAAGGATCGGTTGAGGTCACCATCTTGACGATCTGTAGTGGGTAACTCATGATGTGATGTTTGATGGCACTTCGTGTGACCATAGTTGGTACTTGTTTATTGTGGGTATGGTTTCCGTAACATACCTGATGTGACTATGGTTGGTGCTTGATTCTATGTGGTATGGTTCTTGTAACCTGCTTGTTCTGCTTTATTTGTGAAAGCAATGTGATCATGTAGTGTTGTACTTATGTTGTACTTGCATGGTATTTGATTTGTACTTTGGGATGTACTTGTGAGGTTCATGTGATTGGATGTTTCAGTTTGGTTCAATTTTGTTAGCCTGTGTCTAGAGGTAGATGGTCTTGACTAGGATTCCTGGTTACTATCTCCTAGCATGGGGGGTGGACCTTTTGGTTCCACTTGGTTGGGTGGCGTGCATCTAAATCCGTTGGGTTCATCTTCTTGTTCGTGTGGATGAGACTTCCAGTTGGAGAGCTCGTTGGTTTCAGTATCAGTACTTGTTGTATTTCTATTTAGTTATCTTATGTTTTATTTACCCCTCAGTTGTATCGAGGTGGAAGTTGTAATTGTAATTAATGTTATTGGACTTGCCTCATTCGGGGAATGAGAGATGTAACTATATTATGTAATGATGGATTAATGCAATGGAAAGTTATCTCTTGCTTGATGTAAATCATTTCAATGGAATGGATGTGCTTAATTTATTAATCAATTAAATGACATGGTTTAAATCATGTTTTTTGTTGAGGTTCTATTTAACCTCTGTCTCGTAACCTTAGAGGTTGTTGGCATTAGTTAGCGAACTGGTTAATTAAATATTATTATTTTTTTTAAAAATATTTTGTTTAAGTTGTTAAATGCAACTTCCTCTAGGGTTGCGTGGTGGGGCGTTACAATTCGGGCATTGTGGGGAATCCTAAAGCCAAGATAACCACCAAGAAACTTAAGGGTGGTCTGGGTAAGGCCCATGCCAACGTGGCGGAAGGTCTTTGTGAATTAAAATCCACTTAGGTAGACTCAGCCTACAAGGTCTCCTCTGCTAAAAAAGGAAAGGAGAAAGGCATGTTGGCCCCGATGGCTAAGGATGGAAAGGGCAAGAATGCTATAAGGAAAGACTCCAAAGGTGATACGATTGTGGGGACCACTGAGATGACTGGTGGGAAAAATGCCAGGAGGAGATCCGGGAGGCTGGCTAAGAATAGCAGAAAAGAGGTTGATTATTGAAGACTTTGAGGAGGAGCAGTCTGACAGCAAAAGGTACAAGGAAGAAGAAACAGAAGATGAGGAGGAAGAAAATGTGGAGGGGCCCCAGTTTACTCTGGAGGACAGCAAGATTCCTATTGATGGCTCCGCCTCTCACTCTCTGCATCCCCTGGTTGATGAGTCGGGAGAGGTTCAGGGGACTATGGACATCGGGGTGGAGTCTTGCGTTGTGGTGAAGAGAATGGACACACTCGACAAAAGGTTCCTGGGCTTAACCCGCTTCACCATGAAGTTGGGCCACTTCGTCACGAGCACTCTGTCTAATGTTATAAAAGAGGAGTAGGAGGGAAACAACAGCCAGGAGAACAAAGAGTGGGTGGGTGATGAGGCGGTGGACCTCCTGATTAAAAACTGGGACAACGCCAGTTAGCTACTCCCTGTGCCTATCTGTCGGTTGTCTCTCTGCGGTCACTATAATGCCTATGGGTTGTTTCTGCTTTTAATTTCCTTTATGTTTGTTGTTTAATCTTGTTCCCTTTTTGGCCCTAGTGGCTCGTTGTCAAGGGTACGACGCCTTGTAAATGTTGCTTAACTTTTCAAAAGCATGCCAAAACTTCCTTTGAAAACCCACACCCAGTTTTAGGAGAATTAAAAATAAAAAGGAATATTTTAATTATTTACTCGACCCTCACATGGACGCCTATCTCTCCACTTATCAACTTTGGTCAATTATAGCATCTTCATTGATCTTTAGTGGCCTTGACAACTCCAAGAATGAACATGCACCAACATGTAAAGTTGAACGACCAATATGCAAATGCATGAAATGACATGCAAATGATTGACATAAAGGAGTGGTCCCACCCATAAATGGGACAACCAAAAGAAATATTCCCCTGGAGATGCCTAGAAACATTTCTAGAGCATATTTCCTCCAAAATTACATTTACAAATCATCAAATCATATTTTGGAAATTAGAAATAATTAAATTCCCACACATTAGCCCACATTAGCTATTATTGAAAATTAAAATAAAAGAAAATAATATTTTTGGGTGATGTTGATTGTTAGTACTCGTGGATGCTCCTACATTAGATTGGTCCTTTTCTTCTTCCAGATATGTTTCATTCCATGGATGTGAAATGTGTATTCAATATGTTGAACTATGGAATGCAATGCATGTTTGGTTTTGAAATCCCTTGATTCTAATTTGGAATCCCTAGGTGAAGATCTTGTCCTCAAAGGAAAGAGGTGTTGAATTCCCTTATTTTCCTCTTCAACTTGGGTCATCATGGTGCAATGATGGGTGTTGTGGTTAATAAATTTATTGGGTAGGTTGAGGAAAAATATATTTTAATGATTAATTGATGTATGCATTGCATGTCTATGGTTAGCTACTTTACTATGGTGGGGCTTTTTCTTTATTTGTGTTTATTCTTAAAATCATTTCCCTTTTTTTTCAGTTTTGGTGCTCTATTTTGCGATGCTTACTAAGTGTGTTTCTATGTATTTTCAACTGGTGTGTAATTTTTTCAAAATAATTTAATATATCATAGGTTTTTACCACCTTTCTCCTAAAAAAAATATTCCTCCACATGATCTTAAAGTCTCCATATTTGGCTAAAAAATTTAGAGGATGAGTAAAAATATATAGGTATATATTTGCTACTATATTATTATTTTTATTATTTTATTATCATAGTAATTGTAAAAAAGTAAATTATTTTAAGACTCTTTTCATAATAGCTTATGGGGTTTATTGGATCAACCTTAGATTGTTAAAGTAGATTTTTTCATGTGAAGTTTTTAGTAGTTTGTGAAGTGCACTTGGATGAATTTGTAGGTAGAACCATTATAATTCTCTATTTTATTTTGATTCACATATTATTAATAGGTTCATACTTACATGTATGTCCTTGGTTTTGAATCTCGACTTTATAACCAATTTATTGAGTTGCTAATCTTTTAGTACTTAACTCTTCTACATATATAAATCATTTATTATTTTTAGAATTATTTAATTTATAGTCCTACTAGTCTACATAACTTAGTAACACCTCACCCTTTCCATATTTATGGAGAGCCTTCACTTACTAGTTATTTTTATAGGATTATGGATTTCTAGGATTTTAGGGGTTATATGTGAAATAAGATTTTATGAATGATCACATATAGGTATATAAATATTATTTACATATTTAGTTGTATATATAACCTAATATTACTATACTTTTTTGTAGAGATATTTAGGTCTTCTAAACCAATAAGCTAGTGTAAGGCATGCTCAATGATAAATATTTGGCTTTACAAAGGGTGTGACTAAGTCATGTGACTTATTTTATGTTTTATTTATAATTTATTATCTATAAATATCTATGGGAATAACCTCCTTTGGCCTACAAATCTAAATGCATAGAATATTTTCATATGCTTGTTAATTGGTCCATAATTTCCATTGTATGATCATGAGTCTTAACTTATCAATCTAAACAAACATAAGCCCCCAAGTTTAGGTCTAAATTATACTATTTAGGATTGTGAGATTTAATTTGGATCACCAAAACTTTATCATAATTCATAAAAAAAATATGTATATTTACAAAATCATACAATTTAATTCTTATCACCACATTTCAAGAAATAACAAGATAAGATGGAAAGTAAAGATGATGTTCATTCTTTAATATAAAAGCATGATGCCAAAAGAGTTGTATAGGATATTAGCATGAATATTATCATACAAACTAAAATTATTTACGACACATCATGTACATAAGGTATATTTCATTCATATTATATCATTATCACAATATAAACAAAAAAAAAGGGTAGAGAGGGATACGTTACTAAACCATTAAATTAGGACATTAAAGGAGACAAATATAATGAATGCATACATTCATGAATGAGATCAATTATGAACATTTGTATTATAGAACCATAATAAAAATCATTCATGATGATCTTTAAGAAGTTCGAGAGACTAAAAAATCATCTCTAAGGTCTTATATAGGATTAAATGGGGCTGAAAATTAGCCTAAACATCACATGTTCACTTTCAGACACTTTGTAAAACATAATATTTCATTGGATCAACATTGTTCTAGGATTATATCATCATACATAAGCAAGTTGGAGTCAAAAAAAGGGGTGTCACAATATTAATGAAAATATTCTAATCCAAACCCCTTTCAAAGATGATATAAAATTATGAACTTTTTTTATTTTCTTTTATTGAATCAGGTGTATCCTTACGACCCAACCCAACACCCAACCCGCCTTACCTTGGTCTTACATTTTGCCAAGTTGGGGTCGGGAAGGGGTGTCACACTAGGGCGGGACTAGTCCTTTGGTGAATTTTTATAAATTGACCTCTAATTAATCAAAAGATTCCAATCCAAACCCATTTCAAAGATAATAAAAAGTTATGGACTTTTGTCTCATCTTTTTTTTGTTGACTCAAAGGTATTCTGACGGTCCAACTCAATGCCCAACCCGCCTTACCTTGGTCTTACATTTTGCCAAGTTGGGGTTGAAAATGGGTGAGTTGGATCACAAGAATATAAATTCTTCTAAGACACCTTTGATCCAAAGGGTAGGTTGATAATCAACAAGTACACTAAAATCACATTATGATTTTTTTGCAAAATGGGCTCTAATTAATCAAAATATTCCAATCCAAATCTCTCTGAAAGATGATAAAATGGTACAAAGTTTTTTTTTCTTTTTTCTTTTTTGTTATTGACTTAGGCGTATTCCTACGACCTAGCCCAACACCCAACCCGCCTTACCTTGGTCTTACATTTTGCCAAGTTGGGGTCAAGAAGGGGTGTCATGCTAGGGTACAAATAAATTCTTCTAAGGCACCTTTGATCCAAAGGGTAGGTTGATAATCAACAAGTACACTAAAATCACATTACGATTTTTTGCAAAATGGCCACCAATTAATCAAAATATTCCAATCCAAATTTCTTTCAAAGATGATAAAATGGTACAAAGTTATTTTTATTTTTTATTTTTGTTATTGACTTAGGGGTATTCCTACGACCTAGCCCAACACCCAACCCGCCTTACCTTGGTCTTACATTTTGCCAAGTTGGGGTCAAGAAAGGGTGTCACGCTGGGGTGAGAATAATTCCCCGAGGATGTATGCAATAATCAAAGATGATAAAATGGTCTGAACTCTTTCTTCATTTTTTTATTGACTCAAGGATATCCCTATGACCCATCACAACGCTCGACCCGCCTTACCTTGGTCTTACATTTTGTCAAGTTGGGATTTGGAAGGGGTGTCATGCTGGGCAAGATTGGGCAATGGATAGGGAGACCAACCTTTAGATAGTCATCCTAACTCGACTGTCGTCGTCGTTCCTAAAAAACATAAACATTCGCATAAACATTCAAAAAGACTAAAAACAACTTCAAAAACATTGAAATATTCCAAAAACTCCAAAACCACCCATCTCATTTCGCTTCACCCACAATAAACCTCCATCCATAATAAATTGATCGTCATCATTAACTTTTGGTAAAACAAGTATGACAAGTCGTGAAGTGTGAACCTAAATGTAAAAAATCAAACTCTTGATCATTATCAAACATGTTAATCAAACCTTATATCAACGGCCTTTGAAACAACCAATCAACTAGCCACCATTCACTAACATGTCCTAGGATGCATCCTTCCTACAATGGGCATTATCATTGGCAATCACTTTGGATACTTATCCTAAACAAAACACATTACCTAGGTAAAATTTATAGATAACATTGACTATTTGTTTTGATCTTGTCTTATGATTATCTTGTCGACCCATTTTGAGGACCTCTCGATAATGTCTAAACGATTTAAAGAGAAAAGAATGTGGCATCAATCATTATCTTTTGTTTGTTGTGCTTGTGAGATGTTCTTGTAAAATAACTTTGGCGAATACTTGCTTTGTTGTGTGTAGGGAGGCCATTTTGAATAGATTGTTGACTATTGCGTATGCTTTGGTTGGAAATGTTCTAAACTTCTAAACTACATTCAAATATGGTTTTCGTATGCCAAGGTGTGAGCAAGGATTATCCTATCTGTTTGTAGAGTTAGTCCATCGCACTAAGTACAAAGCCATCCTAGTTATCGATACCTTGATGCATTGTGTCTATGTGTTATATCAAAAATAAGGAATGATGAAGTATTCCAATCCCTGAAACGAGCATATCATCTATCTCATCACCATATATAATAAAGGCTCAAAGAATCAGACTTGTTGGACTTCTGAATCAATCTCAATACAATGGTTAATCAATTTCCATCTCATTCTTCTATCTTTATTAATAATTCTATCCGAGTATAGTAGAGATTAATTTCTTGGAACCAAATATTGCTTTTGTAGTGTATGGATTTGGTATTAATGAAATTACATGGAATGCATGTTTGCAAGGTAATTGTCTTGATGGTCATTTGTATGTTGTATTCCCTATCTAAGCTTAAAAATCAAAACCTTCTTGTTCATATTCTGCAAACGTGGTATTCCATGAGACCTTTTTCTTGAGGCTTTTTACTTAGCGATTCATGTGCCTTGACTAAGCCACCACATTTAGCATGCATGACCTTTTCCTATTTATTGGATACGCCTCCCTGCTCTAAAGCTCTCTTTGGGCATGATAGAGGTGTTGGGGTAGGTTGCAAAATTTGATTTTGTTTTCACCTACCAATGCTTTGCTCTTACTAGATAGGTACTCCAATTTTTCAACAAAGGTATGGTGCTTATCCTATCCTTTTGACATTCCTCATGGCCGCTTTTCTTTTAAGCATTTTTCCAATGGATTTAGTGTATTGTCTGAGCAATTGCTTTTCACATGCATATTTTTCGCATCTACTATGTTGAGGGAATCACGTTCCCAATTTCAAAACTCCCATTTTGACTCGAGTAGAGGGAATGCTCGATAATGTTACCAGGTTTGGCTTCTACTTGTCAATTATTTTCCTTGAATTTTCTTAAGTCTTTTGCAAAAACCATATTCATCTTGTCTTACAATGAGGGCATTCCTTGAAACAACATTTTGTGAGGCATATTGACAACGGTACTTGTGTCTTGTCAATGCTTCCGCATTTTGCATGCAAGGTTTAGCGAATCCTTGTCACAATCCGATATAGTTAGACAAATAGATGAGATAAATAACATTATTGAAGGTGGTTATCCTTTCAAACCATTCTATTATACTGCAGTTAAAGGCCTTAATATAAAATAAGCAAATTAATCTTGTTGAACCTAACTTGTTTTGTCCTCCTTTTTCTCTTTTGTATGTTGCTCTATACCCGGTTATTGTTGTAAGGGTGTTTATTTGCAATTTTGGCAACTGTTTTAATGCCCTCATGGCTTTAGATCAGAGGGTGAGCATTTGTGCTTTCAAGGGAATAGACATTTGTTTTTTTTTAAACAACCAATTTAGGATCAAAATATTGTGCTACTCCCATATTAGTAGCTACTAAAACATCTTAATCTGATCCTCTAATGTGGCTCACAATGATCTAGTGCATTGGGTAAAGTGATCTTTTGGTTCTTTTCTTAATTATATGATCTATAATTTTATTAGATGGAATCATCCCATATATAGCTTCCCTTCGTTATAGTATTAACTCTATCGAAAGAAAAATCTATAGCTCTCTTTTAATGCTCAAGATAAATCGTACTCAACAAAAATGATGTTATTAATATGTAATTTTTCTAGTTGATGTAACACGGTTTTTATTTGAAATCAGTAAAGCTAGCATATATAATATGAGCCTAGTATATGAATGTCTTTGAAAAGATGTTAAAGACAAAGCTAGGGGTTGGGTATTTATGACATTTCGTAATATTAGTAAAGTGAAATTGATAGAACAGTGATAACAATGATATCTTCAACAAATGCATTGATGGTGTGAGACTCTCTTTAGCTGATGCACAAACGGCAGCAAATCAAACTGATGAAGTTGTTCTAGTTTGAGGCTCCACTTGGACTCCAAAGCTACAAGAATTGATTGAAGGGTTGTTTGGCCAGAAGAAGTTGTGCACAAGCGTTAATCAAGATGAAGCTATGGCTTCTTTGTTGACCGGCCAATGTTCAGATGCACTTGTTCAAGATGTCACTCCTTTAAGGAGCTATCATGGGCGTTATAATTCCTATATAGAAAGTAACGACTTTCTCCAATGTGGCAAACTACAAAAAATGGAAAAGAGCAACCTGCTGCAATGGACAATAATTTGCTAGGAAGATTCGACTGTGAGTTTTGAAATAGATACCAATGGGATATTGGAGGTCTCGGCCAAAAACAGAGTAGCAGTTGAAAAGAGCATAATAATTGGAAAGGACAATTGTGGGCTAAGGATGAAATCAGTAGAATGAAGTGCTTTGTTTCCAATCAAATGTTAACTCTATTGGTTGATGGCATGCTTTGCATATCTGTTTTATCTTAAATGGACCTTATGAAATGAATCATTGGTTGATAAGAAAAATTTAGCAATGGAAATATTTGATAATTAGGCTCATAGAATACAAGATGCAATAAGATATTCTGAAAGTAGAAACACACTGGAATAAGAAGCTAATATATTCTTATTAAAGGAATCATTGGTGGATTAGAAAAACTGGTAAATGGAAACAAGCTCATAGAATACAACTTGAAATACAACATTTTTTACATTGTTACCTGTCCGTTTTCCTTAAAAAAAACATAAATAAAAGAACATACATAATCAATGGAAAAGAGAAAAAGAAATCCAACCACCTTTGAGCTGTCAGATTTGGCTCGCATTCTTTTACATTGATATAGTTATTTCTTCTTTCAGGCCATATGCATATCCCTAAGAATGACATACCTGAACCTCCCTGCACCATAACAGAACAATCGCATGCAATCAGTACATCATAAAAAATGTAATATCAAACCAATAAAACAACATTCCTAAATCCATTTTTAAATGTTATAAAGAACGACAATCCTAAATAGTGTTCAAACTTTTGTACCAATAAAATCCATACCAGGAAATGCAATGGTATACAAACTTCACAGTAAAGGGAGATGAACTGTATTATTACCCTGCCATGAGATGTGTCTCAATGAAAATCTCAGCAGTATGACTCTTGTGAGTGCCCACTAACACAGATTCTAAATCTTCATTTATAAAACATGTTTTGAACACATCCTTGAACATAACGATAATGAAAATTAGGACAAGAAAAAGTAAATATAGGAGGTGGTCTTATAGAAGCCATCTATTATTTGAAGGATTCCAATTGAATCTTGTTGGCTAATATGGATGAAAATTGAGTTGGCAGGTGACTTTTAAGAAACATTGATTTTTGCTTCATTTCTGATTTATGCTTGTCTCACAAGCTGCAATATTCCATTTCTCATTCTTTGGAGTTCTCTAATGTTTACTTATCCTTGGAGTATGAGAACATTAGAATTTAAATGGATTGAGGCCAAATAGAAGCAGTTTCAAAGAATTGGAAAAATGAATTGAGGTTTTAGGTTTGTTAGAAGAATTATAAAAGGTATTTTAAAACAAAGAACATTGAAGAAGATGATCCAAAAAAAGTAATGTTTTAAGTAGTAAAAATCAAGTCAAATGTCCACATTTGGTGGGATAAGGTTAAACGTGGTCTGGAAGAAAATATGTTACCATCAGATTACCAACAAAAGTTGTCTAGATAGTTTAATAACTTGAGACAAAAGACTATCTATGCATAATTAAAGAAAATAATTTATCAGAATTTAACTTTAAACTGATTTGCAAGAAGATAGGTATCACAACGGTCTGAATTTTTCAATCCAAGATGAATTATATTCAGCAAAATATTCTTTAAACATGAGATATTAAGTAGGGGAAAGAGAGACCTAGTGATCAAATGTGTCAATGGTGCAATACTAGAAAATCGAGCAGGTATAGACTCCAATTGGTGATTTGGTTTTAGATCTTTGATGAATAGTATCCAAAGTGGTCTATGTTAAATATTAAGTGATCTGATCATGATCATGAAGCCATGGGAATATAGTACAATAAAAATGATAATCTATCAATCTAGAGTTTCAGATATTATTTGATTTGGAGAGAATAATAAAAATCACTCATCTTTCTGATACGTTATAACTGCCCAAATTAAAAATTAGTTGGGAAATTTCAAGTAGTACTGGCCTCCCACAAAACTGTTACAAATTAGCAGTTAAAAGGAAAATTAGAATAAGAAGTTAGGTAAATATGGTAGGAAAATATAACAGGAATTATTTTCTCTGAACCAGAATATATTTAAAAATGATTTTTTTTATAATTTATTAAGAAGAATGAAGGTTATGTGTGTTATCCTACTTTTATTTTTCCAAATTTGAGAACTGTTAAATTTAGATTTCATGTTCTTCTGATTTATTACATGTTTTGAGTTGTAAATTATTAATGTATGATCTGAAAACAAGAGAGTACATGAGCTGCATAAACATCATGCGTATATCTTCTGAATGAAATGCTTACAGACAAGCTATACAATTTTTTTAGATTATTTACCTACTTCGAGGTGAGTCTATAGGGAAGGAGAATCAATCAGAAATTGATATGAATTTAAGCAGTTAAAACAAACTTTGCAGAAAGCTTGTTAGTTCTATGTTATCCCTGGAGAAAAATAAATCATTATAATAAAAATGGAGGTCTATTAAATATGTGCTTGCTATGGGAACATTGTTGTATACTTGCTATGGGAACATTGTTGTATACTTTGAGTTTCAGATTAAAACTATGTTATAAGCTAAGCAAAACAGGGGAGTGCATGTGCTGTATGGCCAGCATTCACCACTTTGAAACGGATTGTTAAGGAAGACTAAATTAAAAGTAAATCAAATCAATCAATAAATTTTCTGAATCCATCAATAAAGTAAAAGTGCTTGCATTTCAATCAATCATTATCTCTGTTATTCAATAAAAAAAGGGGTTTCTACCAATTGGTTGGCATAATGTTGGGGGTTGACATGTTTTGCATATCTGTATTTTCTTACAGGAATCAATGGTTGATAAGAAAGAATTAGCAATGGAAATATTTGATAATCAGGATCATATAATACAATACGCAATGGGATATTTTATACCATTTCCCCTATCCCTCTGAAATTGTTTCTAATTTTTATGAGCAACACAACAAATATTTCTGTAATCGCAGCTTTTTATTGGTGGTAAGAGACTTAAAAATCCATGGAATTATAGATAAGGTATAAGATATGTCCATAAGAATTTTATAAATGGATGTCAGAGATGTCGAGAGTTATAGAGAAATTAACAGAAACTGACCTTTCCTTGACCTAAATCTCCTATTTCTTATGACACAAATAAAATTTCTCAGTCAAATAAACACAAAAACGTGCAAACAATCTTAAAACAAGCTGCAGCAGAAATCTCAGAACAGCTCAGGCTAAAAATTAACTTAGCTATTTAAACCCATTGTTACAGGGATCCCTAGAAAATTATACCCTAAAATACAGGGTATATATTGCTCCTTACATTATTCTTTCTATAAATTCAGCAGAATCAATCCAAAAGGGGAAAAGAAATCCAAGTACCTTTGAGCTATCAAATTTTCTTCCCATTTTCTTTTACATCCATTAATGCTTACGTTGATATAGTTATTTCTTCTTTTAGAGCATATGCATATCCCTGAAACTCCCTGCAACATAACACAACAATCACAAGAAATCAATAAATCATAAATAATGTAATATCGAAACCAATACAAAAGCAGTCGTAAATCCATCCCTAAATGGTGTTTAAAACATTTAAACAAATAAAATCCATACCAGGAAACAGAGTAGCACACATAATTCATAGTAATGGAAGATGAACTGTACTCTAGGCCTAAAATATAATGTGTTTTGACTCTTTGAATGTGTTTGAGAGACACGTCTATGTGTAGTGCATCTCTGATGTGAAAAAGAGACTTTAGAGTGATCTCTTTAGTTGTTGCCAAATGAAGGATAAGGATATGCAGTTTGAATAGAAGATTGGCTTCTTGTCACGTTGAATAAAGAACAATGTACATATAATCAATTTGTGATACAAAGGATGGTGTAAAATAACGAGATCTCATGAACCAGTAGTTGTTGTGAAGTACCAGAGATATGTGTGAGGAATCTATGTAGCAGGTGAATGACAGAAAGAGAGATAAAAGAGGGTTTTCTGACATCATTATTGCAGAATTACAACAATACAGTGATGGCTGATTGAGGTGACAATAACAGAATGTGTTGATTACAAAGGTATGTTGATAATGCAAATGCTTTCTTGATTGGTCTATGATAATCTTGATATTCTTGAAGATTATTGTGAAAGAGATTTGTTTGCAGTTTGTATTGAGGACATTGTAGTGATCATAAGTTTATTATTCTTTTGAAATCTTGTCAAGGGAGATATAAGGTGTTTTGTATCTGTGTTATAGAAGTCATCTATAACCAGTGATACTAATGTAGACAGAGTAGTACTCTGTGTTTATAGATTAGGTATAAGATATGTCTATAAGTATTTTATAAATGGATGTTAGAGATGTCGAGAGTTATAGAGAAATTAACAGAAACTGACCTTTCCTTGACCTAAATCTCCAATTTCTTATGACACAAATAAAATTTCTCAGTCAAATAAACACAAAAACGTGCAAACAATCTTAAAACAAGCTGCAGCAGAAATTTCAGAACAGCTCAGGCTAAAAATTAACTTATCTATTTAAAACCCATTGTTACAGGGATCCCTAGAAAACTATACCCTAAAATACCGGGTATATATTGCTCCTTGCATTATTCTTTCTATAAACTCAGCAGAATCAATCCAAAAGGAGAAAAGAAATCCAAGTACCTTTGAGCTATCGAATTTTCTTCCCATTCTCTTTACATCCATTAATGCTTACGTTGATATAGTTATTTCTTCTTTTAGAGCATATGCATATCCCCAAGAATGACACACCTGAAACTCCCTGCAACATAACACAGCAATCACAAGAAATCAATAAATCATAAATAATGTGATATCGAAACCAATACAAAAACATTCGTAAATCCATTCCTAAATGGTGTTTAAAACATTTAAACAAATAAAATCCATACCAGGAAACAGAGTAGCACACATAATTCATAGTAATGGAAGATGAACTGTACTCTAGGCCTAAAATAGAACGATTTAAATAATAAGTGGGCTTCCAAAAGTTATAAGGCGAATCCATTGCTAGCTAACCATTGAAGATGGACGGCCAGATCATATTTCTCAAGAACTGAAGCATGCTCGTATATACCCATAAAGAGAAGAGGAATCTAGCCGTTTACATTTTAAAATTTGAATTGGGGGAATTAAAGGAAGAGGTATTTCATACATAGCTGTGCCACGTGGAAGCAACGCTTAAAATAGACCTACTTTCTTTGTATAAGACATATACTCTTTACCATAAATCTACTTAATTATGATTTTGATCCATTTTGTCATATGAAGGGAGATGACAAACTAGGCAAACCTTATTATGAGAGGAAACACTGCTACATTTAAACATAGTCATCAATATGGTTATTTGCAACATATGAAATGCTTTCTTGAAGTTTTCCGTAAGATAATTATGGATGCATATCATATAGGAGCTTAAGTTTGTAGAGTTGGAGATATGGAGTCTTCACTTGTAGGCCATCTTGGAGCTTTATAGTATTTCTTGTGCACCATAGTTTCCCTCTTCTCTCTTTTTTATTATATTTTATAGACCTCTTGTTTTCTTACCAAGTCTACATACACCTTGCCCTAGCATCCTTATCCCATCCAATCCTTTCAAATCTCATCTAGTATCTTTTTTGTCTCCATTTGTCATTTCCTTGTATCTCTTTTTTCCTTTTTGTTGCCTCTGTACCCCTCCCTATCATTTTGGAATATATCACAAGAGAATGCTAGTGAAGACTTGGGAAAATAGCTTTATAGACAATAACAACCTTTTTTTTTTTTAAGTTTCTAATGCCTTCTTCGAAAAATCCATGTTAAATGTGACATGTAACATCTCTATTTACTTTTTTTCCAACCACTCACATCATTACCTCTCCTTCAACATTTTATACATGTGACTTCATTCTAGAGTAAAAGCCATGAATGACACACATAAGAGTCGTGAAATTTTACTTCGCACTTGTTTGTTGCATAAGGTTAATTTCTTTAAGAAAATCCATTTTGTGCATATCTTGGTGTTTGTTAAGTCAGAACTCTTTCAGGCATTTGTGGTTTTTAGGGAGTGGATTTTCGTGTGTAGTTTGTCAAAATGCCCATGTGTAAGGCAAGTTGAGACATTTTGACCTTTAATTTTTGTTACCTTTTATATAAATATTGATGAACTTTCACTTGTCTAGGGAAAGGAGGGTTAGTAAATTGTTTTATCTTGGAATTTTTTGTGTGGCCCCATGGGATCCACTTTTCTACCTTTATGATTTATTTTTTAATCTTTTCACCCTTTCCTTGAGAATGCGAGATTTGGATGTACACTTGAGAATTATGCCATCTTCTTCTTGTAAGCTCACCAATTTTACAAATTGTACCAAGGTGAAGATTTAAAAGTTAAAATTAAAATTTGTATTTATGCATATCATTTTGCATCTCAATTTTTTGATTTGGTTAACTTAATTTTTAAAACATTTTAATTTTTACATGAGACTTTCAAACTTCTATTAATTTATAGTATGTGATTTGCTAATACATCAATTAATTTCAAAAAAATTATTGATAAATCTTTGGAAAAATCACTGAATATCAAGTGGATTAAAATTAAAATTTATAAATTCATATAATCCGATAATTCAATTGATTGCATAATTTTATTTTTTTTTAATTTAACAAAGTTGCATCTAGAATCAAATAAAGGCCATGTGTAAATTGCAAAGTGCAAATTACAACTTTTGAAAGATAAAATAGATTTAAATTATGCGACTCTACTTATTTATGCCTCATTTTAACTTCAAAATGGGGAAAATGAATTAAAATTACTTTGTAAACCAACTGTTGAAGTTTCTAGGAAGTTTGCACATAGTGTATTAGTTGATGACTATGAGTCAAAGACATAGATTTGCACTTGCAACCAAATCCTACTGCATTTAAACTATATATATTATTAAATTGACATGTTTAAGCTTTATAGAACCCCTTTAGAAATAAATATTAACTTTCTACACCATTTTATAAATTTATGAAACTATGAGTTGTGAGGGAATAAATATGCTAGAAAGTCCTTGAGAAGATACACCTATCAAATTGTATAAAACCCTATATTTTTTCCATTGATATCTAATTTTGAACACTTAACCACCTTCTCAATTTAGGTTGATGGGGAAGTTGCAACAAACTAAGGAGATTAAACTTGACTATGAGGGCACTTATGACTACAACTAGGAATTGATGACTTTGACTTGATAAGCAATTCAACACGTCAATATGATTATGTGTATTTATGTCCAAGAATTGATGATGTAAGAATTTATCTTTTTTAATTTGATCAAATTGAGGTGAAAAATAAGCTTCACATGCTACTTGGAATACAAATAAGACACTTAAGGGATGAACTCAATAATGCATATCTTTTCTATGAACATGAAAATTGAATTTTTTCAAGGTAGAAAAGAAGAATAAAAAATAGGCACCATTTAACATTTAGATTTTATAGGGTTTCTTGTCAAGTTTATTTCTAGATGAATTATGGGAGAATCCATAGATTCCTAGTAGTTAGACCTAACCAATGAAGTGAAGATGAGCTTAGAATCCTTTTAGGGCACTAGATAGAGACATAATTATGTCTATCCATCACCCCTATCACACATGACAAGCCGAACACTTATAATATCCCTATCCAAGATACAAAAGTTCAAGTTTCAACATGTACTATATATTGTACACATAAAAAACCAAATTCTTTAAAATTTTATAGTTATTTAGATCTCATTTGCACACAAGAGGTGGTTTTATCCCTTTCCTATATAATAGGTACTATTTCATGCATTTAGTATCCCTATATAGATAAAGGTACCACTCCTAATGCCCCTTTGCTAGAAAATAGCTCTTATATATCAATATTTTTGAGCTAGCACTCCTTGATCATCTCTTTAACCTATACAACCATTTTCTTTAGTTCTCAGGTGTATTTTATTCCTCTACCTCACTCATTTTTCGACCTTCTATTTTGTGTTTTCTTAACATTTTATTAACAAATCCATGTTTCTGAATTATATCTCTAGTATGTTATATTTAATTTCTTTAGATTAAATTTACAAGTAAGGTGTTTGAATGCTTGATTTGTATCTTATTTAGAATTAGTTTCTATGAAAGAAAAAATGATTTTATTTACTCTAATAAAAATAGATAAATAGTTAAATTAGGTTATGTCATTTTGTGAACCTAATTTAACACTAAAACCTACATAATTAAATTTAATCCCTAAACCCTCAACTCTCAACTATCCATCATAAACCATCAACCCTAAACCCATAAACCATAGGTCCTACTCCCTAAATAATGAATAATTTAGAGATATTAAATGGAGAGAGGAGAGAGAGACATGGGAGAGAGATAGAGAGAAGCAAGATATAGAGAAGAGATATGTTAGATATAGAGAAGAGATATCTATATAGGGAGCAAGGGATAGGTAGATAAGGAGGGGTGAGGGGAGAGGTAGGAAGGGGAAATAAATAGAAAGATGAGGTAGATAGAGGTATATAGTGGAGAGGGAGAGGGGATTAGATAGAGAGAAGTAGATCTAGGGAGAGAGAGAAGTGAGATAGAGAACAATAAAGATGGGGAGGAGAGTAGAGAGGTGGAGATTTGAGATGATATATAAAGAGGTAGGCAGACCCTCAACCCTCTATCATCGACCATAAAACTTGTTGCAAGTATGATGGTGTTGTCATTGATGTCAATAGGATGTCTACTGATTGGTGTTGTCATTGATTCCAACTGTGTGTTAAGGAGGTTGTTATTGAGAAAATTATGAAAAAGAGGAAAACAGGTTTTTGTAGGTTGTGCATGTATACTCCAGATATTGAGGATGTGTTGTAATGCCCCACCATGCAACCCTAGAGGAAGTTTCAATTCACAATAAAAGCGTACTAATTTTTTTTTTATTAAAGTGAATTAGCCATACATGTTCATCTACAATTGATAACATCCCCTAAGGCTACGTAACCGAGATTACTTAATCCCAATTAGCATACATCATTTAAAATTCATTGCATTTAATTACTCATGTATTAAGCATTAATTCAACATACATAAAAAACATAAGATAAGAAGATAAACATCCATAACATAAATTCATAACTTGAACAACTGGTTACATCACTCATTCCCAAAATGAGGCAATATTACAAAAGTATTACATTACAAAATTCCACCTCATAAATACAAGAGGGGTATAAAACTTATTACAATTGGAAATACAACAATGTTAAAATTGAACAAGATCCGCGAGCTGTCCATCTGGATGTCTCGCCACCAAGTACTGAAGATCACGGGGGACCCAACGATTTATGGTGCACGTTCCACCCAACCAAGTGGTACCCGAAGGCCCACCCCCCATGCTAGGAGATAGTAACCACGTAACATGGTCAATTGGATTTGATTTGACATTACCTATAACATATTTTTGTAGCCCCAAATCTAATTTGTAATAGTTGGAGGCATTCTTTCTTGTAGGAGTGAAATTTTGTAGTGTTAGAAATGGATTCTTCCTTGTACTTTTGAATCTTGTTTTATTGTTAATTTTTCTATAGCTTTGGTGTTGTTGGAGCTACATATTTGATGTTAAAATCAGATCTATTAAATTGCTTGAAGCATGTGTGTGTGGTATTAATCCCAGACTGCAAATCCAATAGTTTCAACTCTGAAGGTTGATAAATCTTTCCTAGTTGAGGTTTAAAATAAGTTATGGAAAAAAATGAAAGTTTAAAAATTGTTGGAAGGGATCAAACACCAATGTTTAGAAATGGTTTTTCTCAGTTTTTAGCTTGGTTTTTGACATTGTTGAATTGGTAAATAAATTTTGAATCACTTGTTTTCCTGTAGATGAAGGTGGGAGCTTCTACTACCCAATTTTTCAAGAGAAATGGGGTTTGTTTGCACATTCAAAATAATCTCTGAAATTTGGTTTGCCAAAAAAAATTTGTGCACATTTAAAGAAGTTTAGTTTGAATCAAATCTCATAGCCTTTTGAGTTCATGCAATTTTTTTGGTGAGTAGGCTTCTTCAATTGAATTGATTAAAAATTTGAATGGTGGTTGTAAAGATAAACACCTCAATTTGGGGTCTTGGTCTTCAATTGCATCAAATGGTATCAGAGCAGGAAGATTGGCTGGGAAGTATTGTAGCAGTTGATTGGCAGGAAGAGTTGAAATAAGTTTGTAGTTGTTATCCTCCAACAGAGGTTAAGGCTGGGTAGAAGGTGCACGAGAGAGGTGTGTCTTCCAGAAACCATCTATTGGGTAGAGGATAAGCAAGAGTGACTTTGTTGTAGGGAGGACATGTGATTGCAAAGGGTTGATACCCTGAAGTGAGAGATATTGTTGCAAATAGGACTTGTAACTGTAGAGGGACTTGTGAGTCTCTAAAGATATCTTTGAAGAAGAGGACAAGATGGGTGACGAGAAGGCCTGTGAGGACTTTACCTATGGAAGAGTGGAAAGAAAAGAGGTTTACAAAATGGGTTATTAGAGAATTAAAAAAGATTGAGGCTAGATTAGATGTGATGGAGATGGCGTAGAGAAGAGAAATAGAAGAGGCTAAAAGAAAGCATGAACAAAGATTACGTGAAAAGGGTATGGTGGCTAATAAAAGATATAAAGTTGAAAAAATTGAAGAGAAGGTGGAGTGTTATCCTAAAGGAGGAGAAGAGCTGTGTAGTGCCCCTCTGCATTTCACCTTGACAATGTTGTTCGTTCATGATTTGGTTCGTCTCTTTTGTCGCAGTATTGTCCTCCATTTCACTTGTGTGATTTGGTACTTCCTGGTATGTTGTGCATTTGATTTAATTTGGGTTGACTAGTACTTTGATCAATTATGGCATTAAAATAAAAGATTATCGAAATTAAAAGACTTTGGGATAATTAAAAATAAAAGCTTATATAAAATGGAGGTATTGATTAAATAAACATTAATAATGTCTTTATTTGATTTAAATAAATTTAAAATTATGATTTAATAAGGAAATATAAAGAATAAATATATTAAACTATGATATTGTACAAAAAAAATTGAAATGAAGGATTAAATTAATAAATTAAATATTTTAATTGTTGATTTATCATGTGTAAATAATAAAGCATAGTTAAACTATAAAATTAATAAAATACAAGGTAGTTGACGGTAGTGGGAAACAAAATAAAATAATTAATTTAAAGAAGAGAGGGCATGTAGTAACGGGCATTATGGAATAGTAAATAAATTGGTTATTTTGGCAAAAAAAAGGGGGGCTTTGGCAACTATTCTGAAAAAAACTAATCTTGTTTTGTTCTTGTGAATAAATTTTTTGGTTCCTGAAAAGCTTTATTTTTGGTTTTTGGGATTTTGGGGAATTGGGGATTCTGTAGTGGTTTAGGAGATTGGAAGTGTGTCGAAACGAAAAATTGGAGATAGAGAGCTTTGTATCAGCCTTCAGCTCAGCCAATCGAATTAGCCCAAGTTCCTCTTTTCTATAATCTTCTTCTTTTAGAATAAATGCTTGAATTTTAGATTCTAATTTGGAACAAACGTTCCTGTATTTAAACTGGGTTTGAATTGGAACAATTAGTATATATATGGCAGTGTTGCTTCAATGCTCTCATCATATTGTTCGAACTTATTTTGCAATCTTGTATTCCATGTGGTTGTGTTTATTTTTCTTCTGACATCAGTAATTGCTGAAATCTTTGAAGACTCTTCCATAGTACGAAACTCACCATCAATCGTTCCCATTTTTGTTATATTTTCTTAAGTCTTTTCAAAAAATCCAATTACACTAGACATCTTATCTTGACTACCATGGAATCCTCAATTACTTCATCTTTTATACCTTCTTCTTCTTGAGGGCCATGTATCACATGTACATTGTTGGAAGTCATTCTAATCGAATAATTTTATCTCCATCTAATAAACCCTCAATGCAAGTACATATAGACCCGCTCAATTCATGGTTTAGAGTCTAGACTGCCTATTATGTAACACAGTGAATAAATCATTCGATGCCATAATTTCTACTACTGTGATAATGATCAGAAGGGCAGAAATGAAAATATTTTATGTTTTGAGAAGTGTTTGGGACCCTCGTATTTTTCAAGGATGACCTCACTCAATCTCATATGAGCTCAATCTACCCACTGTCATCTACTATCTTATAAAATTTGTCTTATGAATGGTAATCGAGGTTCTATGCTTGATAATTCAATTTTCATTCAAATGACTATATTGTTCTTATTACTCAACTTCACTCGATAGTTATAATTCAAGGTATTCAAGACTTGCAATGTGGTGTACAAGTTTGGCATTCGGTATTTGAATTTTGATTCAATTCGATTGTATTTCTCCTTCAATTATCTTTGCATAATTTGCAATCAAATTTATGTCTACTACTTAATGGTGCAGCCTACCTCTTGACTTCCTCAGTCTGCATTTTATACTCTTTACCTTTCTCTGGTGCGAGTTATCGAGATTTTGGTGGTATATATTTGAATGTGGAAATCATTGTTTTAAAACAGAGACTCTTGTATAAGTATTTCATTCAATATGTGGAGTTTATTCTTGCAGAAATATAGGTAACCAATGTATATTATCACAATATATATATATATATATATATATGTCATAGTCAGTATATGTATTTATGTATTTGGCATAACTATTACATGATAGGTGTTACAAACTGATCATATGCTTGTATATATGTATACATGTATTTTTATTGTAATGATAGAAAAAGAATAAATATGCTTGTATATTGTAACATCTTACCTTTGGGTTTCATTTTGACTGATTGTAATGGTGTTTCAAATAGTAAATGATTTCGCCATGTGCATTATCGATAATTATCATGTAAATCTTGGTGGAATCGTTGCACACACACACACACACACACAAAAATATATATATATATGTATGTATGTTTGTGTGTGCAAGCCTTCATATGTTTCAATTATGTGCCGAATAGGTATGTTTACTTTTGTATGTTTTGGTAGTTATAGTATAACATGCATCCTTTGGTTCGTGGCTTCAATTTCCGATTGACATTCTATTACTTATCATTTGATTTCATGTAGTAAACCGTAGTCTTCATGCAATATATTTTTCTTGTCATTTGATTTAAATGCTAACTCATTTATTATTTATATATGTATATAAAATCATGCTTATGTGTGATTAAATATAGTTGTATTGTAGATTGTAATTGTAAATAGAATTTCGATATACACATATACATATATAAATATATGTATATATATAAGCATATACTTATATATTTGTATATGTTTCTTTTATAATGATGTTAAAAGTGTAATGTTCTCTCTTTTGAATTTAGGGAAAGTAGTAAGTAAATAAATTTGAAAGAATATATTAAGGAATTTGAAATAGTAAATGATGAGGATTCATTGTATGAACTTAATATAGATTTTTGTGGAATTGGTTAAAGAATGAAGTTGATGAATCTTGGAATGAAAATACTCTCATATTTTGTATTAGATGATTTGTAGATTCCTTAAATTATAGTTATTCAGAATACAAGTTATCGTGGTAAACAATTCTTTGGGCAAATTTATTGGGTGAGATAATGAGTATTTTGAAATGTGGAGAATGATTCCTCATATTGATGGAGGATATCCAATGAAATTCCCTATTATGTTTGAAACATTCATTCTATACACTAAGAATTATTTTTGAGATTGCGTATTGGTCCATTCATAGACAAATAGATTTATTTTGAATAGAAATCGTGAGCTCATATAATAATATTTCTAAGTAATGCAATTCACTAATGATGTAGTGTCTATATATAATAAGGTAATTAATTAGATAAAAGAATCTTCCTTATCGATGTTAATATCTAGAAGTAACACCTTATCTAGGAAATGACTAATTAAATGCAACTGAATAATGAGGTTCCTTGTAAAGATATTAGAATTTTATTTTAACTGATGATATTTATATATTTTGTTGTTGAAGTGAAAAATTAGATGTTGCTTAGAGGGAATATCTAAATCGTAAGATGGTATATATATAATATTTATTTGTGGTGGATTCGAGTCATTCTTATCTCATGATCTGTTAGGAAAATTGACTAGATTCATGCCTTCCTCTGATGAAGTTAATCTGAATGTTAGCTCTGCAAGCTTTATCATGTTATGGAATTGGGTTATCATGGATATTGTTCCTTGTGAGAATAATGGTGTAAATGGCTAGTTAGACTTCCAGAGGCTAAGTGGAATTTTCTACTTGATGGATTCTATGTTAATTCATTTTGAGATGGTTGTTTATGTATTGAATGAGTATACGAGGGTCATTAGCCTTGCACGATATATTCACCACATTGATTGAGAATTGTGTGTGGGATGGTTTATGCCTCACCTCTTTATGTATGTTCATGAGGTTTTATGATTGGTGCAAGTTGGCTTTGCCCTGCTGATTTCATTGGGTCTCCTAGCTACTAGTAGGGGAGTGGCTCTCAATGGGGGCCGACGCACAAAGTGGCGCCAAGGTAACCCATTGGGAGTTTCGTAATTCAGTGATAACGTAAAATGAATTAGGGGGTTGGGTATTATTCACATTAATCAAGATAATTGAATGCCTCACTCATGGCTCAAGTGCTCATTTAGGCTTGAGATGAGATGAGAAGGCCTAGAATGGTAAGACCAACTACCTTGTCCTTGTGAGAGGTATGTTGATTCCACATAGGTTTGTATGGAGGCCAAAGATCAGTAGAGGCTGCTAGGGTAGCCTAGGATGGGGGTCGAGGACTAGGAAGATCTGCCAAGGTAACCCATAGCAAGCTATGTGATGACAATCCTCCCTACTACAACTTAGCATTCCCTTGTCTTCTATCTCCCTTTGATGTTTGTGTGCCTCTGGAAGCAGTGTCACTGTTAGGTAATTTTATGTTATACTTTGCATGTGAGAATCCTATATAGTCTTGTTATGTCAGTTGGTTGTCACCTTGTGGTCACTGTGGTGGTGGGACCTTATTGCTATCTCCTAGCATGGGGGGTGGACCTTAGGGTTCCACATGGTCAGGTGGAATGTGCCTTGTACTCCATTGGGTTTCCCTTGTCGTTGTTCATGTTCGTGGTGGCTGCTCTTGATGATGTGGAATCCTGCACTTGTTCCAATTAGTGTGGAATATCTTCCATGTTCTTGTATTGTACTATAAATCAATTGTATCATGTATTGTACTCAGATGTATATTCTTCCCTATTGATCTCGGGAAGCACTGTTGTAATTAATTGTGAACTCTCTCTCTTATTATGGATAATGTAAACGATGTATCTTGCATATGTGAATTAATTAAATGATCCTTGATGTTGTGATATTGATGACATGAAATGGATGTTCATATTGTTGATTATATAATGTGATGGATTTAATGTACTCCTTAATGTTAGATAAATCATGTTAATAGATTTATTCTTGTTAGTTTAGTTAATGGGATTATAGTAGTGTAGTCATGGAACCTTAGAGGACTTAGGTTAGAACACGAGATATTGTTTCATTTGTAAATTTCAATATGTTTACACTTTAAAAAAAATGTTTTTTTTTTAGTGTTGTAGCGTGTTGTCCTCTAGGGTTGTATGGTAGGGTGTTACAAGTTGGAAATCTCTTATGAAATAGAAAGAATGGGTAAAGAGGACAGCGAGAAGAAAGATGAAAAAATACATTATTACAACCCTATGGTTGCACGGTATATTCATATCTGATCTATATCAAATAGTCGCTCCAACTCAATTATCCCTTTCATAATACTATTATCTTTAGCTTGAGCTAGTTCTTCATCTTGAATCTTGCCATTAGGGTGGTCTATTTATTCAATTATTTGTGCTTTGAAGAAACAAATTTAGTGATAAATTCCAATATGTGTCAATCATCTTCGAACACCTGTAAATTTGTAACATTATCAAGAACAAAAGGTAACTGCACCATATCAATTGTAAATATTCTCAAATTTGAAGCATCTAAAGGTTCTAGAGCACTGGCAACAGTGCCTAAAGCATCAACTCTTTGATTAAATCGTCATGGAATGTGAGTAATGTTGAAAGAATCAAAATCTTTGATTAAGTCCCACACTCTATGCCGGTAGCTAGACAATTGCTTGTAATGATAAATTTACTACTTTCAAACTTGTTTGACTACCAATTCTGAATCACCAAACACCTTAAAAATTTTTGACTTTCTTCTTGATTGCAAGCATCAAACCATGGATGAGGGCCTCGTATTTTGCCACATTGTTAGTACATTGAAATTGCAATCTATAAGCAGCAAGAACAAATTTACCTTGTGGATTGATGAGCTCAATTCCAATTCCAATTCGTTGTTTTGATTTAGATCCATCAAACCGAAGGATCTAGGCTTGATCACCGGTAGCTAAAAACTTACAATTCTTAAGAGTTGTTGAGTTAACATTTTTGGTCTGTGTAACCTACATTTTATCTCCATGTATTTCTGGTTCAAACCTTTTGATCTTGGTATGTTCTAGACAGTGTTGGATTTCAATTTTGTGAATGATTTCCATGTTTATCATGCAACTGACTTCTGAATGTACATAATTATGTAACCTGCACCAATCCTACAACAAAAAACTTTTCAGTGAATCTTTAATTTTCCTACTGTTTCAAGCTTCTGTAACAATATTCTTCCAAAATTTATCATAATAACCATTTTCTTCTTCGAAAGAATCATAATATGACTCAATTAAAATATCAGTTCTAGGAGCTATATGATTATGCTCTTCAACATTGAACTTGAATACTTCTTCTATTTTGACTCCCAAGCTTTGAATTTTATAAACCCCTGGTTCAACATCGATGTATAGAATTTTATTTTTTTGATCATAATCAATGATCATGTATTTCATACGTGGTTCCCTCTCAATTCTGATTTGATTATGAATTCCTTTCCATTGTAATGCCCCACCACGCAACCCAAGAGGAGGTTGCAAACAACTACTTAAACAGGTTAATTTTTTTTTTGTTTAGGTACAATAAATAAGCAAGTTCACTAACTAATGCCAACAACCTCTAAGGTTACGGGACAGAGGTTATATAGAACCTCAACAAGAACATGAATTAAACCATGTCACTTAATTATTTAATAAATTAACACATACATTCCAATAAAATAATTTACATCAAACATAAGGATAAATTTTAATTCAATAATCCATTCATTAAACAACAAGGTTACAACACTCGTTCCCCGAATGAGGTAAGTCCAATAATTATAATTACAATTGCAACTTCCACCTCGATAACAACTGAGGGGTAAAATAATACAAGATCAACTGAAATGCAATAAAGCAAGAACTGATACTGAATCCAATGAGCTCTCCAACTAGAAGTCTCGTCCACATGACCATGAAGATAGCCCAACGGACTTAGGTGCACGCCACCCAGCCAAGTGGAACCCAAAGGGCCAGCCCCCGTGCTAGGAGATAGTGACCAAGAATCCTAGCCAAGACCATCTACCACTAGACACAGACTAACACAAATTGAACCAAACTGAAACCACCAATCACATGTACAACACAAGTACAACTCTACATGGTCACATTGCTTCTAGAAATAAAGCAGAACAAGTATGTTATGAGAACCATCCACACAGAATCAAATACCAATTGTGTTCACATCAGGTATGTTACGGAAACCATACACACAATAAACAAGTCCATCTGTTGTCCTAGATAGAGTGTCATCACACAGCTCGTCATGGGTTGTCCTCTGGGAATCTTCATAGGCTCCGGCCCCCACTAAGGGTTATCCTGGTGGCCTCAACCGAATCCCGGCCCCCACACTCACTCATACGGAATCAAATACCTTTCATACATACAAGATAGATGACCTTGCCATTCCAGGCCTTCCCACTCATCCCAAGTCTAAACGAGCCCTTGTGTCTATGAGTGAGGCATAATTATCTTGATTATTGTGAAGTACAACCTAATCTTCTAAGTTTTCTTTTAGTTATCACTTGATTAAACCACCTCCGAAGGTTTCCCAGTTTACCTCTTTGGGCTCTGGCTCCTATGGAGGCCACTCTTCTATTTGACAACATACATAACATCCAAACTCCAAGGGTAACAAGGTGCAAACAACAAGATACCACAACCACTCCTTTCTCAGGAGGCAACATAAGTTCAAACCCTCTCCAAACACTGGAGGTAACAAGGCAACAAAGTCACTCCTGACAAGGAGGCACTGACCACATAATTCACTCCTTAACCAAGGAGGTACTACACATACCGTTTGTGAAAATCGGGTACTAACATATAACATCTCATGCACTACCCAAGGAAATCCCAAGGTTGACCATCACATTATGAAAACCTACTACCTTGAAAACTCAACTGGAAGGCTGGCTAAATATTAAAACCCACATTTTCCAAATGATAACACACATAGAACAGATCGAAACGAGACAAGAGTCAAATCTACTTTGGGTTCCCTAAACCCGTTTTTCACTAACATTCAGTAATCAATACATTAGGTAAACTGTATTTGATACACCATTTAAAATAATTTTATTTCTATGATAGCATTCAAATGCATAAAACATTAACCCGTATCTCAATAATTTGGTTAAAAGCAAAATCCCATTTAATTACAATATCGTTTTTTTCTATAACTAATAAAATCCATTTTTAAAAAGAAATAATTCCCTTAACAATATGATAATATAATGAAATTCCCATCTTCAAATTGTTGAGAAATTATGTCTCAACTTCCAGCTTGAAGTCCTCTTTTTCATGCCTTGGTGTTTTTGTGTTGTTTTCAAAGTTCTGGCGGAGGCAGAACTAGGATGGAACTTGGCATTGTTCTATTTGCCTAAGTTTCGGTTTTCTGGTGGAGGCAGAACCAGGATGGAACTTGGCATTGTTCTGTTTGCCTAAGTTCCGGGTTTCTATTCTCGTTCCAACTCCGACTTCGACTCCGCTTCCTACCGTCTATTTTTTCTCGCTTCGTTTTGCAGGTTCTAGCGGAGGTGGAACCAGTTTTGGAAGTTGGCAATGTCCGTTTGCCAGGTTCCTGTTTCAGTTTCTGTTCCGACTCCGAGTCCGACTCCTGCTTTTACGATCTAGTTCCTCTGGATGTTTGGATTCTCCTCGAGGTGTTTTCCTCCGCCTTGTCCTGGTTCTAGATTATTGTTTCTTGCAGTTGGTGGAGGCGGAACTGGAACCGGATTGGTTCCTGATCTTGGACTTTTGGTGAAGTCTTGTTTTTTGTTCCTGTTCCGACTCCAACTCCGACTCCGGTCTTTTGTGTTCCCGTCTTGGTTTGACCCCGAGTTGACTTACCCCGGTCAAAACTATTTCCGATGAGTGCCTCTTTGTTGTGGGCGGACGTGGAACCGAAATGGTTCCTGAACCTATAATTTCGGTGGAGTCCTATTTCGACTCCTGTTCCGACTCCGGCTCTAGCAGTGTTAGAAATGATTTGAAGTCTTGGTCGCGCCCGATGTCTGTTTGACCGTTTTGGTTGCTCTGTCAGCTGCGATTGCTGATGGGTCTTGGACGCATGGCACCTAGTTGAATAGTGATTGGACGGATACCAAGATAGTTATTGTGGCAGTTGCATTTGTTAACGAAGGGTGGCGAGCTCAACCGTTTTGAGTAATGGCTTTGAATGCAAAGTCGGCTTGTTGCAGGGAAATCTGTCAGGGCCAACCAGTTGCATGATTTGAGGATGGACTTCATTGATTGTGTAGGACTCTTCTGAGTCAGTTACATATGTATGAGAGATAGGTTATTTCTTATAAGTTAGAAGTCAAGTGTTGAGTCGTGAGTTGCAGAGCAAGTTGAAGTTGCGAGCTGAAGAATAGAAGGACGTGAGTTCTTGAAGAGGGTTTTGAACTGTATGTTGTAAGAACATTGTAACAGTGAATCTGAAACTCTCTAGGTGATTGTGAGCTGAACAAAGAAGTTTGGATATTGTATGTAATCGATTCATTACTGTAATACAATAGATTTGACTTTGTGTGGTGGGTTTCTTTACCTGAAAGGGTTTTCCCACGTAAATACTGTGTAATTTTTGTTTGCTTATCTTTCTGGTTTCTCATTACCATGGTTGTATGCATCTCTATAAGTTTTAGAAACTGTTAGTTTTTCATTTTTGCTTCTCTCCCCTGTTGTAAAGGTGTTAAGGGAATGTATTCCGCACTGTTGGGTCACTAGATCCGTATTCTTTTCCTTTCACAAATGTTAATTATTAAAACATTTAAGTTATAACAATTATTCAAATTTTCTCATAATATTATCCCTCTAAAACATTTTAATACTATTATGAATCATAAGATTATATTATTAAATTCATTTAATATTATCATAAAACATAATATTAACATGTAATATTATATTGTGATAATAAAATATTAAAATAATTATAATATTAACATATTATAAAAAATTATAATATTAAAATGAAATAAAATACCTATACATATATTTTTTAACCATTTGAAAAAAAATAAGGCATGACCTCGGTTCACGCGCAAACCCTAGGGTTGGACAACACGAACCTCGATTTTCGTGCACATTTTGGGGTTGAGGGGGGAGGTCGGCTGTGGGTCTCCTTACCAGTCAACAATGGTTTGGCTGTGGCGGTGGTAGGAGGGCGGCGCCATCGGACGGAGGGAAGGGAGCGGGAGAACCCACGCAGGGTGCGATGGACGGGGAGGCGTCTCGGCAGAAGAGCCGCTGCGGTACCACGCGGGCGGCGCCGACAACTTCACCACCAACTATGGTGGCCACTACCTGCGTAGTCCACGCGGCCGTGGATGGTGGAGGTTGGGCGCGGCCCCCCACTCTGCCCCATGGGAGCGGCGGTGGGGTGAGCCCCCAACACCCTCTCTTTTTAATTTTTAATTTAATTTATTTTAAAACTATCATTGCCATTTTTTACTGTCATTTTATTTATTTTTTATTTTGATTTATTTTTTTTTAAACCAAAACCAGAACCTTAAAAAAAATATACAGGCTTCTATAAAATTTCCAACTTGACAAAATTAATAAAATTTTGCCAGCATAGCATTCAAAATGGAAATTTAAGCAAATATACCAATATATGAAGTATATTCACATATATTTAAGGCAATATATGTGCATATACACATAATTTTCATTCAAACAAGAATGAAACTCAACAATTTGAGGAATAAAATTGAGAACAAACAAACTGAAAAAAGACAATTTGAAAACAAGAAGTTATCTCCAACTTGAACAATCCTATTCCAATTTTGAAAGCAAGCTATCAAATAGATTTATTTTGCACACAATTTAAAGATTGTAATTAGTTTCCCATTCACACAACAACATTGAATCAACCAAAATTTCGGTTAAACAAAATGAGAACCTGATTCTCCTGAATTATGTTGAAGATCCTGCTGGTGCTTTGAAACCCTTTTGAGTTCCACAGATTCCTTGAGCTTTTTGTCCAAACCCACAAAATTGAGCAACCTTCCTCTTCTCTTTTCAATTTTTCCCCAAAAACTCCATTCTTGATTTTGTGAAGAAATTTTTAAGATAATGCAAAATTCCTTCCAAAATCCTACAACAACCCTCATTAATTTCTGAAAATAGAATAGCAAAAGTCTTTCTTTTGAATTTTTGAATTTTTAAATTTCAAAATTGACTTTTAATTTATTTTGCTAATTTCCAATTCCAACTTAAATATGCATGCATTTCCAAAATAGATAATGTAAATCCTTTCAACATAAATAATTTAATCAATTAATAAAATAAATCTACCAGAAGATTAAAATATTTATTAATTAAATTAAATTACTCAATAATTTAAATCACATTTCCAACATTATTCTAACTTCCTAAATAAACTGAAACAAAGCAAATGGAACAAAATAGAATAACTGGACTACACTACGACTGACGACACACTATGACTAGGGTGACGACTCGACATAGAAATCCTAGCTACTATCTCCCAATCAAATACCATTGGGCATTAGACACACTCAAACCTGTGAAACCAGGTGGAGTCGGTGTCTTGTACCTGTCAACCTGCGAACAAAGAATATAACCACATGCAATAATATGTCATAAATACAGCACACCGTGAAGAAAAAATCATGAGATTGCAGGGCACTCGCAAGCAAGTGATGCGATACTGTCCTCTTCACCAATACATTAGTTCTAACTGATGCATCTAACATAGTAGCATAATCGAAAGCATGAAACACCATACATTTATATATCCACTTATGCTAATTCCAAACATGCCATAATAATCACATCAAAATATAGTATCATCAAAACAATATACATCACGATAAAACAGTGATCCACTATAACCAAGTACAATGTCAAAGTACAACAGAATACAAAAGCATAAAAGAGGAAATAACATAGTTCGTACAAAAGAGCAAAATGGAGGGGTATTACATCCATGGTAGCTACATGTGTGAGAAATCTATGGCCATGTATCCATTCAAAAAATTTGACCAATTCCTGCTCAATAGCATACCATAAGTATCAGGTATCTCAACAACCTGAATAATATAATACTGAATCCTAGGATCCGACACTAGCTACAAATGAATAAATTAGTTAACTCTCTGACCACATTTACTGCAATTTTGTCAAGTTGAGTAACTTTCTTTAAGGAACTCGTCAGAGTTAAACCTTGCATTTGATAAATGGAAAAAGGCATCACATTAGTAGACGCTCCATAATCTACTAAAAAATTATGAAGATTTTTACCAAATATCCTCAGTGTGAGAAAGAATGGCAGGGATTCTATTTTTCCTTATAAAAGGCTACTTGTGCATTCGCCATGGGAACAATGTTTTTGTCTTTTTCCTTAATGAGGTTATCCTTCATCTGAGATTCTTTAAATTTTCCTTCTTTTGGAAGTTCTTCTAAAGTGTTCAAGAAAGCTTTCTGGATCACAGGTGTTTTGAGCAATTCTGATAAAGAAAGACTGATTTTTACCTTTTTGATCTTTTCTGCTAAATAATTAGTCAATGTATTTTGATTAGAGGAATCTACCTTTTCACTTCTTGAAACATTTGATGAATTATATTGAGAAGTCACCTTAGGTAACCTTTGATTATTACTTGATTTATCATATGGTGGAGTGTTAAAGTCGTTGAGCGAAGTTGACGTGGTCAACGACTCATTGAATTTATTTCCACTGTGTGTGTTGCATCTCAGGTTGTGATTATGCCCTTTTTGATATTTTTGAGAAGAATGAATATTGTCAACTTCATCTTGAGGTTCATTTTCATCTTGATAAGGAAAAGTATAAGTTACTAAAGTCATGGTGGAATTGTCTCCTTCATATCCATGAGTATTACTCCTGACAATAATAGGTGACTCAACACATTCATAACTTTCAAGGACCAAAGAAGAATCATATCCTACTATAACTAATTCATTTCCTTAGGAGGATGAGAGTCACACTGGTCGTTGTAGTGTGTAGCATCCAAGAAAATATCTGAAGTGGTTTTAAACTATGGATAGTCCACTTCAGAATGAACACTTATTTTATGAATTCTATACTAGTTATTTATCATAAGGTCAACTAAATACACATTTGACATGGTTCTATCGTTGGAGGGATTAATGTTATCTAAAGGTGAGAATACTCCTCCATTATTTGGTCGTGTTTTCCAAGGTCTAGGTGGTATGTGAGTGTTGTATGCTTAACTTTGTGAACTCTGATTGTTATTTTGAGAATAGAAATTTTGATTTCTTAATTGCGTAACCTTTGTGGTTAACCTTTTGAGTTTAGCTATGATTTCTCTAATTCCTTCCTTATCATTTGGAATTTTAACATTTTGACTCTCTAGAGTCTGTGAGAAGAAGGAATTTTCGTTAGGATGCAACTCTGTGATAACAAGACTAGGGTGAGGGAATAAAGGTAGATTATTTCTTGGTTGGAGAAAGTATTATGAGGAAACATCCCATTATGGACCACTGAAGAAAAAGAATTAGGAGTCATCAAATGATTTAACAAGACTCCATTCACATTTGGAGTAGGATAATTATTCAATCCATTTCTTCCATTCACTGACGATCCACCCCTGAGATGTTTCATTTCTAGGTTGACACTTACGACTTCAACATAAATTTCTAATAAGGTAGTGGGAGGATTTTCCCTTCTTTTCACAAACATAGCAGTTAAAGGATCTACTATTGTATAATAAACTACAATGAAAGAAAAATATTCCACTACATAGGGTGCTTGTAACCTAGAATAAGCCTTTTGAAACCTATCATTAAAATAATTTATAGGTTCACCATCAAACCTCTTGATTTGACCGAATTCATGATATAACAAGGCTAAATCTGGACAAAATTGATTTTCCAAATCTTGCCAAATTGAATTATGAGGTAGGCTGATATACCATTGGTAGACTTCATCACTTAGAGTGTAAGGGAACAATCTACATACAACATCCTCATGTTATATTCTTGCTTTGAAACATGTATCCTTGAAGATACTAATGTGTTCTTCTACGTCCTTACGAAGATAATGTTTAGGACATAACTTGTTGGGATTTTTAGGAAGATCATTATATACAAAAAAATGGATCGGTGACTCTACGTTAAAGAAAACCATCACTATGGGAGGTGATCGTGGTATAACAATAGTCAGATTTTGTGAATTTGTACTTACACTTCTAGAATTTTGAGGTCTAGATAACGTTCGACTACTAAGCTCGACTAAAGTCACACGAGGATCACCAGACCAGGATCTATTGACTCGATGGAAATCTAGTTTCGAACCTAATGAAATCAATAGAACAACAAAGAGGCCCTCCTTCTAGTGCCAGTTCCTATTGATGACAATGTTAGTTGCAACAACAGTGCAAATAAAATCCTCACACGAAAAATCATGAACCTATCTTTACTTGAAAGACTGAACCAGGGAAACCTAAAGGTTGCCTTAGCTTAATCCCAAGGCTCTGATAGTCAGGTCTTGACCATACTAGGCTCACTTAAGGGTATGATGTGATATTTTTGTTAATCTCAAGGGATCTCTGGTTATTATTAGTTCTTAAAGGAATCTTAGATATCAAATGCAAGATTTTCAATTCGATCATTAAACAATTTCATGAAATCAATAGATTTGCAATAATATTTCATTAACATCAAATAATTTTTCTATCACTTAAGTAGATTTATCTTTAAGCATTCAAAAATTTCATAGAAACGAAAGATTTTCAATAATATTTCCATTCATTCATCTCTTTTTTGGAGCATTTTCTGAAATCTAAACATCTAACCTAAAATAAAGCATCAAAATACTTGAAAATTAAAATTGCTCTTGGGTATTCTCCATGCATGCCCCAAAAATTGATCAAATCAAAGAAAACTAGTTTATACTTCATTATATTGCTTCACACCTAGGCATAAAACCGTGCAGGCTTTTAAAGAAGGGATCCAAGTAGGTTCTATATGCACCCTTAAATGGTGCAGCACACAGTCTTGTCCGACGGAATGGAAAAACCAAATACAAAAGATACACGAGATAGGTAGCTATCAAATTACCTTTGATATTGATTAAGCTCTATGTGCATACAATTTTTTAATCTGGAATGATTCAGAAAATAGGAAAAAAGAACAAAACTTAGAGAAGTTTTCGGTCTTTCAAAATCCACAAATTTTAAACTTAAAATAAAAGTAAAGCAGTAAATGGAATTTTATATGAACAAGACCCCAAGAGTTCAAAATTAAGGTCTATCAAGAGAATCAAAAACAATAAATCAAAATGTAGCACGTGGCAGATGCCAGTTATCATTAGAATCTTCTAGAAAAAGTCAAAGCTTTGACTTCTTCAACAACAACAATCTTCAACTTCAAGCTTTGGTACACAATACTCCGTACAAAACAAGGCCATTAGTACGCCTTAGAATACTAGATGAGAAACATCCACTGGGACCAGGAACAACCTGCAAAATTAACTTCAAGAATATGTCTTTGTAATACTTCCAGTATTTGATATCTGGTGATTCATTGCCTTGTCTCAAGTTCTGTGTCTGGGAACCCTTCTCCACCTTTCTTCAATTGATACTCTCAGAAAGTAGTTAATATCTTATGCATACGTTCTTTTGAAATTCCTTGGATCGCTTTCCAATTGTACTTGAGCTTGGTGTATTCTTCTGATATCTGGAGGATGTTTTCATTCTTCTGCATTTTATCTATTTCATACTTCACCATAGTATTTTTGCAATGTATGATTTCATTAATGAATTCCTGGTTTAACGACTGAACAAGATCCTTATTTATTCTTTCCATCCATTCCTTAAATTTTTTCACTTTTTTACCCTCCTCTCCTAGTGTCCGGGGATCATAATCCTGTCATGCTAGCATTTCAATAAAATCTTGATCTTTATCAGTCAACTTAATGCACTTTTCGGTGACCTCAAATCCTTCTATACATTGTATCAAAGTGTCACCTTCTCACTTTAATTGTTTCTTCCATTTTTCACACAGTGAGAGACTTTCCAAGTATCACAAATCCTGTCAATGTTGTCTGCAGGGATTGTCAGTTTGGAAAACAAACAAGGAGTAGTTTCAAGGGAAAGGAACAATCTTCTACCGGACTACTAGAATTAATTCATACAGATCTTTGTGGTCCTACAAAAGTGAGAAATCTACAAGGTGAAGGGTACTTTATACTTTTGATTGATGATTACTCTAGAATGACATGGGTTACTTAGAGAAAAATATGATATACTAGATAAATTCAAGGCATTTAAAGCTATGGTTGAGAATGAAATGGATCTGAAAATAATTTTTTTGAGGTTTAACAGAGTTGGTGAATTCACCACCAATGATTTTAACATGTTTTTTGAAGTTCATGGAATAAAGAGGCATTTGTCTGCCCCTAGTACTCCTCGGAGGAATGGAGTTGTTGAGAGGAAAAATCGAACGATTCAAGAAGCTGCTAGGATTATGATGAAAGAGGAAAATCTTCCGAAAGTATACTAGAGAGAATTTATTCATACTATTGTTACTTAATAGAGTACAACCAAAAGCTAACAACATAAAGACTCCCTATGAGTTATGGTATGGAAGGATTCTTACTATTGACAAGAATCATTCTGAAGATCAAATCATTAGAGATAAAAGGAAAGATGTGTTGACAAGAAGAAAAGCTACTAAAGTTGGGGTAAAATTGTGGTTACTTTATGAAGCGAAACCTAAAATAGTGAGTGGAGCATGTAAAGATGAAAATTGGATGAAGGCAATGGAAGAAGAACTTATAAAAATTGAGAAAAATCAATCTTGGGAATTGATTCCTTGATCGAAAAACAAGAACATAATTGGAACTAAGTGGGTATTTAGAAACAAGTTGAATGAGAATGGAAAAGTGATAAGAAACAAGTCAAGACTTGTGTTAATGGGTTACTCACAAGCGGAAGGTATAGACTTTGAGGAGACTTTTTCTCCTGTGGCTAGGATGGAAGCTACCAAAGTTTTTTTGGCATTTGTAGCATATAAAGACTTTAAGGTTTATCAGATGGATGTGAAGTCTTCTTTTATGAATGGTGAATTGGAAGAAGATGTTTACATGGAACAATCGAAAGGATTTCAGTTATCAAATAAACCAGATATGGTAGGTAAATTGAAGAAGGCACTATATGGGTTGAAGAAAGCTCCCAGAGCTTGGTATGCAAGATTGGACAAATATTTGATACATCAAGGATTCAGTAAAGGCACCATAGATAGTAATCTTTACTTCAAAATTAAGGAAGACAAGTTCTTGATAGTGGTTGTGTATGTGGATGATATTATCTTTTGTGGAAATGAAGATATGTGTAAGAAATTTGTTGAAGAGATGTAGAAAGAGTTTGAAATGTGAATATTTGGGGAGATTAATTTCTTTTTTGGGCTGCAAATCAATCAAACAGATAAAGGGATTTTCATTTCACAATCTAAGTATGTCAAAGAGATGTTCAAGAAGTTTGGAATGCATGACTCCAAATCTGTATGCACTCCTATGGTGATTGGTTGTAAATTGAGCAAAGATGATGATTCACCTAAGGTTGATAAGAGAAAATATAGATCTATGATTGTTGGATTGATATATTTAACTCCTAGTAGATCAGATATCATTCATGCAGTTTGACTGGTGGCTAGATTTCAAGAAGACCCTAAAGAAAGACATGTTGCAGTAGTAAAGAGGATATTAAGATTCTTAAGAGGCACTCTGAATTATGGCTTGTGGTATTCTAAGGATCCTAATTTCACATTAAGTCCTTATATAGATGCAGATTGGGCTGGTTGTGATGATGACAAAAAAAGTACAAGCGGTGGTGCATTCTTTCTTGGATGTAGATCGGTGTCTTGGTTGAGCAAGAAGCAAGATTCAATTTCTTTGTCTACTACAAAGGTTGAGTATATTACAGAAGCATCATGATGCACACAATTTTTCTGGATGAGACAAGTATTGAAGGATATTAGAGTTGTATATGATGAGCCTATTTCTATATTTTGTGACAATACATGTGCAATTAACACTTCAAAGAATCTTGTGATGCATTTAAGGACAAAGCATATATCTATTAGGTATAGCATTTTGAGAGAGAAGGTTATGGAGAATGAGGTGAAACTTGAGTATGTACCTACAAAGGATCAGATTGCTGACATATTTACTAAGACTCTTCCTAAGGATACTTTTGAATATATTCAGGAGAGGTTAGGGGTTATTACCCCTCCTTTGTTGAAAAGATGCATATGGAGGTGCATCAATCTAGTGGATCTATGGATCTATTTCTTGTCTAGACTGATGTTGGTGGCTACCTCTCGGGGGGAGTAGGTAGTGTGATGTGTTGTCATTATGTTGCCAATTTGATTCGATGTACTCCTAAGGGGGAGTATTCAGAGCAAGAATGTTGGTTCAATGTCAAAAGGGGAGAATAATGTAAAAAAAATATCTTGTGCCATTCATTTCAAAGAGGGAGAAAGTATGATGTGAAAAAGTGTAAGGTATCAGTGGAGAAAGTTGTGCATATTGTCAAATAATTTAGGGGGGGAAAAGAAAGTGTGTTAAGAGTTGTTGTGTTGTCTTTGATGATTTTTCACATCATTTACCATTAATGACAAAGGCAGAGATTGTTGTAAGTATGATAGTGTTGTCATTAATGTCAACATGATGTCTACTAACTAGTGTTGTCATTGATGTCAATTATGTGTTTAGTAGGTTGTTGCATGATGAAGATGTCAAGGATATTGAGAAAATTATGAAAAAGAGGAAAATAGGTTGTTGCAGGTGGTGCGTGTATAGTTGAGATATTGAGGAAGTATTGTGGGTACATGGAGCTATATTTTGTTGCAACATCTAGAAATGAGTTGTAATGAAGTAATGAGATGAGATGATGTCTCTGGTACTTGGTTTCCAAGTGCTTCTGAAAAAATCTGATAAATAGAGAAAATAGTGTTGTGCATGTGTTCAAAATGTGCTCCAGATTGTGCTCCATGTTTCTTTTGTGTTGAGGATATGCCTCTATGAATTTGATATGTTGTTTGACGTTGTTAGAGGCGACTATATTCAGAATTTTTTGTTTTGGATCATTGGTGAGAAGAAGCTGTGTTTACCAATATGTGAACTGGTTTTGCAGTATTGTATAGAGGTGTTGGGGAGAAATGTATTTGCTCCACATTTCTCTGCAGTTGTTTTCAGGACTTGTGACTTTGAAGGATAGTTAATGGTTTTGTTCTCTTTCTTTTTTCAAGAGGATCTGTGGTTAACTGTATCAAAAATTTTGGAATTGTGTACATAATTTTTAATGTGTTTTCACAAGTAATGGCCAACCTTTACATTAAGAAATGTTCAAGTATTTATGGAAGCGTAGCATGGTGTGTGAGATTGAATTTTGGATCCTAGTTAAGTGTTGTTTTGGCCCCCTTTCATTTCTATCCACCATGGTAATGTTTAGGTGCTGACCTATTTTTAATTTGTAAATATAACAGATAATTTTCCACCATGGAGAAGGTGTTTTGAGGTTGAGGTTGATAAAAATAAGAGTGGAATTATTGTGAATTTTAAGAAAGAATCAAGAGAGAAGCAATATAGATGCAAGATCAATTCAGGTGATGTGTGTGATGAGAAGTTGAGTAGAGTAGTGCGAACTTCAAAGTGTTGGATTCCTAAAAGTAGTGAGTTGAAGGTATCCATAATATTTCAAACAAGGCGACGAAAGTGTTGAAGCAATTTTGGACGTGGATTCTTGTTACATTGAGAAAGTGTTCTTTGTGTAACATTTCTCTTCTATCTTCTTGTATTTCTTTCTATGGAAACAAACCTTAGATGTGAGCCTTTTTGGGCAGTGTGTCGTATTCTGGCAATGAGCCCTTTTGTACCAGTTTTGCGATTACTTATATTGTTAGCTAATCTTCACTGTGGTTTTTCCCTCATTGGGTTTTCCACGTAAATATAGTGCTCTCTTGTGTATGGTGTTTCTATTTTAATTTGTATTATCTACATTTCATGTTTAATCATTATAACAAAATAAAAGGTTTAATGAATGTGTGTGGATCTGATTACTGTTGAGGGTTTTGATGTTTTGATTAGATACAATTGATTCACCCACTCTCAGTTGTCTTGTTCATTGAATAAAACCCTACACCCTAAACCCTAAACAATAGGAGATGCACCTGGAACCCTATACACTAAACCCTAAATATTCACATTAATAATTAACACTAAAACCTATACCCTCAACCCTAAATAATATACTCTCAACCATCAACCCTAAACCCTCAACTATAAAATCTTAATATAAATGCGAGAACATTAGAGAGAGAAAAATAGAGTGAGAGAGTGGGAGGGAGAGACAAAGAGAGGGAGGGAAATAAATATGGAGAGATAGATAGAGGAAATTTATCCTTTTTATCTTCATAGGAACATGTGAACATATTATAACACAATTTCGCTTATGAAGATGACTTTCTGAGCATGGGGGAGACATTTTCTTCCAAGAAACATGACCAAATTATAACCTAGATGAAGACATATTGAGAGAGATAAAGAGGTAGAGAGAGTTAGGAAGAGAGGGAGGGAGAGATATAGATAGGTAGAAAGAAAAATTAGAGATAGGGAGAGTTAGGTACAGAGAGACAAAGAGACACATGGGAGAAAATGAGTAGAAAAGGGAGGAAAATAGGGACAAAGAGAAATTGAATATTAATAAAATTACCACCATAATTTCACACGTCTTCTAAGCTTTCTAACCATGTATTTTTTTTTAGATTTAAACTACATTTAAAATACATTTATTTTTAATTTCTTTCACTAATGTTTTCATTGTTATCAGAGGCATATATGTATTGAATTTTTTAATAAATTTTGACCTACTTGTCCAAATTTGAAAAAAACTATATGATATTGTTCTACACTTCATTCTTTACACATTGAAACATTAAAATTTACATTTTTGAAAATACTAAACAAAAAAATTCCAAAAAATGCTTCTAGTACTCACTTTTAACTATATTTCTACCAATGGGTTTTTGAAAATACTAAATGCAACTAAAAATTGAGGGGTGCACATGAGACACGATGTTATGTTTTGCTAAAAAAATGGGAACACTTTTGTGTGTGTGAAACATTTGATCTTCTTAATCTTATCTATTTTTGAAAAACTATAGTAGTTTAGAAACTAGATTTAGAGTACTACAATTCTTGTTCTTTTGGTATCTTAAAATTTTGAGTTCAAGAATCTTAAATTTCTCCTTCAAGTTTAGGTTTAATTGATTTCAGAAAAAAGTTACCACTTTTCACTCCATTTTTATGCACCATCTTGGTGCACTTACCCTATTATAAAAAAAAATAAAATTTGGTAAGTATCGCATTATGTTTTTAATAAATTAAAAACAAACTATATCATGTAGAAATAAATAAAAATAATTATAATGTAAAAAATATAAAAACACTTATAATTGCAGGGAGCTCCAAGCTATTGACCACTCTGCTCATCCTTCGCATTAGAGTATGCTATTTATAGTGTTAATTCCTAAACAAAATTTGATATGTAATTAAAATTTTGGTTTGATGGTGAGGATGGCGGGTGTTAGTTTCTGTGTGGGAAAAATGGAAAATAAGGGTTTTAAGGCCTCTCGACCTTGAAATATTGCATAATATTCATGTGGGAAATGATGGGTTTAGATGTTGGAAAATGTTGGGCTTTTTTGGGTTTGTGAAATTCTTGGATTGTGGAATTTTTTAGGGTTTGATAGTTTCATAGATTGATCATTGTAGGTTAAGGCCTATATCGTGAAGAAGAATTTATTTATTAGGTTTGAAATTTTTGATTTAGATGAAAATATTGATGCCATCTGACCTTGAATGTGTTGATGAATTTGTGGTTTTATGTTGTTTAGGATGTGAAATTTTAGGTTTTTATCAAAAGTGTGGATTTTTATGAATCTACGAAAGAATTTTTTGTCAATATGTTTAGGGTTCTCAAATATTTGGTTGCTCGATTATGTTCTACAATACACTACATGTGGGACCCCTAAGATGGTATACATAATGGAGTATTGTTATCAATGCAACCAATTTTAGTATAAAAGTTGTTATAATATTTGCTACTAGTTCTGAAAACCCTTTATTAAATATTCTTATTCTTTATTTTTTTTGGTTCAGATTATTTTGAGCAAATCAATTATTAGAGTATAGTATTAGCGGGAGGTTTTGAGAGATTGTGGCAGCAGAAATATCACTATAACTCCAAACCTTTTATTGACAGGCTTTAGAATTCATGGATTTCATTAGATGGCAACGATGGTGTTCTATGGAATGTCGTCTCAGGCACTATACGTCTTGTTGTAAAATTCTTTGTCACCATTTAGATGCAATCATGTGTTGTTCATTGAAGGTATGAGTTGCATACGAAACAATATCATAGTATCCCTATCATTTGCACCCTATTTTTTATTATTCAAATATTGAATCTAGCCCAAATGGTGGTCAATGTGTAGTCATTACTAGTTTTCACATTTGTAAATTAGGCATGCCTGGATATACTAGAGACTACATTGGTTGCTTTGCAAGATATATCACTGGAAAAAATACTTGATGAAAATGGCCACAAAATTTTGTGCACTCATTTTGCTCTAATTATGCAATAGGTCAGTATTCATATTATTTTTTTGTCTTTATACAACCTATGTGATACATGCTTGGTTAGTTTTGTTTACAAGACTGAGTAAGTGAATTCATTAAAGTTTCAAATATTTTCTGAAACTTAAACCGATATCAGAAATCATGTGTTGGATAGGGTTATGATTATCTAGTTTTTGGGATATGTGTTTCAAGTATGGGTAGGCCCGTGTCATATGATCGAGCGATAACTTGGAAGGTTCTAAATGATGAAGATAACACTCACTGTCTAGTTTTCATGTTTATGAGTTGGTCTTTTATGTGACCATTTTGTTAATGCATCATTGTAGATGGATTCTCAGTTTTGTGGAACTTAAGTTATCCATTAAGTTATCACCTTATAAGCTTATATACCTCAGATTGATACTTATGCACTTAAATAACTAGGATGGTCGATTACCAATGCAACATTGTGCTTGCATTTTCTTATATTTGAACTCTTGGAAAGAGAATTTTCATGAAACTATAATGTTTTGCTTTCAGTTATATATAATGACCACTATTTATATACTCATGGTTTTCTAGTGCATTATAATGGTTACTTTTGAATGGATGAATGAAGTTGGGATTACCTGATAGCATTCATTATTAATTTACCAAGAGCTTTGGTTTCATTCCCATTGCTTAGTTGGATTCATCTTACGTCACTATTCATATTAACATTGTGAGCTAATGAAATGCTTCGTTTTCCCATCCCAGAGGGGTGCATGAATCATTTATCTTTCCCTTTGGCACATTCATAAGGAAGAGAACCCATTTTCTATTCAAAATGAAGTAGTTGCATTTTCATGTATTTTTAGATGGTTAGACGCATCTTATCTTTTAATATAAATTAATGTCATGTTTCATTCCCACTCACTGGGTTATGAAAATTAGTTATAGAGAGCCTTAATTTCTTAGATCTTGTTGATGACTTGTATTGTTATAAATTGAGAATTTGATTCAAATAAGAAGATGAACTTTTTCTTTGATTTAGTATTTGTTACCTAACTGATGTGGCCCTTATTTGGAGTAAGATTATACTAATGAAAATGAAATATTATATCTTATGATTTTGTCATGCTCCTATAATCCCTGATTGCAACGTCACACACCCTCTATTTAGAGAGATAACTTGTAGTCAAGGACGTGATGCATAAGTTCATATATTTTATTGAAAATAGTAGTTGTCAGGTGAATTAAGTGCTTAGGGTTCATGGTTGTTATGTGCTATCTCTACTTACACTAATATACTATAAAATATGTTCTACAAAATGAAAAGAATGTTGTTGTGGATGGGAATAAGGATTTTATGACTTCAAGGAGAGGTAGGGGCAGAGCTAAAACTAAAGCTAGCCTCTGTGTAATACCCCTCCGTTTTTCTCTATTGTCTGAACCTTGTTGTTTCCTCTTTTATGCTTTAGTATTGTGTTGTACTTTGACTATGTACTTGATTACAATTGATCATTGTTCTATCGTGATATATCTTGTTGTGATGATACTATATTTTGATGTGATTATTATGGCATGTTTGGAATTAGCATAAGTGGATATTAAATTTATGATGTTTTATGCTTTGAATATGTTGCTATGTTAGATGCATTAGTTAGTACTACTGTATTGGTGAAGAGGACGGTATCGAATCACTCGCTTGCGAGCGCCCTACGATTTTGTGATTTCCTCTTCACGGTGTGCCTTATTTATGACATATTATTGTATGTGGATATATTCTTTGTTCGGAGGTTGACAGGTACAGGACATCGACTCCACCTGGTTTCAAAGGTTCGAGCGTGTTTAGTGCCCAACGGAATTCGATTGGGAGATAGTAGCTAGGATTTTCGTGTCGAGTCGTCACCCTGGTCATAGTGTGTCATTGGTCCTAGTGTGGTCCAGTTATTCTATTTTGTTTTGATTGCCTCATTTTAGTTTATTTAGGAAGTTAGAATAATGTTAGAAATGTGATTTAAATTATTGAGTAATTTAATTTAATTAATAAATAATTTAATCTTGTAGTAGATTTATTTTATTAATTGATTAAGTTATTTGTGTTGAAATGAATTACATTATTCATTTTGCAAATGCATGCATATTTGAGTTGGAATTGAAAATTAAGAAAATGATTAAAAAGTCAATTTAGAAAATTCAAAATTCAAAAATTCAAAAATGAGATATTTCCTATTTTGTTTTCTTGAATTTATGAGGGTAGTTGTAGGATTTTTGGGAAAAAATTTGCATTATCTTTGAATTTCTTCACAAGTCTTGTTAATGGAGTTTTTGGAGAAAAAATGAGAAGAGAAGAGGAAGGATTGCTCAATTTTGTGGGTTTGGATTAAAAGCTCAAAGAATCTGTGGAGCTTAAAAGGGTTTCAAAGCACCATCAGGATCTTCAGCATACTTAAAAAAAATTAGGTTCTCATCTTGTATAAATTGGATTTTTTGTTGATTCAAAGGCATTGTGTGGATGGAAAACTATTTGCAATCTATAGTTTGTGTGCAAAACAAATCTGTTTGATATTTTTCTTTCAAAATTTGAATAAGATTGTTAAGGTTGGAAATAAATTCTTGGTTGCAAGTTGTTATGTTTATTCTATTTTGTTCTTCAAATTGTTGAGTTTCAATCTAGATTGAATGGAAATTATGTGTATATGCATATATATAACTTTGTATATATATGTGCATATACTTCTTTAGATTTATATATTTGATTTAAATTCCTTTTTGTAAAGTTATGCTGGCAAACTTTTATAAATTTTTCCAGGTTTGTCCTTTTAAATTTTATTATTATTTTATTTAAAAACAAAAATTATTAAATTTTTGATGGGGGCTAGGGCTCACCCCATCGCAGCTCCCTTGGGAAGCGGAGTGGGGGAGCGCGCACATCTTTCCCCATCTGCGGCTCGTGCGGACTGTGCAGCCCGCACCACCATAGTTGGTGGCTGACTCTACTAGCACCGCCGCTCTTCACCCTCCGTCGTGTGTTCAATGCCCCCTCCAACGTCCGTGCCCTGCAACCTACCCTCTTCGCCTGTGCCTCACATCTCCTGTGGCCTCCATGAAATAAACTGCCACCGTCGGCCATGGAAGCCATGACCGACCTCAACCAAACCTGCGTGCAGAGCTCGAGGTCGTACGACTCAACCCTAGGGGTTGGCACACAAATCGAGGCAGTGCCCTTGGCTTTTGGCCTTTCAAAAAAATATATTATAATAAGTTTTTTTATTTTAAATAATATAAGTTTTATAATATTATAAAATTATAATTATTATAATATTTTAATGTTACAGATTATGATTATATTTTAATATTATGTTTTGTTATAATATTAAAATGCTTTTAAATAGTAGAATATTATGTTTTTTTTTATATAATATTATGATGCATTTAAATAATGATAATAATATTAATGTTTTATTAACATATTAAAATGTGAGAATTTCATTTTATTATTATATTATTTAAAGGGGAATATTGTTTTTTTTAGAAAATGAGTTTTATCGAATATGGAATAAATATTTTTATTTAAAAATGGGTTTTTGCTTTTATCTGAATTATTGAGATACGGGTTAACGTTTCATGTATTTAAATGCTACGTGGAAATAAAACATTTTTTTTTTTAAATGGCGTATTTAATTCACTTCATTTAATGCATTGATTATTGAATGCTAGTGAGGAGATGGGTTTAGTGAACCCAAAATATATTTGATTCTTTCGTTGTTTTTGAGTTGTTCGTATGGCCATTTTGAAAATGTGGGTTTTAATATTTAGCAAGTCTTCCAGTTGGGTTTTCAAGTTGTGGGTTGCTGTACTATGTAGTCAACCTTTGGATTACCTTGGGTAGTGCGTTTCACCAATTTGTTCTTCGGTTATCATGAACAAGATTGTGTTGACTGTATGTCATGGTTAGGGATGTGGTACCCTTATGTCGCACTTGTGTACCCTTGGGTTGTGGAGTTGTTCCACATGTCGTCTTACAGTTTCGCACCATCAATCATCATCTTACACTTGCACACCATCAATCGTTCCCATTTTTTTTTATAGTTTCTTAAGTCTTTTCAACAAATCCAATTACACTAGAAACCTCAATTACTTCATATTTTATACCTTCTTCTTGAGGGCCATGTATCCCATGTACATTGTTGGAAGTCATTCTAACCGAATAATTTTCTCTCCATCTAATAAACCCTCAATGCTTACATATAGACCCACTCAAATCATGGTTCAGAGTCCAAACTTCCTATTATGTTACACATTGAATAAATCATTCGATGCCATAATTTATACTATTGTGATAATGATCAGAAGGGAATAAATTAAAATATTTTTTGTTTTGAGAAGCGCTTGGGACCCACATATTGTTCAAGGATGACCTCACTCAATCTACCCACTATCATCTATTGTCTTATGAATAGTAATCGAGGTTCTATGCATGATAATTCGATTTTCATTCAAATGACTATATTATGCTTATTACTCGACTTCACTCGATAGTTATAATTCAGTGTATTCAAGACTTGCAATGTGATGTACAAGTTTGGCATTCGGTATTTGACTTTTGATTCAATTCGATTGTATTTATCCTTCAGTTACACGTCCCTCTTTTATCTCTACATAATTTGCAATCAAATTTATGTCTACCACTTAATGGTGAGGCCTGCCTCTTCACTTCCCCAGTCTGCATTTTATAGACTCTTTACCTTTCTCTGGCATGGGTTATCGGGATTTTGGTGGTATATATTTGAATGTGGAAATCATTGTTTTAAAACGAAGACTCTTGTATAAGTATTTCATTCAATATGTGGAGTTTATTCTTGCAGAAATATAGGTAACCAATGTATATTATCACAATATATATATATATATATATATATATATATATATATATATATATATCATAGTCAATATATGTATTTATGTATTTGGCATAACTATTAGGTGATATAGGTGTTACGAACTGATCATATGCTTGTATATATGTATACATGTATTTGTATTGTAATGATAGAAAAATAATAAATATGCTTGTATAATGTAACATCTAACCTTTGGGTTTCGTTTTGACTGATTGTAATGGTATTTCAAATAGTAAATGATTTCACCATGCGCATTACCGATAGTTATCATGTAAATCTTGGTGGAATCACTGCATATATATATATATATATGTATGTATGTATGTGTGTGCAAGGATTCATATGTTTCAATTATGTGTTGAATAGGTATGTTTACTTTTGTATGTTTTGGTAGTTATAGTATAACATGCGTCCTTTGGTTCGCGGCTTCAGTGTTTGATTGACATTCTATTACTTATCATTTGATTTCATGTAGTAAACCGCAGTCTTCATGCAATACACTTTTTTTGTCATTTGATTTAAATGCTAATTCATTTATTATTTATATATGTATATAAAATCATGCTTATGTGTGATTAAATGTATCTTATTTTTAGATTATAATTGTAAACAGAATTTCAATATATGCATATACATATATAAATATATGTATATATATAAGCATATACTTATATATGCGTATATTTTTATATACATATGTATATATATTTGTATATGTATAGGTATATTTACTTGTCTATGTATAGGTATATTTGTATATGTTTCTTTTATAATGATGTTAAAAGTGGAATGTTCTCTCTTATGAATTTAGGGAAAGTAGTAAGTAAATAAATTTGAAAGAATATATTAAGTAAGGAATTTGAAATAGTAAATGATGAGAATTCATTATATGCACTTATTATATATTGTTGTGGAATTGGTTATAGAATGAAGTTGATGAATCTTGGAATGAAAGTACTCTCATATTTTGTATTAGATGATTTGTAGATTCCTTAAATTATAGTTATTAAGAATACAAGTTATCATGGTAAACGATTCTCTAGGCGAATTTATTGGTTGAGATAATGACTATTTTGAAATGTGGAGAATGATTTCTCATATTGATGGATGATATCCAATTAAATTCCTTATTATGTTTGAAACATTCATTCTATACACTAAGAATTATTATTGAGATTGTGTATTGATCCATTCATAGACAAATAGATTTATTTTGAATAGGAATCATGAGCTCATACAATAATATTTCTAAGAAATGAAATTCACTAATGATGTAGTATATATATAGAATATTTCTACTTGATGGATTCTATGTTAATTCATTTTGATATGGTTGTTTATGTTTTGAATGAGTATACGAGGGTCATTAGCCTTGCACGGTATATTCACCACATTGATTGAGAATTGTGTGCGGGATGGTTTATGCCTCGCCTCTTTATGTATGTTCATGAGGTTTTTTTATTGGTGCAAGTTGGCTTTGCCTTGTTTATTTCTCTGGGTCTCCTAGCTGCTAGTAGGGGAGTGGCTCTCAATGGGGGCCGACACACAAAGTGGTGCTAGGGTAACCAATTAGGAGTTTCGTAATTCACTGATAACGTAAAATGAATTAGGGGGTTGGGTAGTATTCACACTAATCAAGACAAGTGAATGCCTCACTCATGGCTCAAGTGATTTTTTAGGCTTGAGATGAGATGAGAAGGCCTGGAATGGAAAGATCAATTGCCTTGTCCTTATGAGAGGTATGTTGATTCCGTATAGGTTTGTATGGGGGCTAGAGATTGGTAGAGGCTGGTTGTAATACCCCTTCGTTTCTTCCTTTTGATCGAACAGTGTTATGTTCTCTTATGTTGTACTTTATGTTAGTACCTTGACTATGGTACCCAACTGTTATTTGTTCGCTATCTATAAAGCGATGTTAATGTTATCTTTTGATGTGATGGTATTTTAATATGATGTTATCTTTATGTCATGTTTTGAATTAACATAAATGGATATTTGAATTAATGATGTTTATGATTTGGATTATATTAATATGTTAGATTTGTCAATTAGTTACACTGTATTGGTGAAGGGGACGGTATCGCATCACTCGCTTGTGAGCGCCCTGCGATTCCATGATTTCCTCTTCACGGTGTGCTTTAATTATGACATATTTATGTATGTGGATATACTCTTTGTTCGTAGGTTGAAAATTACAGGACATCGACTCCACCCGGTTTCACGGGTTTGAGTGTGTCCAATGCCCAATGGTATTCGATTGGGAGATAGTAGTTAGGTTTTCCGTGCCAAGTCATCACCCTAGTCATAGTGTGTCGTCAAGTGTTAGTCGGGTTAAGTTGCCTTAATGTTGTCATTTGACTTTGATTTCAATTTAAAATTGCAAGTTAGAAAAAGGTTAAAATATATATGCTTTTGTAGTTAAATTGTTATTTAAGCATATCTGGTTCAATGTTAGAAATATGATTCAATTTAGTAATTAATTTAATTTAATTAATAAATAATATAATCATGGATTAGATTATTTTATTAATTAATTAAATTGATTATGTTGAAATGAGTTATGTTATTCATTTTAAAGTTATAGATATATTGTGGAAATTGATAAATTAAAGAAAAGGAATTTGTATTTCTTTTAGAAAATTTTGAATTCAAAAATTGAAATTGAAAAATATTTTCTGTTTTCTATTTTTGGAAATTTATTATGGTGGTTGTAGAGATATTTTCATTTTTTTTGGTTATGATGGATTTTCATGGAGTTTTGGGAGAGCTTGAAAATTTTGAAAAACAAGTAAGGAAAGGAAAAATTGTTGGTTTTGATTTTGGATTTGGAGAAGCTGATTTGGAATTTTTGAAAGGATATGGAATAGAGGAGAAGGCTTTGCTTCTTTATCAGCTATCAAGCTTCTGAAATTAGGTTCATTCAATTAGTAGTTTCAATTTGAAGGTTACACAGTTTGACTATGCTGTTGGAAATTATTTAAATTTTGTTTGTGGATTGCAAGGAAAAAACCCATGTTGAATATGAATTTTGTTTGCAAAAAATCTTGTTTAGAAATGAATTTCTTCAAAGAAATGGAAATATGACTATTATAATTCTTCCTAGAATTTATTTGCCCAATTGGATTTCTGATTTGAGTATTTTTATACAAAAAGAAAACATATATATAAATAATTATATATGGGTATATATGCATATATATATATACATTGAGGAATATATATATATGTATATACACATGATGTTGAGAGTTTTGTTGATGAAGAAAACCGGAGTAAAAAAATGGGCGAATTTCTTTTAAAAATCCGCAGTCGAAAAATGAATTCATGTTTTTTTTTAGGGTTTTAAATGATAAAAAAATTTGGGGGAGGTCGCTGGGGGCTCACCCCCACTGCACCCCCCATGGGAGACGAGTGGGGGGAGCCGCACCCAGCGCGCTGCCCTCTCCCCTCCATGGCCACGCCCAACAAGGACGACTGTGTTTACACACAGTCGCTCCCATTAATGGGGGTCAGCTGTGTGTAAACACAACTGCCCATTGTGTATGGCGCGCGCGTGTAGACCGAGGTTGCATATGGGTTTCTTTTTACTTTGTTTTTTTTTATTTTTATAAATATTAATATTAATATTTTAATATTATATATTTATAATATAAAATATTAACATATATGTATAATACATATAATATATATTAATGTTTATTATTATAATATATATAATATTGTAATATTAATATAATATAATATATATTTATTATTATATTATATAATATTATAATATTAATATAATATATATTAATAATTAACATTATATTTTATAATATTAAAGTATTAATATATAAATAATTATATATGGGTATTATTTGAAATACATATTTAAGGAAGAATTATTTTTTTTAATTTGATTATATAGTTTTGTATATATTTCACTATGGCATATTTTTAAAAAAATATTAGTTTAAATCAAAGGGATGTTTTAAATGTACATGTGAGAATTAGAATATGTAGCTTTTAGTCAAATTATCAGTTGAAATTTTAAATGCATATTTGAAAGGTTAAACATAGAATTGGCAAAAAATGTGTTTAGCATCGTAATTATTTAATAATTTATTTTGCAATAAACGTATTGTAATTTCTAAATGTTATGTTCTGAAACATAGAAATATAAATGATTGCTTGTTACCATTGAAACAATTAGTGAAATTAAAATTTTGGTTTGAATTTCATCCTTCAACTGAAAGAGACGATATTTAATTCAGTTTTCTTAAGGCTATTAAGTACTGAATGTAAATGAAAGATGCCGATTTAAGAAATCCGAAGTAGATTTAATTCTGATTAAACTGCTTGTTTAAAAGTAATATCTTATGTTATCACCTTGGGGAAAAATGGTTGGAAGGGTTGTTAAGTCTTCCAGATGGGGATCTTATATTATGTGGGTTGTCATGTCATGTTGTCAACCTGCTTTGAATCCCTTGGGTAGTGCATGGGAAGTTATCAGTTATTTACTCAGTTTCCACGAACGGGGATGTTTTGTGCCTCCTTGGATTAGGAGTGGTTTATGTGAGTTATGTCTCCTTGTAAGGAGTGACTTTGATATTTTGTTACCTCCAATGTTTGGAGAGGGTGTTGACTTATGTCACCTCCTAAGAAAGGAGTGGTCGTGTTATCTTGTTTGTTTGCACTTTGGTACCCTTGGTAATTGGATGGTGTATTTGTTGTCAAGTAGAAGAGTGGCTTCTGTTAGGGGCCAAACCCCGTAAAAGGTAAGATTGGGTAACCTTCAGAAGTAGTTAATCAAGTGATAATTAAATCAATGTACTTAGAGGTTAGGTGGTATGTCACACTAATCAAGATAAGTTTTATCCTCACTCATGTTCGCAAGTGCTTGTTTAGACTTGGGATGGGTGGGAATGCCTGGAATGGCAAGGTCATCTATCTTGTCCTTACGAAAGGTATTTGATTTCGTATTAGTAAGTATGAGGGCTAGGGGATCGGTTGAGGCCACCAGGTTAGCCGGAGCCTATGAAGATCTACATTGGGTAACTCATGACGAGCTGTGTGATGACACTTTGTCTAGGACAACAGTTGGTATTTTATTTTGTGTGTATGGTTCTCGTAACATACTTGATCTGCTTTGTTTCTGGAAGCAATGTGACCATGTAGAGTTGTACCTGAGTTGTACTTATGTTCTACCTAATTTGTACTTATGTTGTACTTGTGAGGTACATGTGATTGGTTGTGTTAGTTTGGTTCAGTTATGTGTTAGCCTGTGTCTAGAGGTACATGGTCCTGGCTAGGATTCCTTGTTACTATCCCCTGGTACGGGGGGTGGGCCTTTGGGTTCCACTTGGTTGGGTGACATGCACCTTAAATCATTGGGCTTTCTTCATGTTCGTATGGACGAGGTTTCCAGTTGGAGAGCTCGTGGGATTCAGTTTCAGTTCTTGCTTTATTTCATTTCAGTTAATTTTGTGATTTATTTCCCCTCATTTGTTATCAAGGTGGAAGATGTAATTGTAATCTTATTCTTTGGACTTTCCTCATTCGGGGAATGAGAGTTGTAACCATATTGTTTAATTATGAATAATGAAATTGAAAGTTATCTCTTATGCTTGTTGTAAATTATCTTAATTGGAATGTATTTGTTTATTTATTAATTAAATAATTGTCATGGTTTAGATTCATGTTTTTGTTGAGGTTCTATATAACCTTTGTCTCATACCCTTAGAGGTTGTTGGCATTAGTTAGTGAACTTGCTTATTAATTGTACTTAAACAAAAATAAAATTATTAGTCTGTTTAAGTAGTTGTTTGCGACTTCCTCTAGGGTTGTGTGGCGAGGCGTTACACTGGTAGGGTAACCTAGGATGGGGGTCAGGGCCTAGGAAGATCTGCCAGGGTAACCCATCGCAAGCTATGTGATGAAACTCCCCCATACTACAACCTAGTATTCCCTTGTCTTGTATCTCCCTTTGATGTTTGTGTGCCTTTGGAAGCGGTGTCACTGTTAGGTAATTTTATGTTGTACTTTTCATGTCAGAATCCTGTATAGTCTTGTTATGTCAGTTGGCTATCACCTTGTGGTCACTATGGTGGTGGGACCTTATTGCTATCTCCTAGAACGGGGGGGACCTTAAGGTTGCACATGGTCAGGTGGAATGTGCCTCATAATCCATTGGGTTTCCCTTACTGTTGTTCATGTTCATGGTAGTTTCTCTTGATGATTTGGACTCCTGCACTTGTTCCAGTCAATGTGGACTATCTTCCATTTTCTTATAGCGTACGATAAAATAGTTGTGTCATGTATTGTACTCAGATGTATATTCTTCCCTATTGATCACAAGAAGCACTATTGTAATTAATTGTGAACTCTCTCTCTTATTATGGATAATGTAAATGATGTATCTTGCATATGTCAATTAATTAAATGATCCTTGATGTTGTGATATTGATGACATAAAATGGATGTTCATATTGTTGATTATATAGTGTGATGGATTTAATATACTCTTTAATGTTAGATAAATCATGTTAATAGATTTATTCTTGTTATTTTAGTTAATGGGATTCTAGTAGTGTAGTCATGGAACCTTAGAGGACTTAGGTTAGAACATGAGTTATTGTTTCATTTATAAATTTTAAAATGTTTACACTTCAAAAAAAATGTTCCATTTTTAAGTGTTGTAGCATGTTGTCCTCTAGCTTTGTATGGTGGCACGTTACAAGTTGGAAATCTCTTATGAAATAGAGAGAATGGGTAAAGAGGGCAGCAAGAAGAAAGATGAAAAAATAAATTATTACAAACCTATGGTGGGAAGATTGCATGGTATATTCATATCTGATCTATATCAAACAGTCGCTCCAACTCAATTATCCCTTTCATAATATTTTTATCTTTAGCTTGAGCTAATTATTCATCTTGAATCTCACCACCAGGGCGATCTATTTATTCAATTATTTGTGCTTTGAAGATACCAAAGTTAGTGATAAATTTCAATATGTGTTGATCATCTTCAAACACCTATAAAATTTTAACATTATTGGGAACATAAGGTAACTGCACCATCTCAACTACAAATCTTTTAAAATTTGAAGCATCTAAAGGTTCTAGAGCACTGGGAGCAGTGGCTAAAGCATAGACTCTTTGATTGAATCTTCGTGGAATGTGAGTAATTTTGAAAGCATCAAAATCTTTGATTAAGTCCCACACTTTGTGCTGGTAGCTGGACAATTTCTTGTAATGACAAATGTATTGCATTCGAATTCGTTTGACTACCAACTCTGAATCACCAAACACCTTAAGAATCTTGAATTTCTTATTGATTGCGAGCATCAAACCATAGATGAGGGCCTCGTATTCTGCCACATTGTTAGTGCATTGAAATTGCAATCTATAAGTAGCAAGAAAGATTTACCTTATGGATTGATGAGCTCAATTCCAATTCTAATTCCTTTTTTCATTTAGATCCATCAAACCTAAGGATCTAGGTTTGATCACCAGTAGCTACAAAATTTAAACCATTCTTAAGAGTTGTTGAATTAACATTTTTTGTCTGTGTAACCTGCATTTTATATCCATGTATTTTTGGTTCAGACCTTTTGATCTTAGCATGTTCTAGACACTGTTGGATTTTAATTTTGTGAATGATTTCCAAGCACATGATGTAATTGTCTTCTGAATGTACATAATTATGTAACATGAACCAATCCTTCAACAAATTTTTTTTCAGTGAATCTTTAATTTTCTTGCTCTTTCGAGCTTCTGTAACAATATTCTTCCAAAATTTATCATAATAACCATTTTCTTCTTCAAAAGAATCATAATATGACTCTATTAAAATGTCATTTCTAGGAGTTATTTGATTATGCTCTTCAACATCACACATGAATACTTCTTCCATTTTTACTCCCGAGCTTTGAATTTTATAAACCCCTGGTTCTACATCGATGTATAGAATTTCATTTTTTTGATCATAATCAGTAATCATGTATTTCATACATGGTTCCCTCTCAATTTTGATTTGATTAGGAATTCATTTCTATGGTAATTACATGTGTGAGAAATTTGTGGCCATGTATCCATTCAAATATTTTGACCAATCCCTGCTCAATAGCATACCATAAGTATCAGGTATCTCAACAACCTGAATATCTATATAATACCGATTCCTGGGATTTGACACTAGCTACATATGAATAGTAGTTAACTCTCTAACCATATTTACTTCAATTTTGTCAAGTTGAATAACTTTATTTAAGGAACTCGTTGGATTTAACCATAGCATTTGATATATGGACAAAGGCATCACATTAGTAGACAATCCATAATCTACTAAATAATTATGAATATTTTTACCAAATATCCTTAGTGTGAGAAAGAATGGTGGGGATTATATTTTTCCTTTATAAAAGGCTACTTACACATTTTCCATGTGAACAATGTTTTTGTTTTTTACCTTAATGAGGTTATCCTTCACCTGAGACTCTTTAAATTTTCCTTCTTTTAGAAGTTCTTCTAAAGTATTCAAGAAAGCTTTCTTGATCACAGGTGTTTTGAGCAATTTTGATAAAGAAGGACTGAATTTTACCTTTTTGATCTTTTCCACTAAATAATTAGTAAAATTATTTTGATTAGAGGAATCTACCGTATATTTTCAGTTGCTGAAAAAATTGATGAATTATATTGAGAGGTCACCTTAGGTAACACTGGAGTATTACTTGATTTATCATCTGGTGGAGTATTAAAGTTGTTGAGCAGAATTGACATGGTCAATGACCCATTAAATTTATTTCCACTATGTGTGTTGCTTCTCAGGTTGTGATTATGCCCTTTTTGATATTGTTAAAAAGCATGAATTTTGTCAACTTCATCTTGAGGTTCATTTTCATCTTGATAAGGAAACGTATAAGTTACTAAAGTCATGGTAAAATTGTCTCCTTCATATCCATGAGTATGACACCTGACAAAAATAGGTGACTCAACAAGTTCATAACTTTCAAGGACCAAAGCATAATCATATCCTACTGTAACTAATTCATTTCCTTTAGGAGGATGAGATTCACACTATTCATTGTAGTGTGTAGCAGCCAAGAAAATATCTGAAGTGTTTTTAAACTGTGGACAGTCCACTTCAGAATGCACATTTGTTTTATGAATTCTACACTAGTTATTCATCGCAAGGTCAACTTAATTCACCTTTGATGTGGTTCTAAAGTTATCTAAAGTTGTGGATACTCCTCCATTATTTGGTTGTGTGTTCCAAGGTCTAGGTGGTATGTGAGTGTTGTATGCTCAACTTTGCGAACTCTGATTGTTATTTTGAGAATAGAAATTTTGATTTCTTAATTGTGTAACCTATGTGGTTAACCTTTTGATTTGAGTTGTGATTTCTCTAATTACTTCATTATCATCGGGAATTTTAATATTTTGACTCTCTTGAGTCTATGAGAAGAAGGAATTTTTGTTAGGATGTAGCTCTGTGATAGCTGGATTAGGGTGAGGGACTAAATATTGACTATTTCTTGGTTGAGAGAAAGTATTCTGAGGAAACGTCCCATTCTAGACTACTGAAGAAAAAGAATTAGGAGTCATCAAATGATTTAACAAGACTCCATTCACATTTGGAGTAGGATAATTATTCAATCCGTTTCTTCCATTTACCGACGATCCACCCTCAAGATGTTTCATTTCTAGGTTGATAATTATAGCTTTAGCATAAAATCCCGATAAGGTAGTGGGAGGATTTTCCCTTCTTTTCAAAAACATAATAGTTAAAGGATCTACTATTTTATAATAAACCGAAATGGCAAAAAAAATGTCCACTAAATAGGGTACTTGTAACCTAGAATAAGCCTTCTGAAACATGTCATTAAAATCAGTTATAGGTTCACCACCAAACCTATTGATTTGAGAGAATTGATGATATAACAAGGCTGAATCAATCGATGTTCTAAATCTGGCCACAAATTGATTTTCCAAATCTTGCCAAGATCTAATTGAATTATGAGGTAGGCTGATATACCATTGGTAGAATTCATCACTTAGAGTGTAAGGGAAAAACCTACATATAACATCCTCATGTTGTATTCTTGCTCTAAAACATGTATCCTCGAAGATAATAATGTGTTCTTCTACGTCCTTATGAAGATAATATTTAGGACATAACTTGTTGGGATTTTTTGGAAGATCATTATATACAACAAATTGAATTGGTGAATCTACGTTAAAGAAAACCATCACTATGGGAGGTGGTGGTGGTATAACAACAGTCGTATTTTTTGAATTTGCACTTACACTTCTAGAATTTTGAGGTCTAGATGTCGTTCGACCACTAAGCTCGACCAAAGTCACACGAGGATCACTAGACTGGGATCTAGTGACTAAAAAAAAATTCTAGTTTCAAACTTGATGAAACTAATAGAACAATGAAGAGGCCCTCCTTCTAGTGCTAGTTCCTGTTGATGATGATGTTAGTCGCAACAACAGTGCAGATAAAATCCTCAAAGGCAAACCATGAAGAACCTATCTTTACTTGAAAGATTGAACAAGGGTAACCTAAAGGTTGACTTAGCTTAATCCCAAAGCTCTGGTAGTCAGGTCTTGACCATACTAGGTTCACTTAAGGGTATGATGTGATATTTTTGTTAATCTCAAGGGGTCTATGGTTATTATTATTTCTTAAAGGAATCTCAGGTATCAAATGAAAGATTTTCAGTTTGATCATTAAACAATTTCATGAAATCAACAGATTTGCAATAATATTTCATAAACACCAAACAATTTTTCTATCACTTAAGTAGATTTAGCTTAAAGAATTCAAAAATTTCATAGAAATGAAAGATTTTCAATAATATTTCAATTCATTCATCTTTTTTTTGGAATATTTTCTGAAATTTAAACATCTAATCTAAAATAAAGCATCAAAATACTTGAAAATTAAAATTGCTCTCAGGTATTCTCCACGCATGCTACAAGAATTAATCAAATCAAATCAAACCACTTGATACTTCACCAGATTGCTTCACACCTAGGAATAAAAAAATGTGAGCTTTTAAAGAAGGGGTTCAAGTAGGTTCTATATGCACCCTTAAATGGTGCAACACATGGTCTTGTCCGATGGAACGAACAAACCAACTATAAAAGATACATGAGATAGGTAGCTATCAAATTAGATTTAATATTGATTAATCTCTATGTGCATATAAGTTTTTAATCTAGAATGATTCAAGAAAAATAGGAAAAAATAACAAAACTTAGAGAAGTTTTGGGTCTTTCGAAATCCACAAATTTTGAACTTAAAATAACAGTAAAGTAGTAAACAACCTTTTATAGGAAAAAGACCGCAAGAGTTCAAACTTAAAGTCTATCAAGAGAATAATAAAACAAATCAAAATGTAGCACATAGCAGATGCCAGTTGTTATTAGAATCTTCGAGAAAAAGTCAAAGCTTTGACTTCTTCAACAACAAAAATCTTCAACTTCAATCTCTAGTACACAATAATCCACACAAAACAAGGTCATTGGTACTCCTTAGAATACCGGACAAGAAACATCCACTATGACTAGGAACAAATTGCAAAATTAACTTCAACAATATATCTTTGTAATACTTCTGGTATCTGATATCCGGTAATTCATTGCCTTGTCTCAAGTTCTAGGTCTGGGAACCCTTCTCCACCTTTCTTCAATTGATACTCTCAAAAAGAAGTTAATATATGATGCATACATTCTTTTGAAATTCCTTGGATTGCTTTCCAATTGTACTTGAGCTTGGTGTATTCTTCTGATATCTGAAGGATGTTTGCATTCTTCTGATATCTGGAGGATGTTTGCATTCTTCTGCATTTTCTCTATTTCATACTTAACCATAGTATTTATGCAATGTATGATTTCATCAATGACTTCCTGGTTTAACGAATGAACATGATCCTTATTTATTCTTTCCATCCAGTCCTTAAAATTTTTCACTTCTTTATCCTCATGTCCTAGTGTCTGGGGATCATAATCCTGTCATGCTAGCATTTCAATGAAATATTGATCTTTATTAGTCAATTTATTGCACTTTTTGGTGACCTTCTCGTATCCTTCTATACACTATATCAAAGTGTCACTTTCCCACTTTAATTGTTTCTTCCATTTTTCACACATTGGAACTTCTTTTTTAAAAATTATCTTTTCTCTTATCAATTCTAAGACACTTGTTTGTGTAAGATATTTTATGCTTTGCCTCTCATAATCAACTTGTTTCTAGTGAAATTTGCATTCTCCTTCCAATCTTTTGGAATTTTCAAACCAATGGTATGCCTCTTTATACTTCCCAATTGCATATGTAATAAGCTCTTCTCCCTACCTTACCCGATACTCGATCCATTCTTAATACATTCATTTTATGATGAAGTGTTGTGATAACATCCATCTACTCTTGTGACATGAGTACTAGATTCTGAGGCAATTCAGTCTGCATCTAACTAGATTGGGTCAATAATTTATAAAATTCTCTAGACTGGAAATTCGTTCCTTCAACTCTTTTTTCTTTTATTTACTTTTTTGTACCCTAGCAACAGTTGTATCTAAATTCATCTTCATTTTTTGTAATTCTTGTTTCTAGGATGAGTGTCCAACATTGATACTTGTTATGTTATACTCCTTAGGTTTTATTTCATGTCTATTTTTATCTACTATCGGAGTAGCTATATAGAGTGTTCTACCTCCATCTACATTCTTTTGTATGACATGTTTCATTTTAGATCTTTGTCTAGGCTTAGGAGTCTCTACTTCCTACATTAAACTTTTGAGATCTAGAGGTACTAATTCTACTTCCAATGGGGAATCTAATTCTCTAATTAGCCAATTAGGTGCATCTTCATTATATTCTACCTTTGCAACATTTCTCTGTTCTTGGTTTTGATTATTTTCAAGAACTTATTCTCTTACATTTTCAACTTTATCTGTCATATCCTTCGAAACTAAAAAATCTTCAACATTCACTAGCATGGATTCTAGATTACAAGGATTCAACACTATCTCTTCAGTTCTGAGACTTGTATTTTCCTGTCCAGCCAATTGTTTGGTATCAATTCCTAGGAATTCACCTTCTTCATATCCTGTCACATCAGGGTTCTCTTCATCTCTAATCCCATCACCTGAAGTTTGTGAAGGTTCTTTATCTTGAAGTTCAACCTAGTCTTCTTTTGACTTTTTAGAATCCTACGATTGTTCAACATCATTCTAATCATTCCCAAGTGAAGGCTAGGAATCAAAGGTATCTTCATAACAATATTATCAATGGGAATATATCCTACAATCTCCCCTATTTCTATTTCAAGAACTTCAAGGTTTTCCACCTCTAAGGTGAGTGTTCCTCTTATGAATTCTTCTTCTTCAACATTCATAGGAATTGACCCTGTCTCTGGAATCTCTTCCACCACTGGATGTACCATGGGATTTTCTTTAGAATTATTTTATTTTAATCATTCCCACATGGCACCCAATTTATCCATTTGTGCTTTAATTAGAGCTTCATCTAGCTCAAAACTTTCATCTAAAATCACAGGAGTTTTTCCCAGTTTTTGTTTTAGTGTGGCTATATTGACTGAAGGGGGAGAAGTAGATAATGTTGCAACTCTCTGAGATGCAAAAATTGTTTGTGCATACACATTTCATGTCATTCTTGTCTCTTCATCAGTCATAGGCCGAGTCTTTGGCTTTGCTGTGGAAGAAGATGACACCTTTTGGTTTCACTTTTATTTGAACCTTACTTGGTTTGACTTCTTTATGTTGACAAGATGGTTTTAATGAAACAACTTGGATTGAAACCTCAGGCATTCTTCCTTCAATATGTATATAAACAACTGCTTTACCATATTTTCTCTTTTTCTTAGCAGGCTCCTCATCCTCAAGCTCATTTTCTTCCCTTTGTTTCTTCTTTGTATCAAGTGAGTATGTGGGCCTTATTCCAGGTTTTCTTAAAGCTTTACAAAAATCACCAATCCATCATTGAGTCTGCATTTATAATTGGTTCATAAAATTCTTCAACATATGTTATTTCTCTACTTTCATAATTTGGATCTGGGATAGGTTGATCAAAAAATTTGTTTTCATTATAAGTCGGATTCAATACTTCACCATCATCTTCCTCCAATTGATATGGAATGTCATGAATCTTAAGAATTTGCACATATTTTAATGAAAACCTTTCATATTTTCTTTTCCTTACTTTATATTCATCATCACAATTGAGCTAGTAATCTTCTAAATGGAAAACATGAGCACATTTACTGACTATCCTCTTGGCAATATACCCTTTTGGGTCATAGTTTTTTCTTTGGTGTGGAAAATACTCCACCTTGTATGTCTTTAACTCCTCTTCACACAAATCAGCTGCTTTACTTGCATTGCATTTGTAGTTCTCCATTACAATAGGAAATTTGAGAGAAACCTTCTTATGTGCTAAACTATAAAAATCTTGAGACGGCTTCAACTGTCTTACCAATTCCAACAATACTAATTTATCTGTAGGGTACTTGGGAAACATGAAAGGATATCCTTCAAACCCTTCCATCCTGATATAGGTGAAAGTGAGAAACTAGATGTACTAGCCTCCAACCTATTTAATATTTATTTGTGCTTCCAAAGATAATCTTTTAGCTTTATCGCCTTCTATTATTCTCACCATATTCATGGAAAAAACATCATTAACTCTCCGATAATGTTCCATGTATTCATGAATAGTAATTTGAGGTAAATGAGCATATATCAGACTGTTTCCCACTTCTTTGCCTAGAGTACCGACTCTATTCAACCCTTGCTTATTTTTCCTTAAGGCACATGAATAGATCACATATGAGGACATAGAAAAACATCTTGAATTTGTAAATACCTTAATCTGGTCATCTACTTTGTCGCTGATAAAACCTCCCCAAAGTACTTGCACATGGCCATCCATTAATTTAGCCATGATTACAAACATCCACAATTCAAACTTGTTGGCATCTCATAGTCTAGCTATCCTACTTATCATGGTTATAATATCTTGAACATCTAGGTTGAACATAGATCTTAGAATTGGCTTAGTTTGTTTTGTAATTTCCTCCTGACAACATTTTGTACTCATGATTCTTTTGTTATGTTCTTCTATGTTGAGGTAGACTTTAGCCTTCATATTTATATCTATTGGGTTCATCTGAGTAAACGTGAGAATCTCAAATGTATATACATTTCCTTTTTCAGAAATATCTGCATAGATTCTTCCCTTTTTCTCAACGACTCTTTTTTCTAGGTTGTAGTAATTTAAACATTCCATAACTAATTCAAGGGCCTCCATGGCTGGCGAAAACCCTCCTGCTAAATGTAACCCACTTACTATAACATTCCTAGGACATTGAGAGGCATTTTCTTGTCTGGCCTATACGAGGAATTCGACATCAGAGAACCATCCTGAATGAGTATTGTTAGCTATTCCACCAATTGGTATAGCTTGTGAAGTGCAGTATTTGAATTCATTTTTTGGTCTTGCTTCAGAAGTACTCATTTTAGCAAGCGTGTTCTACATTTTTAGATATGTTCTTTATTTGTGAGTTAGAGTTAAATTTAACCAGTTATCTTTAACAATTCATAAAAAAATTTAGTTCACCATTTGTTTAAATTTACATTAGAATAATCAGATTTCAGTTATTAAGGGAAATATCATAATCTCGAGACTTACATGCGTAAAACGGTTAACATAATTTATGTTATTCGAGACATACATGGTTTTGCTACTGATAATAATCTTTTAAAATGCAAATTTGAAACCCTCGCTAGCTGTGTTCTTGGTTTCTCAAAATTTACCTTTCCTTACACGCCACAATATCAGTCTCGTTCATTCAATGTCCTTTACAAATTTGTAATATAGTACGAGGTTAAATGTTATAAAAGCAACTGCATGCTTGAGGTGGTGCAAAGTACGTGTGTCTAGTTCACCACCTTCATTAATTACCTATTACAATGCATTAATTTCTTGAATAAAGGTGCAATCATGGCTGATTAGAGCTCAGATTATGAACACCTTGGTTTTTGTGCAAGCCCACCACTAGAGAAGAATACGACACAGAAAGATTGTATGGCACTCTTGTGTCACTTATTTTTATGAGGCAAAGGAATTTTTGATACATGATCATTGATGATCACCTGGATTGACAACCTTCGATATCAAACCTTGGAAAGATTATCGAGAACCGGGACACTTACCTCCAAGCTTAGAAAAAAAACTGGGAGTAGAGAGTGGAACTGGGAACCGGGTTCAAACAAGATCAAAAGTGATTCAAACATTTTGTAATGGAACCTCCAGTTTTTGACCTCCGGTTAAAGAAAAAAAGAGTAACCATCAGGCTAGCCGATGAAGAAAAGAACACAAACACTGAGATGGATCATTCGAGTGACGACTTACCAGGCGGGACTAGGAACAATAAAAGATACAACATCTTTGACACAACCGCAACAACCCTGAGACTCCGACTTCTGGTAAATTAATAAAACTTTATAAAACAACCGAAACACCAAATCCAAGAAAGAACAAGGACTTTAAGCAAAGAACAATAAAATTTAAATAAATCTTTCATTTTACCAACTCCCCCAAATCACACCAAAGCGAGTGAAAGCAAGAGGAAAGAAAGAGGCATTGAAAAAAGGGGGAACAATATAATTATGTCTCTAACTAATTCAACTTGGTCATATATTTAATCATAGAGAATTCTTGTGTGTTGTGCATATTTTGAGCTCTTGGTAGAGCCAAGAAGTTGACTTAAAATTTCTTTCTCTAAAACCTTTTTCCCCTACTTCTCTACGTAGTTTGACTCATCTCCTGATATGATATTCTTAGTTATAGTAAGGAGTTCTCAAATCATGTAGGCACAATTTTGTAACTACAATAAATACTTAATTCTCTCAAAAATAAAAACCCTAACACTAATAAAACACTTGCAAGAACAAAAAGGAAAGCTTTAACATACCCATTCTATGAACAATTTGGTTTTCTTGAATTTGAAATCATAGTAGAGGACCTCATGGAAAGTCACGTGTCACACAATTCTTCACTTAAAATTCTTCTTCATAGATTAGAAATGGTACCCTAAGCATCAATCACAACCTTATAAGAAATGAAATCTTTCACCACCTTTAGAATTAAATACTCATACAAGTGAATCTATATGACATTCCATGAACCATTTATTTTCTTTGAATATGGACCATTGATCTCTCATAAATGCCAAATCAATGGCTAGTGAATTAATATTTGAAAATTCCTCTTGTCAAGTTAAGCTACAAAGATAATGCCTACTGCAATGATGGGATGACACATATAAAATTCACCTGCATTCCTTTTCGTTCACCTATGACAAAGTCTAAGCCCAATAGAATAAAACCATGGCACTTGCGTCCATTCGCCATGGAGGGAACACGTCAACAAAGTGCATCGTCACTAATTTGGGAAGGGAACACTAACAAAAAATTGCACTGCAAAGAATTTATATACTATGATGAGAAACTTCTATGAGTACTATCCCACCATTATTACAATGAATAAAATAACCCCATCAAGATTAGTGCAAAAATGGAATGTGGGCACAGTCATGAAACTACATTGTGAAGGATTGTTGCACTAAAATATAAAATTACCTCTTGTCACAACCCTATTGGAACCTTCAAATTTTGGCAAAATTTGGAGTTCCAATGATCAAAAAATGGATTGCAACACTACAAAATGCATCTGTGAAACCTACCCTACTAACCTACTGTAGAAAATCATAACTTGATACTTGTTCAATTTTATGCTAAATCACTTTGCAAACATATTTTATCTACCATATATAAATGTGTATGTTTGATTTCAGCCTCCTACGATCAGATTTGACAGGGTTTTAAAGCACCAAGTTGAGGGTTCTAGAAGAGTTTGATTTTTGCACAATGTTAGATCTGCTAGGGAGGTCAATTTTGGAGGCCAATATTTATGAGCTGGATGATTTCATGAGAAAAAAATCAGTGCTTCAGATTTTCCCCATGTCAATATGCATCCATGTCCATTTTCAAAGCCTCGCCATCTCATTTGCTATTTTTTCAAAATCAAAAGCAAATGGAATTTTCACTGTTTTGATGACTGCATTTCCAGGGAGACCAACTTTGAATTTTAATACTTTGTGAAGGCAGTACATTGGTGAGAAAACCTTTTGTACACATGTTCATTGGACTTGAATGAACAATAATTCCCGCAGTCGTGGCTTCCCAAAAAGAGATCTGGTATTTTTTCAAAGGGGTGATTTGGTGAGTTCCAGTTGATTTTTTAACAGGTGCAGTTTTAGAAATGACTGAGTAAGCAACTTTGAGCATTGATATCTTATAATCCTTATGGATTCATGCAAATACATTTAGAAACCATGCTCCCATATCATCAATCAACATGGAAGTATGTTTTTATGGCTCTGGGAAAATGTTTGATTAGTTTTCCATGGTGATTCTGGAGGCTACTTGACTTGTTTTGGTCACAGTGCAAAATATCAAAAATAAATTTTGAGGACTACCCACTTCAATTTTGGATGCATTTTACATTTTTATGGTTGTTTCACACTCTCCTTTCTCTTTTGCTCCTATTTCAGTGGCATTCATCAATGCCAATTTTCTAGAGTCTGTTTGCTAGTATGGTCATGACAGTAGACATGGAGGAAGAATCCAATCATGGAGAAGACATTCAAAGTGTTATATCAAGAAAACATAAACAAAATCAAGAAAGAACCATTTAGTCAAATAATTTCTCTTTATTGTTTGAATAATTCTTTGATGAAGCTGCAAGTAATAAAATAAAAGGTTAGATGGATCATTTAATCTATAAATTAAAGATGATGCAACCTTGACATAAGCAATACAGAAGACCCCCTGCCAAACTAAAACACATTCATGTAGCATCTTGAAAGTGGATCATCTTTTGAGGATATTGTGACTTTTCTCTCTTCATTAGCCGCATCACCAAGGAAATTAGATCAATAAAGGGAAATTGAACATTCAAGATCGATAGGAAAATTGATGGCAGAGGAAGTTACAAAATTTATAAAGGAGCCATTTGGTGAGACATCTGTGTTTAAGCAAAATTATGATCACGTTACCAAGGAGACATATTTTGTCTTATAAAAGGAGGTAACTCATGGAAATCCAAATTAATTTTTAACATATAGAAATGGAAAGGCAGCTACACGAGATCAAGATCACCTTCATCTTAATGGTGCATATCATTGGCACCATTACATGAAAACACCTAATGAGATCAAATTGGAAGAAGCAGTGGTATTATGCCACACTTACACAAAATTCAATGGCCTGACTTCTGCAAGTATGAAGGGTGATTCAAAAGGCATAATGGAAGGGTGATTCAAACTAAGAACAAGTTAGTTTAAATGAGGAGTATGATGATGGATTACGTGTTGAGGAAACTAAGAAGTGAACAAGATATTCAAAATATTGCAAACAATCATTTCCCGCACCCCCACATGAAGGCAAGAAAGAAACCTTAAAGTGAATACGGTATTACGCTATTTCTCCCACACTCTCGCAAAGAACCAAGCCATCAACCCTAAATATCATGTGGTAATACAGTAAAGCCATAAAATGATATATTATTGCATTAAAATGTGATGAGTATTTAAGGAGAATTTATTAAATCACAACATTTAATTACCTTGGGGAGATATATTTCATGCTAGCATAACTTAACAAATGTGCAGGAAGTGAGTAATTTAAAATCTTCTTTGTGTCCCCGCAAAGTCTCAAATGAAAAATTTAATTTGGATGTGGTAATGCATTAAAGAAAAATGGGGAAGCATAAAAGGTAAAAACACATAAAAGTAATCACAACATGAGTGTAAATTTATTTTAGGGAATGAAGTTTAAATGTAACATGCAATTATAAAATATTCTCACCGAGAAGTGAAACAATTTCACCGAAGGAATTAAATGAGTATAAAATTCTTGGAGTGGGTAATTATTTTTACCCAAAGGATATTTTTTATTATCAGATTGGGTGAAAGTGCAAACGTGAAATTGTAGCAAATGAAGGGTAATGATGTTAATCATTAAAATTATTTTTCATGGGATGGAACGACAAAAGAAAGTTAAAATAAAATATTTTATTTCTTGAAGATAATTAATGAAGCATTACACTAGACAGATATGTGAAGGGTCATAACCCTTGGAAATATTTAATGTATATATCATAGAAATAAAAAAGCGAATAGAGAATAGGGTTGAAAATAGAAAATCATTTTAGAAACAAAGACTTTTGATATGAACCGTGCAATCTTTTGAAGCAAATCAATGGAGAAGAAGCTTTAATACGGTGTCCAATTATTTGTTGATATTGATTCATATATGTTATCTTTGTTGTCTCTGAAATGGTCTTTTCTTGTTATTCAAATTGAATATATCAATTATATACTTAATAAATGTCAAGACACACTTGTTGCCTCTGTGTGATTTTCTTGATTGGTTTATGCAAGAAGAGGATTAGAATTCCTTTTAAGAGATTCTTTTTAATTGGTTTCTACCCAGAATTAAAATCCTTTTAAATTAATCATCTTAACTGGTTTCCTTCAAACAAGAATTAAAATCCTTTCAAATATCACAATAACTCAGGAAAATATCATTGGGATTTGTAAGAAGAGCTTGATAACTGACAAACTTGCACATTTATACAAGGTATAAACATCTAAAAAGTTCCAAATAATTTGAGTTAAGCTAGAAGGGAGGACACATCTTGACTTCACTTTCCAAAGTAGATAGAAAGCACTAGTCATATTCGTTATAAAATAATACCTCATAAAAACCTCATTCACACATTCAAATTTCAAACATTAGGAGTAGGAATAGCTTTTAGTTTTGCATCTATTTCATATTTACATGCCAGTGTGGAATAGATAATCAAATTTGAAGAGTACACACAACCTTTAAAATCCATAATCTGCTCAATTGTCAAAGGTACACTCGCCTAGGTCTAGCAAAACTTGAAGAGTAGGTGTAATACCCCTCTGTTTTGTCCTTCTGGTTGAACAATGTTCCGCTCTTTTATGTTGTACTTTCTGTTGGTACCTTGACTATGGTACCCAGCTTCTATTTGATCGCTATCTATAAAGCGACATTAATGTTATCTTTTCATGTGACGGTATTTTAATATGATGTTATCTATATGTCTTTTTTTTAATTAACATAAATGGATGATTGGAATCAATGATGTTTTATGATTTGGATTATATTAATATGTTAGAACTATCAGTTAGTTGCATTGTATTGGTGAAAGGGACGGTATCGCAACACTCGCTTGCGAGCACCCTTTGATCCCATGATTTCCTCTTCACGATTTGTATTTTATGTTGTTTATATTATATGTTGTTGTTTACTTGATTTTCAAGTTGACAGGTACAGCACATCAACTCCACCTGGTTTCACAGGTTGGAGCGTGTTCAATGCCCAATGGTATTCGATTGGGAGATAGTAGCTAGGTTTTCTATGCTAAGTCATCACCCTAGTCTTAGTGTGTTGTCTAGTGTTAGTCGAGTTATGTTTCTTTTATGATTGATCATCTTGCCTTGATTTTATTTAATTGCAAATTAAAAAGGGTAATTAAATGACTTAATGTATTTAAGTTGTGGATTAATTTGATCTGGGATTATGTTGAAATGTAATTTATTTTATTATTAATTTAATTTAATTAATAAATAATTTAATCGTTGATTAAATCTATTTATTAATTATTTAAATTTATGGTGTTGAATTAATTTTCTTGTTTGAATTGATTGATATTTTAATTGGAAATTGGAGTTAAAATTAAAAATAAAAGAAAATGATTTAAGTTGCATTTTTTTGAAGTTTGAATTCAAAATTGGAAAAATGAGATATTTCTATTTCTGTTTTCTGAAATTGATGAGGGTGGTTGCACTGATATTTTGGAGATATTTTTGGAATTTCTTTATTATGGAATTTTTCTTCACAATTTAGGAGGATGAAGTTTTGAAAAATGGAAAAATAGAGGAGAGAAAGAGTTGTTGCATTTGGTGGGTTTTGGATTGTGACTGTGAAAATCTATGGAGCTGAGGTTGGAAGCTAAACACCATCTGGATTCCCTCACAAACTCAAGGAAACTAGGTTCATTCTTTGTAAATTTGATTGTTTGGAAAAAAATGCATTTACTTATATTTTGTAGTTGAATATCATATTTGGAACATTCAAGATCTGATCTATAATGGAAAATTCATGTTAAATTTTGTTTCAATTTTAAGCCTTTGTTGGAAAATATTTCTTCAAGAAAAAACTTTGTGTTCTTGGCTGCAAATAATTGTTTTGAAAATTATTTGCTCAATCTGATTTGCAAATCAAAAATTAGATAATTAAATGTATTCATATATATATATATATATATACATATAAATTATATATATTTAATTTTGGTTTTTGTGGGGGATTATTTGTTGAAATAAATTTTAAAAAATGCCCCTATGTGCGGATTTCTAAATCCGCAGGGATTTTCTTTAATAAAAAAAATAAAATATAAAAAAATATGTGCATTGGGAGGTCGCTGGGGGCTCGACCACCACCGTGCGCCATGGGAGGCGGGTGGAGGGAGCTGCACCCAGCGCAACCCCCCCACCTCCTTCATCCGTTGCCACCTCTCCCTACGCAACCTCCACTAGCAAGGGGACGACTGTGTTAACATAGCTACCACCCACCTAGTGGGGCGACTATGTTAACATAGTCGCCACTCTTGGTAGGGGTATGTTGTGTTACACACAGCTGCCGCCCCACCCAAACCCGCCTGCGCCTTGCGCAAAAATGGCCGCCGCTTGCAACCCACGGTCGGTGCCATAATCCACCTGGCCATCATTAGCGCGTGGACCGAGGCAGCTGCCCAACCCTTAGGGTTGGCGCAAGGTTTGAGGATGCCTTTGGATGCGGGTTTTTTCTTAATAGAATAAGTATTTATATATAAAATAATATTTTATTATTATATTTTAATAATATTATAATATTAATATTTATTATATTAATATTTAATATTATAATAAATAATATTATAATATTATTTACGTATATATATCAGATAATTATTTGTAGGGGTATATATGTAATATATTCATATGCAAAATATACAAGTGTTTATATCCTTTTTAAATGATGATTTATTGAAGGCATGATGTAAGGTTAATTGAAGAAATTAAAATATGATGTTCTTAAACAAATTGTTGAATTTATTTTAAAATAATATTATTTTGGAAAGACAAATTAGATTTGAAGATTTCATGTTTTAATAACGAGGCCCTTGGCCTTAAAATGATTTATATTTGCAAGGACGTATTTAATATTGTAATTAATTGATGTTTTATTTTGCAAAGGAGATATTGTTATCTTAAAATAACATATTTGAATTGAAGGTGTAAATGTTATTTTATTAATTAAGAGCAATTAGAAAATTAAATATTGAGTCTTAATTTGCTCCCTTGTCTGAGAAAGACGCATTTTAATTCAGTTTATTTAATTTAATAGAGTACCGAATGAAATGAAGAAATGGATTTAGTAAATCCAAAGTAGAATTTAATTCACAACTTTTTGCTCGTCGTGATTGTGATTAGTTTTCGTCTTCGTTTGGGGAAATTGAGTTATAAAGTTTTATAAGTCTTCCAGATGGGGTTTTCCGTCATGTGGGTTGTCGTGTCATGTTTGGCAACTTATTGTGAGTTCTTTGGGTAGTGCAAGGTGTCTAGTCAATATTTACCCGGTTTCCATGAACGGGGATGCTTTGTACCTCTTTGGTTTAGGAGTGGATTATGGGATCCGCATCTCCTTGTAAGGAATGACCTTGTTAAGTGATTTGTTGTCTCTAGTGTTTAGAGTGAGTTCATTTTATGTCGCCTCCTGAGAAAGGAGTGGTCGTGATATCTTATGTGTTGCACTTTGTACCCTTGGTGTATGGATGGTATGTGTGTTATCAAGTAGAAGAGTGGCTTCCGTTTGGGGCCAGAGCCCGAAAGAGGTAAGAGGTGAGGCAAGGTCATCTATCTTGTTTGTACGAAAGGTATTTGACTCCGCATTAGTAAGTATGAGGGTCGGGGATCGATTTGAGGCCGCCATCTTGACGATCTGCAGTGGGTAACTCATGACGAGCTGTGTGATGACACTCTGTCTAGGACAATAGTCGGCATTTGATTATTATGGGTTTGGTTTCCTTAACATACCTGATGTGACCATAGTTGGTACTTGTTGTATGTGTATGGTTCTCGTAACATACTTGATCTGCTTTATTTCTAGAAGCAATGTGACCATGTTGAGTTGTATTTGTGTTGTACATGTGTTTGGTTGTGTTAGTTTGGTTCAATTATGATTTAGCCTGTGTCTAGAGGTAGATGTCCTTGGCTAGGATTCCTTGTTACTATCTCCTAGCACGGGGGGTGGGCCTTTGGGTTCCACTTGGTTGGGTGACGTGCACCTAAATCCGTTAGGCTTTCTTCATGTTCATGTTGATGAGACTTCCAGTTGGAGAGCTCGTTGGATTCAGTATCGGTTCTTGCTTTATTTCATTTTAGTTGATCTTGTAATATTTTGCACCTCAGTTGTTATCGAGGTGGACGTTGTAATTGTAATTATGTTTTGGACTTGCCTCATTTGGGGAATGAGAGTTGTAACCCTATTGTTTAATTATGATTAATGAAATTGAAAGTTATCTCTTATGCTTGATGTAATTATCTTATTTGGAATGTATGTGTTATTTTATTAAGTAAATAATTGACATGGTTTATATTCATGTTTTTTGATGAGGTTCTATATAACCTCTGTCTCGCAACCTTAGAGGTTGTTGGCTTTAGTAGTGAACTTGCTTATTAATTGTACTTAAACAAAAAAAAAATTAGCCTGTTTAAGTAGTTGTTTGCAATTTCCTCTAGGGTTGCGGGGTGGGGTGTTATAGTAGGGAGTTCAAAAACATTGTAAACCTGACCATAGAGCTTGGCATACTCTTAGGGTTCGCAAATATGTAATTTTGGGAACCAAGAAGTCCTATGGAACTTGACCCACTCTCACTTGTATAAGGACAATATGGAATATTTTATTTGTCAAAGATAATTAATGAAGCATTGCATTGGACAGATATGTGAAGGGTCATAACCCTTGGAAATATTTAATGTATATATCATAGAAATAAAAAAGTGAATAGAGAATAGGGTAGGGAAATATAAAATAATTTTAGAAACAAAGACTTCTGATATGAGCCATATAATCCTTTGAATCAAATCAATGGAAAAGAAGCTTTAATCTAGTGTCCAACATTTTGGTGTTCAATTATTTGTTGATATTGATTCATATATGTTATCTTTGTTGTCTCTAGAATGGTCTTTTCTTGTTATTCAAATTGAATTTATTAAGTATATACTTAATTTGTCAAGACACACTTGTTGCCTCTGTGTGATTTTCTTGATTGGTTTATGCAAGAAGAGAATCAAATTCCTTTTAAGAGATTATTTTTAATTGGTTTCTGCCCAGAATTAAAATCCTTTTAAATTAATCATCTTAATTGATTTCCTTGAAGAAAGAATTAAAATCCTTTCAAATATCATAGTAACTCAGAAAGATATCATTGCGATTTGTAAGAAGAGCTTGATAATTGACAACCTTGCACATTTATACAAGGTATAAACATCTGAAAAGTTCTAAATAATTTGAGTTAAGACAGAGATAGGAAACATTTATCATACACATCTTGACTTCATTTCCCAAAGTAGATAGAAAGCACTGGTCATACTCATTATAAAATAATACTTCATAAAAACCTCATTCACACATTCAAATTTCAAATATTAGGAGTAGGAATAGTTATTATTTTTGCATCTAGTTCATATTTATATGCCAATGTGGAATAGATAATCAAAGTTTAAAATCCTTCTACTCAATTGTCAAAGGTACACCTACCTAGGTCTAGAAAAACTTGAAGGGCACGGAGTTCCAAACCATATTGGTTGACTTCGTTCGTTTGCTAAAACATTGTAAACCGGACCATAGTGCTTGGCATACTCTTAGGGTTCACAATCTGTAATTTTGGGAACCAACAAGTTCGATGGAACTTGACCCACTCCCACTTGTATAAGGACAATATGAAATATTCTAAGCTAATGGGAAGACACCAGGATAAAGGATGCCACCCCTTTGGCTAAAGGATGATCTCGCTTATATGTCACATTGGAGCTTCTTCATTATTCGTGGATTCAACCATATTGTATTGGTGTTGTTTATTGTTTGTCATGGTATGCTCATGATAGTTTATTATTGTTACATCTAATGAAGTTATAGTCTATTTTAAATTTTTTTTCATATTTTATTGTAATAATGAAAGGATCAAGAGCTACTTTTGTTATTTTTTAGGTTACTATTCAAAATGATATGGTTATAATGTGATGCAAATAGTGATTAAATTTGAGTTTTATGAGATCTAAGTTAAATAGTAAAACTGAATATTGTGTGCCCAAATACAATTATTTTGGATTGGGACATTACATGCAAACCCTCAAAATATAAGTGGGGCCACGCCCAAAAATAAGGAAAAAATAATATAGCATATCTATTGATTTGGTGAGAGATAAAGCATCAAGGAGAGGGTCACAATCATTAGGCATGCTCCAAACATCAGTGGGACTAGTCATCAGTGATAATATCCCAACCATTAACACCTTCTTATTTATCTTAATTATCATATGACAAAGAAAAAATAGGATAAATTGCTAGAGCTAGGTGAGGGAAATTGTCAAAAATCTTCACCTATCTCTAAAAATCCAAGAGCAAGTTGATCATTAATATGTAAGGAGGTTGAAGGAAGTACGAATCATGTGATCACCTACAAGTATAATTACCCCTAGCTCATCTAGAAATGGGATGAGAATAATGTGATTTGGATTCAAGAGTTTCCCTATCATTTTGGTTGCATCCAAATTGGTGGCCATGAGGAGGGGAACAACCCTTGTGGGTAACCAAATATGAGGGACTCTAGTAATCATACATGAGGATTTATCCTAGTGATCTAAAAAACTTACAATGTGCCATGTAGTGTCCCTCCAGATGAAATTATTGTTTCAGTTTGCTTTTGGTTGTTTGTTGGTCATTTAATTGCTTTGGATGCTACATTACATCATTTCAGTATGTCATCAATGCTATGTTAGTTGCTATACTCTATAGATGATACAGTTGACAATATGATCATCTAGTTATGTTTTTAGGATGACATTATGATGGATATGTGTGTATTATGGTTTATGTTGTTTTTGTATGGTAATGATGTTATTATGATGTATTTTATGTTTATGATGTTATGATGCATGTCAATCCTGGTGAGGAAGATAGTGTAGCATTACTCACTCATGAGTACCCTGCTACGCTGTGACTCTTCTTCACAGTGTGTTTTCCGATATATGTGTTGATATGGTTGACATTGTCATTTAATGTAGTTTGCAAGTACAGGCATCGACTGCACCTGCTTCGTTAGGTTTGAGCGTGCCAAGGCCAATGGAAATATGTTCATGGGAGATAGTGTTTGGTCCTCTATCGTTAGCCATCGTTCTGGAAAGAACGAGTACCCGTTCGCTATCCGTTTGTTTTTAGTTGAAGTTTGTTTCGTCATGTCGTTCATTTGATGGTTATGTTTGAGATTGATTGATTTAATTGGTTAAATGATTTTATTAGTAAGTATTAAATTTAACTGTGATTAATTGCAATATTAGATTTAATGGTTACATTTGATTACATTTAAATTAAAAGCTTAATTTAAATGTTAGAAGATTTAATTTATGAAAGAGTATTAAAATAGAATATTATTTAAGGTTAATTAAATGTAATTGCTTATGATTGAGCAACTTATATGATTTCAAAATTGATACTTTTAAATAAGTTGTTTTGAATTGAATTTGTAAATTATCTTGAATTGGAACTAGATGTTAGGAAGATTGTAACTTGCTCATTTACTCAGTTTTAATTGCCCATTCATTTATGAGTGCATGCAATCAGGTAGTTAATTTTGTGAATTGCATTTAATTGGGAATTAATGAAAAAGGAGGTTATGTTATTTTTCACAGCAATTGGTTTTGGAAGAAAGGTGGGTTTTCACTGCAAGATTCTAGAAGAAGTTTTTCTTTGTACTTTTTTTGGGTTTTTGGTTGAAAAAATCGAAGGTTGCAAAATCCGGAAGCTTTGCTCGAGCTGAGGAATTTACGTTGTCTGAATTCTTGGGTTTGGCTTCATCATTTGTTCGAATCTGAAGGAGAATACCAGATTTTCTTCTTGAAATTCTTGGTTGTTCTTGAATTTAAACTTTAAAATGACATTTTCTATATTTTGTTTACTCTATGTTGTGATATTGTAAGGCCCCACTGTTAGTACAATAATTACATCTCTCACATTTCTTTTATTTGGTGCCCTTATTGTCGATTAGTCGTGTTGGATCGATGTACTACGCAAACTTGATCTAATGCTTATAATCGATAATTTAAGTTGGAAAATGGTACTCCTAATATTAATAATAGTATGATTATTGTAACGCCCCACCACACAACCCTAGAGGAAGTTGCAAACAATTACTTAAACTGGCCAATTTTATTTTTTTAAGAGGAATTAATAAGCAAGTTCACTAACGAATGCCAACAACCTTTAAGGTTACGAGACAAAGGTTATATAGAACCTCAAAAAAAACATGAATTTAAACCATGTCTTTTTTTTAAATTATAAATAACACATACATTCCAATTAATCTAATTTACATCAAGCATAAGAGATAACTTCCAATTTCATTAATCCATTCATTAAACAATAAGGTTACAACTCTCATTCCCCGAATGAGACAAGTCCAAAGAATAAGATTACAATTACATCCTTCCACCTCGATAACAACTGAGCGGTGATAAATTACAAGAACAATTGAAAAGAAATGAAGAAAGAACTGAAACTGAATCCAACGAGCTCTCCAACTGGAAATCTCATCCACATGAACAAGAAGAAAGCCCAACGGATTTAGGTGCACACCACCCAACCAAGTGGAAGCAAAAGGCCCACCCCCCATGCTAGGAGATAATAACAAGGAATCCTAGGCAAGACCATCTACCTCTAGACACAAACTAACACAAAACTGAACCAAACTGAAACAACCAATTGTAATGCCTCGCCACACAACCCTAGAGGAAGTTGCAAGGAACTACTTAAACAAAATAATTTTTTTTTGTTTAAGTACAATTAATAAGTAAGTTCACTAACTAATGCCAACATCCTCTAAGGTTACGAGATAGAGGTTATATAGAACCTCAACAAAAAACATGAATATAAACCATGTCAATTATTTAATTAATGAAATAACACATACATTCCAAGTAAGATGATTTTACCACAAGCATAAGAGATAAATTTCAAATTCATTAATCTATTCATTAAGCAATAAGGTTACAACACTCATTCCCTGAATGAGGCAAGTTCAATAAATAAGGATACAATTACAAACTCCACCTCGATAACAATGAGGGATTATACATCATAAGAACAACTGAAATAACAAGGCATGAAATGAAACTGGATCATACGAGCTCTCAGACTAGAAGTCTCGTCCACACTAATATGAAGGAAGCCCAATGGATAGAGGTGCACGTTCCACCCAACCAAGCGGAACCCAAAGGTCCACCCCCCATGCTAGAAGATAGTAACAAGGATTTCTATCCAAGGACATCTACCTCTACACAAAGGTTAACATAACCATATTGAAATAAATACAATGACATCACTAACACAAGGATACAATGCTTCCAAAAATTACATAATCAACTGCATCACTGATGCGAACATACCGTCGACCTAGGAGAAGTGTCATCATAATGTTACATGGGTTATCCTGGTGAGTCTTCCTAGGCCCCGACCCCCAACTCAGGTTATCCTGGTAACCTCTAACGACTTTCGGCCCCTCATGTAAACCAATGTTGAATCAATTATCTTTCGTAGGGACAAAATAATGATCTTGCCATTCCAGGCCTTCTCGTCTCAACCGAAGTCTTTACAAGCCCTTGTGTTCCTGAGTGAGGCATAATTATCTTATTAAGTGTTTGATACAACATGATACTCTAATCAATCAATTAAGTTGTCACTAGATTAAATAACTTACAACGAGTTATCCTGGCACCACTTCGTGTGCCGACCCTCGTTACAAGCCACTCCTCTAAGACGACGCGTGGAACAACTCCACAACCCAAGGGTACACAAGTGCTACGCGAGGATATCACATCCCTAACCATGACATACAGTCAATACACTCCCGTTCGTGATAATTGGGGAACAAACTGGTTAAACGCACTACCCAAGGCCATCTAAGATTGACTACACAGTACAACAACCCACAAACTTGAAAACCCAACTAGAAGACTTGCTAAGTGTTAAGACCTACATTTTCCAAATGACCATACGAACAGATCAAAACAAGGCAAGAATCAAATCTACTTTGGGTTCACTAAACCCATTCCCTCATTAGCATTCAACCATTTATTGCATTAAATAAATTGGATTAAATTCATTCTTTCAAATAAGAGATAAATTAACACCAATTATTTAATTTCTCTACTGGCGTTTAATTAATGATAAATTAACCAGATGATCAGATTAATCAAGATTCAATGATGTAAAAAAAATAATTCTTGTCTTCTCATTTAAAGTTAATTATTTAAAACAATCAACTCATGAAAACGTATCATTTAATATCAAAGTTATTCATCTATCAAAATAATATTTTAAAATCAAAGTATGAATTTTAACCAACCCTACTATGTTTCAATTCTTCAATTCACTTAACTATTTCCATTAAATAAATCATTCTGTCAACATACATATACACATCGTATATATATTTAATTAAAAAATATATATATATATATATTTATATATTGATTAAAAAAAATATAAAGATATATATAATAGTATTATATAATATTAGATATTAATATATATTATTTAAGCCATAATAAATATTAATAATTTAATATTATAGAATATAATAATAAAATATTATTATATATAAAAAAAGATGTAATTTTTGTTGGCCTCGAAATTCGTGAAAACCTTAACACATTTTCCAAAGCCATGATTTTTTTGTGAGAGGCGGCGATTTTCCATAGGGTGGCAGCGGCCATGGCCGCCGGATGGTGCTGGTTGTAGGTTGTGCTTGGCGCGGTGGCGAGCGGAAGGCGGAGGGAGGTCACAGGGACGGGCGTAGGCGACACTGGCAGCGCCGGCCACCAACAACGGTGGTGCGGGCTGCGCAGTCCGCGGGGGTTGCTGGGTGCAGCTCCCCTCCCTGCCGCTTCCCATGGGGGCGGCGATGGGGTGAGCCCCCAATCCCCCAACCTTAGTTATTATTTTTTTTATTTTTTTCTTTAAAAAAATTCCGACTGTTCTCTTTTTTTAAGGTTTTTTGAAAAGAAAAAAAACCAAAACTAAGAAAACACTAGGTCTTTTTGTAAATTTTGATTTTTTAAAAAAATTGCCAGCATAACTTTACAAGGGAGGAATTTAAAAAAACTAACTCAAACATATATATATATATATATATATATATATATATATATATATATATATATATATATATATATATATATATATATATATATATATACACATTTCATTTATCCAAATGAAGTTTTTATCAAGTTGAAAAGACCAAATTGAAGATCAAACAGAAATTTGAAATGATAAAATTGAAAACAAAATTTCATTAAAGAACATGAACCTGTTTTCTTTGAAGTTGGGTGAAGACCCTATTGATGCCTTGATTCCCTCTTCAGTTCCTCAGAATCTTCAAGCTTCATTCCAAAAACCACCAAGTTGCACAATTTTTTCCTCTCCTCTTTTCAATTTTTCTCCCAAAACTCCATTCTCAAGACTTGTGAAGAAATTCAAGATAATGCAAATTTTTCCCTAAAATTCTTACAACCACCCTCATAAATTCCAAAAAGAAAATAGGAAATATCTGTTTTTTAAAATTTTTTGAATTTTTAAATTTTTAAATTGGCTTTTAATTCATTTTCTTAATTTTCAATTCCAACTCAAATATGCATGCATTTCCAAAATAGATAATGTAAATCATTTCAACATAAATTAATTAATCAATTTATAAAATAGATCTACCATAAGATTAAATTATTTATTAATTAAATTAAATTACTCAATAATTTAATCACATTTCTAACATTATTCTAACTTCCTAAATAAACTGAAACCAGACAAATTGAACAAAATAGAACCACTGGGCCATACTAGGACCAAACACACTACGACCAAGGTGACGACTTGGCACAAAAATCTTAGCTACTATCTCCCAATCGAATGTCGTTGGGCATTGGACACGCTCAAACCTGTGAAACCAGGTGGAGTCGATGTCCTGTACCTGTCAACCTGCGAACAAAGAATATATCCACATGCAATAATATGTCATAAATAAGGCACACCGTGAAGAGGAAATCACGAAATCGTAGGGCACTCGCAAGTGAGTGATGCGACACCGTCCTCTTCACCAATACAGTAGTACTAACTGACACATCCAACATAGTAGCATAATCGAAAGCATGAAACACCATAAATTTAAATATCCACATATGTTAATTCCAAACATGCCATAATAATCACATCAAAATACCTGTCGATAAGACAGTGATCAACTGTAACTAAGTACATAGTCAAAGTACAACACAATACTAAAACATAAAAAAGGAAACAACAGGGTTTGCACAATAGAGCAAAACGGAGGGGTATTAGACCAATAACATGTACCACACAAGTACAACATAAGTACATCACAAGTACAACTTAAGTACAACTCTAACATGGTCAGACTGCTTCCAGATCTAAAGCAGATCAAGTATGTTAAAAGAACCATACACATAAAGAACAATTACCAACTGTTGTCCTAGACAAAGTGTCATCACACAGTTCGTCATGAGTTACCCACTACGGATCTTCATAGGCTTCGACCCCCCATAACAGGTTATCCTGGTGGCCTCTACCGATCCTCATCCCTCATACTTACTAATGCGGAATCAAATACCTTTCGTACAGACAAGATAGATGACCTTGTTGTTCCAGGCCTTCCCACCCATCCCAAGCCTAATCTAGCACTTGGGTCCATGAGTGAGGCATAATTATCTTGATTAGTGAGAAATACAACCTAATATTCTAAGTATTGTTTTAGTTATCACTCTATTAAACTGCTTTCGAAGGTTACCCAATCTTTCCTCTTCCAGGCTCTGGCCCCAAACGGAAGCCACTCTTCTACTTGACAACACACACACCATCCAATCACCAAGGGTACAAAGTGCAACAAACAATATATCACAACCACGTCTTTCTCAGGAGACAACATAAAATGAAACTCACTCCAATATTGGAGGCAACAAATCACATAACAAGGTCACTCCTTACAAGGAGACACGGATCCCATAATCCACTCCTTTCTCAGGAGACACAAAACGTCCCGTTCATAGAAACCAGGTAAATAACTAATAACGTAACATGCACTACCCAAGGGATTCAAAACAGGTTGACAACATGACACAACAACCCACATATTTAAAAGACCTCATCTGGAAGACTTGTTAACCCCGACTGAACAAATTCCCCAAGGTGATAACAAGAGACTCATATACAAACAAGCAATTAATCACAAATTAAACCTGCTTCGGATTTCCTAAATCCTTTTAATAAAATTTCATAGGTTATTGCCACAATAAAACTAATTGAATAATGTCTCTTCCAGACATAAGCATAAATTTAAATCAAATATTTAATTTCACTAACTGCTTTAAAATAAATATAAATTAGACATTTATTTTCAACCATTTACAAAACATCGTTTAAAAATAAATATTTGTTCCTTTTTTTCGACATATTCATTTTTAAAATAGTTAACTTAACTTAATCAACCAAAATCAAATCTAATGTTCCATTAAATCCATAATTTGACTAAGAGCATTGTAATTTAAACTCATTAATTAATTCTAAATCATGCCATTTAAATCAACAATTTCTTATGCATGTTAAATTTACAACCACAACTAAAATTATATAAATATATACATATTAATATTATTTTTTTTAAACTATATAATATAATATTCAATATTATATTAGAACTCTAATTTACAAATATATATATTAATATTCTATTATTTTTTATTTTTTTTATTAGACTGCAAGAATCGGTCGGTTATCCGTCCCCCTATAAACTGCAGTGCGCCTAATAAACTTTTTCACGTGACCGGTGGTGCTGGCGCGACACGCCCTCCGGTACCACGGGTTTGGGGGGAGACTAGACCTCGTGACCTCTTGCCTGCAACAGGATGTTTTTAGCCAATCGAGCTAGGCCCCCCACCCCAATATTCTATTATTATAAAAATATAATATAAAATATTAAATATATTTTAATATGATAAAATTATAATATAGAAATATTAAATATATTTTAATATATATATATATTTTTGCTTTTAAAAAAAAACCGAATAAAATAAGGTCAACACCCTTATCGGGGTGTGCGCCACGTTTTGTGGTGGGGAACATGCCAAACATAGTGGGGCGGACTGTGGGAATACACAGCCGACCCCATTTACATGGAGCGGTTGTGTATTCACACAACCCTTACCCCACTCCCTATGCAGCCAGTGAAGGGGGGGGTCGCGCTGGGCGCGCTCCCCTCCCCACCTCCCTCCCATGGGGGGCGCGGTGGGGAGGTGAGCCCCCAGCACCGCCTCCCCACAGTTTTCTTTAAGTTTATTTTATTTTATATATCTTTTTAAAAAAAAAAAAACAAATACAATCTTTAACCCTGGTTTTCCATCTACTTTATTTAGCCTTTTTTTTTTTTTTTTAAATGGCCAGCATAACTTTTCCAAGAGGAAAATATATAAATATATATATATTACATTTCCAAGAATAATTTTTCAAAACAAATTGAAAAAAACCAGAAAAGAAACAAAGACTTTCAGCTAAGAACACCAATTTTCTTTTTTTTTGAGAAAACAAAAGAGAACATAGGTTTATGATTTGATAAAATTTCCAACATGAAGTTTCCAACAAAGATCAAGTTTTGAATTTTCCATCATGCATTCCAAAAACAAAACATTTATAAATGTATTTACAAACAATTAAAACTAAAGAAATGAACCTGGTATTTTGAATTTGAGGAGGTCCAGATGATGCTTAGCTTCCAACCTTGCTTCCAAATCCAGTTCCATAAATTTTTACAGCTTAAATCCCAAAACCCACAAAATCCAACAATTTCTCCTCTTTCTATTTCAATCTTTTTCAAAATTTTCATGATTCAAAATTGTGAAGAAAAATTCAATAATAAAGAAATTCTTCTAAAAATATCATGCACCAACCCTCATAAATTTCTGAAAATAGAATAGCAAATATCTCATTTTTCCAATTTTTGAATTCAAATTTTCTAATTTGACTTTTAAATATTTTCTTTAATTTCCAATTTCAACCAATATGCATAAATTTCCAAAATGAATAAGTTAACTTACTTCAACAACATAAATTTAATTAATTAATAAAATAGATTTAATCAACGATTAAATTATTTATTAATCCAATTAAATTAATAATAAAATAAATTACATTTCAACATAAACCAAATTAGGTAATCAACAATTTAACTTTAAACGCATGTATTTTAACATTTTTCTAATTTGCAACTTTAAACTGAAATCAAAGCCAAAGGACAAAATTAAGGCAAATTGATCAATATTAAAACAACTTAACCCGACTCACACCAAACGACACACTATGACTAGGGTGACGACTTGGCATAGAAAACCTAGCTACTATCTCCCAATCGAATACCGTTGGGCATTGGACACACTCAAACCTATGAAACCAGGTGGAGTTGATGTCCTTCACCTGTCAACCTATGAACAAAGAGTATATCCACATACATAAACATGTCATAATTAAAACACGCCGTGAAGAGGAAATCATAGAATCGCAGAACGCTTGCAAGCGAGTGATGCGATACTGTCCCCTTCACTAATACAGTGTAACTAACTAACAAATCTAACATACTAATATAGTCCAAATCATAAACATCATTAATTTGAATATCCATAATGCTAATCACAACGTGCCATAATGATAACATCATATTAAACTACCATCACATCAAAAGATAACATTAACGTCGCTTTATAGATAGCGATCAAATTAAAGCCGAGTACCATAGTCAAGGTACTAACAGAAAGTACAACATAAAAAAGTAGAACATTGTTCAATCAAAGGGACAAAACGGAGGGGTATTACATCCCCCCCCCTAGGGTTAGGCTTACTCCTAGAAGCTTGCAAAAAGGGATATAACTCCCTCATACAAATTGCATATAAAGCGAAACATCGACCCTTGAGGATGAGCATACTGCATTGGACGACCAACTCCAGAAGTCTCAACGATAGCTCCCTGATACCCAGGCTAACGGTTAGCAACCACAGCGTAAGATCGATGAGATCTACCAGCATCCCCTACTGTCGGCTCTGAAACTGCTGGGCCCTGAACAAAACCAGAAGTATTCTGATGCAGACAATTCCTAGCAAGGTGGCCCTGTTGGCCGCAAGAGTAACACCCCGTGTTACGACCAAACCCTCTATCTCCTACAGGTGCAGTAGATTGTTGCACACTATCCCAATCAGCCATAGACCGTGAACTCTGGGTTGACTGCTCCTGTCGATTGTGCTTGTTGCGCCACCAGTTATGGTACCTTCTAGGTGAAGAACCTTCATCATCCTGACACGACTGAGAGTCCTTACGCTTCCCAAGTGTACTCTCCTACTGTTGACCACTCTGAGATGGCCCCTGCTGAGATCTAGAAGGTGCACCTCCCTGAGGCTGCCCTCCTCGAGCACTAGATCCTGCTGCTGAACTACTGCCAATCTGTACCCCCATGTGACCTCCTAGTGCCATGGTCAGATTCTCCTCAACAAGACGTGCTTTCTCCACTACCATATCCATGATCTTGGGTTTGAAAACCCTCACACCACTGCTAAGACGGGCATCTAAGCCCTTGAAAAAATGGTGCACTAACATACTCTCATCATCACCTATCCCTGCATATTGTTTGAGCTCATAAAAGCATCGCTCATATTGCTCAACAGATAAGGCCATCTGGCACAAGGCATGAAACTCGTCACCACGATGCTGACGCCAATGCTCAGATAGGAAATGAGCTCTGAATCGCTCCAAGAAGATCTCCCAAGATGCTGAGTGAATGTCAATATGGAGCTTCTGCTCCTCTAGCCTCCACCATGTGGATGCAAACCCTCTTAGCTTCATAATAGCATAACGAGCTTTGGTGTTACTACCATATGGATGCATGGCAAAACACCTATCCAGGTCTATCAGCCAAGTCTCGACCTCTAAACCAGTACCTAATCCATCATATAATGGAGGGTGTGCCCTGAGTAGGTCCCTCATGTGTGACTCAGACTAGGGAGGAACTTCCCTCACAACTGGATTAACTTGAACCTCTACTTGCCTCAGACCAAGGAGTGCCAAAGCCTCCTCAAGCGCTCTACGTGCGACCTCAATCCCTGCTAGATCCTGCTAACAATCCCTGACCCCAGGTGCATTCTGAGATGCTAGAGGTTCTTCCTGATCTAGAACAACTGATACACGAGGAGGAGAGTCATGCTGACTCCCACCACGATCACCTATACAACCATGTCCATGCCCTCTACCTCTTTCGCGTCTGGGAGGCATAGTCTTGCACAAACACTTCAAGATATTAGGCAAGGTACACAACTTAAAAGCCTACACAAATAAAAGCTTAATGGCTCCATCATAATCCTAGAGTACCTAGTGTTTAAACCTAGGCTTTGATACCATGTGTAACGTCTCGCCATGCAACCCTAGAGGAAGTTGCAAACAATTACTTAAATCGGCCAATTTTTTTTTTTTAAGAGCAATTAATAAGCAAGTTCACTAACGAATGCCAACAAGCTCTAAGGTTACGAGACAGAGGTTAGCCTTTTCAACATCCAAAATTGCATATTAAATTACCATTCGTAAAACAATGTCATTAATATCCAATAAACTTATAATTGTTTACTAGTTACATACCCTAGCGATAGGTGTACTGCAAAAATAGGTTCGTGGGGGGCCGGTGTATCCAGTCTCAACACTGTGACCATGCAATTTTATTAAAATCATAAAACATTTTTAGTTAATCTTGCATTTCAAAATCAAAATTTAATAAATTAAATTCAATGAACACATGCACTAACTTTTACCTGACTATCAATGCCATATGCCTCATGCAAAATGTCAGATGCCCTCTCCATCTCCATAGTTGCAGATGCATCCTGCGTACCAGTCTCCTGAGGGTCAGTGGGGTCATGCAAACAAGTAGCCCCGCAAGATTGACACACATGTGTTCGAAGGCCACCACTAGAAGACTCCCCTCGATGGTGTTGTAGAATAGGGCTAGTATGATGGATGACACTCTGGGTCAAAGTGTTGATTGCCTGCAATGTCTCTACGTCAGCACTTTCCTTCATGACAGAAGGCATAAAAACGTGCTCATGAGGTGGCCTAGAGAGAGCTCATCTACCTTGTCGCGTAGGATTCGGATGTGCACCAGGTCTATCCTGAGCTGACCCCCCACCTCTCCCCTTGAAATCCCTCATATCAAAATAATTTGAGATTTTGTTCAATATGAACTCACTATATAGTTTCCTAAGGAAATATTGCGGGACCTCGCAATTGTTGCATGGTGGGTAATTGAAGACCATGTACCACCTATCATAAAATCGGTCCTTCATCTGTTGGTGGTGGCACCAATGGATAAGAAACCTCTTCGCATTGAGGGTAAGATTTTGATTTGTGCGTGGGTCCGTGAATAATGAACACAAATCACCTTTTGTAATTTGTAAATCTTTCACATCCTTGTATGATAGTTTATTTGCATAATAGTCCCTAGCCGCCTGCCTCCTATCTTCCCATCCAGTTATTTGTTTACTAATTGAATCTACGTTTGTTAACATATCTTTCAATGAATTTGCTAAGGTCATTCTTTCTGTGGTTGAACCATTTGGATCACTCAACCTATTGATCAAATCCTCAATTTATTTTTTGATGTTCTCAATTTCACTCATTAAATTTTGTTGAGTGCCAGGAGGGGGTTGAGTGATTGGTGGAGGAGATTGATGTTGTGGTTGATTTTGATCTTGAGGATTTGGTTGGTCTTCCTGTTGAGGATTTTGAGGGTTTGCAGGTTGATTTGCATCTCCTAAAAATTCAAACAAATAGATATCAAATTCAACCTAAAACTAATAATTTCAAAACAAAAACCATAGAATCCTTACCTCTTACAGCTCCTCGTCATTGTGGTGCCATCGTTGTGAAGAAACATGGATTCTTGGTGAAGAAATTCTCCTCCTAGAACGCAAACACGATATTCTGAGGTTTTTGGCTACGGGTGCAACAAAAAAACCAGTTGAAATGCAAATGAAAGATTTGCATTTTTTTTTTGTTTTTAACAGTTAATAACATGAGCGTGTTATAACGCACTCACGTTATTTATTTGTAGTTGTAGCCACCAAGACCTTGCCTAGGTTTAATGGAGACATAACGCGAGCACGTTATAACGCGCTTGCGTTATGGTTTTCAACTCTTTTTTTGAGGGTGTCCACAAAATTGCTACCCATTTCCATGCACCCGCCCTACCATCACATCAAAAGATAACATTAATGTCGCTTTATAGATAGCGATCAAATAGAAGCCGAGTACCATAGTCAAGGTACTAACAGAAAGTACAACATAAAAAAATAGAACACTGTTCAATCAAAGGGACAAAACGAAGGGGTATTACAATTATCTAAATAACAATATCAATCCCATCATTAATGCAATTACTAATTTGAATAACCATAATACTTGAATTAATACCATTATTAATTCTATCATTAGTAGTACCATGAGGTTTTTAACTAATACCGTTACTCTTACTGTAGTTGCATTCACTATGGATTTTACCAACAATAATATTAACTCAAACTATCATGGTAGTATTATTATTATTAGTCATGTTCTATTAACATAAATTTTAAAATTAATATTAATGGAGTTATTGATCAGGATGTTAATAATACTAGTACTAATAAAGTTCAACATTTAATATTATGCTTGTAATATTTTCTACTATAGAAATAATATATAATACTTCATGGCCATTATGTTAAGAGCTAAAGATTGCAACGTGCATTGAGGTAAAGTTGTGTGGTGTATAGAGCATATATATTGAAATATGTTGTATTTGAAACCTTAATGAAGACTGCTTAAACATGTAAGCATATAAATAATGACAGGTCTTTCTATTGGAACCTTATCTCATTGCAACCTCCATTACCTCACTATATAAGCAGATAGAAATAAAAAGAAATATGTATTATTATATTGATAAAATTATATACACTTAAATTAATAATAGAATCAATTACATTTGATCTCAAGGGTCAGCCAACAATTGAAGTTAATGTTTGTAACTATCCACTGCCAAGATTATCTCTCTACATATTGGTTGCGTGATTGGGTTTTTCTCTCTGATTTGTACTAACTCTGCAACTTTGGCCAATGGTGTGTTGTCTACTCATTGCATACCTTTTACTGACATATTTATTGTGCTTTGGACGTGGGTTGTTGAACTTGATCTGGTGGCATGATTGACCCATTTAATTCTGCTTGTTTTAGTTGTAATGGAGGATTATTTGAGTGCACTAGTCATTATGAGGGAGGAGGAGTATTATGTGTGCCGGAGTTTCCTGTCAGCATGTTTTGATCGGAGGAAGAAAAGAGATTATTTCCTGGATTCGAAGGGGGGAGGAGATCAGGTGGCAATGATGGAGAGAAGTGTGCAGAGCAAGTAAATGTGAGTAAGTTCTCTATTTTTGTTGAAAGTTGGTGTTGCAAATACTCTAAAAATAATAATAATAAAGATTCTAGCATAGTTGGTCCTACGGTGCCTGTTAGTAACAACAATGGGAAGAAGCAAACCCATGGTTTCCCTGAAAGAAATCTAATGACGGAGAGGTGAAGGAGAGAGAGGGTAAATGATTGCATGTATATGCTTTGTTGGGTGGTTCTCAATATCTTTAAGGTATGTATATGTTTCATAGGATTTTTGACCCACTTTCCCATCTACACGTGTCTGTTCATGTGTAAACTGTATTCTAGTTGCCCAAACATGATGTTGCAAGTAAAGCACTATTTGTATATTTTATGCATGTTGGTAGGAGTTTGCAAGCAACAATTGCAGTAATCTTTATTCTGGGAAGAAAATTTGGCCTGATTTGGGAAGGAGGAATGTTGTTATCTATTGACTGAGTTTTATGGAAATTTAACATATTTGTAGTGCAATCTCGCAAACTCTTCTTTTTCTTTCTTTTTTCAAACACAATCTATCAATTTTGAAAATATAGGGTATTTCAGTATGCTGAATGGACTTTCTTTTAGTTTTTATTAAGTTTTATGAATTCGTGGGAGAGTCATGGGGCCTTTATTCTATGGCATAAGCGTTCATTTTAGTTCATACCACCCAAGCCATGATTAGGAAATGATTTAAAGGCAAGTGCATGAGTATTATGTTTTAAAGATTGATAATTCAGATTTCAAGTATGATTAAGATCGCCTTATAAAACCTATGGCGTGAGAGGGTAGTATTTGTCAAGTATAGGTGAAGGGTAGGCATGTGCCATTTTTAAAATGGTATAAGCAAAGTAACTCCAGAGATAATGGAAAATAAATTAGGAGAGATGGCATTGAATAGGGTAAAAAAATAATAATAATTAGTTTATTAGATACATGGTGGTTGCCACACGTGCCATCAAGAAGTGTCTTAAGTTGGTCGATCTTGCTCTCTAAGTTAGAAATGACAGGAATCCACTCTTTGCTGCAAATGCTGGTTTGCAAAATATGTTATCCCAGAACAGGTGTATGGTGGAACCAACAAAATAAATAAAATGAAATCAAAGACTTTGAGGTCCATGTTTTTAGTTATTACTTGATCGAGGTTGATCGAAGTTGGTTGCTGGAGCTGCCAAATCTAGCAATGCTTGTATAAGAGGATAGATTTTAGCTTCTTACTGAATCCTTTTGAGAGATGGTTTTTTTGATTGGCATAAGGAGCATGTATCCAAATATTCACGTTATGATGGCAGCAAGTTGGAACTTAAAATTTATTACAAGGCCATGATAGGTAGCATTCATTAAAAAAACATATGCCCAAGCCAGAGTCAATTTCTTGGCCTCATCTGGTGATGAATTTTAGCATTAATGTCAAGGGTAAATATTAAATATAAAAGAGGGGTAAAAACTTTATTAAACCAAGGAAAAGTACAAAGCAAGGCCGCTACACAACCCTATCCAAATCCACCAAGTGGTCCAATTATTGAGACAAATCAGGGGGTAATTGACCCCGATCTAGCACGTTCCAGCCCTGAAGATGATCTGAAGCCCATTTAGCCAAACCATCTGCAACACCATTCCATTCTCTAGGAATATGAGTAAAAGTAACGAACTCCAGAGAAGTACAAAGGTTGAGAATCTCTTCCACAATCAGAGCCAACTGCCAACTAACATCATCTAAATTTTTCCTATTCAACAGGTTCACAACAACCTAGGAATCAGATTCACAAATGAACCTGTGCCACCCCAATTGACTTCCACGCTTCACGGCCAAAAGGATTGCCTGAGCCTCCATAAGATTATTAGAATGAAAACCCTTATACACCGATACCAACATGACCAGGGTTTCCATGAGAAGAGCCATAAATATTAAGCTTGAGGACCCCCTGAGGAGGAGGGGACCATCTTCCCTCCCTATTCACCTTTGGGGTAGGATGACGACATCTATTGCGCCTGGGCTATTATTGCGGAGGAGGAAGATGAAGCCGTTTAAAATAATTAACATCACAAGGGGCCACTGAAACAAACATATCACACTTAACAACAATAGTTCCACCCAAGGAATACAAAATTTTCTGCCACAGACGAGGGGCCACCAATAACACACCCTGAAAACCCTGACGATTCCTCTCCAACCAAAGATTCCAAATAATGAAGGAAGGGCCAATCCCCCAAGCAGCTTGAAGAAAGGAAGTAGAAACAGCGGCCCTGCCCTAGCGATCCACAAACTTAGCTAATGAGAAAACATGCCAGCAAGGTGTATTCCACACCCCCCACCAAAAATACCAGATCTCCCTAGCATAAGAGCATTGGAAGAAGAGATGAGAGACACTTTCTTTCGAATTACAACATAACACACATCTTGAGGGACCTTGGAATCCGCACTTGCAAAGATTATCCCAAGTAAGACACTTGCTCTTAGCCACTAACCACATGAAGAAATTGCACTTAGGCCAAACCAACTTATGCCAGACTTGCTTCCACCAAGGGACCTCAATATCTCCAAACAATTGCCTACCCAGCTGCTTATAGCCAGCAGACACAGAGTACTTCCTAGACCTATCAGAGCCATCCCAAGCCAAAATATCTAGGGCCCGCAAAGAATTACAAGCACGGGAAACCAAGAGCTGAGCAAGC